>OY804599.1:43272730-43875655 GCA_963680895.1 Fragum sueziense
GATGATCATGACGACGAAGATGACACAGGATGAAGAAGAAGAAGAAGAAGAAAAACAAGAAGAGGAAGAAGAGGGAGAAGAAAGAGAAAAAATGAGAAAAAAGAAAAGAAGAAGGAGAAGAAGAAGAAGAAGTAGAAGAAGAAGAAGAAGAAGAAGAAGAAGAAGAAGAAGAAGAAGAAGAAGAAGAAGAAGAAGAAGAAGAAGAAGAAGAAGAAGAAGAAGAAGAAAGAAGTGGAAAAGAAGAAGTAGAAGAAGAAGAAGAAGGCCTCCTCCTCCTCCCCCTCCGCCTCCCCCTCCCCCTCCTCCTCCTCCTCCTCCTCCTCCTCCTCCTCCTCCTCCTCCTCCTCCTCCTCCTCCTCCTCCTCCTCCTCCTCCTCTCCTCCTCCTCCTCCTCCTCCTCCTCCTCCTCCTCCTTCTTCTTCTTCTATAGGAGGGGCAGACTTATTATCAATTAAATATATGTGTTTTTATATCCATTATTTCCGCAATGGCCTATTGGGTAGCATAGTGGATTACAAAGCTTTGCTGTTAGCGGGGTGGGTCAGACCAGTGGTTCGTAACCAGTGTACAGCTAATTTTTAATGGTTCATCATTTCTTATCATTTTTGCGAAAAAAGAAATGTAGGCCCTAATGTATTTTTGCTCTTTTCATGTTTCCCTTATTACTTTTTGTAATGATCAATATTCATAATCTTTTCAATTTTGTAATACATATATTTCTTCATCACCATTCAAAACGTTTTCATACAGAAAATCTACAAGTCACAAAACAATCTAGATATTGTCAGTCTCCGAATAGTCGTTATACTCGGTGGCCGTATCTGTTTCCATCTCATCCGTTACGCCTTAAGGCCCGGTCACATACGATTCCCCGGCCATTCCGCGTCCATATCATGGCTAAAATTTTGAGAATATCTGGGACTTGGTTGGACGCAGTAACTTTGGTCAATTTCGTTTTAGGCGTGCTGTGACGCGGAGTGGACGAGGTATGACCGCCGCCGGCTGTTCCACTGCCGTAACACGGCCTACAACTTCTTACCGCGTCTAGTGTTAAAACGCGCGATAATTTTAAGATACCGCGTCCAGATCGCGTCTGAATCACTGCCATAGCACGACCATAGCACTGCCATAGCACGACCAAAGCACTGCCATTCCACTTCCTAGTCGCGAATAAACCGTCCAAAACGCATGTAATGCTATTTTCCAACTTCAGATCTGATCGACTTGAACAAAGATATCAAGCGATCTTGAACAAATCCACGGGTGGCTCATTTTAGACGTGATATGGATGCGGAATGGCCGCGGAATCATATGTGACCGGGCCTTTAGATAATAAATCGTTAAAGCACTCATTCGATTGCCGAATTGCTTCTCCCTTCCCTTCTTGCATGCGCCAACAGCAATTGTGCAAGTTTTCTGATGTGACATTGGCAAGGGCGCATGTACCCGTGACCCGTGTACAACATTTTAACCCCTTCCTACATTATGTGGCTTTTTAGCGCCCTACAAGATGATGGCTTTGGTAAATATTGTGGTTAATGAAGAAATTGCTTGTGTCAAGCAATTTCTTCATTTCCCACATTTTTATACACAGATATATTGGAAAAAGGTAAAATTTAATTCACTTGAAATTGTCGTCTGCAACATTTTTTTTTATTTGGACAAGTCTTAAAGTTTGCTGTCTGGTAATGGGTTAAAATACAAACTTAGCAGAAAAAATAAAGGTACTCGGAGGACTCGAACTCGAGTCGCAAGATCGATGACAGTATCTTTTCACTCAGTCGATATCTGCTAAACTTCTTACCTTCGACGAATTAAAATGCTATATACGTGAAAGTCTGATCACCTGGCCCTGGTTTCTCGAAAAAACTTAAGTATATTCTCATGAGTTCATGCTCAACTTCTATTCAATACCAATCAACGTTGATTGGTATTCAATTGAAGTTCATGTGGATTTCGTGCGATTTGAGCACGATGCTCAGATTTGAGCATGAGAAGATACTTAAGTTTTTTCGAGAAACCGGGGCCTGGTCTACGGTCTATTGAGTTTTGAGGCGAAATCTCTGTTTACAAAAATACAGTGAGTCCGACGACGACGATGATGCTGATGCTGCTGCTGCTGCTGCTGATTATGATGATGATGATGATGATGATGATGATGATGATGATGATGATGATGATGATGATGATGATGATGATGATGATGATGATGATGATGATGATGATGATGATGATGATGATGATGGTGGTGGTGGTGGTGGTGGTGGTGGTGGTGGTGGTGGTGGTGGTGGTGGTGGTGGTGGTGGTGGTGGTGGTGGTGGTGATGATGATGATATAACGATGATGATGACGATGATGAGTGTGTACCATATTCGGAACGAATGTGGTACATTTTTCATCCGAATATGGTACAAGTTTGTACCATATTCGGTCAGGCATTTTACCCCAAAACTGCAGATACGTATATGGTACAAATAGACAGTTGTACCATATTCGGCCGAATATGGTACAAATTTGTACCATATTCGTTTTTGTACCATATACGGTCCGACAATGCTTCCTATTCGAGGTTATGCTCAAAGATAATGACTTTTATAATATTGACCCTTTCACAAGCATGGCTTGGTTTTAACGTCCATATTCATACATGCTTGAGAAAACATCGAGTCAAAAGAAGAAATGATGATAACCAGCATTTCCTTCTTATCGTCGTCGTAAATGCAAAACCTCGTACCTCGGTTTTGGAAAATTTTAAAGGAGAGGGAAAAAAGTGTAAAACTTTTCCCAAACTGAAATGTTTTACTTGAAATTTGGACATATTGTTCACAAATAATTTGTCATTAATACTTAATACTGATCGGTAAATATATCTCAAAACCTGAGAGAATTGTCTAAACTGGGCACACAAGTTTGTACTTTGAAAATTGCACGAACCGACATACGAGGTTTTGCATTTACGCCGACGTTATGTCTCAATTATGGGTAAAGGTTAATGATTTCGATTTAGACCATTGTCAAAGGGTTTTGTCTTGGAAAGGGTTCAATCAATCTGTGACAAGGTCAAGTCATTCTAGTTTATGTCACGCCATCAAATTGTCTTTTTACGTCGTCACTAGATTGCTTTTCCGTCGTCGTAAAAACTTATTAACCCTTTCCCAAACAAAACCTTGTTTTGACGTTCCTTATAGAAAAGGCTTGGGAAAACATTGAAACAAAAGAAGAAACTGCTGATAACCAGCAGTTTCTCCTTTTGTCTCAATATTTTCTGTGTCATCTTTTACACAAATCCTATCTTTAATGACATCCATTTTGTCATTTGTGGCAGTTTTTGAAGTGGATCACCCTAAAATTTTGTCGTTTGGGAAAGGGTTAACCGTAGATAACCTTTTCACACATGGCAAAATATTTTGGAAATATGAAATATGATGTAGGCGACAACGTGGATGTTGATAAAGTGAGGACCAGTTTACAACATAACACAGAAAATAAATGTGACCCGTCACGCTAAAAGGGACCTTATCCGAACCCCAAAATCCAAATTTTGACAAACTTGTCAGACTCAGCACAGGTCAAACAGATACTGCATGTGAAAAATGAACATATAGTAATATATGGAAACATTCAGGATTTAGAAAATTGCATAAAAGTGAAAAGTGTCGGCCCTAGTCTGGCTGCGCGGACTGCGCAGACTGACTAGGGGCGATATTTTTCACACACCCGATAAGGTCGCTTTTAGCGCGACGGGTCACATATAGTCATAGGAGGAATTATTGTTGGGTTACCATCATTTTCTTATTTTGCCTTGGTGTTTTCAATGCCTTATTCTATTAATTAAGGTTGTCACACACAGGTCTTGTTTTGTAAAGAGATAATACATGTAATTATTTAAAGAGATACAAATTCAAAATTGACACACGCCAAAGACCAGGAAATTAAAGTACGGGTACCAATGTTTTCACTTTCTATCTAGAATTGATTCTCGTTACTTGAATACTTTAATTATGAAATAAGAAGGTATTTTAATATCATCCCGATGCCAATTTTCGCGAGGCAGAAATGTGTACCATAACAGGTTGATCAATTCATGCGACAAACCGTATACCTCACGAGGAATGACCTGGCAGAGCATCCCAGGCTATTGGATAGGGCTGCTCTGCCAGTTCAATTATCATGAGCTATAACATCATGCACATCAACAAGGCCAGTCACACTAAGAAAACGCATGAATTACGCAATACTTTGATTTGTGCGCAGAGCAAGCGTCGGATGCGTAATTCGTCGGTGGAAGGAACGTTGACAGTCAGTGATTGTAAGTGGAGTCGTGTCGAAATCAATTTGTGTGTGATTTCGAATCCTGAACGGTTCAAATCTTTTCCGGCGCACATCGACGCACGAATGTGCGTAATCCATGCGCTGGTGGGCGTAGTGAATGCGTCTAGTCGGCGTGACGATTCGGGGGACACACGTTAAACGTCCGTCTTTATGCCACTCTCTTGCACACGGTTCATTCATTACATTCACCTCTGTAGTTGGCTCAGAGGGTATTGCGTCATCATCTACTAGATTACGTCACTTTATATCACATCAAAATGACAATAAAAAAATTTTTTTTTTCTTTTCCGAAGTCCAAAATATATCACACTTAACGTTGCTTAAAATTTAATATCATTTTCCAACGATAATAATTTAATTTTTCTAAATTGATGTCATTCATTCAAGGGCGCAGTAATTTTTCTGTACATTTCATTGTGATAGGGAACGATTTTATGCAGCTAACTGTGACCCAATTTCGGACAAACAATAGTATTTCGTAAGTGTTGTTATAAAATCTCGCAACCAGGGCCTGATTCAAGCCGTAGATACGAGATTTTATAACAGCACCGACGGCTTATCAAAACAAAACATTAAATCGAGTCTATTTTAGCACAAATTTCATTGACATTGATAAGAAGGCTTGAGAAAATAGTTCCATTTTGTATGGGTAAATTCATCAGTTATAGTGCCTTTCAAATATACCGGAATCATAATTTCTTTGTCTACTTTATTATGTTACACATGAAACAGTTAAACAGTAATAATACACGTTTTCCTCGGTTTAACAAGATTCTTGTCAAACATGGCGTCAGCCCATTGCAGAGATGTATGTGAGAGTAACGAACGACAACTCTGCTCGGAGATTGTCTTTATGCGTCGGCACTGGGTTGAACCATCGCATGTCCACTAACGCCCCACGGTCATATCACTCATGAACTGCGACAGTCTCTTGCACACGGTTCATTCATTGCATGTATGGTGAGAGTAACGAAAGACAACTTTGCTCGGAGATTGGAACTGCGAATGTATCAAGTTCGTTCTACTGACAACAAAACTTACATTTGCTAGCATGAGTTGACCTGCGCGATATGTCGGTCTTTTGTTATTCGCGATTTATTCGCGATTTGTCAGCGTCTTCTATTCCCGATATTTCGACAGTCAAGAACGCACAAACCTAGTATGCGCGTATTTTTTGCATAATTAAAACGTTTTCTGTGTGTGACTGGCCCTTGGACAAAATCATTGCATCGCTCGGAAAAAAATGCAATTCTTCAATCTATCTGCAATTAATTTAGCTATAGCTGTCTTGTACGATTCTTTAGATCTAGTAACAGGCGTAAAGCAATAAAGAATTGGTATTTTCTCTCATTCTTGGGTAACCGCACGTGGAGTTATGACGCGTTGTCTGCAAGACTCTTAGTTCTAATGTTGGATTAGTAAGAGGTAAGTGTCTACTTTTATTCATATTGTCGCTTTTCAACGAAAACCTCGTAACTGCAGCTTAAAACAAGCTGCAGTTACGAGGGTTTCGTTTAAAAGCAGCGATATACAGTTGAAACTGGTTGTGTCGAAGTCGTAGAGAACGTCATATTACTTCGAGGTATCCGGAGTTCGACTTATCCGATTTTTGTCCTGTTTCGATTATTACGAGGATAATCATACATATTTATTTGCCATCAAGTACATTTATAATTGAAATGTAGTTGGAAAAGGAGAGAAATTGCTCGATACGAGCAATTTCTCTCCTTTTCCTACTATATTTCAATAGTTTTTACTTCAATTATATAGTGTGTACATGTAAATAATTGTTCTCCCATTCTCTGTTTCTGTCAGCATTTACATCTAAATGTTTATCTTATTTCAATTCCCTATTTTTGTCTACTTTTTATCTCTTTTTTGAATTATTGAATTTAATGCTGATGAACAGCATTCTTTCCTTTTGTCTCAATTTTTTCTGTACTCTATCATGCACGAATGCTCATCTTTATCAACATATCTGGGGCAGCGTTCAAATTGGAAAAGTCTCAAATTTTTGCCATTTGGGAAAAGGTTAATGAAAACATCCTCAATTCTCTGGATATTACAGTAATTAATAATCAAAACAAATTCTTCAGCTGTGGTATCTCTGTGTTACCTTTTAACCAAAATTATCGACAGTTCCGAATTCAAAGGTGTTGCAGACGACAAAAATGACGTTCTTGATCACAGAAATGTACTATGTTGCCTGCAAATCACCGAGGAGAAAGAAGAAAATGTTGTTTATCGATATTTCCTTACTATTTTTTCCTTCTAGTTGCTTTCATTTGCTCTTTCAATCAGGGTTGTCAAAATCAGACAGTATTTGTGGGGTAAGGGTTAGTCATATAACAATTTTACAAAGTGTAATAAGTACAAGATTCAGAGCAACGGTGAGTTTTTATTATGCTGTTTTCTGTTAATGTTTGTATAGGTTTCGATAAATGGCCTGGCAGAGCATCTTTATGTAATAGTTTGAGATAGTCTGCCAGATAATTTATCGGTACATATAGACTTCGCACTCACTCAGGCGATAACGCATTTTTGGGCCTCTCAGAATGTTAACGACCGAAAAAAACGTGAATTGACGCTATTATTGCATAAAGTATGAAGAATTTGCAAATAAGATGAATAACTAAAAAATGTGAAAATATAGCCCCATTTACATCAACAGATTCCGCATTTTCCCGGCATTCGACCAGACATAATCGCTTGTGTACGACATCCATTACACGGACCGTTAGCTTTTCATCGTGTAGTGAGCTATGTAGTCAAATTTTATCGCATTTTACTGACATGATCTTCATTTTAGTTGGCGAAATTGTAAGAATTCGACTAAGTTTTCTTTTGGAAACATACTCTGGATATCCTAACGCTCATTTCAGTGCGAGAAATAAAGTAGATAGGAACTTCCGAGGTAGATCTCTGGTTCGTTTCGGACATTCGTCCATTTCAATAAAAAACAAAGTTGAAAAGGAAAACTTGCAGTAACTTAAACAAGAAACACGTAGGCTTACCACCACATTGGACCTAGACCATTCTCTTACAATAAGATAAACAACAACTAAACTCTAATCTCTATCCTTTCCCGTCAACAAAATCCACTTTTAGTTTAAAATCCGTCAGCTCACTCAGATGCCCATCGATCGATCTGTTTACTTTTTGATTACAAGAAAACTACGTCACTAGGCTATAATACGTAATCAGATATAATTACACTGTTAGGATGTAAAGGAGGTCTTCCAAGATTTTACATCGCGGAAAAGGGAAATGACAAAAACTCGGCCTTATTTTCAATTTTCTGAATCACTCACAACAAATCCCCGATCGAGGATATTTGAGTGCAAAACCAGCCCGATATCGCACGAGAATTTACCGATTAACGACCGGTTTTCACGATATCGGACCGATTTCGTATCGTTATCCAATGCTAATAACGGACAGAAAACACACGTTTTATGCAATAATAAAAGTACATGAGATATAGGCCATGTTAAAGTTTTATTAGAAAAAAATAGGTCAAACACCAAGGTCAATGTCACTACGTCAAAAGTCATAGTCCAAATGGAAGGTCTTGGCGGGAAGTAGAGTTCTATCCATCTGAGATCAATGCTGTATCATTTATAGTGCCTGAGATACGAGGGGTGATCCAAAAATTCGTACAATGCACCCATAACCTTTGTATCACTAGCTTGATCAGTGTGTAATTTGGTAATCGCATTTGACGTTCTTTCTCCCCCACCCCACGGATAGTCTTTGACTAAAATTTGTCACAGGACAATAACTGTTATATGTACACCATTCAAAATCCACTTTTACTGTACAGATGTCATATTTAAGGACGGTACAACTTTTGTTTTGGTAGTCAACACTCCTGAAGTTTTATTAACACAGTGTACGAACTTTTGGATCATCCCTCGTGTAGACCAAGTTTAAATTGTTTTGGGGGACGCGACGCCGACACTACGCGACGCGACACAAGGGCTGTGACATTAGCTCCTTGGACATTAAGTCCCGGCTCGCTAATGAAAGTGATGCGTCGAAGTAGACAGATCTATGTTTCGTAGAACCTGACAATGATTTGACAATGCGTTTAGTCGAGAGCGACGATCGCTAATGGATGTCTATACAAATGAAAACCCATGTTTCGTTAGTGGTTTACAAATTGTCGATTTTCTGCCTTAACGTCGTAACTACTGCTGATTGTAAGATATTGTTACGAGATTACTGAAGAAAGGGGAGGATTTAATGACACACTATACATATGACACACTTCACATCAATGGGTCCATTCGTCATTCCTTATTAAACCTTAAGAAAACGACAACATTGAGATTCTTCCCGTTTAAAACAATCTGCAAATTTTTATCGCCATTTTTTTTCAACAAAAACCTCGTAACTGCAACTTGTTTCGAGCTGCAGTTGCGAGGTTTTTTGTTCAAAAGCGGTGGTAGGCTGACCTACCTGACTATTCATCCAGTCATGAAAACCTAAATCTCAAACAATTAATGCAATCTGAGCTTCGTCCAGTCAAAGTGCTTGTGATGTAATTTAGACTCTTTAAGGTAGAATACCCGCAATGTGGCCATTTTGAGATTCGTAAAACATCGGCTTCGTCATTACATATCCGAACCTATTCGGGCGCGGTCGTAAACATTCGGCGGTGGAAAGTTCCACCGCCGTATGTTTTTTGTATGTTTTCGACTTCGCCCGAATATTCCCGACGTGACGTGAATCTCAATAGGGGTAGACTACCTTTATTAGAATTGTTGGTAGGAAAACAGTCCATGACAACCATTCTGCACCAACGATGTTTTTTTATTGATTATGGCCATGCATGAAGTACTTGGAAGCATTGTCTGTTTTTGACAGTTCATTTTGTTCAGAACCACGTGATGTTAATTTAAGGTATATGACCAATCATTTAAAACTCCACTTTCTAGCCATGGGACATACATCAAATTACACACTCTTATAAATATACTTCAAATAAGTTGATTCACCGTGCTGGATTTAAAAATTATATTTCAAGAAGAAAATAATTTATCAAATATCCTTTTACACTATATTCATATGCAAGGGAGGTAATTTATAACATTTTTGTAAAATATTTCCATAATTATGCATTGATTCAAAATTCTAAACCGTTCAAAATGCTTATGTTTGTATTTGGAATGGAAATATAACACAGTTTAGGAATTACTGGCACTTTTCAAATTTCGCCTCTGGCTCTTTGGTGCCAATGATGGGTTGTATGTATACGTTAATATTTGTCATTTACTGAAACGATCCTAGTTAATTGGTAATTGTTGGTAAAAACAGTCAATGAAAGCAATTTTACAACAACGATGAACTTTTTATTGAATGTATACATCATGTACTTGGAAGCACTGTCTGCTTTTGACAGTTCATTTTGTTCAGAACCACGTGATGTCAATTAAATATTGACCCTTTCCTAAAACGATTCCAAGTTTTTCTTATAATAATTGGTGAATAATTATTCGTCCCCGAACACCATTCTGCACCAACAATAACCTTGTTAATGAATATGGCCATACGTTGAGTATTTGGGTGCATTTTCTGTGCGTGACAGTTCGTTTAGTTCAGAACCACGTGATTCTAATTGAAACTTTGTCCTTTCCTAAAACTATTACTAGTTTGCACGTCCCTTTTATGAAGGTTTTGGAAAACGGTGACTACAAAGAGGAAACTTCTGATACCATCACTTTCTAAATAAGCACTAGTTTCTTTCTTTGCAAAGGTGCATATCCCATTAATTATTATCAACATGATTAGATCTAATTAATATAATTATAAAATTGCGTCAGTCTTAAAAATATCGTTTGAAATAAGTTTTATCAAAAAGGCATTACAAAAAAGTGAATCTTACTAAAAAACAGAATATTCTTTGTCAATTTCCTTATTTGTTGTAGAATAAAAAAAAACTCGTTGTAGGAAAGGGAGCAAATGTTTGTTGTCGGTATTTTCTATTATCTAGAAGGGGAGAACTGCACTAACATTCCATAAAGTGGTCAAAACCGTAGCTTGTTTGAGAGTGTTAGGTGATGCACCCGCTAGAATATAAGAAAACATGAAAACTGAAATCAAATGACGAAATATCATCATAAAATAAACAAGTATTCTCCTATCAATATGCCAAGGCAAACGCTTTAGGTCTCAGTTTTCAAAATGAAACACAAACTCCCAGACAGGACCTAAAAATGAAAGCTGGTAGGCATACAGCCGAAGAAATGATTATTAGGGTTCGCTTAAATAATGAGGCCTCATTATCACTTTCTTCAGAAATTGCAGGAAAAGCAAGAAATGATTTTGAAAAACGGCCTCATTAGCGGTATTTTCCCGATGTATAATTTGATATCGGCGGTGTTATTGCAAAACCTCGTAACTACAGCTTTAATCAAGCTGTAGTCACGACGTTTTGCAAAAGCACTGACGATACATCCATTTGTATAGCCTATAGAATATAGAGTCTTACTTCATCAAAAATATGACAAACGCATATTCTTCTTCATATACGTTTTCTTCGGTTTCTTAATATGGATATAATGGTACATTAAACCTTCAAGAAGCTATGGAAGAACTTTTATCATCTATGTAAATTTAATAAATATGCTCCCTATTATTTGATTGAATAAAATGCAGAAATAAAATCTTATTTTTACTCAGAAACAATGCATTTCTTTGAGAATGGAAGCAAATGCGCAAATTGCACCACAATTGAATGAGTGTTGGGTTATTTACGGTCGCTCTTGCGTATAGCAGGTTTTTGAGGTTTATCACGCCAAACACCACATTTGAGAGAAAAAAGATAATTGCTCATTTTTGGGCAATTTCTTCATTGACGAAAATGTTTATATACATTATAGAACTACATAAAGGCTCGTGTACATGTATAATAGATTCACTATTAAGGGGGAATGCTCCAGTTTCCTAAATTTTTACCCAATAATAGAATGTATTCATATTTTGTATGTTGAAATTACATGTTATTACCAATTGAAAAATAAAATAAAAATGGGAGGTCAGCGATCTTGTTTGAATTTTATTGGCATTCGTATCACATAACCCTACATCGAAAAAATGCACAATTTCTTGCACCTGTCCAAGGTCACTAAAATGCTAATAAAAAGCTGTATATTTATCGTTAAGTCTCGAAAACGGATTTAAAGTAACGTCTTACATCTATTACGAACAGAAAACCCAAAATATGTGCTATTATAAATGCGTAAATGTATAAAACAGCATGCTCACGTGTTCGGTTAGATTAACGAAGGTGGAGTGTTTTATGTCAAAATTTGCATATTTTTGGAAATATTTCAAGTTCTACATAATAGAATTTGATAAAACTCCCTCATTGTATTAAGCAACATGTCCTGGTAATAATTCAAAAAGAAAATGTATAGGTCAGCGCACTTATTAGTGAATTATGGCAATTTTTATCAGCTACACATGAATAAAATGACGCAAAACAGTGGTAACTGCATACACACTTACGTCTTGCTCTAAATATTCGATTTCCATCTTGAGAATATCAGTTTCGCGTAATAAATACACTTTTACCGTCGAAAAAGGTAAATTGTAATGATGTGTTTTATTATTGAAAATATGGTAGCGAAACATATTGGTACGAAACATTTAAATTACTACAGTAAAGTCCGAGTGTTCCGAAAAACTGGAGTATTCCCCCTTTAACGAGAATAATTTCAGTTGTTTTGATAAAGCAGTTCAACTGTATAGATAGACAACGAACTGTGAATGATCAAAGATCAGCGAGTCTAAATTGACGGGGGAAGAGGGATTTCGAATTATGAAAATATGTGACTCGAACCCGTCTCCCTGTAATAAATCGGCGAAGAACTATCTGTATACAGCTACAGAACTCACACGGCATCACGGACAGCACACAATACATGACATTGTTCGCTTTTATTCAGTGGAAAATAGGCACTCCTCCCTATTTACATGTATTGGAATATACCGTTACCTTTCGTCGAGGCTCACGACTCGATGTCCAATTATAATTATTCTCGTTTAATAGTGAATCGATTATATGTATACATTTCTTAAGGCACGGTCACATACGATTCCACGGCCGTTCCGCGGCCAAACCACGGCTAAAAAATCTCAAAATATTTTGGACGTGGTTGGACGCGGTAACTTTGGGTCAATTTCGTTTTAGCCGTGATATGGACGCGGAATGGACGTGGTATGGCCGCCGGCGGCTATTCCACTGCCGAAGCACTGCCGTAGCACGGCCTACAACATCCAACCGCGTCTAGTGTTGTTCGAAACGCGCGACAAGATACCGCGTCAACATCGCGTCCGAATCACTGCCATAGCACCCGGCCATAACACTGCCATAGCACGGCCATAGCACTGCCATTCCACTGCCTAATCGCGGCTAAACCGTCCGTAACGCATATCGTCGTTGTTAATGCAAAACCTCGTATCTCGTTTTTGGAAGAGTTTAAAGGGGAAAGAAAATCGTGTAATAACTTTCCCAAACTGAAAAGTTTTACTTGAAATTTGGGACATATTGTTAATAAATGATATTTCATTATTACTGATCATTAAAAATATCTCAAAACCTGCAAAAATGCTTTAACCGGATACACAAGGTTTTACTTTGAAAATCGCAAAAATCAACATACGAGGTTTTGCATTTACACCGCCAGATGACGCAGGGGTCGAGCTGATCGGGATGCAGTTAAGTGTCAAACAAGTACAAGTCGAAGAGATCGACAGCAGGTTTGGTGCAGGTCGTGTCAGATATATCTACTCCATCACACTCGATCTCCAGACACGATTGATTCTTGATCAGATATATCTATATATCTACCCGATCAAAAAATCGCTTCCCGATCAATTTTCTACGCGATCGCCCAAGAATATTTTGAAATGCGTAAACAGAATATGACACCTGAGCGATGCAGATCCAGACACGATTAATTCTTGATCAAGTATATCTTCTACCCGATTACAAAATTTCTTCCCGATCAATTTTCTACGCGATCTCTAACGAATATTTTGAAATGCAAACAATCGAGTGAGAAGCCTGACCGGTGCAGATCGCGCTCGATAACCCCGACCAATTCTTATAACCAATGTCGACCAAACTCGATATGTAATCGATCGATTTGTCGGGTTTCATCGAGTGAAATTGATAGGCAGAGGGAACCTAGAATAGGCCACCGAGTTGATCTGATTGCTAGTAGGGAACTAGCACCAAGGCAGTCGAACACGACTAGTCTTAAAAATTTGCAGAAAATTTAGATATCGAACCAAAACTTATCATGCTAAAACAGAAAAGTTGTCAAGCAAGCTAGCAAAAAAGATGTAAGGATCTTAAAAAAAGATACCAAGTCAGTACAGGGAGGGGCCCATTTTCCTGTTACTGCTGTTCCCAGTTAAGGTTTACGGATCCTGAAAAAGTCTACACTTTCTAGCCATACAAAATGCATCAATTTCCACACACTTGTAAATACACTTCACATAAGTTGATTCACCGTGTCGGATTTCAAAATTATGTTTCAAGAAGAAAATAATTTACAAATGTTATTTTACTCTATATTCATATGCAAGGGAGGTAAATTTTAACCTTGTGTCAAATATTTTCATAAGTATGCATTAATTCAAAAGTCTAAACCGTGAAAAATGATTATGTTTGTTTTTGGAATGGAGATGTAACACAGTTTAGGAATTATTTGCACTTTTCAAATTTCGCCTCCGGCTCTTTGGTGCGTTTGAGGGGTCGGATACCTTAAGACATTGCCCCAAAGAGATGAAAGAGAAGCTTATTCATTTCAATACATCTTAACTTCCGCGTCTTACCGCGTCCATAGCACTGCCGTAGCACTGCTTATCGCGTCCGTTCCGCGGCCATTCCGCGTCCGTTCCACTGCCTCATCGCGTCTGTCAGCCGTGGTTTGGCCGCGATAACATGTTTGTGCAGTTTAAAAAAATTTACCACGTCCAAAATAATTTCGATTTCATTTCGCGTCCTACCACGTCCATAGCACTGCCATAGCACGGCCGTATCACTGCCGCATCGCGTCCCACAGCGTCCATTCCACGGGTGGTTTATTTTAGCCGTGATACGGCCGCGGAACGGCCGTGGAATCGTATGTGAAGATTTAATCCTACTTCTGATACACAACAATTCCAAGTCATTCTGTAGAGAATCCAGATTAAAACCGGGCATTATACCCTACCGCATGAAATTGGCCTTTTAAGTGACTCAACCTAACTGACAAAAAATCTTTAAAAAAGGCCAAATTGAACCTACCGACCATTCTAAACGCTAATTCTATTTTCTGATTCCTATTACGCTTTGACAGCACTTTTATTGAACGAGACATACATGTATGTCTCGGCCGACTAGATGATGTTTATGTAACTTTATCCACGGGTGGTAAACAGAGAAACTAGCTCCAGAAAGAGTCAACGGTATTTCGTTTCCTCGTGACATCCGGCCTTTACTGAGGTAGTTGCATAGAGCTTAAATCTGTATACAAAGGTAGGTCACGAACACATTTTTCTACATTTAAAAACTTTTTTACTTTCGATTTTGAAATGTTTTTCAACGATTGTATTCAAACCCTGCTACTAATACCGTATACTCTCGTGCACAACAAACTTCGACCATTTCTTCATATTACAGCATCGCCAGATTTCTCAAAAACTCGCTTTAAAAGAAATAATTTTAGAAAATATGTTCGTGACCTACAAATTTTCGCTCTATGCAACTACCTCTTTTTGGAGCTAGTTTCTCTGTTTACCACCCGTGTTTATCATTATACGGGAAATAACATGATAAAATTATTTAATTATGTTGTTTGATATCATCGCTTATGTATGTAGACTGTTTCGTGTGTACAGACCCATGTGGATTGTGTCGACATGCTATTATCTTTTTGATATTTCTACAAATTAGATTTGGGGTCAGTTCACAAAGAAACATTTCTGAAAGCCGGACGGAATATCTATAATTCATCTCTACAATGTCATGTTTGTCTAGTCTCTCGGCTAGTCTTGTGAAAACCACTTTACAGAAGTTATAATAAGTAAATTGTGAGAGTTTCCCCAAATACATTTAATTCTTACCCAAACAAGACTGTTTTTGACGAACCTTACAGATAGAACCTGGACAAGCATTGATGCAAAGAATAAAATGCTGTTAAACAGCTTTTTCTCCTTTGTCTAAATGTTTTCTGTGCTATGCCTATATTATTTACACATTTCCGAGTCCATTTTCCTCATTCATTTATTTCTGCAGAAAGGTAGTTTCTTTCTGTTAAACATCATAAAACATAAAAGTTTTAATTCTTTCATGAAAATTCCAAGACCTACCCCTATTACGGTGTATAATCACGTGACTCAGAATTTCCGATAATCTTCAATATCGTTTTTAATACTTGGCCATTTCGAAGCAGAGAATGTGGGTTGAAGCAGAGAATGTGGGAAAATGCCAGGAATAAGCTGGACGTGTTGGTTTTTTTTTTCAAAAAATCAACTGATAAAAAAGTTATTGAAGATAAACCAAAATTTTGGTTTATCTTCACTTACTTTTTCATCAGTTGATTTTTTTAAAAATCAACCACGTCCATCTAATGCGTGACGTATGTCCACATTCTCTGCTTCAAACCGAATTCAAATCGGTCGCATATTAACAAAATTATTGAAGATTTTCTGAAAATATTGTATCACTTGATTATCCACCGTGCCTATGGAGAGCCATGTGGCATCACAAAAATGGGACCTTGGCGAAAAAGCCGATACAAGTTTTGCATGAATTTAACATCGGTAAATAATTCACATTTGACAAAGATTTTTTAACCCATGCTCAGAGTAGAACTTTATTAAATCTAGCATGAACGGACACAAACAACTAGTAATCTAAAACCGAATTTGTGTTCCTTTAACCCTTTCCCAAACAAGACCTGATTTTGACGTCCCTTATAGAAATGCCTTGGGAAAACATTGAAACAAAAGAAGAAACTGCTGATAACCAGCAGTTTCTCCTTTTGTCTCAATATTTTCTATGTCATATCTTACACAAATTCTATCTCTAGTAACTTCCATTTTATCATTTTTGGCAGTTTTTGAAGTGGATCACCCTAAAATTTTGCCGTTTGGGACAGGGTTAATTATTTTGAGCATTGTATTTGGTATCATTGCTAAAATGACAAGGCCTCTTCAAAACATATTGATAAAATCGGATCTTCTGGTAATTCACGCATTTGAAATAACTTCCCTAAATCTATTTAGGTCGTCAGTTTTTTTTTTAAATCGTCTGACATTTTTATTAGAGAGAGATAGTCGTTAAAATAAGATCAATTAAAAGATAAAAGATGTCAGATCTTTTAAGATCCAGCTCTTAATTGATTAAACCCGTAATTATTACCAATTTTCGTATAACACTTCCTCATGATTTTAAGCACTTGCATGAATGAATCTAAGAGAGAAAACTTTTGTACACTGATTTTTCCCAAACGGTATTCTTTATCCAACTTGTAGGAATTTCTAGAAGATTAGATCATGATCATTGAGTCAATAATAGAAAATGTGTATGTAAACTAATGGATTATGAAATATTAGGACAACAGAAAATGTTTTTTTCTATCAGGGATGTGGAAAACAAGTAAATCGTCTTCTCGATTATATCAATTTGCACACAAAACGCAAATATACGACGGGAAGTGTGTTATATAAGAAGTTCTTTTAACCTTAATAGAAGGACTTTCTTTCTTTTCTATTTCAGAAATGGATGCTTCGTGGACAATTTCGGTGGGATTGTCTCTAATCGGATTAACCATCATTTCCCAGATTGTCTGCATCACCTTAACGACATGCCTGATAACAAAACACCGTGGTGGACAAACAATCGCCATGCGATCTTGGCTATTTTTAGTAACGGCACTGGAGCAGACGACATGTCTCATATTCCATCTACAGTTTCACGATTATATCTATCCACAATCTGATCTCAAGTTTTGTATCGTATTGAGGGTACTGACATCCTTCACCTCGACTTGCACGATAATGTGGGTCTTCATGATCGCCATATTTTATCTCATATCGACTATGACGAAAGCAAATCGTGTGTACATGAACTCCCGTTTTCTCTCGCACTGCGTCACGTGGTCCTGGTCCACGATTGGTTCCGCTATGTACGCCATTGTTATTTTTCTAACCACAAACGCAGGCAAGTCGTATTTCCAGGAAAAATGCTGGGGCAATATTGGAAACACTGTCCATTTGTACCTTACACACGGGTACGAAATCATAGCCTTGGTATTTCTATTGGTAATTACTCTCATCACCCGATGCCGGATTTCCTGTGGATACCATCTAAATTGTAAACAGTCAAGGTCACGACGACAACCAGAGTTTGATCTCGTCTACAATGTGAATATGTTGCTGTGTTTGTGTCTGTTCCTTTGTGCGTACTACTGCGTTTTGTTTACAAGAATAATTCTTTATGCTCCTGGCTCTGACTTTTCCCTTATGGTCATACAATCTATGAAACCAATTTTGATCGATTTATTCGTGTGTTATTTGAACAAACATGTAATCGCCCTAATCAAGTGTGACCTTCAATCCATACCCGTGGAGCACCGTTCCAGACGAAGCCAGGGCTCGCTGCTTTCCAACAGCAGTTTACGAACAACCAGATCGAGTAATACCAGCCGATTTGTTTTTGACTAGTAAGAGATGCCACCAGAGACAGATAAGAGGATGGAACAAATAAGAGGAGCGTTATAAAAGCATTCTTACTGTGTTCTATGGTAGAATACTCGTAAAGTGGCATTTTAAAGATTAGTAAAACATCGGCCTTTTTCGAGCGGCGTCGTTACGTATCCGAACCTATTCGGGCGAGGTCGTAAACATTCGCAAAGGAAAGTTCCACCGCCGAATGTTTTCAACACCGCCCGAATAATTCTGACGTCGCTCGAACCTAATTAGGCGTGGACTATATTACCTTCTTATAAATGGGTCGGGATCTGGAAAAAGATTCTTTTTGGCATTTGAGAACAAAATGTTGTTTGCCATTCTTTGCTGTTTGAAACATTAGAAGGAAATATTTGATAACAATGAGATTCGTGTACATTTCCTTAGTTCTTCTTCGAAAAAATCTACATAATGTATTCCATCCCTAATGAGATTCACGTGACGTCGGAATCATTCGGGCGACGTCGTAAGCATTTGGCGGCGAAACGATCCACCGCCGAATGTTTACCATATCTCCTGAATACATGTAGTATACTCCGTAAATATTGACAAGAACCTGTTGAATATGCAATGAGAAAATGTGATGCGGAATAATCAATCTCTGACATATATTGACACAAGAAGCATGTAGGGGAGACCGGGGTTAATTGAGCCACGGGGTTAAACGAACCACCCCAAATTTCTCTGGCATGCTTTTCAATTTTACGTCTTCGGTGTAAGTATTCGAAGCGGGAATGTTTATAGTATTCATCGGTGAAAATTTCAAGAGATTCTGTCTTGTTAGATGGATTTTATGCCTCAAAAACGAAATTTCGACCTTAAAATTGGTTTTCACAATTTATGCATTCCGTCTTCGTACTACAATGTACAGCACATCTCAGCAGTATTCTTTACATTTTACAAATATATGATATCTTCAGAATGTCAAATTGAATTCCGTTATTGCTTTCGTAAGATGGGTTCTTCACAAATGACAAGTATATGACCATGGTGTGTTACGGGGTAAGTTGAACCACTATGAAAATAAGTGCAGATAAAACGCTCAAAATAATTCTGGGCCTATTAAATTGTCTGTTGTATGTCTAATCGAATTCTCTTGAAAACTGAAATAAATGTTTATTCTTTGAATGAAATATTATGATATTATTGCAGGTAACACCCATTTTCATTATTATGAATGAAATCTGGTGTTTATATCTCTTTTATCTGTGAATAATTATCACAAACATGCCAATTGGCTCAACTTACCCCATGTACTGGTTCAACCTACCCCGTCAAAGGGGTTAAATGAACCATTTCACCAGCTCTGTTTAAAATGAATTTCTGTGGATTATGGATGTCGAAAATATCTGCCAAAGGTTTAGAAACATGCGAGAGATGTTGATCTTTGATGTGACATTGACCAGAGCACTCTGCGTAAAAGTAAGAAAGCCCTATCTGAAATTTATCAAAAAGTGGTTCATGATGCCCCGGTCTCCCCTACAGAATACAAAGTCACAATGTTTATGGAACTTGCCACTCTGCTTGACAGTGTATGATTGCTGGCGAGTATTGAATATTTCGAGTCACATTTTCTCATTTCATATTCATCGGGTTCGGATGAATATTTACAAACTATAGCAAATTTTAACGACGTGAAGTGAAAAATTTCGACGTCGCTTGAATCCCCTTGGGCGGATCTAGAGGGGGGGGGGTCCAGACCCCACCTGGCATTGGCCGAAAATTTAATTTTGACTATATAAATTTACTGTAACGTTACATATTTCCATAATTTGGGCTTAGACCCCTCCCACACACACACACACACACCTGAAAAAATCTTTAGCTTGGATCCCACCCCCTGGCAAAAAATCCTGGATCCGCCCAGAGGTGGACTATCTTAATCTTTATACCGCCTGGTGTATAGAGCAGATACTGTCACATTTGTTCGTCAGCAAATGGAGAGAACTCAGAGAAGTCCAGAATCATGGCCTGACTGGGAATCGAAGCCCCACTGATCCCGGGGAATGCCTACAGTCCGTAGGATTAGCCAATTGTCAAACACTGGGCAAGTGTAATGCCGGTATTTTCTGCGGATATTCAGTCAAATTACCAGTCCAACAGATCTGTGGATTTTCACAAATGGTTGCTTTACAAAAGAAACATTGGTGGAAAAGAAAACATACTGACCTCCAGATTTTAGTTATTATTCTCTGTCTCACAAAGAAGAAAGAAAATAAATCTTATTGGTCATATAGGTCTCCATTGCATTGTGATTGTGTCTTTCTATTTCATACCACATCACTGATGGGGTTAGAATTATTTTGAAATTGTTGCACATGCGCATACAGCGCGGACCATGATTCAAACGAGATTCATACTTGAATTTCAATATGACGTCATCATGTACACTGCGTGGCCATATTATAGTACGCAACGTCACCAATTAGTTTTCAATGAAAAATCGCGTCGTCAAGTTCGGGTTAATTTACACACTACATAAAGTGTATTGACATAAAATTTGTTGTGTACACAAGCCCTTGACCTTCCCCGATCTGGATTTTCCAATAATTTTTGTGATGTCATTTAATATGATGTCATTTTTGACGTCATTAAAACATGTCTGCTCGAGGTCGCGACTTGACAGCTGAAGAAAAACAAACAATCGTAAAACTTAGTGAAAACGGATTTAGCTCTCGAAAAATCGCACAGGTAACAGGAAGAAGCTGTAACACCGTCCATAAATTATTAAAACGGTATAAACAGCGGGGAAATGCGGAAAATATTGAAAGATCTGGAAGGAAGAGAAAAACAGACGAACGTGACGACCGTACGCTTTTCCGGTCCATCAAAAAGAACCGAAGACAGAGCTTGTCAGATCTAACAGTCGCGTTTAATGACAATTTAGAAAATAAAAATGTTTCTTCTCGCACTGTTCGTCGTCGGTTGATAGAAGAAGGGTATCGGAGATGTAAGGTTGCCAAAACTACGACAATTTCCAAAAAGAATAGAGCGACCCGTGTGAAATGGTGTAGAGAAAGGAAAAACTGGACTGTTTCTGAAGATTGGTGCAAAATCATATTTTCTGACGAGACTAAGATTGTTTTGGGTCAAGATAGGAAAGTTTGTGTGTGGAGAAAACCTGACGAAAGATACAGACCCGAGTGTGTCGGTCAATATGGAGACCACTCCCCTAGAGCAGGTATCTCGCCGATGTTTTGGGGTTGTATAACATGTAATGGTGTAGGTACATTGACCGAAATTGAGGGAAATATTGACTCCTCTGTTTATATTCGTGTGCTTGATGACAATTTATGGCCAGTTATTACCATGTATTTTGTTGAAAAGCCATGGATTCTTCAGGAGGATAACTGCCCAGTGCATCGGTCTAAACAAACGAACACATGGAAAGAAAACAACAATATCCCAACATTAACCTGGCCAAGTCAATCCCCGGACATTAACATTATTGAAAATTTATGGCGAAAAATAAAGTGTGAACTTGAGAGGCGATTAGACGAGATCCGAAACAAGGTAGTCTGGTCAATATATGATTTGACCTGGACAAAATTTGAACAGAAATGAAATATGCACCATTCTACTCGGGAAGTATCTACCTTTTCACAGAAAAAAATATAAAAAAATCCCTCCGTTCGGATTTTTGTAATTTTGGGTCAAAAATTGGTTATTTTGCTGAAAAATGAGAAAAAAATGGAATTTTCTACTTTTTGAATAAAAAGTTATTTTCATCAAGATTTTGTTTGCGAAAATGTTATCAAATATCGATTACATTGATACAACAATAAAATTTAGCTAAAAACCATAACAAATGATTTTTTCCGATTTCTTTTTCATCAAGGGGGGGGGGGGGGGGGGGGGGGGGGGGTATTATTACTATCATAGTAATACAGATAGGAGACTAGGCTCCCCAACTAGCACCTTCACGGTGCTCTGTGTTATCAGTTCCACATATCAGTCGGTTTCAGGGACTGAATAGTTATCATTTCTTTATTGGGATTTCTATTTTAGATTATATTGAATTAAATGGATTTGGATTCAACACTCAGTTTGGCTCTTCTCTTTCAAATTGCAGTATTTGGTGCACCTGACCATGTTAGAATTAAATATTTATCAGTGTTTTGTTGTTGTTGTATTTTTTTCTGAAAATGTGAAATGTGATGTTTACACGAAATGAACTGCTATTAGACATCAATGAAATTACTGTAAATAAAATGTTTTTGGTTAAAAAAGTCAAATTATATGTATTACAGTTAGAGGGTTTGACTCCTGTAGAATATGAAAAAAATATATTGATACCCGGGGCTGGTGGGGATGTTAATAAATGCACTCTATCTTATCAAAGGCTCCCTGTAAAGCTACTAAATCATATTTTAGACGAAAAAAGTCAAATTATATCTTTTTACCGCATGGTACAGAAAATCCTGTATGATATATAGCAATTGGCATGGTCAACAAATTCTTTATTCTTCATTTCTGACAATGAATATCACTGTCTTAATCAGCTGAAATTCTGGACCAAAAGACTTTTATGTTACGAGTAATTGTCAAACATACCAAAGTCGAAGTGAATCAGTTTACAGCTAAAGAGAAATAGCGAATAGACAAACAATGGAAAAATGATTACATTTTTTTCATGAGGATTGTTTTAATTGTTTGACAAACAACTGAGGATGTTTCTATACTAAAGGTGTGGGCTGCAGGAAACCAGTTTCTGTCAACGCCTAGGCTCCTCTGTTAATTAAAGCCACTGAGACGACACTCCTAATATTAGTCCTGACACAGCCAACCCAGGTCTTTCTTTGACAGATCTATTATCTCTTGCTCCAGACATAACAGAGTGAATACAAGAGGTTGCATGCCAGACATGTCCATACCATCTGAGGCACCGTCCGCTTAGTGTCGGTGAGTTTTATGGGATCCTAACCTTTTTACCTATAAACCCTGCGTAAAATGTCGTCAGGGGGTCTGATACCCTGTGTCAGACCCCAAAATACCTAACAGATCACAACTGTTTCATTTTAACTGAGACGCTTTAAATCCAAAGCTTTGGGTGTGAAACTCACTACTGGTGAAGGGTAGAACGCGCAAAGGCATCTAAGACCCTTCCTTGAACCCATGCTCATGTAATGACAGGGGTGGAAGGATCTTCTTTAACTTCCCCCAAGCATCACTGAATCGGTGGTGATATTATTTCTTGGCGCCTGGGCAGCTTGACCCCTGCGGGCCAAGATACCCGTGAGTAGATTACCCATGAGTACCAAAACTTCAGGATGTATCTTTGTCCTCACCCTTAGTATCTTGTCCCCCGGGGAGTCGGGCAAGATAAACAGGCTGAGGTATCTTGGTGATCAGTGGCCAAACATTCCTGTGGTATCTTGGCCCCTCATGTTATATTCACATTCTAAGTATTTCTATCGGAACTTCAGGCATTTGTAACTATAGGTAGCCCGTTTGATTATTGCTTTCCCACTTGAAATCAACTAATGAGTTTAATGACTTTTTACTTGTCTATTATTGGCATATTCCACCTAAATTTTGTTTTTACCAAGAAGTTATCATTTACTAGGTTGTTTTCTATCGTTTGTGAAATTTACCTTTAGACATCCATGATATTGGATGAGGGATCTTGGCCCCCACCCCCTATTCCAGGCCAATTAAATGAAAAATTAATTTGATCAAAACTCATTAAACTTTCGCTTTTCTTTACATTTAACTGTAATATAGGGTAAGATTTATAAACATATCTTTGCTCTTATTTTAAAGGTTGCAGCCATGATATCTCAACTAGGAACAAACCAAAATTGCACCGAGTTCTTGTTAATGAAGTTTTGTACCAAAGAGTCTATCATATGCTCAAATATCTTCATGATATGGTCTATATGCTCAGGTCCGCAGTAGTTGTTGCATGCAAAAGAATCACCTTGGTATTTGTAAAAAAATAATGATAAAACTCATCTTCCGGTCATGGGGTATTAGACCTATGCCATCAGTGACATTACTATCCTGTGGTCATCTTACCACCCCTCTCTTAATCGGAAATGGTGCTTGACAGGAATTATGTTTTTCCACTCTTCCGTTCGCTAAGAGCCTTAGGGACCATGCCACAAGTAACTTAAGGAGGGGGAGCTAAGATAGGTGATGTTAGGGCGTCCGACACTCATATTCTACATTTAAAAACATAACACATTGTGATAACCACCGCAACTAAACTATAGCTCTTCTTCGTCTTTCGTACGAACTTCTCGTCAACAACATCCTGTTTTGCCATGCCCATTTGCTTTGCAACTTGAAGATCTGCCATCTTCAAGGACTAACATGCAAATGAAAGCAAATATTGAAAGCAAATAAACTAAATCATGATGCACATTCTATTGTTTTTATGACATACAGGTGCCATCATTGTATTGTTAGAAAAATCTAATCATCCCATCAATTTGAATCAGAGAGAGTCTTGCTTAGCAAAATTTTACTTGTTTCATAGATTATTAAATCCGAGATTAATATATAAAATTCAAAGTAAGAACCGATATTGCCTGATCTAATGTTGCAAATTACCAGGAAAATAGTTGTTTATAACTTTTTTCACTTTTTCCCGTTGCCTTTTTAACTGCCACGTAAAAAAATATGGCTTATTCACGGTAATGTGCATTGTGGGATGGGTAAACCTACGGACAATTCTGCCTCGCTTCAGCTAAGACATTTTGTAATAACTTTCTTATTTTTCCGTCAATTTTCTAACGCTTTTTTGCATGAACCCCGCCTTACTGAGCTCTTTCCTGTGATGTATGACTTACTTGAATTCTCCTTGTAATTATTTCAAGAATTGATCCCCACCGACCAGAAAAAAATCAGGTCGTTTTTCTGGTCAGTTGGGATCAATATTTGCAAAAAGTATGAGGTGTTTTCAAAGGAAAGAGCTCCGTAAGGCGGGGGTACATGCAACAAACCGCCTGAAAATTGACTCGTGAATAAGAAAGTTATTGCGCAATTCCTTACCCGAAGCAAAGTTAATTTGACCGTAGTCGTTATCATTTCGTTTTCTAGTCGGTTGGGATCAATTTCTGGACAAAGTAAAAGTATTACTGTAGAGTTACCTGTATTGCAAAATATTTGACCAGAATCAAGATTATTTTGTCTGTGGTCGATATCCATCCCATGATGCATAATCTCCACCGTTTTATTGTAAAACCTTAAAAAATGGGATATTATAACTTTCAATCATAGGATTATGGGTTCAATGGCTGCCTTGGTCATTATAATTTTTGTCCTTTGATAAAAATTGTTTTCTCTCAAAACAGGAAGAATCATTTACTAATGACCAGCATGATGGATTAAATTTGAATTTGTGTCTGCACTGATACAAGAAATATCAGGAAAACATGGTCAGGTGCACCCATGACGACGCCATGTGACTAATAATTTTATGAAAGGAGGATTTAATCATAATTTCACTCATTTATTCAATTACGATAAATAAAGGAATATATTTATATATATATTTATTACTATGCTAGTATCAGTAATCCCCCGTCACCCCCCCCCCCCCCCACAACAGAAAAAATATAAAAAAATCATCTTTTTTATTTTTTATAACTAATTCTTTTTTGGTATCAAAGAAAATCATATTTGATAACATTTCCTCACAAAATAACTACACAATCAATAATATTTTTCACAAAATGATAGATTCCAGTTTTTCACATTTTTTAGCAAAAATACCCAATTTTTGCCCCAAAATTACAAAAATCCGAACGGAGGGATTCTTTTATATTTTTTTCTATGAACAGTTAGATACTTCCTGAGTGTATTGGCATAGGTTTCCATTCTGTTCAAATTTTGTCCAGGTTGCACCAATATCATTTTAGTTTGACCAGACTAAGGCTGATCTAATTCGTGTTGTGAAAGACATTTTGGGTAACATCGATTCCGCCCTCGTCAAGTCCCTATATGAATCCATTCCCAAACGAATCAGAGCTGTGGTGAAGGCAAAAGGATCAATAACAAAATATTGAAAAGTAAGAAAGTGTTACAAAAGATATTTTTGTTGTTACAACCCCTGAAACGTAGACATGTTACTTGATTTCACAACGTACGTAAAATGACGTTGCGTACTATAATATGGCCACACACTGTATGTTGTGACGTCATTTAAGAAAGTCGCATGTCCTACTGTTTTGACCTACTTTCGATATCGCTTCATGAATTTGGTATCAAATTGCGAAAAAATGAGTCGTTGCGTCAATAGTTTGTCGTAATCATTTAATCAGGTCATTTAAAGCTTAAAAAGTGTACATTTCGTTTGTATTTGATAATTTTTGGGTCCAAATCTGGGAAATAGTAGCTTTAAGGCTAACCTTTCCAAAACAAGTCCTGCTTTTAACGCCCATGATCTAGAAACGTTTTATCAGCGTTACCCCCATTACCACACGGCACAATTTTGAACTGTTCTATAATAAAATTCAAAGATGGTGCAGACAACAATTTCAAGTGAATTAAGTTTTAAATTGTTTGGTCTTTTACATGGAAAACATTGTGGGAAATGAGGAATTTTCCACGATGTTTTCCATTGCCCTTATCTTGTGGGGAGTCAAAAGGAGTCACTGTGTGGTAATGGGTTAAAGAGACTAATGCTAGATATCTCAGGCGTCAGAACAACGTTGAGAGTTTGCGAACCTGTGACCCCGCAAGATTAAGGCTTGAGAAAACATCGTGGAAAATGAAGAAATTGCTTGTGGCCAGCAATTTCTCCATTTTCCATAATGTTTTCTACACAAAACGACAAAATAATCTGAAATTTCTGTCACTTTAATTGAAATTGGTATTTGTAACACATTTGAATTTAGAACAGTCTAAGATTTTGTCATAATTATAGCAAAGTGTTTTAAAATATTCTTGATGAAACGGTTGTTTACAGTACAATACCATGCCTTGTTTTCCCTCTCTCTTTTTCTGCAAGTCTTATCTACATCATTTTCAATCAATTATTTGGCTTGACTACCAATCGACGTTTAAAGTGACTATACATCCCCGGTGAGAGAAATGCCAGGAACCCACGGTTCGGTTCTGCAGCCGCCGCGATATGACGATATGACCTTAGCAGTTGAAAACGGCGTAAAACCCCAATATCAAATCAAATCCCCTCCTCAACCTTTCTTCCCAAAAAACACTCTTTTAGACTGGTCCAATGCGTTGAACATTATACAAGAACCTGAATATACATGTAGCTGCTTTTCAACAAAGACCTCGTAACTGCAGCTTGTTTTAAGCTGCAGTTACGAGGTTATTGTTGAACAGCGACGATATGCCACGTGTAGATATGAACCATTGAGAGGAAATAATGAAATGATGATGAACACCATTTTCTCATTTTCACTAAAATCTTTAAAAAGCAGATCACAAAAACCGACACAATGTTTGAGAGGATCGATTAAACCACTTGGGAAATGAAGAAAGCGTCCATGCGAATTCCAATTGACTTTTACGATATTTTTTCGACACTTTATTTGTTCTCAATCATTGCGTTCATTAACCCTTTCTAAAACATGGCCTAGTTTTTTTTCTCCTACTCAATGTTCTGTTGCTGCTTGTGAAATAACCCTTTCCCAAACGACAAAATTTCATACTGTTTGAATGCTGCTGCAGACGGCATAATCGGTGGTTATAAAGAAAGGATTTGTGTAAAAATAAATATAAAGCACAGAAAATATTGAGTCAAAATGAGAAAATGCTGGTCTTCAACATTTTCTCCTTTTGTCCCGATGGTTTCCCAAACTGTCTCTGTCTGGGACGTCAAAACCGGGTCTAATCCGAGTCTTCTCTGATGTAAATACGCTCTTTGATATTTTGATTTTTCGCCATTTAGCGAGAAATCAAAATATCAAAGAGCGTATTTACATCAGAGAAGACTCGGATTAAACCGGGTCTTGTTCGGGGGAAAGCATAAAACTGGTGTTTGCAATATTTGAACTTTCATTTTCAAGACAGGCCCGTAGGAACAGGGGGTAAGGGCTAAGCCTCCCCCCCCCCCAAAAAAAAAAAATTGCCAATAATTCCGAATTTTCTTTACTCTACTAAAAAAAATCAGGGAAAAACAGATTTAGCCCCCTCCCTCGCAATATTCAGACTCAGGGGCTTGAGCCCGCAAAATATGAAATAGCTTCATACGGGCCTGCAAGACCTTTTTTATTTCTGAAATTTTGTCTGGCATTTCTCCTTTTGCATCCATATCTTCTCTTCTACAATCCAAAATAGATCAAAATTTTGTCTTCGGCAACATTCATTTTACCGTCTGGTGGTCAGCAACTTACAAATTATACCATCCTTAAAATTTACCGCTTTGAAAATATTTCCAAATAACACGCCGGGTCACCACGTGATACAGCAATTTCAGAAAATCGTCAATAATTTTGTTAATAGGCCTACGTCGTTATCAAATAGCAATGAATTTTGTGATAAAAATGGATTCGGTTTAGCGTTATGTTTTGATAACCCGTCGGTGTTGTTACAAAATCTCGTAACCACGGCTTGAATCAAGCCGTAGTTACGAGATTTTATAACAACACACACGAGATAGTATTTGTTTGTCCGAAGTTACGTCACTGTTTATTTGATGAAATCGTTCTCTATTGAATTCGGTTTGAAGCACAGAATGTGGAAAAACGTCAGAAATTCGCTTGATGTGGTAGATCTTTTAAAAATCAGGTGATTAAAAAGTAATTGTCGACCAACCAAATTTTGGTTGGTCGTCAATAACATTTTTATCAGTTGATTTTTGCAAGATCATTTGCGCTCGGTAGATTCCGCCTTCTCCGGTTCAACTCTTCTTCAAATCGGTCATATAATAACCACGATGGGTAACCCATGTAACTTTTGGGAAGCGTTCACACAAAAAAGTCGTCTGCTTCAAGTATGTTTTGTGTAATTTCTCAGCTTATACTATACGGATTTTGA
Source organism: Fragum sueziense (assembly GCA_963680895.1). NCBI lineage: Eukaryota > Metazoa > Mollusca > Bivalvia > Cardiida > Cardiidae > Fragum > Fragum sueziense. Next base: position 43,301,762 of record OY804599.1, read on the forward strand.
CAAGATAACGTAAACTCAACGCGTCTTTGAGAGGGTCATTCCTGGTTCTAACTAACCCCGTACCAAATCGTATGTTGTTTGTTGTTGTTGTTTTTTGTTTTTTTTTGGTTTTTTTTTTTTTTGGGTTTTTTTTTTTTTTTGGTTTTTTTTTTTCAAACATTCAAAACGAATGATTTCGCTTGAATGTTTGAAGAAACTGTGGGATTCGGCGCAGAGTGAGTTAGTTAGGATTGGGAATGGCCCTCTCAAAAGCTGCAATTTATCTCGTTAGAAACCGTAGAGTATAAGCTGAGAAATAGAACAAAACATACTTAAAGAAGGCGATTTTTCGGTGTGAACGCTTCCCAAAAGTAAAGTGAGTTACCCACCGTGTTGACAGAGTTATTGAAAAAATATCGACAATTTTGTGTCACATGATTCCCCACCACAGAATGAGATAAGTACTGAACGTGGCCAACACATACACGTAGGGAGGTTTATAATAGGGTGGAGGGGGCAATGTGTGTTATTGGGGTATAGTATACACGGTGGGTAACCCACGTGACTTTTGGGAAGCGTTAACACTGAAAAAATCGTCCGTTTCAGGGTATGTTTTGTTTAATTTCTCAGCTTATACTCTATTGATTTTGATGAGATAAAGTGCACGGAACGCGCCTTTGAGAGGGCTATGCCCGGCTCTAACTCACCTTGCTTCAAATCCAGTGGTTTCTTCAAACATTCGAGCAAAAGTATTTGTAAGTGCAAAACGAAAGTGGGAAGCGTTCACGTTCACCGACAAAAAACTTTCGCTTGAATGTTTGAAGAAACCACGGGATTCGGAGCAGAGTGAGTTACAAACGGGGATAGCCCTCTCAAATGCGCGTTCCGTGCACTTTATCTCGTCAAAATCAATAGAGTATAAGCTGAGAAATTATACAAAACATACCTTGAAGCGGACGATTTTTTTCGGTGTTAACGCTTCCCAAAAGCCACATGGGTTACCCACCGTGGTATATACTGGCCCCCTTCTGGCCAATGTGTATTATTGGGGTATTGTATATACTGCCCCCTTCTAAATTATTATTGCTGCGCCCCCCCCCCCTCTTCCTACGCTAGTGCAACAGCAAATCAGTTTTGTCAAGATTTCCTTTTCTGATTCTCTCATTCCATCGTAGAATATGCCTACTCGCAATTTCATGTTAGACCTAATGGTAGAACCAATTCAAACAGTCATGTAGGCCTACAAAGCAAATTATATTTCAAAATAGGCCTATTGTTTTTAAAATAAGCATTATAAATATTATCGTCATGGTCACCATTATCGGATAGATCTAAGTCAATAAAAAAAATATTAACAAAAAAATCGAAAATAAAAAAATATCGATCCTGCCAGGACTCGAACCTGGAATCTCCTGATCCGTAGTCAGGCGCCTTATCCATTGGGCCACAGGACCATCTGATATGAAGAGGCAAATGATAAATAAATATAATGTAAAAAGGTAATTAAAACAATTGGATCGCAACGGAATGCTAATTAGAACGACAGGCATCGTTTCAACAGTTTATGAATTCACATATTAGAACAATTATGAAATTATACGTGAAAATATTTGATTTAAACTATCTCAGGTAACAAAGGCGATCAAAAAATTGGAAATCCCAGTGATCTATTTATAGAACACACACCAAAAATAGATATGCTATTTATAGATCACAAAGCGAGCAAACCAGGAAGAATACTACACAGTAATATCAGCTTTCACACAGGTGCATAATTTTCCTACACAAAATATGAAGCGGTTACACAACAGAATAAACAGGACGGTACTAACAGGAATATAGATGATAACGGAATTTTTTATGAGGTAAGTAGTCATCTAATCCGATTTTCTCTGATGAAAATTGAAATTCGCTCTTTGATATGTTGGTGGATGCCGCTCATTGAAATCACAGGGAATTTTAGCAATCTAATAATGAAGAGACTTCATAAAATTCGCCATGATTCCCTTTGATATAAATGAGCGACATCAACATATCAAAGAGCGAATTTCATCATAGAAAACTCGGATTAGTCGTCCTTATATCATTTCCAAACGGGAACATTTGAGACTGATCCAAATTCAAAGACGTGCAGACTAGTTGCAATAATGTAACCGAAACCTTTTTTTTTTTTTTTTTTTTTTTTGAATTTTGATCTGGGTTTCTTGAAAAACAAATACCCATAGGCTCGTAGGAACGAGTTGCCCAAAAATGCCGAATTTTCCTTATTTTTATTTACACTGAAAATTCAGGGAAAATCCTAATTAGCCCCCCCCCCCCCCCCCCCCCCCCCATATTCAGATCCAGGGGCTTTTGCCCATCCAATATGAAATTCCTTCCTACATGCCTGATCCATCATCATGCAAGTTCACGGTGTATAATCACGTGACTCAGAATTTCCGATAATCTTTAATATCTTTTTTAATACTTGACCAAATTCGGTTTGAAGCAGAGAAGTTGGTAAAATGCCAGGAATAAGCTGGACGTGTTGGATTTTTGAAAAATCATCTGATAAAAAAAGTTTGGTTTATCTTCAATAACTTTTTTATTAGTTGATTTTCTTTTCAAAAGTCCAACACGTCCATCTAATGCGTGATGTCTGTCCACATTCTCTGCTTCAAAACAAATTCAAATCGGTCGCATATTAACAAAATTATTGAAGATTTTCTGAAAATATTGTATCACGTGATTATCCACCGTGTAGGCGCAGACGACAACTTCGTGTGAATGAAATTTTACCTTAAAATTATGGTCGGGGGGGGGGGGGGCTGTAGTAATTGCTTGCATATTTTTTCCACAATGTTTTCAAAAGCCTTACAGGGGCGTACCTGGAGCCAGAATTGAAGTACTCCCTTACCAAAAAGAAGCGGGGGTCGGGGGGGGGGGGGGGGCGCACACTCCCAGCGGGGTGAAGGGGTAGAGCCCCTCTATGGGGTCCCCGACGAAAATTGGGATATAAGAGAATCATAGACCGCATCAGGGAGCATTTTAAAGCAAGACTTTTAACATTTTTCCATGAATTATCAACATTCCTGTGAGCATAGGGTTACTGGAGTATCTATGTTACTTCGGTAAGAACAACTTCAAATGAACATGTTACACTAGTATTTAACACCTTTTTAGGCCACAAAAAAAAACATTTTTCAAATTCGAGGTACTCCCGGGAGTATGCCTGGATACGCGCCTGCCTTAGGAGGCGTTTGAAAAAAGCGTCAATGTTGTGTTGAAATGGTGTTTACAATTTAATTAAAGATATGAATTTTTAAACCAGACTGTGCGTAAGGCTATATTATATGTAGGCCTAGGCCTAGATTAAGATCTACAGATTTTTTTTCTGATCGGGCGCGTAGATCCAGTTTTATATAGATCTAGATATATTTATTTATAATTTAAAAAAAAACTTACCGGAAAGCACGCCTATTCTCTCAATGATTTCTTTAGCGTAAACACTAGCATAGGAAGACGGGGCAGGGGGACAGGCGCCCCCAATAATTTAGAAACTTCAAGGGGGCAGCATATCCTATGCTACCCAATAATACACCAATATTTTCCTTCAAGAAAGGTCCAGGGGCCCGTTTTACTAACGATCGTACGTTGGATTTTTGCATAATTACTTGTAACAACAGCCCTGATTGGCTCAGTCGGATTTCTCGTGCAATCAGATGTCCTGTTACACAGTTTACACAAAAAACTAGATCGTAATATGTTTAGTAATACGGGGCCCAGGTATACATGTATATGATGCCGTCTGAAAGTGTCCAAATTGCAGGAAATGGCTTCTTAGAATTCAAATTTTTCCGGGGGACATGCCCCAGACCAACCAACCAGATGACAAAATTCTACACGTACTGGTCCATATTCAAAGATATTGCAGACAACAATTTCAAGTGTATGAAAATTTACATTTTTTGGTTCTTTTTGCAGGCCCGTAGGAACAGGGGAAGCTAGGGAGCTAAGCCCCCCACCCCCCAAGTTGGCCAAAAATGCCGAATTTTCTTTACCAAAAAATTGGGAAAATCCAATTTAGCCCCTCCCCTCCCAATATTAAGATTCTGGGACTTTAACAGCCCCAATATGAAATTGCTTCCCACGGGCCTGTTTTGGATAGAAAACAGTGAGGGAAATGAAGAATTGCTTGTTATTTGTAAGCAATTTCTTCATTTTCCAAAATGTTTTCCAAGTCTTTACCTTATGAGGTGTCAAAAGACGTCAGTGTGCGGTAATGTGTTACTACATATTTTTCATGTATTTACATATAGATTTACTCTAAATTTCAGTCTCTGAAAGTGAAGACCATGACTTCGCTAGAACCAACGTGTGATTGGACAAACCTACCCACTGATGTGTTGGTACATATCCTGAGTTACCTAGGACCACACGAGCGCTACCAATCTTCGATCACGTGCAGGACTTGGTATGACGCCTTTAAACACCCAATATTGTGGCAGAGACACGACTTCTGGTTCTTCCTACCCGCTCACGAGAAAGGCTTGAAGGGCCTTACCTTATATGGAAAATTCATGAAAAGAATCAGGATTGGCGTCAATCAGATGCTTCAACCAAACAGGACTAATGCATGCACTCTTCTGCAGCAGTTATCAAAAATAAACCGAAGACGTTTGACACATATAGAGATTATTTTCACGGGTGAAAATCCCTATTTTTATTCTGGTCAAGAGTTTTTGGATAGTTTGACAATTCTATTTTCCCCACCTCCAGAAAACATAGAGCAGCCATTGTCAAGTTTACAGCACGTGGATTTAACCCTTTCCCAAACGGCAAAATTTTAGGGTGATCCACTTGAAAAACTGCCACAAATGATGAAATGAGAGTTGCGAGGGCACAGTGCAAAACTATTGTAACTACATATTTTTCAGAAATTCATTTTTTTGCATTTTCGGAATCTTTAGGAAGGAATGCACCATGTGTTCTAATATTGGGTTTCAATTCTGTATACTTAAAAAGATATTTAGATATCTAAAAACATTTTTCCTCTTTCACTTTGAGAAAGTCAACAAGTTTTTTCCCTCTCCTGTAAAATTTTAAAAAATGTAGTTACAATAGTTTTGCACCAAGCCCTCGGTTGTTAAAGATATAATTTGTGTAAAATATGGCATAGAAAATATTGAGACAGAAGAAGAAACTGCTGGTTATCAGCAGTTTCTTCTTTTGTTTCAATGTTTTCCCAAGCCTATTCTCTCAGGGACGTCAAAACCAGGTCTTGTTTGGGAAAGGGTTAAGCGGCATCAGCGTGCCGTACGACGATCACGTGATTGACGTGTTATCATTAAATCATAAACAACTGAAATATCTGGACATTCAGAATAAGGTGATCGTGTGTAAAGTGACCCCTGCTTGTATTTTACGTCTTGTTCAACGCTGTACCATGCTAAAGGATCTACGTGTGTACCACTGTAGCGTCACTGATGACGTCATCAACGCATTGGCAGAGGACGGTAGGTCTCCTATTGAACATTTGTCTATAGTTTGCAGACGGGATGAAAAGTATGGAGAAGACCTATCTGCAGAATCATGGCAGAAACTTGTAAAGGCTGTACCTGGTTTGCGAGTTACTCTTGGATTTGATCATACATGTCCGTTCAACCGTATACCAGTTATTATAAAACCAGAAATACCAGTCAAAACTTTGAAACTGGAAACATTCGCCATGTGTTTTGACGAAATAAATATGGCGGCGAGTTTCTACAAGGACACGTTGGAAAAGTTAGTATTGCAAACTAGAAACTCTTTGGAATTGGAGGAGGCTTTGCTGAATGTGGCACGAAAGTGTACGAAACTGAGATCTCTTCTCGTATATTGCGTTGTTCGACGAGAAGTGATAGATGAAATTTTTAGTTTGCATCCCGACATGAAGGAACGTGGTACTTACATATTGAAATCCGAGGTCGAACCTGAACCCTGGGTTGTTGGTGTGGAAGAAGGAGACTAGAATTAATTGAACGATCGCCACCGTCAGTAAATTAACCCTACCAAAACAGCAAAACGACGCTTTTCAACGAAAACATCATAAACTGCAGAACTTTTACAAGTTTTTTGTTGAAAAGAGGCAAAAATGGCCCAACCTGCACGTGGTTGCAATCATGTAACTAAAATCTTTTTTGATTCTTGATCTGGATTTCGCAAACCAATACCCATCTTCGAATTTGTGGCTAGGATGTCGCAGTTAACCTGCGTGGACCCTCTCGATTCTTTTGTCGTTAAGAACCATTTTGTGTTAGAACTGAGAACGCTGAAATTTAGATAGAGCCACCAAGTGTCCTTCTATAAAGAGTATTGCTTTAATTGCGTAAATAGGGCATAGTTATGTTTGTAGGTTCGTTCGAACCAACCATGGCCTGGAAAATGTCTAGAACCACACATGTCCTATTTATAGGCTAAGCTGTTGCAGACGACAAAATCCATCTTGGTGGATATGCGGTTCCTCTAAAATAAAGCACGAGGTATTGTTGCAAAACGAGAAAGTCAGCTGTCCACATTTTCTTCTTTTGTCCCGATGTTTCCTTTGTCTTTGAGGGACGCCAAAACAAAGTCTTGTTTGGTTGATTAGTCACGTGATCCTCGACAAACTTACTCACTACCACAGAGTTTAGTGCTCATATTGATCGTTTCATAGTAAAACGTAGTAAACGATGGGCAATGGAAACAGTCTGAGTAGGCCTACGACTACATTCTACTATATTTCCTAGGCTCATTATTTACTCTATTTTATTGTGAAACAATACGAATCGATCAATGTGAACGGTATAAACGATTCAAAATCTTTTACTAATGAGAGGCCATACCCATAATCAGATATAGGGGAATCGGGTCGGTAAACGTGACTATCGAAGTATATAAGTTGTTTCTATAAATAGATTTTCTATACAGCTATCCTACCCAAAATAAACCAAATATTTGTATCGATTCTCGTTTAACTTTGAACGTATAATAGACCTAAATACTCTGGTAGAGAGAAGCCTACGACGAACTCAGTTCACATATGTTCGTTTGTCACATCGAGACAAATAATGATTTCATTGTTGAAGAATGTTTGGAGAAACTGTTTAAGGTATAAGCTGCGTCATTCGTCCCTGTGTGCCACGAAAAACCGTGGTTATATTTGGTCCTTCATGGTATGACTTGTATCTGCATGCATGGATCCAAAAGGGGTCAAGAGGCCTGACACCCCCCCCCCCCCCCCTTTGAAATTTGGCGAAAAAATGGGTTAAAGATCGGAAGACCGGTTACCCCACCTAGGAAAAATATCTGGATCCGCGCTTGCAGGACCACAACCCTAATGACATCTACGCGACTTTTGATGTTTTTCATGCGACGCCGTTAACATTCGGGCAACGTAGTAAACATTCAGGGGTGCAACGTTCCACCGCCGAATGTTTACGACGACGCCCGAATAAAATAGTAATTCAGACAGAATAAGAAGAATTACATTTGTACTAAAATATTAATTAAATTTTATACATGTATATCTATAACAATAAATAATCAGCTAACAATTCATTCACAGAATACAAAGTTTTATCTCGTCGCTTTTCTACAAATATAAAGGCCTCGTAACTACAGTTAGTATTAAAGCTGCAGTTGCGAGGTTCTGAAGAAAGCATCCATAAGTATCACAGACTTTAATAAATTGGCCGGCATTTTGGCCAAACGCTTGACATTATAAAAAAGATCATTGATTTAACATCATTAAAAGAGGACTGCATTGATGGAAACAGACAAAAATATGGAAAGGACAAAAATTATGTTTGAGAAAATGCTGATAACTTTTTTCCAGCTTTCTCCAAATATTTTACGTCAATACTGTCATTTTCTCGCCATTTATTTTGTTGTCTTGGATAGCTTTTCTTTGGATCCTATGAAATTATAATTTATACATACACTTTGGCTCGGAAATTATTCAGGGAAAGGAGATTATTTGGTAACAATTGCTTGAAATGTATCATAATTAAATATCTGGTTATCATTGAAAAAAAAAACTAATTATAGAAAAATTATAACAAACTAGAACTGTCGCAAAGCGGACAAATACCCCCCACTAGCGCGTTGTCACTGAAAAAGTGCTAAAGTTCAAAGTGGCATAACTCTGAAACTACTGCCTGGATCAAGATGAAAATTGCAGGTGCACAACTTCATATGATAGGAAACAACCTGCTAAAATTTCAGCAAAATCGGTCAAAAACTGTGGGAGGAGAAGAGGACACAAAATTATGTCCACGGACGGACGGACGGACGGACAGACGGACGGACGGACAGACGGACGGACAGACGGACGGACGGACGGACAACCTGAATCCAGTATACCCCCCCATAACTTTGTTGTGGGGGGTATAATTATGCGTACATGTACCATATATAAATGAACATGGGCGCATCTGTTATTTAGATAAAGAAAATTAAACCAATTTGGAAAAAAATAAATATAGGGACATTAAGAGAAAAGAAAATAAAGGCAGTAATAAGTTTGTGAATGTGTTAACCAAAACACCAGACAGAGCTACAGATTTAAGAGGTGGTAATGTTTTTTTTTTTTTTTTTTTTTTAATGTAATATTTCAATCTGTGATCATTTAGTGATCATTTTTATAATGTGGGTACTCATTTGAATCGTCTCGATGAGACGATTCAAATGAGTACCCACAATATAGGACTTAGACTAGGAAGAAAATGTAGAATGTCATTATCTACTCTTATCTGTTGCTCTGACAAGATTAATCATTAATTCGCCATTGTCGTTTTCCGACGCTGCAGTCCGAGAACAGTTTCCTCTTTAGAATCCAACCATTCTTCGTAACAGAAATATGAATTGCCTCGTCGCCGGTCGTCTAGAGATCGCAGGTACGTCCGCAGGTACCCTTCTTGCTTGGTATCGGTGTTTGAAAGTTTATCAAAAGACACATTTTCTGTAGGTTGAACAATTGGTTGTGGTATGTTGGTGGTTGTCCTTTTCTCCGTTTCTTTGTTTGCCAACCATGTTTCATAGGATTCACTTTTTTCAGCTTCTTGCCTTCTCCTATAAATAAAGAAAAGAGTCTAATTCAAAATTCCACGAAACATAGTTTTTTACCTAATCCCAAATGACAAAATGTTCGGCTGTTCCCAATTTGAAAGCTGCTGCTGATGACAAAACATGCTGACATGACGCAGAGCCGATGTGATTTCATAAAAGAGATGCATGTTGTTACAAGGTCTACCTATAATGTAATTGTTTTATACATCTAAGATCACCAAACACACCTAATAGGCGTTCTATTGTCCTAGCAAGATTTTATGAACAGCAACAATACTCCTTCTAGAAAATCATGAAAACCATTCCAAATGCTACACAACGAACAAATACAGGTAATCATTGCTTTCTACAACTTGGCATGACCTGATAAATGCAAACATTTTTTTTTTTCAATTGAATAAAATCCTATGTGCAATACAGTTTTAAATCAAAGCGCTGAAAGTACTGAAAGCATAATTTTATGATGTGTACATACATTTCTATGAACAAACAATACATTATGCTATCAACAACAAGGTGTCAAACTGTCACAAAATACGCCTGTAACACTGCTTTATGTCGACAGGGGGAGCAGGTTGGTAAAAGTTTCATGGTCCTAGCTATCATACTTTTCGAGATATGCCCTGGACAAAAATGAAGTAAGAAAAATAACAAAGGGCAATAACTCAAAAAATAGGCCAGGTAGAATTATGGTTCTTGTGTACTGCACTCCCGTTTGATGAGATCTATACACCCATGAAGTTTCATAATCATAGCTATTATACTTTTAGAGATATACTCCGGACAAGATTCAAGTATGAAAAACAACAAAGGGCAATAACTCAAAAAATTAGCCAGGTAGAGTTATGGTTCTTGTGCAATGCACTCCCCCTTGGTGAGATCTATACACCCATGAAGTTTCATGATCCTAGCTTTAATACTTTTAGAGATATACTACAGACAAGATTCAAGTATGAAAATCAACAAAGGGCAATAACTCAAAAAATAAGCCAGGTAGAGTTATGGTTCTTGTGCACTGCACTACCCCTTGGTAAGATCTCTACACCCATGAAGTTTCATGATCCTAGCTATAATACTTTTAGAGATATACTCCGGACAGGATTCAAGTATGAAAAACAACAAAGGGCAATAACTCAAAAAATAAGCTAGGTAGAGTTATGGTTCTTGTGCAATGCACTCCCCCTTGGTGAGATCTATACACCCATGAAGTTTCATGATCCTAGCTATAATACTTTTAGAGATATACTCTGGACAAGATTAAAGTATGAAAAACAACAAAGGGCAATAACTCAAACAATAAGCTAGGTAGAGTTATGGTTCTTAAGCACTGCACTCCCCCTTGGTGAGATCTATACACCCATGAAGTTTCATGATCCTAGCTATTATACTTTTAGAGATATACTCCGGACAAGATTCAAGTATGAAAAACAACAAAGAGCAATAACTCAAAAAATGAGCTAGGTGGAGTTATGGTTCTTGTGCACTGCACTCCCCCTTGGTGAGATCTATACACCCATGAAGTTTCGTGATCCTAGCTATTATACTTTTAGAGATATCGTCGCCTCGTTTTTAAGCTGCGCTATCTACATTTTTGAAAAAATCCTATATTTGGTATCGTCGTGTTTGTATTTTTATGCTCTATCTCCTGAACACCAGATATTGTCAATTGGTGGGCTGGTTTTTGAGAAATCGCGTATGCATATTGCTCTATCTCCTGATTTTTTCTTCAAACTGATCTTAATCTTATCCTATGTCCAGGACATAGAGCAATATGTGCCTGAAAATTTCTCTCGTCCCATGAAAATAAGAATAACAAGAGCCGTCACAGACGGATTATGCTCCCCGAATAAGTGTTTGTCACAAAATAAAAACTATCATACATTAAGCCCCCTTTTCCCACGACAGCCTTTTTGTACACACATTATTTATAAAATATGGTCTAGAACATCCTATTCATTATATAAGTACAAAATTTCATTAAATTCTGCCCATTAGATGAAGAGAAATTAGAGAAAAACCAATTTTTACACTAAGGCGCCTTTTTCCATGACACAACCTTAAATTAAGAAACGGAGAAAAAGGTCCCTAGGTATTATCCCAGGGAATTCACATGTGAAGTTTCATTGAATTTGGTCCAAGGGTTGCTGAGATCTGGCTGTGGACGGACGGACGGACGGACACACGGACGGACAGCCGGACGGACGGACGGACAGCATGGCGACTATATGCTCCCCCGAAATTTTTTCGGGGAGCATAAAAACCACATGACCTGTTATGTGACACAAACACGAATTCCGATTACAAAATGTGAACAATCGATTTCTATTGACGATTTTGATAATATGTAAGTACATATATGTTAGCAAGTCAATCGTTAACAATTTCAAATGCTATTTTAATCAATGGCCGTTCACAATAACACTATATGCATGTCAGCATTCTGATTACCAGTCCTCGATGGGTAGAATAGCCGGATAGTCTTTAAAACAAGAGTGCCTGAAAGGCACTGATATCGCTCACCTGAGTTCTTCATGTATTTGATTGTGTACAATATAGGTTTTGTTGTAAACAAATATATATGTCAGTATTACGTCATATTAAATTATTGTAAACTAGTACATCACTGAAAGTGATCATACCCCCAAACAGCACTGTTTTTGTGCATTTTGAGAAGAACATTTCATTTGAACTGTGATCTGATCAATTGGGAAAAAGAGCAAACAAAAAAATCAACAGACCAAACAACACATGTAAATGTTGCAAAAAATACCAATTTTCAACAAAAGGACATAACTCATTTAACTAGAAAGACCTGAAGGTCTTGAGTCGCTCCACAGGCCTGAATTTCTTGTGGTTTACAATAAAACAAGATGTGTTTGTGAAACACAAATGCCCCCGAAATGGCCATTTATCTAAAATGTGAAGTTTTCGTGGAGTAAAGGGTTATTAAGGGTTAAGGGATGACTTTGAGGAAGGTCAAATTGCATGGAACAGATAGATATCATTGATAGGAAGTTGCATACCAAATTTGAGCTTTGTATGTCAAATACTTTTGGAGAAAAGGCAAAGGTTAAGTTTTCGGAGTAAAAGGTTAAGTTTTCGTAGAGTAAAGGGTTGATAAGGGTTAAGGGATGACCTTGAGGAAGGTCAAATTGCATGGAACAGATAGATATCATTGAAAGGAAGCTGCATACCAAATTCGAGCTTTGTATGTCAAATACTTTTGGAGAAAAGGCAAAGGTCAAGTTTTCGGAGTAAAAGGTTAAGTTTTCGTAGAGTAAAGGGTTGATAAGGGTTAAGGGATGACCTTGAGGAAGGTCAAATTGCATGGATCAGATAGATATCATTGAAAGGAAGTTGCATACCAAATTTGAGCTTTGTATGTCAAATACTTTGGGAGAAAAGGCAAAGGTTAAGTTTTCGGACAGACGGACGGACGGACGGACAGACAGACAGACGGACAGACAGACAGACAGACGGACACGAGTAAAACAATATGCCCCCGATCTCTCGATACGGGGGCATAAAAATTGACAAATTTATCTAAATGCTTAAACTTATATATTATTAAATTCTTGTGGTTCTTAGAGCAGAAACAAAGTTTAATACAGCAATGCGGTCAAAGAAAAACTAGATTTCTCAAAACTTGTCATTCTTAGAGCGAAATCAAAGTAAAAAGAAGCAATAATGTGGTCAAAGCGAAAAGAAGGTAAATGATTGACCAATATTTTGGGGATTTTTAGAGTGATGATAAAGTTGAAAACTGTAATTATGCCAAATTTAAGGGCACATAATTCAGTATGTTAGTTTATAATCAAGCTGAAAATTAAACTCGTGCAAGATTTTATGGTCAGCATCATTCTGTCCAAATTTTGTCATAGTTAGTCTATAATCGTGGCCGCAAAAGTGAAAAAAGTGTCTAAAACTGAAATTTTGTCAATTTCAAGGGCACATAACTCAGATTGTAGCTATGCAATCATCCTGAAAATTACACATAAGCAAGATCTTGTTGTCAACTAGATTCTGTCCAAATATCATCTTGATTGGTTAACAATTATGGTTGTTAGAGTGAAAACAAAGTTGAAAATGGCAATTTTGTCAAATTCAAGGGCACATAACTCAAGATGTAAAATTCTGATTAAGCTGAAAATTACTCCCAGGCAGGATATTATGCTGATATATATTCTGTCCAAGTTTTGTTTTGATTGGTTAATATTTGTAGATTTTAGAGTAAAAATAAAGTCAAAATCAGCTATTTTTGACATTCAAGGGCAGATAACTCAGGTGATTCTAGTTCAATCCAAATTCTTTGAAGGAATCTGAGAGAGGGTCACTCAAGGATCATTCCTGTGAAGTTTGGTTGAAATCCATCCAGTGGTTTCTGAGAAGAAGATTTTTAAAGAAAAAGTTTACGGACGCACGGACGGACGCACTGACGCACGACGGACACATCGCCATGACAATAGCCCGCTGGCCTGAAGGCCAGTGGAGCTAAAAATCAACAAGCCCCACCCTGCCATGCTCACATTTTTTCAATTGATCAAAAATTCTCAACCATATATTGAAGACAGTCACTCAAGGTACATTCCAGTAAGGTTTGGTTCAACTTAGCCCTATAATTACCTTTTTAAAGCATTTTCTCATGAATTTGTTAAGTCCAATAAGCCCTGCCCCGCCAAGACCACATTTTTTGACGAATAAAAAATTCTCGAACAGATATTGTAACGAGTCACCCAATGATCATTTCTGCCAAGTTTGGTAACGAATTGCCTGATGGTTAAGGAGAAGAAGATTTTGGAAGAATTATCTAACGATTTCTTGAAGTCTGGTAAGCCCCACCCTGTAAGCCGATGTTTTTCACCCAATCAAAAATTCATGATCATGTGTTGAATACAGTCTCTCAAGGGACATTCCTGCTACGTTTGGTTCAAATTGGCCGAATAATTGATTTTTAAAGATTTTTCACATGATTTCTCCTAGTCCAATAAGCCCCGCCCTGCCACGCCCACAATTTTTGACAAATCAAAAATTCACGAACAAGTTTTGAAAAGGGTCACCCAAGGAACATTCCTTTCAAGTTTGGTAATAATTAGCCCCGTGGTTAAGGAGGAGAAGATTTTTGAATAATTATCTTTCGATTTCTCGAAGTCTGATAAGCCCCGCCCTGCCATGCCCACAATTTTTGACGAATCAAAAATTCATGAGCATGTGTTGAAAACAGTCACTCAAGGGACATTTCTGCCAAGCTTGGTTCAAATTGGCCTGATAATTGATTTTTAAAGATTTTTCACACGATTTCTCTAAGTCCGATGAGCCTCGCCCTGCCACGCCCACAATTTTTGACGAATCAAAAATTCACGAACAAGTTTTGAAAAGGGTCACCCAATAAACATTTCTGCCAAGTTTGGAAAGAATTGGCCAAGTGGTTGAGGAGGAGAAGATTTTTGAAGAATTACCTAAAGATATCTTTTAGTCTGATAAGCCCCGCCCTGCCACGCCCACAATTTTTGACAAATCAAAAATTCACGAACAAGTTTTGAAAAGGGTCACCCAAGGAACATTCCTTTCAAGTTTGGTAAGAATTAGCCCAATGGTTGAGGAGAAGAAGATTTTTGAATAATTATCTTACGATTTCTCGAAGTCTGATAAGCCCCGCCCTGCCACGCCCACAATTTTCACCCAATCAAAAATTCATGGGCATGCGTTGAATACAGTCACTCAAGGGACATTTCTGCCAAGCTTGAATAAAATTGGCCAGATAATTGATTTTTAAAGATTTTTCACATGATTTCTCTAAGTCCGATAAGCCCCGCCCTGCCACGCCCACAATTTTTGACGAATCAAAAATTCACGAACAAGTTTTGAAAAGGGTCACCCAAGGAACATTCCTTTGAAGTTTGGTAATAATTAGCCCAGCGGTTAAGGAGCAGAAGATTTTTGAATAATTATCTTTCGATTTCTCGAAGTCTGATAAGCTCCGCCCTGCCACGCCCACAATTTTTGACGAATCAAAAATTCATGAACAAGTTTTGAAAAGGGTCACCCAAGGAACATTTCTGCCAAGTTTGGAAAGAATTGGCCCAGTGGTTGAGGAGGAGAAGATTTTTGAAGAATTTCCTAATGATTTCTTTAAGTCTGATAAGCCCCGCCCTGCCACGCCCACAATTTTCGACGAATCAAAAATTCACGAACAAGTTTTGAAAAGGGTCACCCAAGGAACATTTCTGCCAAGTTTGGAAAGAATTGGCCCAGTGGTTGAGGAGGAGAAGATGTTTAAAGCAATTGTTGACGACGAACGACGCACGACGCACGACGCACGCCGGACACAGGGTGATCACAAAAGCTCACCTTGAGCATGTTGCTCAGGTGAGCTAAAAATGTAATTGAAATTAATTTTGGCACACAAGTACTTCAACAGGTAGATTTTTTCAACTGTACCTTATGTAGCCATTATAACAAGCAAAATATATTTCTTTAGGGCGAAAATGATATGAATTTGTTGCAATTTAAATCTACGTAGACTAGAGTCTGTATCCTTTACGATGCCATAAAAAGTTGAAATCAATTTGTACTCGAATATTTCTTTTTACTTTATCTAGAACAAAGGCCACCGGTTCGTAATTTACAGCCGCATGCGTTGTCCAATTTCTACGGCGAAACGACAGTTTGTCTTTTTTATGATTCGTAAGGTCGGCCTATATAGCAAATAGTGTTTTTCTGTGTCATTTTGATCTATCTCCTTTAAAAGTGAAAAGTGGTTTTGAAAATGACAGGATTTGCTCTATCTCCAAACAGAAATAATGATTTTTATCAAAAAATGCTCCATCGTTTCTTATTAAATTGCGCATGTGGATAGATAAGGTTATTTCTGACTGTCATGCAAAATTTGGGTCAATTTCAAGCAAACATCAAAAAGTTATGAAGGTCTGAATCTTTAAAGTCGATTTTCTCGGAAAAGTGGTTTTGGTAGTTAGCGCAACCTTAAAACGAGGTGACGATATACTCTGGACAAGATTCAAGTATGAAAAACAACAAAGGGCAATAACTCAAAAAACAAGCTAGGTACAGTTATGGTTCTTGTGCACTGCACTCCCCCTTGGTGAGATCTATACACCCATGAAGTTTCATGATCCTAGCTATTATACTTAACTTTTAGAGAATGATATACTCCGGACAAGATTCAAGTATGAAAAACAACAAAGGGCAATAACTCAAAAAATAAGCCTGGTAGAGTTATGGTTCTTGTGCACTGCACTCCCCCTTGGTGAGATCTATACACCCATGAAGTTTCATGACCCTAGCTATTATACTTTTAGAGATATACCCCGGACAAGATTCAAGTATGAAAAACAACAAAGGGCAATAACTCAAAAAATAAGCCAGGTAGAATTATGGTTTTTGTGCACTGCGCTCCGTAATGATGAGAAGAATATAACTGCCAAGTTTAAAGTCAATCGGACTTAAGGTGACAGAGTTATGCTCCAGACAAAGAAGTGGACGCCGCCGGACGCCACGGGTGATCCCATAATACGTCCCGTCTTCGACGGGCGTATAAAAAGATTATGGAGACAGTTTCATTGATCATTTAACTTATCTAATAAAATCTCACATGCTACAATTTTATCCTAATATACAACGTGCATTCAGTGGTGAAGTATTTCTAAAATGTTAGTCAAACCGTACAAAGTGAATTGTACAAAGTGAGTCTCAATTCTAGAGTGTAAAAGCTATGATCAGTGGAAAAGCAATGTGCAATAAAAATTTATTTATTTAATCAAATTAATGTATGTGAGAAGTGTTTTTGGTAGCACATGAATTTATTCACCAAACAGTCTAATAATCAAATTCTAATATTATCTATTATATGAAAAATAAGGCATTTGACCAAGAAATATAAACTCTAAACCAAATCACAATATTTTCGGTAGTCCAAATTTGACATTATTGCAGATGACAAAATCAATGTAACAAGGAGCAGACAAATTTTGACATATCTATAATCTTAGGTAATGATGCAACACAAATGCATAAACCTTTTCAAAAACTGCAACAAATTAGACTAATCCAATTCAGACAATGCATGTACTACAGCAATGTTCTCCCCAGCCCAATAAGCTGTATCTGCCCCACTACAGCTTCATGTAAATCTGTGTCATGCCCCTACAGCTTCAAAACTACCCCACAGCTTAGTTTTTCCGAAAAGGTCACCAAATTGGGGGATTTGTAGACATTTCATGTAAAAAAATGATACATAATGCATTCTTTTATAATTCACCCATTACCAGACGTCAAAATTTTAGGCTAGTCCAAATTCAAAGATGATGCAGATGACAATTTCAAGTGCATGAAATTGGACATTTATTGGTACTTTGGTGTAGAAAATATTGTGGTAAATGAAGAAATTGCTTGTCTCAAGCAATTTCTTCATTTTCCACAATGTTTTCTGAAGCTTTTATCTTGAAGGGCGTCAAAAGGCGTCATCATGTTGTAATGGGTTAAATGAAATAATTCTGTTTAAAAACATTATGGGAAAAGAAGAAATTGCTCACATTGAGCAATTTCTTCTTTTCCCATTATGTTTTTATTTACAATTGTTTGCATGAACACAATGCATTTCAAGGTTTACCAATACTTATAATTTGCGACTACAGCTTCAAATTATTCTGGGGAGAACCCTGTGTAACAGACAAGATGTTGATTAACCCTTTCTCAAACAAGACCTGCTTTTGACATCCCTAAGAGAATAGGCTTTGGAAAACATTGAGGCACATGGGGAAAATACTGATAATCAGCATTTTCTCCCTTTGCCTCATTATTTTCCATGCTAAATTATATTGTCTTTAATCACACTTATTTTGTCCTCTGTAGTGGCTTTCAAATTGGACTATCCTAAAATTTGGTTGTTTTGGAAAGGGTTAACATAAGTTTCGTGTACAATTACAGAAAATATTGAATTGAGTTTATTGGGGTTTTACGCCGTTTTCAACTACCAGGGTCATATCGCGGCGGCTGGAGCACCTAACCGTGGGTTCCTGGTATTTCTCGCACCAGTACAACCACAATATCCAAACCGAGCCTCCAGCTGCTCTCTCACATAGATGATTCACACCCATTGGTGAGAGACAAATGACTTTTGTCAAATGTCAGAATGGATACTGACCGAGACGGGGTTCGAACTCGAGACCCCTGGATTGACAGACTCCGACGTAACCGACTGAGCTATCCGGGCTCGGCTACAGAAAATATTGAAACAAGAGAAAATGCTAGGTATTCTTTTTTGCCTAATTGACTTATTTTGAAAAGGGTTAAACAAAATTTATAGTAACAACAGTGAATGGAAAGGAAATCACAACACTCATGAGATGGGATTGAATCTTGATCTTACAGCAGCTGTACAAAACCAATTAAATATCTATGATTAAGGTAATCCACCCCAATGAGATTCAAGTGACATCAAAATTTTTCATGTGATGTTGTTGACATTCATTACATATCCGAACCTGTTTTCGGATGATTTCATAATAAATCAGCAATTGAATGTTCCACTGACAAATGTAAATGTTACCCGAACAATTTTGATGTTGCAAAATACTCATTAGATGAGGACTACATTTAGTGAAAATGGTTAAAAAATTTAAAATTAAAAAAATAAAGCATTCACTAGGTAAAGATTAAGGTTTACCTGGTCTCTGTTTCTTCATTTCTAAACATATGAACATACAAAATGTATATTTATTTTACAGAAAAATCACAAAGTATGGTAGTATTTAAAAAGAATCCCTTGTTAAAAGCATTGTTCAGTGAATATGATAAACATCTAACTCATAGCATATCTGCCTCCATGATTTTAGTAGTATTAAAAACATAAAATTTAGTAACTTTTGAATAAAAAATTACAATCTCTACTTTTTTCTCTGCCAATGGTAGGCCATGCAAACACATACCTTCCATTTCAAGTAGTGAACTAGTTTATATTATTAGTAAATGTACATCTTTAGTATGACTGGTGTAAGCAACCAAATTAAATGTCAATTGGTAACATAACATTATCGGTAGCATTGTTATTATACCTAATTAACCCTTTCCCAAAAGGCAAAATTTTAGGGTGATCCACTTCAAAAAGTGCTACAAATGACAAAATGGATGTTATTAAAGATAGAATTTGTGTAAAGTATGGCATAAAAAATATTGAAACAAAAGGAGAAACTGCTGGTTATCAGCAGTTTCTTCTTTTGTGTCAATGTTTTCCCAAGCCATTTCGATCAGGGACATCAAAACCAGGTCTTGTTTGGGAAAGGGTTAAAAGACACATAGAATTAGACAGTTTAGCAACCTGTTTTGATGCTTTAGTTACATTTTAAAACATATATATCGTCGGTGGGGAGTCAAAACCTCATAACTCCAGCTTATTCAAGCTGTAGTTACGAGGTTTTGACTCCCCACCAACGATATCATTCACCTATGTATGATACCTTAAAAAGCCCTTTTTCTGCAAAAAGAAAAGATTAAAAAGAAGCGGTACAAAATTCACATATAATAAGGCTATAACGAAACTCGTATGTGGTACAGAAATAACAAATTCTCCCAACCATCATAACTATTTTTTGTGAAGTTAAGTCTATTCTCTTATGAAAAAAAAATTAAGACTATTTCTATTTGAAAGCTTGAGAAGATGACAATTATTTTGATAGATACAATTTGTGTACGACATAGCACAAAAATATTTTTGCAAAGAGATCAGATTATCAACATTTTCTTCTGTCTCAATACTTTCCAAATCCTATTTTTACAAGTTCATCAAAAGCAGATTTGGGAATGGGACTGCCACTGTCATTAAAATGGCAGGTAATCATGACTTTTTGTCATAACCTAAAAACAACAGCTTTGTACATGCTGTACACTCGTTCTCAGAATAGGACGTCGATTCCAATTTGCAAACTGAGCAAAAATGAATTTCTTCAAAACCGCTGTTTTTCTTTTTAATTCCGTAGAACAAACATTTATGAACAATAATGCGAAATATTAGAACTCAAATACAGCGATTTTTATTTTTTGCAATACTTTTCTTAACTCTGGTATAAATTAAGTGTAATCTGCGTTATGAGTAAACAATTGACAATATTTTACGGATTATTTAACATTTCACTGTAAGAAATGATTTTATTATATTTCTTGATATTCTAACTGAAAAAGTTTGTTATTTTTTATTCTGAATTCCCATTTTCAGTTTTTAAATAGTGACTTTGATAGATCTGACGACAGTGAAAATACTCATTCTTTCAAAACTACAAATAAAAGTAGATTAAAAATTATCAAGCTGCCAACCTACAACTGTAATCCTGTAATAAATGTAATTTACTATTTAAACAGATATGAAAAGTATCTATTCTTTGTGCTTGTTTGCGACATTTTATTTTTAAAATTGCATGTCTTCTTCATAACGTAGATTAAATTACGACATAGAGTAGATTACACCAAATTGTAAATGACTAATTTGAGCTTAACAAACCGTAGGGTGCCAAGGAAAAGACTATAAATATGCTAAAAATATCTGTGAAGAAGTTTTCAGACATTTATGAATGTAAAATTCTCTGAGGGAAACTATATTTACCGTAGACAGTAACAAGAACAGTAACAACTTTGAAATTATAGACTGAAATTCTCCACGCTATGGTTTTTACTTTCACGATTCTTTTCTGAATATCAAAACCTTTTATTGAATAGGTGTAATGATTTTTGAAAAAGTTCCTTGTTAATTTTCGAAACAATTTTAGATGTGCACAAGCGAAAAGAAAATGTATCATACACAAAGAATAATAACCCTTTCCTCCGAAGTCCTGGTTTTGATTACCCTCTAGAATGGAAAGCAAGAAATAGATACGGAAAAGAAAATGCTAATAGTCAGCATTTTCTCCTTTTCCTAAAAGTTTTTATGTTATAAATAACACACTGTCTGTTTTGAGTAACATTTGTTTCACCTTCAAATTTGGGTTTAAATTTAGACCAGTCTAAAATTTCCTTTTACTATCCATATTCAGAATGCGTATGTTATATTATTTAGTTTTTTTTTCATGAATGTAATAATTATAAAGATTCTGTGATGCAAAAGTCATATTTGTGCGGATTTTTATTTTTTGTAATGAATATTGTTTTCAAAATATAAAAAAAATGAAAGAAAGAAACGAACGCATCCATATCAATGTACACAATGAGGCAGAACATTTGAGTGTCTAAATTTATTTTCCAATGCACTCTTTAACCCTTTCCCAAACGGCAAAATTTTAGGGTGATCCACTTCAAAAACTGCCACAAATGACAAAATGGGTGTTATTAAAGATAGGATTTGTGCAAAATATAGCACAGAAAATATTGAGACAAAAGGAGAAACTGCTGGTCATCAGCAGTTTCTTCTTTTGTCTCAATGTTTTCCCAAGCCTATTCAATTAGGGACGTCAAAACCAGGTCTTGTTTGGGAAAGGGTTAAGAATAGTGTATCTGCGACAGCCTCGACCCATGGCACATGGTTGAATGATTCTGAGTACAATGCAATCAAGCTTAACCAACAGCTGGTCAACAGGGACAATTTCTCAAACAGCAAACACTCAGCATTGCAATTCAAACGATTCTGTTGATGACAAAATGGATGTTTACATTGAATGAATTGATGTGAAATATAGCTTAGAAAATAATTATTCAGAGAGAGAAAAAGACTGAATATCAGCATTATTTGTCTTTTGTTTTAGTATTTTCTCAAACCGTTTCCTTCAAGGGCATCAAAACAGTGAAAAATCAGTAAGAGTTGATGTTACCTGTGCAATGTGCCACTTTTAAAACGTAAAATTTGATTTGTAATCTACATTATTTACTTTGGTAATCTACGTTAAGATATCTAGTTTAATTACTTTTATTCCACGCGGAAAATAAATATCTAAGCGAATAGATTTGGAAAGTCGGCATCTAAAGCTCATAATAACATTGGTTTACATGCTATGATATCTTAAAGATATACTGGTAGAGCTTTGGAGCAGACATATATCCATTTTTGAAAGCTACGTTATCGCCTTTTTGCACAACGGATCAATTCAATCTTTTATGTGAAATTACAATTAAAACATGTCAGACAATTGTTGTGCTTTTAAATTTGAAAAAAATCCACATTTCTTTAAGGATTACATTTAAGTTTCTGTAATAATGGACTATAAATATTAGAGGGTAAGTCATGAATTCTAAACACGAATTCAAAGTTTGTGTTAATAAGTGTGCTTTAATCAGGTCTGTTATTACAATTTGGAAAACATCTTATACAGTTTTTGTATCAATATATCCTTCATAGTATGAAAATTTATAAAACCGTAAAGAAATTGTGGAAATTCTTTAAAAACATGTAACTTGCCTCGAATTCTGCCACCCGTCATAGACTTCTAATGACACTCCACGAGACTGACATGTTGGACAATGAAACAAGGAACATGATTTTTTTCAGACTCTGTATGTATATCCTACAGTTTAACAACAACTAAATCTCTCTATCGGGCTCAAAACAGCGAATTTCGTGTTTTTCACTAACGTAGCTTACATAACGTAAATTACTGCATAGGAAACTTTCCTCGATTGACAATTCGGAAAAGATATGAAAGAGTAATTTATTAGCGCTATTTCCTTCTCAAGTTCAATCCTACTTCCTACTATATTGGTTGTTTTTCTATTTCTTCTAGTATGGGGAAAATGTCACTAACGTAAATTACAAGCTTAAAACAACGGTCTTACCTTGGTTGCATTATTGTGTTTTTAAACAAAACATAGAACACATGTATGTCTATATTGCAGTCTGATTATTCAAATGCTTGTTTAAGATGTTAATTTCGTTGATAATCATTGATTTAAAGGAGTTCTTGATTTTTTTATTATTTTTCTAAATGATGCTTCACGTAGATTACCTAAATTCGGGGACAAAATATTATTGCGGATATTTTTTTCGTTTTACCTCAATTAGTGAAATATTGCTTATTTTTACGTTGGCACATATCCAATTATCAGTTTCGAAAATATCTTTTTTGTATTGCATTTTGCCAACTTGCCCATAAAAGCTTCAAATCAACAACGAACAGCTCGGGGACAGGCGAAAAATCGACCCCTTGGTATAAACATGGATTACCCAAATCCATAAAGTTGTAGACTATGGTGAGTTTTACCCATTTTTTATTTGTACAATAGATTATTTTCAAGGTATGCAAACTTATTTTGAACTATTGATGATTTTCTATTTTTTATATATTTTTCAATAGCGAAGACAGCCTTTTTCAGAAATCGACGTCCTATTCTGAGAACGAGTGTGTAGTTACAAGAGGCGCGTTCTTTAGAGCGAGATTTTTTAAGATGTTTTTGATACAGCGTCTTTGTGACCGAGATTATAAGCGAGGTGTTCCGAATGTTCCATACTTCATACAAATGACGTCATCATGATGTCATTTGTATGAAGTGTGGACCATTCGTAACCCCGCGGTTTATGAATCATGGAGCATTCGGAACAACTCGGTCAATTCTCTCCCATATAGATTCTACAGAATTTACAGAGGGATTCCAAAAGAAGTATAGAGCAATGGCGGCTCGCAGTGATCGTCTTAAAAATCTTGGTCAAAAGAGCGCTTTATCCTAAAACATCTTAAGAAATCTCAAGATATCTCAAGAAATCTTGCTCTGAAGAATGAGGCTAAGGTTTTGAAGAAAATCCACCTTACCAACTGGTCCATTGATTGACTCAATTCCTTGTACTAAGTTTGATTTTATTCTCTTATAATTTTTCAGTGGACATTTTGTAACTGTAAACAGTAGAACTAATAGTCTAACTATACTTCTATGCATTGATTTATTCATTTTGAGCGTTATCATATTCTTTCTGTAATAAATTTCGGCTTAAAAACCTAAAGTACCAATTCTCTTAAAAAACTGCTTCAAACTGCTTCTTCTAAAAGCTACATTCTCTTTAATCAAATGTACATTTCTCTTGAAATTGTTTCCCCTAGTCAAAGAAACAAGAGGGCCATTGGCCCTGAAGCGCTCACCTGAAATAATAACCTTTTGTATATGGTGTGTCTGAGCCTAAAAAATGATCACATTTTACTAATATTTGTGGCCTGTATAGTGCACATTCTTTTTTTTTTTTTTTAGATTTGACCCTGTGACCTTGTTTATGACCCAAAATGACACAATTTTGAACTTGTCTGAGGCTGGATCAAGATAATCATTCTAACAAATTTTCAAGTTGACTGGGCAAAAAAATTCCAAAACTGGACCCCATGACATAGTTTAGGACCCAGATGACCCACTTTTGAAATTGTCCAAGATTTCATCAAGATAGTTATTCTGACCAGTTTTCAGGTTAATTGGGCAATGTTGCCTTAATAGTGCACACAAGGGTTTTCTTTAATATGACCTAGTGACCTAGTTTTTGACCCCTGATGACCCAATTTCAAACTTTGGACATTTCATCAAGACCATCATTCTGAGCTAATTTCAGGTTGATTGGGCAAAAAATGGGCTTCTAAGAGTGCACACAAGGTTTTCTAAGACTTGACCCAGTGACCTAGTTTATGACCCCAGATGACCCAATTTCAAAGTTGTCTGAGATTTTATCAAGATAATTATTCTGACAAATTTTCATGATGATATGGCAAAAAATGTGGCCTATAGAGTGCCACAAGGGTTTTCTAAGACTTAACCCAATGAACTTAGTGACCTAGTTTTTGACCCCTGATGACCCAATTTCAAACTTTGTACATTTCATCAAGACCATCATTCTGAGCTAATTTCAGGTTGATTGGGCAAAAAATGGGCTTCTAAGAGTGCACACAAGGTTTTCTAAGACTTGACCCAGTGACCTAGTTTATGACCCTAGATGACCCAATTTCAAACTTGTCCGAGATTTTATCAAGATAATCATGCTGAGCAAATTTCAGATATATTGGACAAAAAATGTGGCCTCTAGAGTGCACACAAGGTTTTACTAAGATTTGACCCCTTGACCTAGTTTTTGTTCCCAGATGACCCAATTTGGAACTTGTCCGAGATTTCATCAAGACAACCATTCTGAGCATATTTCAGGTTGATTGGGCAAAAAATGTGGCCTCTAGAGTGCACACAAGGTTTTTCTAAGATTTGACCCAATGACCTAGTTTTTGACCCAAGATGACCCAATTTCGCACTTGTCCGAGATTTCATCAAGACAATTATTCTGATAAATTTTCAGGTTGATTAGGCAAAAAATGTGGCCTCTAGAGTGCACACAAGCTAAAGGTTGATGCACGACAGACGACGGACACGGCGGTATCACAATACCTCACCATGAGCACTATCGTGCTCAGGTGAGCTAAAAATTGTATACAAACTCTTATCATTTTCATTTTATATACTTCTAGGCAGTTGTCTTTCTAGAATCAGTACCTCTTTAAAAGAATGTGTTTATTGCTGAGGATGTTGCTCAGTAATTTTTCAGTTATATTGTAGCACCATGTCTACCTGGTATTTATAATTTGACACAGGAAATAGTCCTTTTGACTAGGGGAAATGCATACTCTAATTCATTTGGCATCACTGACTAGTAAAGCTCTAATCATGCAGTACTTACAACTTTTTCTCCCTGGTTAGCAATAAAGATAGCAAAATACATTATTATAATATTCAGCGAAATAATCTTACAATTAAAACTATTTCTTACTAAAATTTGCGAATGTTATTTTCAGGCGTAAACCATCATTCACTGTATGCTTCCTTACTGTACGCTCACTTACTTATTTTCAAAGAGGTCAAAATTTAAGAATGGTCCAAATTGATGGAATTTCTATATTACTTCAAAAACTTTCCCAAAGCTTAATCTAAACCAGAAACTATTTAGAAAATTGTTATCTGCACTGATAACGCAATTTTTATGTGGAAAATAGATAAGTTGACTTGAGATCTTTGAATGAACACAAACTGCTCTTTTAGTAGTGATTTTTCAGTTTTATTTCAATTCCTAAATAGAACTGTCACAAAGCGGACGAATACCCCCCACTAGGGCCTTGTCACTGAAAAAGTGCTATCGGTCAAAAGGTTCTTGACTAAGAGCATGGAAACGGATTTTAAACAAAGTCCAACTGTGACCTTGACCTTTGACCTTGGTGACCCCAAAACAATAGGGCACCTCCTTGGGTCATGGGCAACAGCTGTGTAAAGTTTCATGATCCTAGGTCAAACGGTTCTCGAGTTAGAACACGGAAACAAAATTGTAAATTTTGACTACTACCCCCCCCCCCCCTTAAAAAGTTCAAAGTGGCATAACTCTAAAACTAATGACTGGATCAAGATGAAAATTGCAGGTGCACAACTTCATATGATAGGAAACATCCTGATAAAATTTCAGAAAAATTGGTCAAAAACTGTGGGAGGAGAAGAGGACACAAGATTATGTCCACGGACGGACGGATGGACAGACGGGCAACCTGGTTCCAGTATACCCCCATAACTTTGTTGTGGGGGTATAATAACTTTGTTGTGGGGGGTATAATTATACAGTGTTTAGTCATTCCATGCACCTGCACTATTGTGCTCACCAGTAAATCATGACAGAAGAAAACACAGAGTATATTTTATGATTTATAGACAATAGGCTGTCAGAAATTGATATGTTGTATTTTGGATTTGCAGCAAAACCACTCAAGCTCACATTTAAATATACCACACCAGTCAAACTGTATCTAATACTAAGTTCACTTCATTATCAAACCAAAGATCAATTTGTTTGTTTTATGGTGGTATTCACCAGCCAGATTTATTTCTAGTATGCCTTCAAAATTACCTAACAATCCATCTGATTGGCAGAGAAATATCTCTCGTCCAATCAGATGACTTGTTATGTAATTTAGATTTAGGCGAATGATTTAGAAATGTTGATAAATATGGCCTCCAGTCATGTGGTCCTTACAATGTTTATTAATTTGTTTATGTGCATGCCAATGTGTATCATGTGACAAAAAATAAACCATTGTTAGCTTTTCAAATTTGATATGGGCTCATTAATATTTTCTTGATTGTAGTCTTAGCCTTTTAGAACAAAATTCGATTGGCAAGTATCAATTTATGAACAAGTTGCATCTTGAAAAATTTTAAACACCACAGCAATTAAAACATTTCAATTTGACTGCATTCTAAACATTTCAAACAAATGAGCCGCGGTCTGGAAAAACGTCCCTTATAGCATTGAGACGGTCATGTTTCAAGATCAGGCTGTGCCTAGGTTCAGTCTAACCTGGATCAATGTTACTCTCAAATCATTGCTAAAGAGCATGACGAAGCTACTGGAGAACAACATTGTTCCTGATCAGACTGCGTGTATATGCAGGCTGATCTGGAATCATGTTAGGCTCAAAAGCCTTAACTCTTTCCAAAACAACAAAATATTGGACTGGTCTAATTTGAATGGTTTTGCAGATGAAAATTCTAAACTGATGAAATTTTAAAAATATTTCCATTTTGGGTTAGAAAACATTGTGGAAAATGAAGAGATTGCTTGTGACAAGCAATTGCTTCATTTTTCACAATGTTTTTTCCAAGCCTGTTCTTGTGAGGGAGTCAAAAGGCATCCCTGTGCAGTAAAGGGGTTAAGGGACCTTTTTCCAGATCTCGACTCAAATACTGACTGTCAGTATAATGATTATACCTTTCGTCCTCTGCTGTTTTCTGTTTTTCTTCTTCTGCCTTTTTTACGTTGATGATTTTTTGTTCTGCAGCCTTTTTCCTTCCAAGCCAGTCGTCATAGGAAAGACCGCTTCGTCTGCCGAGTCTTGCTGGTCCACTGTGAATAGATGAATAAGAGATTTGATTAAATAAAACTTTTCTCCTTTTCTCACTTTAATTTCTACTAACTTATAATGAGGCACATTTAATTTTTCAAGAACATCATGAGTCCCATCTTTTTTATTCTTTTATTACCTTTTCTTCCAATAATATACTGTTAAAGATTGAATAAAATTAATTTTACAGAGGCACAATTTTTTGTAGCCTTATAACAATTCCATGCACCTTTCATTGGAATGGACATGATTACTTAAATATTTAGGACAATCAATAGATTAAATGCCGCTTTTACAGCAGTTTTTCATAACTATCATATTGATTTTGTTCCATTGACCTCTATCCTTAGACCTAGTATCTTAGTATGAACAGACTTGTCACAACAAACACCTGTATTGAAAACAAGAGGGCCAAGATGGCCCTGTATCGCTCCACTGGCTTTTAGACATTTAGACTACTAACCTCTTCAAGGAATACAATAGAGGTATATTCAAAGAAGATTCATGCTACACCAGAATGAAATCCAATAAGTGATTAAGGAGCAGAAATGTTTTTAAATTTTCTTAAAATTACACTGTTTCATATAGCGAAAAAAATCCTAGCCCACAACGGCCATGCTTTTCATCCAATCGTGAAGGAATTTGGAAAAGATTCATGCAAGGAAGATTGCTGTGAAGTTTGGTTGAAATTGGTCCTGCAGTTTTGGAGAAGAAGATTGTTTAACAATTTTTCGAAAATTCAATTTAATAAAATTTATTAAAATTTAAGTTCTTCACAGAAATTATTCTTTTTAAAGAATTTAGAAGAGATAAATGCAAGGAAGATTCGTGTGAAGTTTGGTTAAAATTGGTCCAGTAGTTTTGGAAAAGAAGATTTTTCGAAAAATTATATTTAATTCAATTAATCAAAATTTAAGTTCAACATAGAATTTATTTTTTTAAGGAATTAAGAAGAGATTAATGCAAGGAACATTTCTGTAAAATTTGGTTGAAATTGATCCAGTAGTTTTGGAGAAGAAGAATTTTTAAAGATTTTTCGAAAATTTGATTTAATTAAATTAATTGAAATTTTAGTTCTACATAGAATTTATTTTTTTGAAGGAATTAAGAAGAGATTAATGCAAGGAACATTTCTGTGAAGTTTGGTTGAAATTGGTTTAGTTGTTTTGGAGAAGAAATTTTTTTAAAGATTTTTCGAAAATTTAAATCAAATAAATTATTTAAAATTCAAGTTCTGTGCGGATTTTTTTCTTTTGAAGGAATTTGGTAGAGATTCATGCAAGGAAGATTTCTGTGAAGTTTGGTTGAAATTGGTCCAGAAGTTTTGGAGAAGAAAAAAATTTAAAGATTTTTCGAAAATTTAAATCAATTAAATTAATTAAAATTCAAGTTCTGCATAGATTTTATTTTTTTGAAGGAATTTGGTAGAGATTCATGCAAGGATAATTCGCATGAAGTTTGGTTGAAATTGGTCCAGTAGTTCTCGAGAAGAAGAATTTTTAAAGATTTTTCAAAAATTTAAATCAATTAAATTAATTAAAATTCAAGTTCTGCATAGATTTTATTTTTTTGAAGGACTTTGGTAGAGATTCATGCAAGGATAATTCGCATGAAGTTTGGTTGAAATTGGTCCAGTAGTTCTCGAGAAGAAGAATTTTTAAAGATTTTTCAAAAATTTAAAACAATTAAATTAATTAAAATTCAAGTTCTGCGCGGATTTTATTCTTTTGAAGGAATTTGGTAGAGATTCATGCAAGGAAGATTTCTGTGAAGTTTTGTTGAAATTGGTCCAGTAGTTTTGGAGAAGAAGAATTTTTAAAGATTTTTCGAAAATTTAATTCAATTAAATTAATTAAAATTCAAGTTCTGCATAGATTTTATTATCTTGAAGGAATTTGGTAGAGATTCATGCAAGGATGATTCGTGTGAAGTTTGGTTGAAATTGGTCCAGTAGTTTTGGAGAAGAAGATGTTTAAAGAAAAAGTTTACGCACGGACGGACGGACGCACGGACGGACGGACGGACGGACGACGGACACAGGGCCATGACATAAGCCCCGCTGGCCTTCGGCCAGTGGAGCTAATAAAAACTAACTGTTATGGATATAAGAGTTATGGTGAATTGTGATGTTAATGTTTCTGTAGACTAGTTGTCTGAAAGACAAGGCTGAAAGTATTTGCCCTAAATTCATCAATGTAATGGGAAAAAATTAAGCCTGGATCTAGAAAATAGATCTATTCCGGAAGTTCGTCACTCTGGGTTTTTCCCATGTGAAGTCACGTGATGTAGGTACAAACAAATGGCTGACAGTTAGTGACGCGGCAAATTTTAAACTAGAATCTAGTTTTTTTTTAACAAAATGCCTACCAAACGGTGTGCTTGGGGCCAGTGTAACAGTGAAAATCGCTACAAAGATGCTCCTCATATGCAAAACTTTGAGAGAAAAGAAAAACATGCTGACTTTGCTCGCAATTTAATTCCCCCCCCCCCCCCCCCCCCATAGATCTATTTCTTATTCTACAATCTACAACAAACTGTTCTTCTTAGTTAGATCTACCTATCTTATATAGTCTACAGCCTGCTTCAAATTTGAATTGAATTTGAAATGATGGCTTCTTATGCAAAGTTGTTAACCCTTTCCTAACCAATTCGTTTTTTGATGCACACAAATAGCAAAATAAGAATCATTCTGATAATTAGCAAGACTTGCCGGTAATTTGGAAAGGACCATAATTTGTTGTTTGGATAAGGGTTAAAAAAAGATCCATCATTTTTCGGCACATTTGAAGACGAATTCTTTATTTTTTTAAACCTTTTTCTTTTGTATTTAACCTCAGTAGACTGTTTGGAAAAACATTGAGAAAAAGGAAGCAATTTGGTGATAGACAGAAATATGGCCTCTTTCCGCAATATTTTCTGTGCTCTAACATTCACTTATCCTATTTTCGTTTATTAATCGTGTTCCGACAGTGGAAAACCGTGTGGAGCGGAATGTTCTTACAAACAATTACAAAATATTCGTTTGGAAAAACTCGCTCACAGCGTACATGTATAAACATGTATCTATTTCCCCCAAAGTCGCCCCTCTTTTTATTTCTATGACGTCATATGACTAGAGTAAGTAAGGCAATATCATGACGTCACAAATCGACACTCGCCTGATTTGAGGCACACGACGGGGGGAAATATTTTCAATGATAACCTATCATCGGATTATGGGAGATTTCTTTTGTTATAACATCTCTGAATGGTTAAAAATGATGAGAGGTGCAGAGGTATTATTAGATTCCATTATTAAGTTACAATAAAATTCATTTTCATTTTATTACTCATGATATGATTCGATTTCCTGTGATCCTATCTGGATCAATTTCAATGTTGAAAAATGCCACTGCTTCACAGAAAGAAACTAGATCTGCTTTCTTTTGGTTTGAAAAAGTTACTCCTCTAATTTTCAAGAAGCTTTGAAGCTCACATATGGAATTACTGGTGAAATTATCCATTCTTTTTTCAGTTGAACGACACTATTTTATAACTTCCGCTATGATTGTTTGTACCTACATCACGTGACTTCGGGTGGGAAAAACCCAGAGTAGCGAATTTCCGGAAAACGACTATTGTCCCACAAGGCATTAAGACCAAGACTGATCCAGATGAGCAAGTACATATGCAAACAACAACCAAGATCATATAGCTTTTCATTACCTGTAGCAGCCTTTGGAGGGCATCATGGATCATGATCAGATTGTACTTAGCTACAGATTGATATAAATCCATGATGCTCCTAATTGCAAAACAGACCTCTCTTGGAGGTTCAAGCTAAATGTATACTCAGTAAACCTTTTTTTTTTGCTACTGTAGTTACAGTAAACTAACCAACTAATGAGTGAAATATCTAAGAGATAAAGAGAAAATGAAAAAAGCAAAACCAAATTCTCCAAACGTACGTTACCTTTATCCAAATGACAAAATTTAAGACTGACCCAATTTGAAAGTTGTTGCAAATTACAAACTGGGAGTGAATAAAACATATTTTGTACATTATTGCACAGAAAATATTTGAGAAAAGAGGAGAAAATGCAGATTTTCAGCACTTTCTTGTTCTGTCTCAATGTTTTCTGACTCTGTCCGTTGGGACATAAAAACCAAGGCTTGTTTGGAAAATGGCAAATCAAACCAAATATATCAACAAAATTAAAACATGTATAGAACAAACACATGCATGTTACAAAACACTGTAGCATGTTATCTTTTATAATTTTCCTACCATTAATTCCTCTAATTCAGTTAGAAAGACTCCATGCATATTTACCTTTTCCAAAACAATAAAAATTTTAAAGTGGTTCAAATCGGAAAGCTTTGCAGATTATTAAACAATCGATACCAGAGGCATGTAGTGGTAAATTGTAGCACAGAAAACATTGAGCGAGAACAAGGGAATTTAAAATAGATCTAAATGTATACAATTTCTGCATTTTCTCAATTTCTCTTAATGTTTTCAGTGGCTTTTTTGAGGGTCACCAAGTTTAAGGATTGTTCTGTTCAGGAAAAGAAAAAAAATAGACTTAAAAGCCATTCTGTTTTATTTGTCATTCTTCACTTTAAGTTAAACAAAGTTCCATTACTGGAAGTCTACAGTATTTGAATTTGAATTTTTTTTAAAAAATGAATCTCGTTTTGTGCAGAGGGACATAACACAGTAATTGTTTTAGTATTGATTGACTATTAACCCTTTCCCAAACAAGACCTGGTTTTGACGTCCCTAATAGAATTGACTTGGAAAAACATTGAAACAAAAGAAGAAACTGCTGATAACCAGCAGTTTCTCCTTTTGTCTCAATATTTTCTGTTCTTTGTTACACACAAATCATGTCTTTAATAACATCCATTTGGTTGTCTACAGCAGCTTTCAAATTGGACTACCATAAAATTTTGTCATTTGGGAAAGGGTTAAGCATTGGTTCATATTTTAATATGGGTTCAGTTGAGAGAGAAAATCCACCACAAGTGCCAAATAGAATGCTAAGAGTTTAGGAGGAAAATGTCAAATGTGGCATGACGTAGGAGAGAAAATTGATAAAATAGGGAGTCATACTTCTACTGCAGTCTAGTTTATAGAACCATCACGATATTTTGACACATGTCATTGTTTACAAACAACATTTCAAATTCAAAACTACTGTAATTTTGCATGCAATAGTTTGAATCTTGCAGGTGTCTCACATCTGAAAGATTCAAACCAATGCATGCAAAATTGGACAGAGATTATGATCACTATTTCCATTGTTTACGTAAGGAAAATGTGTAAACATGTGCGATAATATCATGTTTGGACTAAAACAACTTACTGTGTACTAAAACTGAAAAGTGATATAAATAAAAACCTATTTAGCTAGCCCCTAGAACTTAAAATAACCTGTATTGCAGTGTACAGTGTACAGGTGCAAAGCATCCTAGATGTTTAATCCTTTCCCCAACAACAAAATAGTTATTATTAAAATTGGAAAGTAGTTGCAGTTGACAAAGTTAAGTCTGTTTATATGGAATATGAATATTATATAATGGGAAGCAAAGATATAAAGGGAGAAAGTCCTTGGGTCCATATCATCAACCAACTTACGACCAAGTTTTTGTCTAAACTGTGTGAAAAGACATCTGATTGCATGAGAAATCAGTTTGGGCCAATCAGGTCTATTGTACAAGAAATTACGCAAAAAAATAATGGTATGACTGTTGATAATACGGGGCCCAGGGCTTTTCCCAAAGCTTTCTCATGTTTTGTTTGGGAAAAGGGTTGCAGGTCTATAGACCTTGTAGACTACCTTTCAGTCTAAATTATTAAACTGGTGAAATTAGGGAATAAAAAGTAAATGCTAGATAATAATTGGCGATCTAAAAAAAACAAAAAAAACATAAAAATTACATGTATTGTACTTGCTATAACATGATTACACCAGAATTTGAAAAATGAAACTTTGCCACTAAATTAAAATATTAAATGTAAATTATTTTATCATACATATTATTTTTACTACAAATCAGAAAGCTTTAACCATGAGTAAGAAAGCTTATCAAGTCTAAAGAAAAGAATTACATTGATAGCTTTTGTATTCGATAACTTTGCCTTGTTAACCGTTACCCTATCCCAAACAAGACCTGGTTTTTACGTCCTTAATAGTAAAGGCTTGGGAAAACATTGAAACAAAAGAAGAAACTGCTGATAACCAGCAGTTTCTCCTTTTGTCCCAATATTTTCTGTGCCATATTTCACACAAATCATATCATTAATAGCAACCATTTTGTCATTTGTGGCTTTTTTTGAAGTGGATCACTCTAAAATTTCGTTTGGGACAGGGTTTATCTCAGACTGCATGTATAGCTGGTTAGGCTCTAAAATGCCATAACTACAGCATAAATAAGCTGTAGTTATGGCTTTTTTAGCATAACCGGCAATATACCACAAGACAAAGCATGAGTACTCTTGTAGGTTGTTCACCAAATTGCTGTCAATAAAATTTCTAAAGTTTAAGTTTTGTATCCAGGTAAATGTTTCATTTTACTCATGGTCAAGGCTTTATCAATCTTACGTCTTTTCTGCGGTTTTGTCAGCAGACCCTAAATCAAATCTGACGCTGGATATAGCAAAACACAAACAAACAATCACATTTATACATATAAAACATACAAAACATATGATCATGTATGAGGATATTGCTCGTGAGTGATCAAAAACTTATAACTCCATCTTTATAAGCAGTACTTACAGGGTTTTAATCTCCCAATAACAATTTTCATTCAAAACGAATACTTACAGTGCAAAAGATAAACACAAAATATATTTTAGCCCATTACCAAACGACTAAATTTTAAGGCGGTCCAAATTGAAAGATTATGCAGATTACAATTTCAAGTGAAAGAATTTTTTAATTTTTAGGTCTTTTTGGATGGAAAACATTGTGGGAAATGAAGAAATTGCTTGTCACAAGCAATTTCTTCATTTCACACAATGTTTTCCAAAGCTATTATTTTGTGTGGAGTCAAAAGGAGTCACTGTGTGGTAATGGATTAACCCATTACTGCATGGTGACGCTTTTGACTCCCTTACGAGGAAGGGCTTGGGAAACATTGTGGAAAATGAAGAAATTGCTTGTCACAAGCAATTTCTTCATTTTCCACAATGTTTTCTAACCCAAAACTGAAAGATTTTTGAAATTTCATCAACTTGGAATTGTCGTCTGCAACACCTTTCAAATTGGTACAGTCCAAAATTTCGCTGTCTGGTAATTGGTTAAAGTATTCAACCACTATCAGTGACAAGCAATGTCAAAGACAATGTGTTTCTTGATTACCTTTCATCCTGGTAAAATATTAAATCATAATGAAATACAATATCACTATATTATTCCTCAGGAAATATAAAACACTTTTATAAAACACTCAATTCAATATTCCGGCAAAATTTGCCTTTTTCAAGAGTTTGAAAAACTTAATTCCACTACATAAAATAATTATGAAGTGGAATTAAGTTTTTCAAACTCTTGAAAAAGGCAAATTTTGCCGAAATATTGAATTGAGTGTTTCATAAGGAAATAGATTATGCAATTATGTACATGTTCATAGAAAATATTGAATTTGAGGATCCTTTTACCAATGTGCAAACAATTACTCAAGGATTGTGATGGAAATGTGGTGCATCCAACTACATATTGATGCTTTTCAACAAAAACCTTGTAACTGCAGCTTATTTTAACCCTCTCCCAAACAAGACTGGTTTTGACATGCTAAATAGAATAGGCTTGAGAAAACATTGAAACAAAAGAAGAAACTGCTGATTACCAGCAGTTTCTCCTTTTGTCTCGATATTTTCTGTGCCATATTTTACACAAATCTTATCTTTAATAACATCCATTTTGTCATTTGTGGCAGTTGTTGAAGTGGATCACCCTAAAATTCTGTCGTTTGGGAAAGGGTTAAGCTGCACTTACAAGGTTGTTTGTTTTTTCGGCGATGTGTATGAGTCGGATCTAGTAAAAAGACCCTCAAAGACCCTAATGGAACTTGAGACCACATCCTGCAGGAGTTTACAATGTATAGACGTAACGTCAAAAGTTGCGGACCAAGCCAAAATTGGCTATGCACTTCTGTTTAAAACCGCATATTTGTTATTTTTATTTGAGAAACACACATGTATTTTGTATCATATAAAAGATATTGAATTGTAATTTATTAATATATGTCGAATTTCAACATTGTTTGAATACAGACAAT
This sequence comes from Fragum sueziense, assembly GCA_963680895.1. Taxonomy (NCBI): domain Eukaryota; kingdom Metazoa; phylum Mollusca; class Bivalvia; order Cardiida; family Cardiidae; genus Fragum; species Fragum sueziense. The sequence continues at coordinate 43,337,902 of OY804599.1, forward strand.
TTGATAAACAAAATAAATAAACTCTGACGCAGAAAATGACGTCGTCACGTGTAACAGAAATTACCAAACAAACTCGCGAGAATCCCAATAGAATAAAAAGTAAGACTTTTTAAAGCGCACAAACTTTGGCAAATTACGTCAGTGATGTCACAGAAGATATAGAATAAATCTTACGGCAGTTGGATGGTGTAAACAAACTATGGAGGAATGGAAAGAAAGAGATAAGTAGCATCACGCTGTTAAAAAAACGTCATTTTTTCGGTATGTCTAATTTTTAAATCTAATTTATTTTTCCAATAGCGATTAGAAATCAATATAAAAAATTTTGGGACATACATCTGAGCTCTAGTTTTTGTAGTTAATTTTTTGTCTTGATTGGAGTTGAAGAAAATCATTATTTTATTGTGTTTGTAGCGTCTTAAAAATGTCACATTTTCACTAAAACGGTCCCAAATACAAGGGTGATTTTTTCATATATAGCTTTTTTCTAAGAAAATCAAAATATTTTGAATTTGAATTGATTTTCGACATACATCTCGGATAAAATTTGAAAAAATAAATGCATTTGTCAATATCTCTTCAACTAGCGAAGATATAGAGTGTGATGTAGCGTCTTAAAAATGTCACAAAAACGCGTTTTTGACAATTTGACGTCATGTTGATTTTTTCGGTATGTCTAATTTTTTAATCTAATTTACTTTTCCAATAGCGATTAGAAATCAATATAAAAAAAATTGGGACATACATCTGAGCTCTAGTTTTTGTAGTTAATTTTTTGTATTGATTGGAGTTGAAGAAAATCATTATTTTATTGTGTTTGTAGCGTCTTAAAAATGTCACATTTTCACTAAAACGGTCCCAAATACAAGGGTGATTTTTTCATATATAGCTTTTTTTCTAAGAAAATCAAAATATTTTGAATTTGAGTTGATTTTCGACATACATCTCGGATAAAATTTGAAAAAATAAATGCATTTGTCAATATCTCTTCAACTAGCGAAGATATAGAGTGTGATGTAGCGTCTTAAAAATGTCACAAAGACGCGTTTTTGACGATTTGACGTCATGTTGATTTGTGAAGAACTATTCATGGCGTTTTACGATCATGTATCGATGCTCTAGATCCACTTGTTTTATCGTTGTTTGTTTGACTATCTTGCTATTTGTGGTCTACGCAACTTAAGGTTAAAATTTGAGACCCGTAACAGAAAAAAGAAAGAAAAGCATTGACCAAGGCATAAGAAAACGTTGAGATAATAGAAGACAAATTGATAATAGAATTCAAATTTTTAAGTAAAGCATTTCATTGATTTCATCTAATATGTTGCAGCATTTAGTCTCGGAGTTTCATTTTTCCTACATAATGCATTTGTTGTAGACCCCATTTAAAAGAATATTCTATCTTTTGTCTGCTAACCAGTAAACTTGAAGACGATTATTTAGTAAGTATTTTCACATTTTTTATTTTTATTTGTTTATTTTATTTTATTTCATTTTTTTTACATTTGCGCAAGTAGAAATATCTTAATAACAAAAATATGCATACTTGACAAGTTATACATGTATTTAGCGTATGAAACGGCTCCATTTCTCCTACAGGTGTAAAATATTCACTTTCAATATTCATTAGAGCTTGATTTTTCAATACTTACGAAATAATTCTGTTGTTTATTTATTGATAGTTGAGATTATTAATTTTGTACGGTGCTATTTTCATGTATGCATGTATTGGTATTATTGTGAAAATGTTTTCTTTTGGCCAACATTGAAAATTTGTCATTTCTCATGTTTTGGGGAAAGTTATAACTTTCTTTACACCTTCGCGTAACGTCAACGTCGGAAAACGGTCGATATGCGTGTTACAACGTTGGTCCGCAACTTTTGACGTTACGTCATATGAAGTCTGATTGAGTCCATGTTATTCTCTAACAGCTTCTTCATGACCTGTAGCAACTCTAGGAAAAAGGCACAAGTCCTCATGATCAAGCTTCACTAAGGAATTGGCCAGTCTGGATTCATGCTTGTTTCAGACATGATCAGAGCCTTTTGTTCTAGATTCCAGATCCTATGTTTATTCCAAGCATCAAATAAATAAAAATTACTTGGTTAATGCAAAAGTAGCGTAATTGCATAGAGATTGGCCCATTACCAGATTGTAAAATTTTGACTGGTCTAAATTTAAAGATGATGCAGACGACAAATTAAGGAATACGACCCATCATTAGCTCTAAATGATTCGTGTAATGTCGGCTGTTTCCGCAACAACGGAAATAATCGAGCATGTTCGGATTTACGGAGATTTTTTAAAACATTTTTTGTAAAGAGACTTCTACATTAGATTTGAATTTATACGAACAGTTTCTACAACGAATCCCAGCCGATGAATTTATAAAAACGTCAAATGAAACAACAAAAGACGAAAACATAAAAATATTTTGGCATTTAGAATGACCTCCCTTTGCAAGAACAATAACTACAGCGCACCCAGTGATCTCCCCTGAATCAAAATTACGTACCTCTGACGTAAAAAGTCACTATTTGGAGGTTGATTCGCACCATAAATATTTCGTTCCATAACTGGTCACTTTGTTTACCGTAATTTGGGCTTTTTCTTTGGGAAAAGGTAAGCTTGACCTTTGCCATTTCTTTCTATTTAACCCTTTCCCAAACAACTAGACACAAGATAAGACCAACTGATGCTTTCTCTACTCTAGGGTTGCGTGAGAAAAGAAACCAATAAGAGAAAAGAAGCAAATACTGATACAAGCAGTTGTAATTATTTTCTCTGTAGAATTTCTATTTGATTACATATTTTTGTGTTTCTGTCTCGTCTTTTCCATCCCTTTAGCTACTAATAAGGCAGCAAACATGATTCAAAGATGACATCAGAAAACTGATATTCAAAAGTTGCTTGTTCACCTAACCCTTTCCCAAACAAGACCTAGTTTTGGCAGAGACATATCTTTCTACAACATTCCTGGCTTTATTTATTTTTATTCAAAATGTTTCTTGTGATGATATTACCGTCCTCAACTCACACTCAGACACACAAATTTCTGGGGCATTTTAACAATTTTCGACATAGGCATGTTTGGCTAACGATTTACATACAGATATTATGTACTTGTAACATTTTTATTTCTACCATTGTTAAGATATTGAAACTTTGCACACATGCTTGTGGTCAGACATGTATATATTCCTAATTAAGGATAAAGACTGGGTAGCGATTCATTACCCTTTCAAATTTCTATTTGGGTAGACTTTTTATTCTTTTCATCCTATAAAATTTCACAATCCAACACTTTTTCGTTGAGCTATCCTGTCCACTGACAACTCTTAATTTATAAACATTTTTGTTTATATATATGTTTTTTAGTAGTAACATTTACTATTATATAAATATTCCAATACAAACAATAAAAAACCTGTGCAATTCGTATGGAACAATTTATTTTTAAAGTATAATGAACAAAGAGTGCCATTTTCCTTAAGAAATTGGGCGGTGGTAATAAAGGGGGTGTATTGGTCAAAGTGATTTTTTTAAATTTGTGTACGGCGAAACTGTTTAATTTTTACTTAATTTGAAAGAATATACACATAGGAAAATTATGATCTTCCTTTTGTGCCATACCTTTTGATATATCACTGGAATTAATGTTATTTAAAATGGACTATTGTTTCAGATTCGTCCGAAAAGCCTGTCGAAAGTATGGTAGCCATGTATTACAAAAGCAAAAAAAAATATTTTGTTGCTGGTTATTACTTATTTACTTGTTAGTCCATTGTTGGGGATAATATAAGCTATTGATTAGATGCAAACACTTGTGTTTATTGCTTTTAATCATGCAGTTTTTGTGTTTAAAAGCTCACTTGGGGTGTTTGGCATTTCATGATTTTGTATGACCCTGATGCAAGATATAAAATTATCAAAATTTCACTAACGAAACGATCAAAATTGATAAAAATTGGCAATTAGATGCGGGATACCATGCTGACTTTAAATACATATAGTTACTTATGTATCTTTATGATTCTATTGATGGGTCGTATACCTTAAAGTGAACAAAATTTTGTATTTTTTGATAATGCAAGGCAGAAAACATTGCAGGAAATGAAGAAATTGCTTGTCACAAGCAATTTCTTCATTTTCCACAATGTTTTACGAATCCTTTATTTTATAGAGTGCCAAAAGGTGTCAATGTTTGGAAATGGATTTATACGGTCTTATATTAGTTTTTCATAAAACCTTGTGATTTTGATTTAAACCTGCAAACCCTGTATTGTGCTTACACGATACCTCATTGTCCTCGAAGAAATAGATGTCTTGGCAGATAAATGTCTGCCTCTTGTTGAAACACCAATTGTTGTGGTATAATCGGTGCTTGTGTCACTATGTTGTCAAAATGTGTAAAAACATTAAAAACAAAATGATTTTGAAACTTTAATCTTTGATAAGATTTATAATTTAAATAAATCTAGTAAATATGATTTAGTTCCTTTTGTCAATTGCTTCATCTTTGCAGTGAGGGTATCAAACTGTATGCATCAATATCAGCACAAGAAAATAATATTGATATGAATATTCTTCTTTTTTCAAAACCATGAACATGATGGATTTAATAGAAACATTTTACACCAAACAGTACAAGACAGTCTGTATTAAAAAGCTTGCTTGAACATTTGTTTATGTACATATAACATGTTAACTCTCGACACATAAGAAAACATACCTTTTGGCTCTCAACTTCTTTTCTTCTCTGATGGCAGGCAGTTTTCCACCTGAATAAAAGATATATGTGTATCAAATTTTCATTTCTTCAAATTGAAACTATTTCCAATGACAACATTAATTTTGTGAACAAACTTCAATAAAGAATACTAAATAGAGGGGAAAGAAGAAAATACTTGTTGTAAATTAGCTTATCCCTACCAGTGATCAAAGAATGTACTTGTACCGTGTTATAAAGAGTTAAGACTTCTGAAAAGGTTAACCCCTATCATCTTTTATCCATTTGCTAAACAAGATGCTATTAACGAAATTTATTTTTGAATTTAATTTCTATTGCAATAGCAGCCAGATTTCAGCATGGAATTAAATTCTTAGAAGAAAATTAGGAAAATGTCCACGGAAGAACTAATTCCTGTGAAGTTTAATTGGAATATCGAGGGGTTAGTGCAAAACTATTGTAACTACCTTTTGTAAAATTTTACAGGAGAGGGAAAAAACTTAATAACTTTTTTAAAATTTAACGTAATTACTCAAAATTTCAACATGAAGTGTATTGGAACATAAGAATTTCAATCAATTTATTTATTTCAACAAAACTTATGAAAATTTTCTTTTGTTGAGCATTTTTGACTTACAATAGTTTTGCACCAAAATTCATCAATTGTATGCACAAAATGTTAGTGCAAAACTATTGTGACATTTGATTTTGGCTATTTGCTGTAAATACATAAATGCAAAACTAATGAAATATGACTATATTCAACACCTTATTATGTGAGGCATAAAAAGATGAAGAAAATATTGTTGTCTGTATGTCTGTTCATCTATCTGTCTGTCTGTGGACTAAATCATAAAAACTTAACAAAATGCTATCTCTTTGTAAATCTTTGAAAGTACTTAAGTTATAAAACTCTGATTTACATACAGGTAGTTTTTATGCTCTCTGAAAAAAAATTCGAGGGAGCATTTAGTCACTACGCTGTCCGTCCGTGCTGTCTGTCCGTCTGTTCATGCATTCTTCAGTCCATTTGTCCATCCTTCTGCAACTAGATCTCAGCAATCCTTTGACCAAATTTGACGAAATGTCATATATGAACTACCTGGAATATTTCCAAGAAAGGCTTTAATTCAATTTCTCAATTAAGACTGCGGCATGCAAAAAGGGGCCTTTATGTAGAAATTAATTTTTCTCTTATTACCGGTACTTTCATCTGAAGTCAATGAAAATTTGTACTAATGTGACAAATAAAATGTTTTAGACCATACATTGTTTTAATCTATGTACAAAAAACTTTTCATGGTAAAAGGGGGCTCAATGTATTAAAGTTTTGCATCTATTTCTGTCAGTCTGTCGGAAGCAAATTCTCCACGACCCTTAGACCAAATTGGATGAAACTTCAATATAAAATTCCTGGATACTGACAAGAACCCCTTCTCTCTGATTCTCAATTTGAATGTAGAATTTAGTTTTTCTCCCATTTCTTTAAATCTAGTAATTAGGATTTAATGAATTTCTATACTTGAGTTATATAGCTCATGATAAATGACCTGGCAGAGCATCTCTAGCTAATAGCCAGGTCATTTATTGTCAGCTATAATGCACCAGACTATATACACCACACACTATAATATACATAGTAAAAAAAGTTTAGCAACAAAATGTAAATATCTTAAGTAACCAAACTAGTTTTGTTTTAAAATCAAATCAAACGTTTGCACAATAGATTATAGCTAGAGAATACAAACAGATGAATTTTATACCGCCATCACGTGCGTCTCGCACTCCAGGTGTGCATTTCCAGTTTTCATGTCTGCGATGGTATTCATGTGTATGGAGTATGATTCTAGAAAACATTTAGGTGTGAACAATATTGTCTTTGTCCAGTATGAAAAAAGCCACTGAAAAGAGTTTTCTGCATTGCAACGCTGTGGGACTACGCTATGGGCTTATGTTAGAAGAACATTATATCGCTGTGTTCCTATGTGGCGGAATCGACAATAAAGATGTCTTTTTGAATTTTGTGTACCTCTTAGCATAAGTAACCGCTTGAGGATGCCATGTAAGCCTAGGGTTAGTATTTTGAGATAGTCCCGGTCAAGGACGCCGAAGAAAAACACCATGAGACGATGACCGTCACAATTTCGTAACATCACGACAAAGATGTTCCATATTAGCACAAAAAGTGGCTTCCACAGGAATTTCAGCATAGAATATCCACACTTACCATCCGTAATCGTCTCCACAGACGAAGGGTTACTAGATGTTGACCATACGTTGTAATTTCCTTGACGCTACACCATGAACGCACCAGACTTGTCTGGCATAGAGTCCTAAATGCTTTAAGCGTAAACAAGTTAATGTTCTCCCATAATCATCCCTTTCTTTCTGATTTGTCACCCATAGAGCACATACGGTGCATTTAAGGAAGACGTGCACATGATCGCAATGCCGCGAATGATGTTCAATCATTTGATAAAGTAGTGAATGTTGATACTGTGTACAAACAATTTAAGTGGATAAGAAATTTGTTCACTGCTGTTCTTGCTCGAAAATGACCTCATGATCGAAACCGAATTATGTTGTGACTTTTTGTTTTGACCCCCTCACCTACGTCAAGACAATGTCTCTGACACAATAATTAACTTTACCACAAAGCGGTTGTGAAATGAATATCACAGAAAATACATGTTTTCAGTTAACAAAGTCAGTGTTGCTAAACTTTTTTTACATGGTATATGTGTACAAAAAATGTGTCATGGGAATGGGGATTTAAAATGTACGATAGCTTATTCTGATTTTACAGGTCAGGTGAATTTTTTTGTGACAAACATTTATTCGGGGAGCATAAACTGCCTATGTCTGCTTTTGTTATTTGTGTGCATCTTTTGATTCAAAGTCAAGGATATATTTCATTAAATTCAAGATCATTTTCAAGTGAAAAACTATGAATGGAAAGTTTAATTGTCCCGACATGCTTTCACATGTAAGGCTCATATTAAATCTCATATTTCAGAAATAGATACAAAAAATTCTTTCAAATTCAGTAAATTGTTATGCCTGCATATAATTATCTAAAGAGTTTGATTATATTGTTTTGTTTTTATCCATCTGTCATGCAGTCAGTCAAATTGCAAAACACATGAAAACATAAGATTGTCATATTCTCCAAAAGTATGTAACATGCAAAGTTCTAACATGATTATTACCCATTACCCGATGGTTAATTTTGACTTTTGTATTTATCATAGAAAAAACGAAGTTAAAAACGGTAATTATGTCAATTTTAAGGTCAGATAACTCAGTAAGTTTTTGTCCAATTATACTGAAATTCAGATTAATTCAAGATCTAGTATTCTTTAACATTGTGTCCTACTTTTGTCTTGAATGGTCAATATATAATCTGGTTGATGGAGTGAAAAGAAAGTCACAAATGGCAACTTTGTCAAATTCAAGGGAAGATTACTCAGCAATTTCTTGTTCTATTATGCTGAATATCAAACTAATCCAGGATCATGTGGTAATCAATACCATGTCCAATTTTCATCTTGATGGGTTATTATTTATGACGATTAGAGTGAAAATAAAGTCGAAAACAGCAAATTTGTCAAATTCAAGGGCACATAACTCAATACTTCCTAGTCGCATTGAGCTGAAAATCAATTTTATCTGATATCTTATAGTCACCAACATTGTAAAGAAGTTTTGTTTTGTTTGGTCTACAATTGTAGATATTAGAGTGTAAACAAAGTCAAAAACAGTCAAATATGGCCATTTGTCAAATTCAAGGGCACATAACTCATAACTTCTTGTTTTGATCGGAATGAAAATCAATTCCATCCATGATTTTATAGTCACCAACATTGTGTACAAGTTTTGTCTTGATTGGTTAATAATTGTAGAAGCAAGAGCGTAAATAAAGTCAAAAATAGTCAAAAGCGGCCATTTCTCAAAGTAAAGGGCACATAACTCATGACTTCTTGTTTCGATCAGACTGAAAATCAAAGTCATTCCAGATCTTATGGTCCCCAACATTATATCCAAGTTTTGTCTCGATTGGCCAATAATTGTAGATGCTGGAGTGGAAGTAAAGTGGAAAAACAGTTGAGTTACAATAGTTTTGCACTAACAAATTTCTTTCAATTGAGATACAATATTTTTAAAATTCTAAATATCTTTTTAATTATACAGAATTGAAACCCGATATTAGAACATATGATGTATTCCTTCTTTAAGATTCAGAAAATGCAAAAAAGTGAATTTCTCAAAAATAGGTAGTTACAATAGTTTTGCACTGGGCCCTCGATATGTCAAACAAGTTTGAAGAATACATGCAAAGAAAGGATTTTCATACATAAGGGTTAATTAAGAAAGTCTCACCTCTGCCTATTGAACCTAGATCATAATCCTCTAAGATCTCTTCATCTTCTTCCATGTGGATGTCTGTACGTTTCTTCGGGGAGTCAAACCTTGTACCCTCATACTCTCCAGGCGGTAAAATATTCATAAAATACAGCTGACATTTCCCACCCTTCTTCCAGACAGGGAATGCAGAATCGTAGTACTGATGCGCCATGAGAGCGGGCTCAGCACTCGGTCGACTTCGCTTGGCACGCTCCTGCCATCGAAACAAGAAGAGATGTCTCTCACAGGTTTTGTGTCCAAATTTGGCAGCAATTGACAGAGCTGTTTCACCCTCGTTATCTTCTGCGTCGATGTCGGCGCCTGTAAAATTGTTAGGTGAGGCGGTTACATAACGACACAAAAGCTTCCTGCGTACCAATACAACAGAGTATCATTGGTTAACTATGTTAGGACATGTAAAGCCAAAAAAGCTGTAACATTGTATTTCTAATGCACAATCAATGTGGACATAAAACTATAGGTTGCAATCATTGCATGATTTCATACATGTATTTAATCTTATGCATATTTTACTCACTAATGCTTCAAAAGAATTTTTGAAATACCTTGTCCTTAAACTGTTTGGTTTATATCAAAAACTTATCTATTGGTTCTCGGACAGAAAGTTGCAAAATAAAGCGGGTTTTAACACGTTTCCAGACAAAACCTGGATTTGACGTCCCTGGCATTAACGTATACAACCCATCATTAGCACCAAAGAGCCAGAGGCGAAATTTGAAAAGTGCCAGTAAATCCTAAACTGTGTTTTATTTCCATTCCAAGTACAAACATAAGCATTTTGAATGGTTTAAAATTTTGAATTAACGCATAATTATTGCAATATTTGACAAAAATGTTTTAAATTACCTCCCTTGCATATGAATATAGAGTTAAAAGCTATTTGTAAATTATTTTCTTCTAGAAGCATAATCTTGAAATCCGGCACGGTGAATCAACTCATTTGAAGTGTATTTATAAGCGTGTGTAATTTGATGCCTGTCCCATGGCTAGAAAGCAGTGTTTTTAATGATGGGTCATATACCTTAAACACTTCTGAAAACATTGAGACAATAGAAGAAAATGCTGATAATCAGCATTTTCTCCTTTTGTCTCAATATCTTCTGTGCTATATTTTACACAAATCTTATCTTTATTTAGATATTTCTTGTTGTCTGCAGCAGCTTTCAATTCAGACCAACCTAAAATTTGTTGGTTGTGAAAGGTTTACAGAAAAAAGTCATTATAACAGTACCTTTCTCCAGTAGAATATCAACAATGTTGCCATGTCCCTGTGATGCGGCTATATGAAGTGGAGTTCTGCCTAGTGGTGTGCTTCCATTTACATCAGCTCCTACGAACGTAAAATAATTTATTGGAATTTAGTCATTTACAGTAAATTTCCCAAAATTTCGCATACCTAAATAGTTCATACACCCTTAGGGGTAGATTATATGAAATTTATTTTTCTATAAACTATTTGGGGACATTTCCTGTATTCTAGAACACTAAAATGAAATTGAAATATTAAGTTTAAATTTGTTGATTGAGTGATTTGATCAAATAGAGTTTAACATCACTTTTATAAATTTTAGTCATAGGTAATAAATACATAATTCAAGTCTAACAATATGTGTTTGTGAAACACAAATGCCCCCTAAACGGCCAATGTTAAGTTTTCAGACAGACAGACTGATGGACAGATGGAGAGACAGACGGACAGACACATGGACACCAGTAAAACAATATGCACCCAATCTTTCTATACCGCAGCATAAAAATCTCAATACTGTAATTTTGAGTAGACTACAGTACTTCAGATTATACAATCTGGTAATTTGATAAAAATGACAAGAAATCTGCCTAATTTTCTTTGAAAGACAGATTTTAATTGTTTCCCAAATAAGGCATGGTTTTGGCAACCCTAATTCAAAAGGCAAGGAAAAACATTGAGGCAAAAGAAGAAAATGCTAGTAACAAGCATTTCCCTTTTTGCCTCAATATTTGATGTACATGTATTTCATTGTACTCAAATCCAATCTTTATCAACATCCATTTTGTCGTCAGCAGCTGCTTTTAAATTGGACCACCCTGTAGTTTAGCCATTTAGCAAAGGGTTAAAGATGGTGATGTGACTTATTACTATGTGTACTTCTACTCATGTGTTTCACTTTTTTTCAACAAAAACCTCTTAACTGCAGCTTGTTTTAAGCTGCAGTTAAGAGGTTTTTATTGAAAAGCGATGATTGACTGCTAGACTGACTCAAATATTATGTAGGGCCTCAATCCCTGGCTTTATTTATTTTCATTGCATTTTAACAATTCATTTAAGTTAATTCTGTGAATAAGATTTATTTGTACAACTATATTAGTTCATTATGTGTAAAGACTAATAAGACATTGACTATTATAGTCATTGGTAAACATGCATTACTCAATTAGTTTTATTTCTTATTGTCCAGCAAGATTAACCCGGGACAACTTAATTTTCGTGTGCAAAGTCCGTTAGTGGAGCGTCTAAACAAAACATTACCGAAGTGGGGTCATTACATATGCAGATGTCCCGGGTTAATCTTGCTGGACAATATCTATCTACCAGTAATCTGTTTTGAAAACCATATCGGACACAACACCTATTTGTGTAAAGCATTGGGGAAAACAATGAAATGCTGGTTATTTGTAACAGGAAACTTTTTGTCCATACTTCTTTTTGTCATCTGCATTTTATTATAGCTCCGACCAGTCTATTTTTCTTCCATTAAGAAATAATTAACCAATAATTCATAGTTTATAATTTATTTTCATCTATGTTGATTATTTCTAAGTCGTTAAAACTAGCTATATACTTGGTACCATTGTCACTGGCTGCAAAGCATACATATAATATGAAACAAAAGTTAAAATAAAGCTAAATAACATTACATTAAACTGTACCCCACATTTTCAAGCTTGTAATTTTCTAATGTTTTTTTTCTATTTTGTCACTTTTGAAACAAGCTGTAGTTACAAGGTTTTTTGTTGAAAAGCAGTGATATGTGACCTGTAACTTGTAAGCCTAAAGCGGACCTTCTGGGAAGTATGAAAATAGTCGGTCCTAGTCAGTCTGCACCGTCCGCATAGACTGACTAAGATCGAAACTTTTCGCTCTAGGATAATTTTCCGGATCAAGATTATTTTACCTATCTAGCCCGCAGGTTGACATCTGAGGCGCGTTCTTTACAGCGAGATTTCTTAAGATATCTTGAGATTTCTTAAGGTGTTTTAGGATAAAGCGTTCTTCTGGACAAGATTTTTAAGATGATCACTGGGAGACGCCATTACCCTATACTTCATGCGGATTCGCTCGGTCAACTCTATAGAAACAGGGGTCGAGATTCCCTCAAGTCCGACGGTCCGAGACCACTTAATTTTTGGTTAATCCGAATCATATCTGATCAAAAATCGCTTTTTGACATTCGGATAACGCTCATTTTGATCAGAACTAGGTCCTATTTGAAAAGGCAAGAAAACAGCGCCTAAAGTTAGGCGGCATTTCATCGTCTGTTTATGTGTATTATATCCAACACTCGGTAAAATTCTATAGGGTATAGATCAATCAATCATTTTTTGTCATACCTGACCTAAAATTTCAATTCAAATCGGCCTGCTAAAAGAGTATTAGCTTTTGTATCTCGACAACCCCCGATTGTCGCTTCGACTCGCGGCCATTTTTTTGGTAAATCACGTGACCAGATCTCGTTAGAAAATAAACCGGAAGTTAGGAAATCCTTTACTGTCACGTGACCGCCTTTGTTTACGAATTTCTCTCGAGTCACGTGATCGACGTAACCCATACTTTTGCCAAATCCAGTTGGCAAAACTGCTAAAGTGTCCCTTCCATGTAAAACATTGTTAATTATCTCGACCTGTTCCGCTCGCAGTTGGAAAAGGTATTTCCTTTCATGCAGAATTTGGTTTATCTCGTCCTCCATGATAAGAGACCCAACATAGTAGCAAACATTATTGGTGCGAATACTACACGGAACGCTTCTGACATATTTTATTTATTTTTTCATAAAATCATTTTTTTCTAACTCGTTGTTTTTATATTAAGCCAGAAAGGGTCCTCAACATGAAAAAAAAAATTATTCTGAATTCTTATTTTCGAAAATTCTTATATTTAGACCGTTACGTCATAGTTTAGGGAAACCCGCATTCCGAGAGCGAGATCTCGCGTTAGTCATGTGGTTTTAAATGGTGGGTCATTGTAAACAAAAGCAGTTCAGGTGAGGGTTGTTGCAAAACATTGCCTATAAACCTTTTTGAAATACTTTTTGGTCTTGAATTTTTTATCATACACGCCAATAAATAGTACATTGATCGGTATCATAAGGCTTTTTGGGGATAGCGTTTAAGATAATTAAACAATCGGACGATGAAATGCTGACATAACTTTTCTCCGGTTTTTGAATAGGACCTAGTTCTGATCAAAATGAGCGTTATCCGAATGTCAAAAAGCGATTTTTGATCAGATATGATTCGGATTAATTTTTGGTCGGACCTGCTGATAATCTGAACAGCAGACCCGCCTGACCAGTTGATTTTTTGCATCTAATAACAAAATATTTTGTTCATAAATAGTCATTCTTCACATTATTGGGTGGTCTTCACATCAAAATGTTAAACTCTATACAAACTTTCCCAAATACCGCGATACAGCGGTAGTTGCAAAGTGAAAGTAGAAATTTTCAAATATCGGCAAAAATGAGAGGTCGTTATATGTGCATGATTGTACTCTTTCCAGTACCAAAATAAAATTAATCGAACATATTGAAACGCTAATTCTTATAAGAAACAGATTCCATTATTTATGATCCTAAAATATTGTTACCTGAATAGTTATAAGTATCATGTAATCAGTTAAAACTTATTGTACAGGGAAAAATAGTTTTGAAAATATAAACAATTGCACTGTTTAACAAGAACATTATTCTGCTCGTACTTGCCTTACAAAATACAGTGATTTTTTTTCTTAGAAAAACGGTCGTTATTGGGCCCCTTTCCCCTCTCTGAGGAGTATACTTTTTTCCCCCATTTCAGAGAAATTTTCCCCTCCTGGAACTAGATATTTTTCTTGCAAAGAAAAAACCAAAATCATAGTTAGATTCTAGGCATCTCTTAATTCTAATGGTTGTTTGAATGTCCCATTATGATATACAGGCAAGTTAAATGCATTTATAACACTGTATTTGAGAGTATAAGCATGTATTGAAATTTCCCCTTTTTTGGTGTTCACGCGCAAATTTTCCCCCACCTATGGGCCCTGACCGCCTTCCCCAAAAATAAAAAATAAACACTGAAATAGAGCATACCATAAATAAAGACAGTTGTTTTGCAGATTTCGATCTTTAACAAACCACAACAGCAAAAATATTAAATAAGTTTTAGGTTTTGAAAATGCTTACAGTCCTTAATCCTTCAGCTACATTTGTTTGATGGGGGATGCCAACTACGCCGATCTTTATTTTCTTAGTTTCAAGATTTGTGTTGAGCTTGGGTCAGGGTGACTTACTTTTTCAGAGGTTTTTTGACAGTTCATAGAAAGAATTAGCCTACAATGTTTTCGCTGGCAACTGCTACAAAACAAGCCCTGGTTTTAATATTAGGATCTATTTGATACAGCTTTGAAAAACATTTAGACAAAGAAGAATCAACATCAATTATGTTTTGCTGCATTTTATTATAAATGCATAGAACACATATGTTCGCCCACAACTAGAATATTGCTCATCGGTTTGGCACCCATGGCAAAAAACCCACTCACATAATGTCGAAAGAGTCCAGAGATCCGCAGCCAGATATGTCACCAATAACTACGACTACACATGCAGCGTCACAGACATGATGGACAGGCTAAAGTGGCAATCACTACACCAAAGAAGACTTTACAACTCCCTTGTCATGTTTTATAAAATTAGAGCCGGCACCGTCGCAGTGGATAACTCACACCTTATACCTACCAGAAACCTTAATTATTTAATCCCTTTCTCTAGAACTCAATACTTCTCTAACTCCTTCTTTCCTAGAACGATTAAACTCTGGAACACATTGCCCCTGACAGTCAAGGCTAGCCCCAGTCTCAGTACTTTCTCTGAGAGACTGGTGGCCGTCAATCTAGAGTAACTTAATACCTCGCTTTTACTTTTATAATTGTAGCATACTGTCTTTTACCCTTTTACTAATTGTAACATATTTCTTTTTTTTTTAACAGCTCTTTTACCGGTTATTAACACACATTTCACCCAGTCATAATCGGAAATCGATTGTTCGGGTTACCATGTAGATGTAGATGTAGATGTTAATTGTTTCAGCTTGGGAAAGGGTGAAATCTTTATATCATCTAATTATGATTATCGAAGAAAAGAGGTCCTAATTTTATGTCTCACTCTGATGAACCTGTTAATCCATTTTTAGCTCGACTTTTCAAAGAAAATGAGAGCTTATACTGTCACCCGGTTGTCGGCGTTGGCGTTGCAACAAAGGTTAAAGTTTTTTCAAACATCAATAACTTCCATACTATCAAAGGGATTCAACCCAAACTTGGAATACTTATTCACCATCACACCCTCTACCTTACTATCAAGGCCCATGACCCTGAATCCACTATATTTGGAGTTATGCCCCCTTTATACTAAGCAACTTAGAAAGTCGAGCGCGCTGTCTTCGGACAGCTCTTGTTTGAGAAAACAAAGCATTTCCCCCAATTTGCTTTGTAACATACCCATTCCCGAAAACTATAAGAAAGCACAATCATGTATGGTGAAACTATTCATTTTCGTTTATTTCGGTGGGGTGGATGTGGACCTGTTAAGTTTATGGGGGACCTGTTGATTTTCTTAGTTACTGGTCCTACGGACCAGTAGCATTTTGGAGGGAGTGTAGACCCCTGAGAAACAATATAAAAGAGACTTGACCGAGATGTTCCGAACGCCCCATAATTCATAAACCGCGGTGTTCCGAATGCTCCATACTTTATACAAATGACGTCATGATGACGTCATTTGTATAAATATGGAGCATTCGGAACAGCTCGGTCAAAGTCTCGGTCTTAAAAACGCTTTATCCATAACATCTTAAGAAATCTTAAAAAATCTCGCTCTAAAGAACGTGGCTCTGCTTGGTCTTATCTGTTTCTCAAACTTTGAATGACTTACCAGAAGGTCTTTTTTAGCATTACAAGTCACATATCGATGGTGGCGAGTCAAAATCTCATAACTCCAGCTTTGTCAAGCTGTAGTTACGAGGTTTTGACTCCAACAACGATAATTCGAAACAGCATTACAGTGAGCCGTAGTTACAAAAACCAACTTTTGCTACAAATATTTTGATCATTTTCCACTGAAACTTACAACAGGCTAAGCACAGTGGATAATCACGTGGTACAACAATTTCAGAAAATCTTAAATAATTTTATAATTACAGGAGCAATTTGAGTTCGGTTCGAAGTAGAGAAGGAAGACATAATTATGTCATGCATTAGAAAGAAGTGGTAGATTTTTGAAAAAATCAGCTGATAAAAAGTTGTTGAAGATCAACCATAATTTTGGTTGATCTTCAATAACTTTTATATCACCTTTTTATGTCCAGCTAATTCCTGGTATGTCATCACCTTCTCTGCTTCAAACCGAATTCTAATTGGTCAAGTATTGACAAAATTATTAATGAGATTCTGAAATTCGGAGTCACATGATTAGCGACTGTGCTAAGACCTTGTTAAATTCAATAATGACTATAGCCATGTTCGATTTAGGCCGGTAGAGCTCTTCCAGAAGAGTCTGGTTCCCTCCTCTGATACACTACATAGTAGAAAAAATACTATGTAGTGTATCAAAGGCGGGAACCAAACTAGCTCTACCTCTTCCAGAAGACCACTTCTGGCCTAAATCGCACGCGGCTTATATCTAGCTCTTTAGTAGCAAACCAATATTGTAATTTAATCTATCCCTTTCCTAAATAGCAAAATTTTAGGATGTCCAATTTAAAAACCTGCTGCAGACAATAAATGGGTGTTGTAACATATTGACTTTGTGTTTACAATATAACATGAAAATGTTGAGGCAAAAGAAGAGAATGCTGATTACCAGCATTTTCTTCTTTTGTCTCATTGTTTTCAAAAGCCATTCTGTTAAGGTCGTCAAAACCTGTTCTTGTTTGGAAACTTGCAGATAACCATACACTAACATAGTAAAGATGGATTGACAGAATAACTGAATGTTTGAAAACTTTTATGTTCTATTGCAATTGAATTCCGTTGAAAAGCACACTTGTCTCCAAAAAAGTTTTTGCAAAATGCCTATATAAAATAATCTTGTACAAAATCTTATATCTTGCTATAGTTATGTATTTTTAAAAATAGCAGCACTATAACTATATAGATATTTACCGATCTTTTCCTCCTCTTCAAATATTTCTTCTACCCATAAGTAAAGCAAACAAGAGCTTCGCAAAGCGGCGCATATACGCCCGAGAGGGGCTTGTCAGTAAAATTGGCCATTTTTTCGATTCAAGGGCAGTTAATTCAAACATGAAAAGTTATCAAAAGTTTTTGTTTGCACAACAAGACACCATAGAGATTCATTGTGGCTAGTTTGATTAAATTCTGGTTGAAACTATAGGAGTTGCACACAGGAGAAAATGGACATTTTTGAGAAAGCGGGCATTTTTTCTTAAATTCAAGGGCAGATAATTCAAGAACGAAAACAATTATCTAAATTCCGTAAGCGATGTGCACAACTAGACACCATGGAGATTCATTGTGGCAAGTTTGATCAAATTCTGATCAAAACTGTAGGAGGAGTTGCGCACACAAGAAAATGGGCATTTTTTTAATTCAATGGCAGATAATTCAAGAACGAAAAGAGTTAATTAAATTCCGTAAGCGGGATGCACAACTAGACACCATGGAAATTCATTGTGGAAAGTTTGATCAAATTCCGATCAAAACTGTAGGAGGAGTTGCGCACACAAGAAATTGCTAACGGCAAACGGACGGACAGACGGACAGACAGATGAGCGGGGCCATAACATAATACGACCCTTCGGGCGTATAACAAAAAGTGCTTCTGATAATTACCTATGCCCTCTTCAAAGCATTTTTTTCTTCTGTTAATCTTGATACTTGTCTGTTTATTTGCTTGTTTTAGGGTCAAACAAACAGACAAATATGGCAAAAGCTAAAATGGCCCAATAATTTGTCGATAAAGGGCACTCAAAATGTACATTTACTCAGAGTTATGTGCCTTATTTCAGAAATTAATATCAAATACATTATAAATCTATAGTTTTATGGAAAGAAAAAAAAACAATTGACATTGTTTTTGGAAAGAGTTAAAACAAATGAGCCAGGATTAGGAAAAAGGGTCCCTTATGGCATTTGAGAACAAGATGCCATTCAATTTATATCAGCCTGATCCAGGGGCCCGTATCCTCAGCCATCTTACGACCACATTTTTGTGTAAACTGTGTAACAAAACATCTGATTGCACGAGAAATCAGATTGGGCCAATTAAGTTTGTTGATACAAGTAATTATGCAAACATTAATCGTACCGTCATTGACAATAGTTATGCATATCCCAGAGGTGCATTCTTTAGAGCGAGATTTTTTAAGATTTCTAAAGATGTTTTTGATACAGCGTTTTTGAGACCGAGATTTTAAGCGAGGTGTTCCGAATGCTCCATACTTCATACAAATGACGTCATCATGACATCATTTGTATGAAGTATGGAGCATTCGGAACTCCGCCGTTTATGAATCATGGAGCATTCGGAAGAACTCAGTCAATTCTATCTCATATAGATTCTACAGAATTTACCGAGGGGTTCCGAAAGAAGAATAGAGCAATGGCGGCTCCCAGTGATCGTCTTAAAAATCTTGCTCAAAAGAGCGCTTTATCCTAAAACATCTTAAGAAATCTCAAGATATCTCAAGAAATCTCGCTCTAAAGAACGCGGCTCTAATGTATGTTGTTCTCCAACTGATTCTCTATCGGACAGCTGTAGCACCTTTCAAGTAGAAGAATGGATCCTTATTAGACTGCAATAATTATTGTCCACAAGTTGATCTGGAAACTTGGTCTTCTAAAACACTACAGGGGACATTTTTCTAGTTCCCGGCTCAAATGTAATTTATGTGTAATGTAATGAGTAAAAGTCGTCGGTTTCAACAAAAACATTGTAACTGCAGCTTGTTTTAAGCTGCAGTTACAAGGTTTTTTGTTGAAAAGCGACGATATTTTACCTTCTTCAATGAGCCTGCGGACTAGTTTTTCATGGCCTCTATGGGCCGCTAGGAGTAATGCTAGGAAAGCTCTCTCTTTGAGCCAAGCTCTGCGGGCCCTCTTCGTCATGTAATCACTACCTGGTGTATGGTATGTGGTCTGTGCTGTCACACCCAGTCTGAACACCTGGAAAATACAGCACAGCATTTGGTTTGATCCCTCTGTTAAAATCGAGCAGCTGATTGCAGACATATATTCATTTGAAATTATTTTATCTATTAACCATTTCCTTTCCCAAACAAGACCTGGTCCCGGTTTCTCGAAACAAGAGGGCCGTTGGCCCTAGGTCGCTCACCTGAGATGGGGTTTTATAACAGATCAGATTTCTTACAGGTAATGCAATAAAGGGTCAAAGATCATATGAACGCCGCTATGCGATTTCAAACCATAGAGAACCCAGAAAACTACCCTAGTGCAATATCATATTTAACTCAAATATGGTGTTTCATCCAATTCGGCTATTTGGTTATGGAGAAATTGCTTTGGACAGATGGAATTAAAATAAAACATACAGACTGACAAACAAACAGAAATTTACAAATTGACCTAGATCTATGACCTTGAACCTACCTAAATATATATTTCAAATAGAACATCTACTCATGATAAAGAACACATTTACCCATTCATTTTTTTAAATCCATGCATAAATGTAGATGCTATGCGCCTGATAAGCAGATTTTTACTAGAAGTCCCCTTTTTCTGTGACAAGGTTTTATATTGAAAAGCAAAAAAAAAGTACCTCTTAGCAATATCATAAGCAATGCAAATATAAAGTTTTGTCAAATTTGGCTCTGCGGTTATTGAGAAATTGCTTCTGACAGATTTCGTGTAATTCCTCTTTCTGTTGCCATGGCAACCAGAGTTGTTTTTTTTTTTTTTTTTTATAAATTGCAATTCTGTTAGCAATTTTTGAAATGTGACCTCCTAAGGAATATTTCTGCCTAGTTTGGTGGAAATTAGCCTGATAGTTTAGGAGGAGATATCATTCAACGATGTCATTGAGATTTGGTGGAAAATCTCCTTTTCTGTTGCCATGGCCACCAGAGCTTTTAAAAGATTTCAATTCTTTTAGCAATTTTTAAAAGGAACCTCCTCAGAAATATTTCTGCCAAGTTTGGTTGAAATTGGCCAAGTAGTTTAGGAGGAGATGTTGTTCAAAGAAATTATTGAGAATTAGTCAAATTTCCCCTTTTCTGGTGCCATGGCAACCAGAGTTTTCAGTCAATTTCAATTCTTTTAGCAATTCTTAAAGAGGACCTCCTAAGGAATATTTTTGCCAAGTTAAGTTGAAATTGGCCTGGTAGTTTAGGAGTAGATGTCGTTCAAAGATAGTATTAGGATTCAGTCAAATTTCTCCTTTTCTGTTGCCATGGCAACCAGACTTTTTTATGGATTTCAATTCTTTTAGCAATTCTGAAAGGGGGTCATCTAAGGAACATTCCTGCCAAGTTTGGTTGAAATTGGCTTGGTAGTTTAGGAGGAGATGTTGTTCAAAGATAGTATTGAGATTCAGTCAAATTTCTCCTTTTCTGTTGCCATGGCAACCAGAGTTTTTTATGGATTTCAACTCTTTTAGCAATTCTGAAAGGGGGTCACCTAATGAACATTCCTGTCAAGTTTACTTGAAATTGGCTGAGTAGTTTCGGAGGAGATGTTGTTCAAAGATAGTATTGAGATTCAGTCAAATTTCTCCTTTTCTGGTGCCATGGCAACCAGAGGTTTTTATGGATTTCAATTCTTTTAGCAATTCTGAAAGGGGGTCACCTAAGGAACATTCCTGCCAAGTTTGGTTGAAATTGGCCCAGTAGTTTAGGAGATGTCGTTCAAAGATAGTATTGGGATTCAGTCAAATCTCTCCTTTTCTGTTGCCATGGCAACCAGAGTTTTTCATGGATTTCAATTCTTTTAGCAATTCTGAAAGGGGGTCACCTAAGGAACATTCCTGCCAAGTTTGGTTGAAATTGGCCATGTAGTTTAGGAGGAGATGTCATTTAAAGAAATTGTTGACGGACGACGGACGGACGCCGGACAAAAGGTGATCACAATAGCTCACTTGAGCTTGTGCTCAGGTGAGCTAAAAACTTAAGTATATTCTCATGAGAACATACTCAACTACAAAGGAATACTCTCCAACGTTGAAGGGTATTCGATTGAAGTTCATGTGGATTTCGTGCGATTTGAGCATGGTGCTCAGATTTGAGCATGAGAACGTACTTAAGTTTTTTCGAGAAACCGGGGCCTGGTTTTGACTTCCATAATTAAAAGAAGACTTGGGAGAACATTGTGATAAAAGGTTTCGGAGAAAATGCTGTTTTTCTCCTTTTGCTTTGATACTTTCTGAGATATGTTGTACATAAATTTAATCTTTATCAAAGTCCATTATCTTGTTGGCAGCAGCTTTTGAACTGTACCTCCCTATTTTTTTTATTTTTTTTTTTTTGTCATTTGAGAAGGGACAACAGACTGATCTTTATCAATTACAGTTTGCATTAAAATTAATGGAATCGGATTAAATTACCTGATTTTCGGTTACAAGGCTTTGTCGTTTGGCTTACCAGATCGCTTTTTCTTTCTACATTAATCTTCATGGACTTCTACTCCAAACATTTTTTGTATACTGTAAACCAGGATAATTTCGCGTCAAGAAATGTTCGCGTTTTCATGCACTCGGGCTTGTTCGTGGCGTTTTAAGTTCGCGTATCAATGCTGTCCGCGAATCGCGCGAAACAAAACACGCTATGGGGGAATTATAAAATTGATATATTGAATAATATGGGGAATCGGATAATTACGAGGGACGGTCGGAAAGTAGTTGGACTTTTGACTAGTTCTCTAAAACCATTTAACTTTTTAACAAAATTCTTTCTACACTGTTTAAACAAATTGTCCATCTGTGTCTATGCATTTTTGCCATGTTAGTAGGAGCTTTACTTTTCCCACTATCAACCATGACGTAGACCCACTGTATTAGGTACTGTGTAACCACCGGTATCAAAGGCCCACTGTATTAGGTACTGTGTAACCACCGGTATCAAAGGCTCCCTGGTCTCAAATTTCTTCCTAGCAAGCATTTTCATCAGTTCTAGACACAAGTAAAAGTCATATGGGGTAGGGTCTGGGCTATAAGAAGAGTAAAACAACTTTCGTCATGGGTAATAGTTGATAATCTCCACTGTAGATGCGGTGGTATGGGAGCGTGCGTAATCGTGAAGTAGAAAACATTTTTCTTTGCTAATCTGGGACGCGTTTAGTTCAGCTTTTATTCTTTGTTTTTTTATGAGTTACTTCAGAATTGTACTTGGCAATGACAGTTTTTACCATTTAACATGAAATGACTAACTATCAATCCTCGTGAATCCACAAAAGCAACAAATATGACTACCAGCCGAAGGCAACATCTTAATCTTTTCATGGGTGGGGAACCAGCTCGTTTTCATGGCTGCTTTGACTGAGTTTTTATCCCAAGTTCGGAATTATTAACCCACATTAAATCTTCAGTGATAATGTAGTTCAAAAACTTAACTTCTTCGCGATTAAAATGACTAGAATGTTCGTTTGTTTTGGTTACCCTTGTTGTTCCTCTAACAAATTGCCTATGATACAGTAAACCCCTATCACATATAAGTGGACAGAATATTGTATATATACAACTATCTTTGAAAAAAAACTGACCACGTTATTGGAAAATGGATGCAGATTCCGCCAATATATAATGTGTTAATACAGTTGCAAATGGAGACAGAGCAGCACGAAAAATCCAACTACTTTCCGACCGTCCCTCGTACATCTAGAATAATGACTGTATTTACGATATTTTAGTCGCCATTGACAGTTTGATCGAAGTAAGTTTCAATCGACCCATTGTTTTATTTCACATGTCATAGTATACTGGATTACAGTTTGTAACACAACACATGTAATTTGGGCGTTACATTAACTTCACACCTATTTACCTTTAGCGTCGAGAAGCGATAATGACAGTTTTATTCAATATCACGATTCAAACCTCGTAGCTGTGGCTAATTTCAAACTACCGTTACGAGGTTTTAAACGTCAATAGACGTTTGCTATCATACTTGGCATTCAAATACCAAACGACCCCTTTTCTCAATTTCAAGCAGGTATATCTAGTTGAATAAGTTGGTTTATCTTTCAATGTCGTGTTTTTAATATGTCACAATATCTATGTATTTTGGATAAAAACGAAAGTAGTCTGAAATGAAAAAAACTTTGCACTTACATCCTGTTATGAAAAAGCTATTTCCCTTGTTTACATAGTAACAAATAAGTTTAGTGTAAATAAAACATCTCCCCATAGATTTTCCCGAAACAAAAACTATCAAAGCGATTAAAGTTCGCGTTTTTATTGAAAGTAGCCTATTCGCGGCGTTTTAAGTTCGCGGATCATACCCACCCGCGAAAGACGCTAACTTAAAAAGCGCGAAATAATTTCCTGGTTTACAGTATGCTCAAATTTGACAGTATTTTTAAAAGGGGGGACACTTGGCAGTGTTTATAAGAAAAAAACAGGAAAACAGATCAACACACAATGAAAATTATTGCTTGTCTTACCCATTCAATATCATTGGTAGCCACAGCTTCAATCAGATCTTTCCACATGGGCCAAACCCTCATTTGTAAGGTAGCACCAGGAACAATGTCATTACCTCTTATATCAGTAGTATTCAGGAGTTCACCTGTAAATGGACATTACAGACCTACAGATAACACGGTGTATAATCATGTGACTCAGAATTTCC
This sequence comes from Fragum sueziense, assembly GCA_963680895.1. Lineage (NCBI taxonomy): Eukaryota > Metazoa > Mollusca > Bivalvia > Cardiida > Cardiidae > Fragum > Fragum sueziense. Next base: position 43,362,114 of record OY804599.1, read on the forward strand.
GATAATCTTCAATATCTTTTTTAATACTTGACAAATTTGAATTCGGTTTGAAGCAGAGAAGGTGGGAAAATGTAAAGAATAAGCTGGACATGTTGGATTTTTGAAAAATCAACTGATAAATAAGTTATTGAAGATAAACCAAAATTTTGGTTTATCTTCAATAACTTTTTTATCAGTTGATTTTTCCAAAATCAACCACGTCCTTCTTATGCATGACGTCTGTCCATATCATCTGCTTCAAACCGAATTAAAATCAGTCCAGTATTTACAAAATAATTGAAGATTTTCTGAAAATATTGTATCACATGATTATCCACCGTGGATAAGTAGAAAAATGCTGTGGAAAAACATTGTGGAAAATGAAGAAATTATTGCTTACGACAAGTACTTTCTTCATGTTCCACATTTTAGTACTAGATAGACCAACAAATGTAAAAAAAAATTTATTTTCAAGAAAGCGTCGCATTCAACAACTATGTATTTGGATTAGATTAAATGGAATTTTACTTCCCACTCAAAAGCTAGAGTCATAATTATAGAGACAGGAATTTGCGATAAAGTCTTATCGGAAATATTGGAGAGTCGGGGAACTTGAACCTGTGACCTCTCATGCAGTTACAAGTCCAGCGCTATACAGTGCTGTCCGCTATGTCTGCGAACTTAAAAAACAAGATCAATATTTGCTATTGAATACACAATTGTAAGCTCGCAAATGACAAGCATAAAACAAATTAGGATCTGTTAAAACATGACAATCTAGAAATTCTGCAAAATTCCCCAAGAAATCTGAAATAATCAAGATTGAAGTTATCTACCCTTGTGTTTTGAAGTTTATTTTCATGTCCGATATCAGATAAGTCTGCGCACATCACTGTGAGTAGTTTATTTACACAGCACTTGACGTCAATCAATGAAGTGATGATGTTTGCGATGTAAAATGTGACCAAGTTAAGTTTTGTTTACTTTAGCCGTGGAATCTCTGCATTTCATCGTAAGTTTAGATCAGGCCTATTTATAATATCTGAGGGGAATTTTTGTGCCATATTTTAATTAAATAATTAGTTTTCAAGCTTTTCAAGAGGAAAAATAATGTGAAGGCCATGGGTCCGATTAAAATAGGTCACATGAATATCAAAGAGGAAAATGTAAACACTGGCGTCACTCGGTTAAATCAGGAATTTTGTAAAATGATTTAATGTTCTTTAAAAGATATTCATAACATCTGAAAAGTCTGATCATAAATTAAGTTTTGTTTGTGCACTGATAATGGAGATGGTAGCTGTTTGATAGACGGAATTGAATGAGTGTGTAGACTTAGCGGACGCGCAGACTTACCGGACTTGACTGTACCACTGCACCAAATCAACCCTTCTATGAATTTTGATCAGTTTCAAAGTTTACCATCTGTTAATGTGTTAAGGTAGTCCACCTCTTATGAGATTTGCGTGATGTCGAATCAATCCGGCAAAGTCAAAAACATTCAGAAGCAGCACTTTCTGCTGCCGAATGCTTACGACAGCGCCCAAATACATTCGGATATAGAACAAAGACACTAAAAAAATCTGTTGTTTTATGAATCTCAAAATGGCACATTATGGGTTTTCTACCTTAAGGCTAACATAAGGATGTTGAATCAAGCTAAAGCATGATTTTGTACTCAATTCTTGGCTTATGATTTTTGTTTTACCTACCATCATCAAGATAGCTTATCCTCTGCATGTGAACAGGTACACCAGTGGCAAACTCCATGTACATCTTCAGTTCTTGAATTTTCATGTCATTTGTGATATTTTTCAATGGAAACTTTTCTCCAGTAAACAATTTAACGTGGATGGTGAACGAAGCTTTATCCCGCTCACGGGTTTGAACCTTTGTTTTGGACTTTTTACTGGTTGCCATACTTCCTGAAGGCACTGGTTTATTTCTTAAATATATCACTTTCCATCCATTTTTAATTTAACTGTTTCTTTACATAAAACTATATATTTTTTGTTGTTTTTTAGGAACTAAATTTTTGTTTTGTTTTCTGCGCCGCCATATTGTTTACACAGTGACCAATAGGAACGCAGTGAAGATTTTTTTTTTTTTTTTTTTTTTTTTTTTTTTTCTCTCAAAATTTAGATATAGATCTATTTTTAAAATTTAAACAGGAAAATAGAGAATAAAAATTATGTGCAAATTTCACATCTAAAAACCTCTTTTAAAATGATGTCGTACTACTGTGGTCTAAGGGAGGCAACCTCTACAAATGGATACAACAGTCTAGTATTTGTTGCGTCCCTTCGTAATCCGAGTCTTCTCTGATCTAAATACGCTATTTGATATGTTGATTTTTCGCTATTTACATCAGAGAGCGTTGCTCTTTGAAAATATCAAGAAGTTCGCAACTCGATGTTGCGCATCGTTCACCGTCCGATCTTAAACGATATCCTTAAAACGCCTGATGGTATCGATAAATGAACCATTTTTGTTATGGCTGCTGAAAAAAATACGACCAAAAAGTATTTCCGAAAGGTTTATAGGCAATGTTTTGCAACAACCCTCACCTGAGCAGCCTTTGTTTACCTTGACCTTCCATTCAAAACCAAAGGTTATACTCTTCCAGTAGGCCGATTTGAAATGAAATTTTTGGTCAGGTATGACAAAAAATGATTAATTGATCTATACCCAACAGTGTTTTACCGAGTGATTCGATATGATACACAAAAACAAAGCTTCACTACTTGTAACGTTACCGAACTTTCCGCTGTTTTCAAAGAGCAACTAGCTCTGATGTAAATAGCGAAAAATCAAAATATCAAAAAGCGTATTTACATCAGAGAAGACTCGGATTAGTCCCTTCGTAGCTAAAATTTACAGTTAAAATGGACGAATCGGGGTCAGAAAGGCCCGAAACCAAAAAGGCCCACTGTACTAAAAGGCCCAAAACCAAAAAGGCCCAGTCCAGAAAATCCAAATTTATAAAGCAAAGAATATTGTGGATGTTATGTGAATTTAAAGATATTTTTAGTTTATATAGTAGTCGGCTTCGGTACCGCGTCTTTTACGGTACCGCGGTATGCAAAACAGTGTTCATTTGCAGACGAATTATCGCATACCAACTGCTTGCATTAGCAAAACTAAAAGCAAAATCATTTACTCTTATCTCCTACGATTACTTTTGTTTTAATTTCGGCTGAATTTGATTTACTTTAGGAAGAGAAAACATGGAACATTTTCATGTCCCCATTTCATTATTGTTTTTTCCAGACGCCGTTAAGTACCGTGGTACCCAAGAGGACCATCCTAATAATAATTTTCGATTATGTTGTTATTGTTGTTGTTGTTGTAGTTGACATGTAGTAGCTAGGTAACCCTTTACCAAATGGCAAAATTTCCAACTGCGCCAAATTCCCAGAAGGTGCAGATGATCTAATCAATATAGGCCCATATATCTCTTATAGATCTAATTCTACAATTTACCAATTAATTCGTCTGTTATTAAATCTATCATAAATCACATATTGTTTCAAATATCATAATTAGATCTATATGGGTAGTTAGGGGTCTTATTGTTAATTAAACTTAAAATCACTCATGGGTCTAATTCTATAATTGATCAATTCATTTATCTATCATAACATCATAGATCACATAAAATGATGAAATAGACCCTAAAATATAAATAGATCTATAATTTCAAATATAATTTAGATATGTCTTATTTTATCATTTTGAAAAGTGGGCCTTTTTGGACTGGGCCTTTTTGGTCAGTTTCAAAAGTGGGCCTTTCTGGACCGGGCCTTTTTGGACTGGGCCTTGAAAATCTGGTTTCGGGCCTTTTTGACCCTATACCAAATGGACAATGTCTGTGAAATCAAATCGGTCTGTACCTAACTATGTGTGGTCTGATAGTGTACCATTCCTTTAAAAAACTATTAAAGAAGAGAAATCTGCCGATCTTTATTAGGTTCAAATCGGACCAGGCCAAATTATTTTTTAATCCTGATTTTTTTAATCAAGTGCGACCAGAAACTGAACAACTTCCGGTGACTTACAAAACAACCTAAACCAACAAAACTACACAAAAATGCTGTCGGGAGGTCGCCGATTCGTGTCAGCTGTTGTAAGTTTATCTAACTGTTACATATGTATCTTTTCGTACCCGTTATTAATTGCGTGTACAATAATTCAACGAATTAACTTGTTCAGTGGTCAGATTTGTAAGGTGAATTTGTGGGTGGGGTAAGATTTTAGTTTGATCCTTGGCTTCAAAAGTTTAAAATGCCCCCAAATCATGAAAAAAAATGGGACAAATTCGTCATGTGAAATGTGGTGAAAAATATTGTGGCTCGACCGGGATTCGAACACAGGTCCTCACAAATTCCGTCTGTGCAACCTTAGACTGGTTTATCCTTTCCTCTCATGCTTTCGATAGGTTCCATGCATTCAATAGCCATGTGATTTTCAAAAGTGCTTACAATCTGATTATCATTCCATTTTTATCTGAATTCTTATGTAGCGATATCAAAGGATGGAATCAGGGGAGACAACCACCCTTGTTCACTTTCATGACAAAATGTTGAATCTACCTTTCATTTTTAACTTCTATCCTGTTTTGACAAGTGGAATTAAGAGTTCCAATAGCCTGCTTTAGTGTGGATATGAGCGTATTTGAGTATCTATTGGCGCATTTGTGCGCATCAACTTGAAACATGAAATCAAGTGACAGAATAGGGGAGGTAATCGGCGAACTTCAAACTTCAATAACTTCCTTATTTCTCAATTAATTTCGATGAAATAAACAGTTAAAGTCTTCGTAGACCTCACAGATAAGAACCAAACCAGACAATCTGATTGATTATGCAAAATTAATTTTCCTTTGATATCGCTACCTTATGTTAAAAAACAAAGTCTTGGATCATAGAGATTTTGAGATAACTAATTATTACACTAAAAACAATATTTTTGGAAAACAAAACAGAAACTAAAAACAAAATAGAAAATCAAGGTCAGGGTAAAAATCATTCAACCTTATCCAAGCCCCTTTTCAACCCGGCAAGGTTTTCAAGACGCTTGATTTTCTCCTCGGTTGAGCAAGTCCCTATCCAAAAAAATGTGATTTTATTAGGTTATCCTGGTGATTTAAATGGGAAACAAAACAAAGCCGTATCGAAATGATGAGAGCATCACCTTGACGCCGCAAGATCACATGCTTTGAATATTCTGGCGAATATTTTTTGTTAGTCTGTTTACAAAATTTGTTTTCTTAATATTTTGCAAACAACTTTGGTTATTGAATCTATTGAGACGGTCAGAATTTTATAAAATCAGTTTTCAAATATACATGAACATGGTTTTCGATAAGGCTATCGAAACTACGGTACGTCAGGCTACTGTCCCTAGATGTAGGGGGCTACATATACACAGTGAACAATCACGTGACTCAGAATTTCCGATAATCTTCAATATCTATTTTAATACTTGACCAATTTGAAATCGGTTTGACGTAGAGAAGGTGGGAAAATGCCAGGAATAAGGTGGACGTGTTGGATTTTTGAAAAATCAACTGATAAAAAAGTTATTGAAGATAAACCAAAATTTAAAAAGTTATTGAAGATAAACCAAAATTTTGGTTTATCTTCTTTAACTTTTTATCATTTGATTTTTTCAAAAATCAACCACGCCCATCTAATGCATGACGTCTGTCCACATTCTCTGCTTCAAACCGTATTCAAATCGGTCATGTATTTACAAAATTATTGAAGATTTTCTGAAAATATTGTATCCAGGGGTTCTTTTTCAGCCTGGGGGAAGGGGTCTGGCCTTTTTGTAGAAGAAAAAAAAATGCTCGTGAAACTGTTAAAGGGGAACAAAATTTCCAAGGTAAACCTTAAGTTGGGGCAAAACTGCATGATTTAAAAGGAATTTTTCTGGGTAAAAGGGGCCTTATGTCAAGGGGAAGCGGCCTTTTACAGGCCCCTGCCGAAGAAGGAGAAAAACCCCTGGTATCACATGATTGTCCACTGTGACTGATATACCCCCTCCAAATTAAGAATTTGTCCCTAATTGTGGGGACAAGAAGCATTGTGAAACGTTCCTAAGGTGCCCAAGTAGTAGCCATATACCAAACCACTGTGACCCTCGGTTGGTGCGTGAATTTAATGTAAGGAATGGTGAAATATATTGTGACTCGACTGGGATTCAAACCCAGGGCCTCAGGAATACCGTTCGTGCACTCTAATCACTAAGCTTAAGGGATTAAAGGGATCTCACAAAAAAGCAGAGGGAAGAAAATCTACTTCTCCGTAAGGCTCTTGACAGGGTCAGGAAGGATCAGCCGGATAAAAAATGGGTGATTAGAAGGAATAAAATAGTGGAAGTAGCTGTTGTTGAAGCTCCTTCGTGCCCGCAATGTGCATCTTACTTACTTACTTCTTACTTACTTCTGTGTAGAAACCATCTATAGGCTGTTGCCTCTTTGGTCCTTTTCTTTAGTTTCCAGTCTTCTGTTACTCGCTTCCGGCCCGAAACAAGTTGGAGAAAACTTTGCTGGGTGATTTTTCCACAGTACATTTAAAGCACTTTTAAAACTATTTACAGTTGGTTTATTTACAACGTCCTCTGAAAGGCTGTTCCACAGGCTTACAACTCTTTGAGAAAAATTGAATTTTCTCACATTTGTTTTGCAGTGTCTTTTTTGTAGTTTATAGTTGTGTCCTCTGGTGTTGTGTTGGGAGCGGATTTTTGGAAATATTTTATCCTTGTTTATTTTGTCAGTCCCTTTCATTATCTTAAAAACTTGTATAACATCTGATCTCTGCCTTCTGTATTCCAGTGTTGGTATACCAAGATGTCTTAAACGATCGCTGTAACACAGGTCTCTAAGATATGGAAGTGTTTTTGTAGCACGGCGTTGAACATTCTCTATTTTCATCTGATCCTTTTTGTAACATGTTGTCCATACACAGGAACCATATGATATTCTAGGTGGGGTCTTATAAGACTCTTGTACAGGGTAAGGAACATGTTTTTGTCCATATGATTGAAAGTACGTCTGATTAATCCTAGCATCTTGTTGGCTGTTTTGACTTTTGCATCTATGTGGTTTTTGAAACTTAATTTGTTGTCAATATGGACACCTAGATCTTTTTCAACTGTATCTTTTTGTATTTCTGTGTTCGACAGGTGGTAATTTGTATCCTTCTCTTTGCCAATTTGTAGATGTTTACACTTATCTTTATTGAATTGTAGAAGCCATGTGTCTGACCAGGTTTGTAGACTATCCAAATCTTCTTGAAGTTTCTTTTGTTCATCGGCATTGTTGACAACTGAGTAGATTTTGGTATCATCGGCAAAGAGCTTTGTAATATTTTCTGTACAATTTGGCAGATCGTTGATGAAAATTGTGAATAAAATAGGTCCTAACACACTTCCTTGAGGGATTCCACTGCTGACGTTTGCTGACTTTGAGTGTGATCCATTCAAGATAACCCTTTGTTTCCTGTCTGTCAAGAAATTTCTGATCCATCCTAAAAGTTTGTTTTGTATTCCATATCCCTGTAGTTTGGTACATAGTCTTTCATGTGGAACAGTATCAAATGCCTTCTGGAAGTCGAGATAGATAACATCAATGTGGTTATTATCGTCGATATTTTCTGTCCAATCGTCCATGACTTCAATTAACTGTGTGATACAGGACTTTCCTTGTCTGAACCCATGCTGGTCATTTGAATAGAGGTTGTTGTTCTCCATGTGAGACATTATTTCATCTCTGATTATTCTTTCCATTACTTTGCAGATGACTGATGTTAAGCTTATGGGTCTGTAGTTTGTTGCATCCTGTTTAGAACCTTTTTTGTGGATGGGTGTAATATTGGCATCTTTCCAGCATTGCGGTAATTTTTTATCTGACATGGATTTGTTGAAAATGATGCTCAAAGGTTTGGACAGTGATTTGTGGCATTCTTTTAGAACTTTTGGGTGTATCTCGTCTGGTCCACAAGATTTTGATTCTTTTAATTTTTCTAATTGTTTTGTTATTTTTTCTTCAGTGAAGTTGACAGTTTGGAGTAATATGTTGGTTTTTAGCTCCACTGGCCGAAGGCCAGCGAGCTATTGTCATGGCGTTGTGTCCGTCGTGCGTGCGTGCGTCCGTCCGTCCGTGCGTCCGTCCGTCCGTCCGTTAACTTTTTCTTTAAAAATCTTCTTCTCAGAAACTACTGGACCAATTTTAATTAAATTTCACAGAAATGTTCCTTGCATAGCCCTCTTTCAAATTCCTTCAAAGAATTCAATTCCATTGAAAACTCTGGTTGCTATGGTAACAAATACGAATTTTTAGAAAAAACTTAAAAAATCTTCTTCTCCCAAACAACTTATCAGATTTCTTTGAAATTTGACAGGCATGTTCCTTTGGTGACCCTTTTTCAGATTCCTTGAAGAAATTTTGATAATTCGAAAAACATGGCCGCTGTGGGTGGGGCTTATTTTCCATATATGGCGCATAGTGTAATTTTAAAAAATCTTCTTCTCAAAAACTACTGGACCAATTTTAATTAAATTTCACAGAAATGTTCCTTGCATAGCCCTCTTTCAAATTCCTTCAAAGAATTCAATTCCATTGAAAACTCTGGTTGCTATGGTAACAAATACGAATTTTTAGAAAAAACTTAAAAAATCTTCTTCTCCCAAACAACTTATCAGATTTCTTTGAAATTTGACAGGCATGTTCCTTTGGTGACCCTTTTTCAGATTCCTTGAAGAAATTTTGATAATTCGAAAAACATGGCCACTGTGGGCGGGGCTTATTTTCCATTATTCGGCCAGTGAGCTATTGTCATGGCGTTGTGTCCGTCGTGCGTGCGTGCGTCCGTCCGTCCGTGCGTTCAACTTTTAGCTCACGTGAAGACAAAGTACTCAAGGTGAGCTATTGTAATCGGTGAATGTCCGTTGTCCGTCTGTCTGTTGTCTATCGTCCAACAATTGCTTTAAAAGTCTTTTCCTAAATCACAAGGCCAAACGACCTGAAACTTTGCAGGGATCTTCTTTGGGTTAAGCTCTACCAAAGTTTTAAAAGGAATTTTATTCCTTTTGAAAACACAGGAAAAGGGGCCTTATTTACATTTTCACTGTTTCACTCTAGTGGCCACAAATTTGGCTCAATCCTATTGAAACTTGGTCATAATTAAACTGGTCAAAATAATTGTTTAAGCATACAGAGATCTTAATGACATTTCCAATGTTTATATACTGAAGGCCACAAATTCAGCTCAATCTGAAAAAACAACTGGTCAAAATAATTGTTTCAGCATACAGAATGAACCTTTTTGAACATGGAAAGGTTTTGTGTTAAAACATGGGAAAAGGGGTCTTTATGACATTTTCTTACACTGAATTTGATTGAGTCAAAGTGTTTGTCACTTAAAAAGAGAAGCTTGTCTTGAATTGGGCAGATCTAGACTAAGAAAGGGGGTCTTAATGATTTTTCTGTTTACATTCTGGTTTATGAAGAAATAAAGAAGGAAGTAACACTCAGGTGAGAGACAGGACCATCATGGTCCTCTTGTTTTGGAATTGTCTTTACAAATTGCAATTGGAAATCACATTTGAAAGCTTTTTGAGTTAGGTTTATATATAAATTCTATGCAGAATTTATTACAGCTGTCGTTGCTGTTAACAGGATAGTTTAATTCACCAATGTTGGTAAAGGCCTTTGGCCTGAGGAGAATCGCCTTGCTGATCATAAAAACTTTTACTTTGTTTCTTATTTTTCATCATTTTAAGCAATTATTATATTTATTGAATTAACCAATTACATTCAATATGTTTAACTGTTTCTTAGTTGCATTTTAAATCAATAACCTTATTGTGTATAATCAAATAATGCATAGATGAATGATGACCTTTTCGTACAGGTAGTTTTTACAGAAATTTGGGTATGAAGTAAAAGATATGTTAAAGTTACACTCAGACTTGTCAAAAGAATATTTTTTATAAGGCTAACGTTCATATCTTGTCTTCCTACAACTATTCCTAGCTATTAGGGACTGTCAGAAAATACCTTGCTATTAACAAGAAATTACTATGATATCATTCTTTTAAAAACAAAACAGAACAAAAAAGTCAAGTTTTGAGAAAAAGAAATACAGTGTAAGTTTTTAGTGATTTCCAATTTCTAACAATTTCTTTTCTTGTATTTGACTATAGGTACAACGAAAGGAATAGCAATTGACAGTATTATTTGAATCGTGACAGTGCTTATAAATAGTGTTTATTAGTGTTTATTAGAATTGCATGAAGTGACTTATTTCAAAAGTGATATTACAATTGTATTGTGAAAGAGATATTAACTCTGTGTGCAAATTGAAAAAGGAGTGCATCAACGGAAAATGTGAATTCTCACAAAATCTCGTTAATTTCTTTAAACGACATCTCCTCCTAAACCACTGCGCCAAAATCAACCAAACTTGGCAGAAATGTTGCTTGGGTAGTCCATTTTATGAATTGCTAAAAGAATTGAAATCCATGAAAAATTTTGGTTGCCATGGCAACGGAAAATGTGAAATTCACAAAATCTCTTTAATTCCTTTAAACGACATCTCCTCCTTAACTACTGGGCCAAAGTCAACCAAACTTTGCAGAAATGTTGCTTGGGTAGTCCCTTTTAAGAATTGATAAAAGAATTTAAATCCATGAAAAACTCTGGTTGCCATGGCAACGGGAAATGTGAATTTTCACAAAATCTCGTTAATTCCTTTAAACAACATCTTCTCCTAAACCACTGGGCCAAAATCAACCAAACTTGGCAGAAATGTTGCTTGGGTAGTCCCTTTTAAGAATTGCTGAATTAATTGAAATCACTGAAAAACTCTGGTTGCCATGGCAACGGGAAATATGAATTTTCACAAAATCTCGTTAATTCCTTTAAACAACATCTCCTCCTAAACCACTGGGCCAAAATCAACCAAACTTGGCAGAAATGTTCCTTGGGTAGTCCCTTTTAAGAATTGCTCAAAGAATTGAAATCCATGAAAAACTCTGGTTGCCATGGCAACGGAAAATGTGAAATTTCCTGAAATCTCGTTAATTAATTTAATCGACATCTCCTTCTAAAATACTGGGCCAAAATCAACCAAACTTGGCAGAAATGTTCCTTGGGTAGTCCCTTTTATGAATTGCTAAAGACATTGAAATCCATGAAAAACTATGGTTGCCATGGCAACAGAAAATGTGAAATTTCCTGAAATCTCGTTAATTACTTTAACCGACATCTCTTCCTAAACTACATGGCCAAAATCAACCAAACCTGACAGAAATGTTCCTTGGGTAGTCCCTTTTAAGAATTGCTAAAAGAATTGAAATCCATGAAAAACTCTGGTTGCCATGGCAAAGAAAAATGTGAATTTTCTCAAAATCTCGTTAATTACTTTTAACGACATCTCCTCCTAAAATGTCTCCAAATAACATCTTCTCAGGTGAGCGTTCTAGAGGGTCCTCTTGTTACTCTAGCATGTTTATATATCAAACAAGAAGACAAGACACTGAATATTGTTGACTATAAGCTTACTTCAATTAGTATAAACATTCTGTATGTTTGGAAACTCAAATAATACTAATAGATTCCAAAATTCTGTTGTTTTTCTTGCTTACCCTGTATCCACATTCTCTGCACTGTTCTGTTCTTCCATTGAAACTGTTTCCAGTGGAGCGATATAGGGCCACATGGCCCTCTTGTTTCTTCGAACACGGGTATATTTGTCTTGTCTTCTGTCGTAAATACACTTTTGAAGAAATTGTTTAGGATCTCCGCTTTCTCAGAGTTGTCTGTAACTATCTGGTCTCCGTCTTTTAAGCATGGGATGTTTTCTTTGATTTTGGTGTTATTTTTTACCAGACTCCAGAATGATTTTGGGTTTGTTTTAATATTATCGACTATTGTTTTTTCATAAGCTCTTTTTGCCTCTTTCACCTTTCTTGAAGCCTCGTTTTTTGCTTTATTGTAATTTTGTAGGTTGGTGTCATTTTTACAGTACTTGAATTTTTTCCATTTAGCCTGTTTTTCTTTCACAGCCTTGAGGACGTCAGCCTTCATCCATGGAGTGTTGAATGGTCTAGTCTTGAAGATGCATTCCGGTATGTTTTCTCTTGTTATTTGATTTAGTAAATCAGCAAACTTCAGCCATACTGCATCCACACTGCCATGATTGAGTTCTGTCTCCCAGTCAATGCTGTCAAATTTTAGACACATACTTTCGTAGTCACCCTTATTGTAGTTAAGTTGCTTTCGAGCTGCATTTCTCTGTATTATACTTTCTGTGATGATGTAAAAATCGATTACCTCATGATCACTCTTGCCTATTGGTGCATTGTGGGTTATGTCTTCAATTAAATGTTCCTCATTTGTGAATATAAGGTCCAGTATACTTGGGTTATTAGTGCCTTTATATCTAGTTGGTTTTTCTATATGTTGGAATAAAAAGCAATCTTGTATTATGTCTAGTAACCTTGCTGCCAGATGGTTGTTTTCAGAAGTACATGATTGTGTTTCCCAGTTTATTTCCTTGATGTTGAAATCTCCTAGGTGGATGGTGAGATTGTATTTTGTGCCGTCCAATTTGTTTGTTGTTAACAATGTTTCTAATTCGTCCATAGCGGCAGGGTCCGTGGCACTCAGGCTTTTGTAGATACAGGTTATCAAGAGATTTTTCTGGTTGGATAATTTCATACCGACTTGTACATATTCTACAATTTTTGTTTGATGTTGACATATTTGGTAAAAGGGTAATTCATTTTTGGTGTAAATAATACAGCCTCGGTTTGTATTTATTTTTCCTTTCGGCTTATGGGCGACATAACCCTGAATGTTCCATAAAGGCGAATCATAGTCTAGGGTGGTACTATTTTTTGGAAATATTTCAGTTACTGCTATCACATCATAGTTTGTATTATAAATTAATGCTGTTAGTTCAGACATTTTGTTTGATAAACAGTCAGTGTTTGTGTATAACACTTTCAGTTTTTTAGCTCACCTGAGCACAAAGTGCTCAAGGTGAGCTATTGTGATCACTTTTTGTCCGTCGTCCGTCTGTCTGTCTGTCTGTCCGTCCGTCCGTCCGTCCGTCCACAATTTCTTGTTTACACTCTAGCATCTACAAATATAAGCCAATCTTGACCAAACTTTGTCAAAACATGCATGGCCATAAGATCTCGGATGAGTTCGATTATGGGTCAGATCGAACCAGAAAGTCAGGAGTTATCTGCCCTTGAATGCCAAAAATACCTAGTTTTGACATTGTTTACACTCTAGCATCTACAATTTATGATCAATCAAGACAAATCTTGGTCATAATGTTTCATACTATAAGATCTCAGATGGGTTTGATTTTCAGTCTGATCTGACCAGAAAGACGAGAGTTATGTGCCCTTGAATTTGACAAAATTGTCATTTTCGGCTGTTTTTGACCTTGTTTACTCTCTAGAATCTACAATTTTTCATCAATCAAGACAAAACTTGGACACAATGTTTGGGACCATGAGATCTCGGATGACTTGGAATTTCAGCCTGATCTTACCACAAAGTCGAGAGTTATGTGCCCTTGTATTTGATAAAATTGCTGTTTTTGACTGTTTTCGACCTTATTTACACTCTAGAATCTACAATTTTTTCCCAATCGAGACAAATTTTGGACACAATATTGGAGACCATAAGATCTCAAATGAGATAGATTTTCAGTCGGATCTGACCAGAAAAATGAGAGTTATGTGCCCTTTAATTTGATAAAATTGCCATTTTCGGCTGTTTTTGACATAGTTTACACTCTAGAATCTACAATTATTTATCAATTAAGACAAAACTTGGACACAATGTTTGAGACCATAAGATCTTGGATGAGTTTGATTTTCAGTCCCATCTGATTAAAAAGTTGAGAGTTATGTGCCCTTGAATTAGACAAAATGGCTGTTTTCGGCTGTTTTCGAACTTGTTTACACTCTAGAATCTACAATTATTGACCAATCAAGACAAATCTTGGACACAATGTTGGGTATCATAAGATCTCGGGTGAGTTTGAATTTCAGCCTGATCTTACCACAAAGTCGAGAGTTATGTGCCCTTGAATTTGATAAAATTGCCGTTTTCGACTGTTTTCGACCTTGTTTATACTCTAGAATCTACAATTATTGATCAATTAAGACAAAACTTTGACACAATGTTGGGGATCATAAGTTCTGGGATGAGTTTGGTTTTCAGTCTGATCTGATAAAAAAAGTTGAGAGTTATGTGCCCTTGAATTTGACAAAATTGCTGTTTCCGGCTGTTTTCGATCTTGTTTATACTCAAGAATCTACAATTATTTATCAAACAAGACAAATCTTGGACACAATGTTGAGCACCATAAGATCTTGGATGAGCTCGATTTTCACAACATTATTGACCATAAGTTCGTTTTCAGTCTTAAAGTCATAAATATTTATTGAATTGAACAAAAATGTTGCTCATATCATTTTGGTTCAGGTGAGCGATATAGGACCATCATGGTCCTCTTGTTTATATTTACATTTTTTACACTGTTAAAAATAAAACCATCTTCCTATTTACTTTGTTTTGAGGAGCTTGCACCTGTCGGTACGTTAGCTTTGAATCCACCGAGTATAGTTTCATCGAAAGGGAGTGTTTCATTAACCATGCTTATTTTTCGCACCAAATCCTTTTGTTGGGATCTCGCTTCTTGGGAAAGTCTTGAAAAGCTACTGGTATGTGCAGGTGTTGAAGTTGTAGCACGTGTAGTATTGGAAACGTCTACGATGGTACTGTCAATTAGTGTTTCCTCATCATAGTTATCTTCAGTGACGTCATGCTCCATTTGTTTGTTTTCTCTTTCTTTTAGTTTTTGCAACCGTCTGTCTTTGTTTTGTTTTCGTTGTTCGGGTGTTAAGTCTTTCACAATAATACATCCTTTGAGTTCATTGTTATCATCTAAAGTTTTTAGTTTTGATGCATTGTCAAGGATGTCCTTTCTTTGTTTTTAGCTCACCTGAGCACGAAGTGCTCAAGGTGATCTATTGTGGTCACTCAATGTCCGTCGTCCGTCCGTCCGTCCGTCTGTCCGTCTGTCCGTCTGTCTGTCCGTCTGTCAACAATTTGGTGTTTACACTCTAGCATCCACAAAAGATGGCCAATCTTGATCAAACTTGAATAAAGTAAGTATGGGCATAAGTTCTCGGATGAGTTCGATTATGGGCCTGATTGGACCAGAATGTGCTGAGTTATCTGCCCTTGAATGTAAAAAAATGCTGTTTTTGACTTTGTTTACACTCTAGCATCTACAAATATTGATCAATCAAGACAAAACTTGGATTAAATGTTGGAGACCATAAGATCTCGGATGAGTTCGATTTTCAGTCTGATCTGACCAGAAAGAAGAGAGTTATGTGCCCTTTAATTTGACAAAATTGCTGTTTTCGACCTTGTTTACACTCTAGAATCTACAATTATTGATCAATCAAGACAAAACTTGGACACATTGTTGGGAACCATAAGATTTCGGTTGAGTTTGATTTTCAGTTTGATCGGACCAGAAAGACTAGAGTTATGTGCCCTTGAATTTGACAAAATTGCCATTTTCGGCTGTTTTTGGCCTTGTTTACACTCTAGAATCTACAATTATATATCAATCGAGATAAAACTTAGACACAATGTTGGAGACCATAAGATCTCATATGAGTTTGATTTTTGGTTAGATTGAACCAGAAAGTCGAGAGTTATGTGCCCTTGGATTTGACAAAAAAGCCATTTTTGACTGTTTTCGACCCTGTTTACACTCTAGAATCTACAATTATTGATCAACCAAGACAAAACTCGGACACATTGTTTGGGACTATATAATTTCGTATGAGTTTGATTTTCAGTCAGATCTGTTCAGAAAGCCGAGAGTTATGTGCCCTTGAATTTGACAAAGTTGCTGTTTTCGACTGTTTTCGACCTTGTTTACACTCTAGAATCTACAAATATTGACCAATCAAGACAAAACTTAGATACAATATTGGAGACTATAAAGTCTCAAATAAGTTTGATTTTTGGTCTGATTGAACCAGAAAGTCAAGAGTTATGTGCCCTTGAATTTGAAAAAAATTGCTGTTCTTTACTGTTTTCGACCCTGTTTACACTCTAGAATCTATGATTATTGATCAACCAAGACAATACTTTGGCACTATGCTGCTGATTGTAAGACCTTGCATGAGCTGAATTTTCTGCAATCAAATGAGAAAGTGGTCAGACATGCATGTGCCCTTAAATCTGACAAAATTGCTGTTTCGAATGAATAATCAAGACGAAATTTGGATTATGATGTTAATTACGATAAGATCTTGGATAAATGAATTATAGAATAATCAGAATAGTTATCTGCCATTCAAACTTTTACTCTAAAAACCTCAAATAGTGACTAATCAAGACAAAACTTGACACAATGTTATTGACCATAAGTTTGTTTTCAGTCTTAAATACCAATTGAATTGAACAAAACAGTGGCTCATATCATTTAGGTTCAGGTGAGCTATATAGGACCATCATGGTCCTCTTGTTTATGATTGAGAATCATTTGTCTTTTTTCTCTTCCCCAAACCAGAACGTAGTTTTTATGTCTGGTTCATCAACTCCGCATATATTACACAGTTCTGTGAACTTCCTTTCATCATGTTTTTTCCTCATAACGGATGACTTGCGGTTACTTTCGGGAAGGTTAAATATAACAAGATTTAGCACTCTACGCCTCTGGTCGTCTATTTCTCTAAGCTCTTTCCTTACTTGGTCTTGTAGTTGTCCTTTCAGTTTAGTTTCAATTTCTTGGATTAATTCCGGTTTTGTATTTTGGACTTCCTCCTGTATGGTGTGTAACATGTCACCTTTAACCATGTTGATTTCTTCTTCAACTTTGGATAGCCTTCTTTCTGTTTTGTCTTCTAATGACTGTAGTTGGGTTGACAGGTTAGACATGCTGGGGAACGTGCGTTTGCATATGTTACAGGTCCACTTGAAATTGTCGCTGTCTTCCTCTTTTAAGGCTTCCATAAGTGCTGTAGAAATTTTAGTGCATGGCAGGCAGAAGCTTAGTTCGCATAAACTGCATGTTAATGTTGTGGTTTTATCATTGAAGACTAATTCACATACTGGACAGCTGTTACTGGCTAATCTTGCTCTTTGAGTTTTGGGGTGGTGATGGGTAGAGAATACGCCATATTATATATTTTTGAACAAGGCTTCCTTATTCAAATAATTTGTTGAATTTTGTCGGTTTGTATTTTGTGTTGATGATTGAACAAGGCTTCCTTATTCAATATGGTTGTTTGTTAAATTCTTGGTGACTAATCTTGACAGACAGGGTTGTTTTAGGGTTATTAAACAGTTTGATAGTGATGAATGGATGATGAATAATCGACGAATGATTTGATGTGAACAGGGCTTCTCTATTCACAAATCCAATTCTTTTGATTAAATGTTGTAGGTCAGTTCATCAATAATTATAATTTATGGTGTTTAACGAAATGTTCTGTATTTGTTGTTTTTCTGCGGTTGCAAACAGGGCTTCCCTATTTGCAGTGTTAATAGTATTTACTATTTTCAATGTACAATTTCAAGTTTACAAGTTTTTCAATCCACAGTCTTGCTAATATATCACTGGGGTGTATTCCGTCGGTCAGTAAGTGATAGTTAATAGCGTATTTTACTCTTGGACGGGGGACTTGACCCATTAAATATGAACTAAAGTGTAATAATGTAACAGTTTCTGTTTCAAATCTAGCACAGGTAGTGCAAGTTTTAAATATATATGCTGCCAGCACAAGTGAAGTAGTGCATGTTCTAATTGTGTACATAAAACAGTTACAGTTAACAAAAGTAAAATTTGTAATGAAAATACCAGCTTTGCTGATAGAGAAGATAAAATATTTCAAAAGAACTCCAAAGTGGACACGTTTTGTAAACTTAAATTATGTTTTTCAAACATTGATAAGTTAAATCAACAAATGAAGATTGAGAAGATGCTCAGCACAGAATAGAGCTTCACGTCTTGTACCAGAGCTGAAACACTACAGTTCGGCATTCCAAACCCAGAATACAGACAGGATAGGTGCGACATGCTGCAAATTTTCAAATGAGTCCAAGGTTATGACGATTTTAAAGGAGACATATTAGAAATGTTGGCTTCATCTGTCTTACGTGGACATCACCTCAAATTCATCAAAATGTGGCATCAATCAACATCCAAATACAAAGTCTTATGTTTTGAATGAGAAAAAGTTTAAGCCATCATGATAGCGCAACCATAAAGTACATGTATAGATATTAAAGAAGATTAGAGGGGCCTTTATGGACTAACATCCAATTTTACGGCCCTAAGATCAAGGTATCAAGCTTCCGAACCACATGTCGGTATCGCCACACAGTATGATTATCACCAAATACCTGTACCCGGCTACAGTCACTTTATACATGTTAGTATAGCCTATGCACTGAGCAAGTTTATTAGCTCACCTGAGCACGAAGTGCTCAAGGTGAGCTATTGTGGTCGCTTTTTGTTCGTCTGTCCGTCTGTTCACAATTTGTTGTTACCACTCTAGCATCCACAAATATTGATCAATCTTGATCAAACTTGGTCAAAACATGTATGACCATAAGTTCTCGGACGAGTTCGATTTTGGGTCAGATCGGATCAGGAAGTTCGAAGTTATGTGCCTTGAATGTCAAAAATAGCTAGTTTAGACTTTGTTACCACTCTAGCATCTACAAATATTGACCAATCTTGACCAAACTTGGTCAAAAGATGTATGACCATAGGTTCTCGGATGAGTTTTATTTTGAGTCAGATCGGACAAGGAAGTCCGGAGTTATGTGCCCTTGAACGTCAAAAATGGCTAGATTTGACTTTGTTACCACTCTAGTATCTTCAAATATTGACCAATCTTAATCAAACCTGGTCAAGACATGTATGACCATAAGTTCTCGAATGAGTTTGATTTTGAGTCAGATGGGACTAGGAAGTCCAGAGTTATGTGCCCTTAAACGTCAAAAATGGCTAGATTTGACTTTGTTACCACTCTAGCATCTACAAATATTTACCGATGAAGACAAAACTTTGCCACAATGTTGGTAACTATAAGATCTTGGATTAGTTGGATTTTCAGTGTGATAGGAGCGGGAAGTCTGGAGTTATGTGCCCTTGAATTTGACAAAATTACTGTTTTCGACTTTGTTTACACTGTAGCATCTACATTTATTGACCAATCAAGACAAAACTTGGCCACGATGTTGGTGACCATAAGATCCTTGATGAGTTAAATTTTCAGCTTGATTTGGCCAGAAGAACAAGAGTTATTGGCCCTTTTATTTAATGAAATTACCGTTTTCGACTTCATTTTCTCTCTAACAAACACAAATATGGACCAATCAAGACACAACTTGGTCGCAATGTTTGTGACCATAAGATCTTAAAATTTGTCAGATTGATTTGACTAAAAAAACAGAGTTGTATGCCCTTGACGGTTACAAAATTGCCGTTTTCGACTTTGTTTTCTCTTAAACAGCAATAGATATTAACCAATAAAAAAACTTGGACAAAATGTTGATGAGAATATCTTTATCAGAACAGAGTTATGTGCCCTTGACTGTGACAAAATTGTTGTTTTCTTCCACAAGTTTGTTTTTACTGTAACAGCTACAAATATTGATCATTTAAGATTATGAAAGCAGTTTTCAGCTGGATCATAATCTCGCATCTTAAATTATGTGCTCTTGAACTTGACAACATTGTGACTTTCATTCTATCTAAGGTGCAGGTGAGCGATTAAGGACCATCATGGTCCTCTTGTTTCACAATTTCTCATGTAATTAATTTCAGCAATCGCAAAGAGTCTGGACACATGGAAATTTCAATGTAGGTGATTGAAATGAATACACTCTAGATAGTGTTTGCAGTTTTAAACCTATTAACTTCCACACTATGATGCTTTTTGAAACCCTACAAGATTAAGGCTTTGGAAAAAATTGTGGAAATTTCTCTCCAGAAAGACCAAAGAATTAAAAATTTCATTCACTTGAAGTTGCTGTCTACAACATCTTTGAATTTGGACCAGAAAATTTTGTTGTTTGGTAAAGTGTTAGAATTATGATCTAGCTCTCCTCTGTTGCTGTGCTCCATTCAAATATTGAAAATTTGCATTTTATTCCTTTCCCAAACATGACCGTGTTTTGAACTTTTGATGTCCCAACAGAAAAGACTTTAGAAAACATTGAGACAAAAGAAGAAACTGCTTTGAATCAGCAGTACGTGTTTCTCTTTTTGTCTCAATCTTTTCGTAGCTATTTTGTACACATAGCCTTTCTTTTGAAATTTAAACTTCAAGTTTGTGATCTACAGCAGCTTTGAAATATACAGATCTAAAATTATGTTGTTTGGAAAAAGGTTAGGGGAGATTCGGTATAACTCGGACACAAAACGTAGTCTCTGTCAGGACACCATGGATATCTCACTCTCTCGGACAGACAAGCTTCTGAATCAACAACGAAAACAATAAAGTATTCCAATTCTACACTAATTTCATTGGCTAAAACAGTTAAAATAAAGCCAAGGCAGATAATTTTACGAAATAAAGTATACTATCAGAGTAAGGTAAACTCGGACATGTACTGGGGAATCTCGGACGCACCCATTGTTTTAACACATTCCAAACGGGTAAAGTTTTGCACACTGCTCCAATTTGAAAGCTGTTGCAGTCGACATCATTTATGTTGCTAATTCGCGCATGAAAATCGGAGAAAACATGGAGAAAACTTTAGTGTCTGAGTTTAAAATAGCTAAATACGATTTTACGCCGGGTAAAGTCGGACACTACGTCACAGAAATGAGTAAACTCCCCCACATGTCACGATACATGTCACGTGGTGTCATCTATTCAGGCTCATTCGATTGATAACACGTTATACCCATAAATACAGCTGATTTTTGGAAATTTTTAATATAGACTCTTTATTTATAAAGAGAAACGTCTGGCTGTCCGAGATTACCCACATGTCCGAGAAATCCCGAATCTCCCCTAATAACTTTTATACAAATGTTTCATTTCAGTCTCAGCAGGTCAGGAAGTTCCATTTGGCAGCACCAGCATGTAGTGATAACTTATTTGTGGTATGTTCTTACTTCTCTACCAGTTGACCAAACGCCAATCGACAGATCAACATATGCCCAACATAGAATTTAAGACAAACAACGGGAATGTGATCGTTTATAGGGAACGATTTTATCCTGTTAATTGTGACGTAATTTCGGACAAACAAAATAGTATTTCGTAGGTGTTGTTATAAAATCTCGTAACTACGGTTTGATTTAAGCCGTAGTTACGAGATTTTATAACAACACCGACGATTTATCAAAACATTACAGTAAGCCTAGTCTATTGTTAGCACAAAATTCTTTGCCATTGGCATGTCGATTGTTTTGATTGTCGTTCGATAAATCAATACAATAACACATGCAATGAAGAACAATTGGGGTATGACATTTTTCTGATCGTCCATTGGCTAATCGATGTTTTTGATTGACAGTCAGCGTTTGGTCAATTGTCAGTGGTACAGATAAGAGGGGGGTTATGGCATTTTAAACCTTTCCCAAACATCAAAATTTTAGGTTGATCCACTTCAAAAACTGCTACAAATGACAAAATGGATGTAATTAAAGATAGGATTTGTGTAAAATATGGCATAGAAAATATTGAGACTGGTTATCAGCAGTTTCTTCTTTTGTTTCAATGTTTTCCCAAGCCTTTTCTATTAGGGACATCAAAACCAGGTCTTGTTTTGGAAAGGGCTGAAATGAAATATTTCACGTAATGATCACCAAATCCTGTGCCGTGTGTACTTTGACATTAGAATCGTCTTGTTGAGACAATTCAAATGAGTATCCTTAACATAGGGTTTTGAATACCCACAACAAAGCAGGGTTCCCACTGACTTTTAAAACTATGAGTGAAAACAGCCATTTTATGGGTTACAGCATACTTGCACCCCCTCTATATGAAACATAGAAGGTTGCTTGCAAAAATTGGGGGTACAAGATTCAATTTTGGGGGTGCAAAACCCCCATATGGGGGTTTTTGGGAACCCTGCAAGGAGTTTGAAATGTAAAAGAGTTTGATTTGAAATGTAAAAGGGAAATCAATGTCATCAGCCCCTCTTATCTGTGACTTAGATTCTTATGTTCTCACTTCTCTACAAGTCATGGTAAAAAGACATGTGACAATGTCTGATAAGTTATTCTGTAGTCTTGCAATTTTTAGCGAGCCGGGACTTTATGTCCGGGGAGCTAATGTCACAGCCCTAGTGTCGGCGTCCCGTCCCGTCGCGTCTTCACTTGAAAAACTTTATCCTGTTCTATATCTCAGGCACTATTAGAGACATAGCCTTGATATTTCATACATGGATACATCTCGACAAGACCTTTCATTTGAGACTTTGACCTAGTGACCTTGACCTTGGAGTTTGACCTACTTTTAAAAAACTTTAACCTGGCCTATATCTCATGCACTATTATTGATAGAGCCTTGATATTTCACACATTGATACCTCCTGCCAAGACCTTGCATTTGGGACCATGACCTTGTGACCTTGACCTTGGAGTTTGACCTACTTTTAAAAAATAAGCTGTTTTTGTGACAAGCTCCCATATAGGCGAGCTACGTTGCTTGTGTTTGGCCCACTGTCCTACACTAATTTTGAAGTAAACTTACAAAGATTTGATAAACATTTGGGGAAAATATAAATGAGCCAGAATCTGGAAAAACGTCCCTTATAGCATAAATTTGAGAACAACATGGTTCAGGATCAGCCTGCGTATACACACAGTCTGACCAGGAACCATGTTGTTCTCCAATAGTTTCTTCATGGTCTGTTATAACCGTATCAGAGTAATATGGATGGTGGCTAGACTGCTTCTAGGCACAGCCTGATCTTGAAACCTGGCTATCTCAAATGCTATAAGGGACGTTTTTCCAGATCCTGACAAAATGGGTTTTTTTTGTTTGGTTTTTTTTGTAAAAAAAAAAAGTAACTAAGTTTCATTTTTGGATGTTTCTCAAACATATGCTTTCTCCTTAAAGAAAAGAATAAGTTTATATTCTTCTGCATTTAAATAACAAAATTTATATTCTATTTGTATGGAAGTATTAAAAATTATTATTTGTTATTGCTGATTAAATGCAAAAAAAGTTTATATTCTATTGCTATTCCTTGTGGATTGATGTTCAACTATTATGATGAATGATTTCTAGTTTATATTGATTTACTTACATTGCTCATGATTTGCAGCATCGACATACAGCTGACAATAACCCTGATACTCCATTTGAATTTACACAAGAAAATATAAAGGTATTTATTTCTAACTCAGTTCTTTACTTCTTTCTTTTACATGTACTCTCGCAGCATGAGGCACTATTGACTACAAAAAAATAAAAATGATGAGACAAAAAGAAGTAAACGCTAGTATTATACAATTTCAGGAAATTATTCCGTAGGAAATGTAATAAACACACTATATAATCACTCGCGACTGAATATTTCCGCAAATTGCCTTTTTCAAGATAAATGTTTCCATTTATCTTGAAAAAGGCAATTTGCTGAAATATTGAGTTGCGAGTGATTATATAGCTAGTATTATAACCTGCATAATCTCCTTTTGCTTGAATATCTCCAGAGCAATATCATACACAAATCTTACTTTTATCATCATGCATTTTGTCTTTTGCAGAAATTTTCAAAATAAATATTTGCTTTTTAACTCTTTCCTGAACGGCGACATTTTAGGGCGATCCGCTTCAAAAACTGCCAGAAATGACAAAATAGATGTTATAAAAGATAGAATTTGTGTAAAATATGGCATAGCCTTAGAAAATATTGAGACAAAAAGAGAAACTGCTGGTGATCAGCAGTTTCTTCTTTTGTTTCAATTTTTTCCCAAGCCTTTTCTGTTAGGGATGTCAAAACCAAGTCTTAGTTAAGTTGTTAGACTATTAGGCCTCTTAGTAGACTGGTCAGTTATTTTCATTCCCCTCAATGTTTTCCGTAATAGTAAACGCAACCTGACATGTTTGATTTTGATATATATATTTGATTATTTTTTCGCCTCTCAATTAGGGCAATATTGAAATTTCCTTTGTTGGGATAGGGTCCACGCATTATTACAGTAGTCGAAACGATACAGACGAAAATCATTTATTTAACAATTTGTGTGCATACCGGCAAATATTTTATGTAATTTTGCATAAATATCGCGTAATTTTCATAACCATTCACAAAACAAAAAAATGTGATTGACGTACGACTGCTCCTACCAAGTCGTAAGATTTTGGTCAAAATCTGCGATAATTTTACAATATCTGCGATAATCGTACGATTTCGAAAATCGCAGATGTTTGATTAAACACCTATGATATCGTAAGACCGATCGCAGATAAATCTGCGATCAAAATCGAACGTACGATCGTTAGTAATACGGGCCCCAGGCCTTGTTTGGGAAAGGGCTATACATAATACAATTTATTGCAAAAGATACTCATCATAGATCTACTCTTATTACTCGAACCATTGTGATTGTACAATTTTCGATTCATCATGTAACACAAGTATCACAATGTTTAATCCATTCCCACATAGTGATGCCTTCTGACGCCCCTCAAGATAAAGGCCTTGGAAAGCATTATGGGAATTGAAGAAATTGCTTGTAACAAGCAATTTATTCATTTCCCACAATGTTTTCTAGGTAAAAAGACAACAAAAAAATAATTTTCATTCACTTGAAATTGTTGTCTACAACATCTTAGAATTTGCACAAGTCTAACATTTCGCCATCTGGTAGTAGGGTAACCCACGTGACTTCAGTGCAACAGATAAGAGGGAGTGAAGCCATTCTGTTGTTAGTACTCATTTAAATCGTCTCGACGAGACGATTCCAATGAGTACCCAGGCCGCGGCCATGTCGCAGTTGGTAGCGTATCATTCGAGAGGTCCCAGGTTCGATACCTGGCCACGGCAAATACCCTTAATAACAAAAATGTCACCCATCAATGGTTTGATATCGTAAGGGTGTTGTGGTAGTACTGGTATGAGAAACACCAGGAATCCATGGTTAGGTGCTCCAGCCGCCACGATATGACCTTAGTAGTTGAAAATGCCGTAAAACCCCAATAAACCAAACCAATCCAATGAGTACCCACAACATAAGGTTTAATGAACTATAAATGAAATATTGCATTTTGAAAAGCATTCACTCTCTCTTTTATGTAGCTCTGTGACTTGTGATATCACAATTCTATCCGGGATTGATAAAAATACAAATACCTCTTGATGCAGGTAATTTTTTAGTCAATAACTCTCGATATGTATGTAAATTAACCCTTTCCCAAATGACAAAATTTTAGGGTGATCCACTTCAAAAACTGACCCAAATGACAAAATGGATGTTATTAAAGATAGAATTTATGTAAAATATGGGATAGAAAATATTGAGACAAAAGGAGAAACTGCTGGTCGGCAGTTTCTTCTTTTGTTTCAATGTTTTCCCAAGCCCTTTCTATTAGGGACGTCAAAACCAGGTCTTGTTCGGGAAAGGGTTAAACTGTTGCATTACTACAACTATGGATGGAAGCCATCTTTGTTTTACCATCAGTTGACATACTCACATACATTTAAAAAAAAATCCTAGAGAAAAAAGTAATTTGGGACCGTGAATGGGACATAATGTAATCTGGATCAGAACAATTTCAATGAAGTCAAGCAGCCTCCAATCCCTAGGATTTTTGGCTAATGGTAATTGCACCCCAACCAAAAGTTTCAACAAGGATGGCTCTTGTCTATGGGTTGTAGTGATAAGACGAAGATGTAACATGGGTTATCCACTTAACCCTTTCCCAAACGACAAAATTTTAGGATGATCTGATTTGAAAGCTGCTACAGACGACAAAAATGATGATAATAAAGACATGATTTGTGTAAAATATGGCACAGAAAATATTGAGACAAAAGGAGAAACTAATGGTTATCAGCAGTTTCTTCTTTTGTTTCAATGTTTTCCCAAGCCTTTTTTATTAGGTATGTCAAAACCAGGTCTTGTTTGGGAAAGGGTTAACACAATGATAATATTTATTTTTTTAGCGTGCAGAGATGATAATAAAGAATTACCCCGAAGGTCATGAAGCAGCTGCAGTGATGCCAATTTTAGATCTAGCACAACGACAACATGGTTAGTCATTTAACCCATTACCAGACGACGAAATTTCAAACTAGTCCAAATTCAAAGATGTTGCAGACGACAAATTCAAGTGAATAAAATTTTACATTTTTGGTCATTTTGTATAGAAAACATTGTGGGAAATGAAAAAATTGCTTGTCACAAGCAATTTCTTCATTTTCCACAATGTTTTCTAAAGCCTTTATCTTGTGGGAAGTCAAAATGCGTCACTGTGTGGTAATGGGTTAATTCTTTAGGAAATTGTTGCGAAGCATCTACAATATTTTTATGCCCCCTTATTGAAAGATCGGGGGCATATTGTTTTACTTGTGTATGTCCGTCCGAAAACTTAACATTGGCCATTTTTGGGGCAATCCGGCGTTCATGTTTCACAAACATATCTTGTTATTTGGAAATTCTTGAAAGTTTTTGAACAGTTGAAGTCTTAATTGCTAAAGAATCGCAAGATTTGTCACGAATCAGCTAGGAACTGTAAGAACTATGTATGAACCAGCCAAGAATCCATGATTTAATCAATTTGTATGGATTTGTGGGATTTATGGCAGTCGTGAGATAGCCCAGCTGCATGGATCATGATCAGACCGTGGTAAGGCACAAGTAGCAAACTTACAGAATTATCATTCTTTGTTACTCTCAGATACCATTAGCAAGGTGTATAATCACGTGACACAACAATTTAAAAAAAATCTTCAATAACTTCGTTAATACTGGACTGATTTTCATTCGATTGAAGCAGAGAAGGGAGACAGACGTCACACATTAGCTGAACGTGTTGGATTTTTGAAAAATCAACTGATAAAAAAGTTATTGAAGATAAACCAAAATTTTGGTTTATCTTCAATAACTTTTTTACCAACTGATTTTTAAAAATCCAACGCGCCCAGCTTATCCCTGGCATATTCTTACCTTCTCTGCTTCAAACCGAATTCAAATTGGTCAAGTATTGACAAAGTTATTGAAGATTATTGGAAATTCTAAGTCACATGATAATGCACCGTGATAAGGGTCGGTTTTCCAGATCCCTGTTCATATATTTATGTCCTGTCAATCTAACAGGAACCATCTGGGATGTTTGAAAAGTGGAGACCCTAGTCAGACTGCATGGACTGTGCATGCTGAATAGGATAAAAAATTTTCACTTTAAGCTTAAAGTGTCTGCTGATTGGCAAAATTAAACTCTTGTGTAAAAAAAAAACACCATCATAATAACCAAATATCAAAGTTTCTACAATTTTCAAACATTAGAATTGTTTTTAATTTGTCTTTTAAATTTGATATTTTGGTCTTTTCCGATCTTTACTGAAGAAAAAAACACTAAACTTCCGACTTGAAGTTATGACGTCACACCGGCCACTTAATGACGTCATGGCGGGAAAAACGGGAAGTCATGGGTCATTTCCCGGAAAGCCTGAGATTTCTTAAAAAGTTAAATGTCCAACTTTTCTGTCATAAAGCTACTGCCCCAATCGATACTCAAAACACGGAATTCATCTTTAGTAAATGTTAGAAAAAATGTTAAAACAGTCAAAGAATAGGTCTTTAGTGAGTGAAGGAATGTGCCAAAGAACGGTTTAAGTTTGTCTGTATTACTCTGACGATTGAGAAATGGATAAAAACTGTCAAAAATCATCCATGTAACGACGTAAAGAAAAGCAAACAAAATTTTGATATAGCCGAGTTTGGCGGATCTTTAATCAAACACGTTAATAAACGATTTTCTTCCAATATACTGTGAAATCAACTGCCTAGCTTGGTAGCCTTTAATTTCTGGATCTAGAAGGATTTTAAGCCCCTTTATCAAAAGACAGGGGATCTTGTTTTACCCTTATCCATCATACAATAAAGGCTTTGGAAAACATTGTGGAAAATGAAGAAATTGCTTGTGACAAGCAATTTCTTCCTTTCCAACAATGATTTCTACCAAGAAAGACCAAAGAATGTTAAATTTTGTTCAATGGAAATTGTCGTCTGCAACACCTATGAGTTTGGACTAGGCTAGAATTTTGTTGTTTGGTAATGCATTAACAATGAGGCATTGGTGTTTAAGGTAAGACCTGGGTTATGCACTTCCGGTATAATTGTTATATTTCGACTTATTCCGTGACATCCGAAAGTCAAAGCATTTTTAAAGTACTGTTAGATGCAATATTGCCTGTTAATGTTACAACAGAAATAATCGAGCGTGCTCAGATTTCCGGGGGATAATCTAAACAATTTTTGTGAAAACGTTTCTACAGTGTATGAATAGTAGGCAAAAAAACAAAAGTCAAAAATTAAAAACTTGAGAACAATGAAAATTACTTCCCTTGAAAATGTCTGTTCGCACCATACAGATTTCGTACCATAACTGGTCACACATCCCATTACCCAGGTCTTACCTCAACAAACATTTTGTTTCCTATCTTACTATATGTAATTGTTCATTTTCGAAAAGTGACTTCTGGTTTAACTCTGCTGTAGCTGATAAGTTTGTTATATGGACTTCCTGGTTGTTAATTTATACTATAGTGTGACACATGACACAGGTCACATATATTTGGTGGGGTGGAGGTGGTGCAGTGGTAACGCGCTGGACTTGAAACACAGGGGTCGCTGGTTCGATCCCCCGCTTCTCCGGTCATTCGGATGAGACTTTAACCCATTTCCAGACAGTGACGCCTTTTGACGCCCTAAAAGATAAAGGCTAAATAGAAAACATTGTGGGAAATGAAGAAATTGCTTGTCACAAGCAATTTCTTCATTTTCCACAATGTTTTCTAGACAAAATCACACAAAAATGTAAAATTCAATGCACTTGTTGCCCCATTATATTACAGGTATTGTTGTCTGCAACACCTTTGAATTTGGACAAGTTCAAAATTTTGTCGTCTGGTAATGGGTTAAACCGAGGTCTCGTCTCCATATGACCTTAGTAGTTGAGTGGGACGTAAAACTCCATTCAAATCAAATAAAACATATATTTGGTTAATTTCAGGTTGGTTACCATTGTCAGCAATGCACGCTGTAGCAGATCTGTTAAGAATGCCCAAAATGAGGGTATATGAGGTGGCTACATTCTATACCATGTACAACAGACAACCAGTGGGTAAATACTTCATACAGATCTGTACAACTACACCATGTATGCTGGGAGGAGTTGGATCAGATGCTATCATGGACTGTATCAAACAAGATTTAGGTGAGTCAATCGGCATGGCAGATATAATTCCATGGTTAGCTGCCTAAGCCACTGTAACCAACCATTATAGCAGTTGAAAGAGGTGTTAAGCCCAGTCAATTAATCAATAAATCAATCAATCAAAGTGCCATCACTCCCTCTTATCTGCATCTTCGTAAGCCAAGGGTTCTACCTCCACTTTGTTCCTTACGAATCCTTGGCCGCTCACCTCTATGGAAATCGAAAGTACCGCCGTGCGATTTCATTGGACGCGATAGCTTTCCCATTATCCAATCAAAACACACTTTACAAGCCCTCTTTGTCAAAACGAAACAATGCGGCTGATGTGAAAATCGATATCCGTATTTGATGCACCGCCTAACATGTTTTAGTACGAGGCTTTTGATTGGCCAGAAATAGCAACTGCGAAGGGCCGTGACTCTTTATCACCGAAAGGTGGCATGGTGGTACTTTCGATTTCTATAGAAGCGAGCGGTCAAGGGTTCGTAAGGAACAAAGTGGAGGTAGTAACCCTTGGCTTGTCTTATCTGTAGCTGTGATCTTTGATAAAATTTAATCTAAGAAGCTGTCCAAAATCAAAACTTTTTGCATAGGGCTTTTTGAAGATTGGCTAAACCCTTTCTCCAATGACTAAATATTAGACTAATCCAATTTGCAAGCTGTTTCAGATGACAAAATCAATGTTAATGGAAAAACTTTTTTGAAATTTTAGTTGAAAAAAATTTATAGATGGAGAAATTGCTGATAAGCGGCATATTCTTCTTCTCAAAGTTTTCCAGAGCCTTTTCTAATAGGGATGACAAAATGAGGTCTTGTTTGGGAAAGGATTTCAGTTTTTGACTTTGCTCCAATCTAATTCACAGGTATAGGAGTATGGGAGACAACCCCAGATGGCAAATTTACCCTGAAGTGGAATGTCTTGGTGCTTGTCTTAACCTTTTCCAAACAAGACCTAGTTGCGATGCCCATATATGAAAGGACTAGGGAAAACATAGAGGCAAAAGAAGAAAATGCTGATAACCAGCATTTTCTCCTTTTGTCTCAATATTTTTTATACTAAATTGTACTCATTTCAGGGGCATTAAATTATTTTGTGTATCACAAACACACCATGTTTTCAATCTAATTTACAGGTATAGGGGTAGGGGAGACAACCCCAGATGGCAAATTTACCTTAGCTGAGGTAGAATGTCTTGGTGCTTGTATTTACCTTTTCCAAACAAGACCTTGTTTCTATGCCCATATAAGAAAGGACATGGGAAAAAATTGAGGCAAAAGAAGAAAATGCTGATAACCAGCATTTTCTCCTTTTGCCTCAATATTTTCTATACTAAATTGTACTCATTTCAGGGGCATTAAATTATTTTGTGTATCACAAACACATCGTGTTTTCAATCTAATTCACAGGTATAGGAATAGGGAAGACAACTCCAGATGGCAAATTTACTCTAGCTGAGGTTGAATGTCTCAGTGCTTGTGTAAAACTTTTCACAAATGGTAAAAAATAATAAAGGTGAATGTAAAAAATTGTGCAATAATGCACAGAAAATATTAGGGATGGGAACGAGTACTCGAGTAATCGAGTACTCGATCGAACGTCTGAGTATCGATTACCAATATCGTTAATCGAGTAATCGGAAAGAAAAAATGATATCAGCAGAAAAATGAAATTCGTTTCCAAACTTAAGTTTTCTGAAAATATCGATCGCTTTTTTCCAGCAATGTACCGTACAAAGGGTAGATTATGTAACACCTGGTCGTCTGTCAATTATCTAATCCTTCGATATTGTCCTAATTTGCAATCAAGTGTCAACAGCTATAATTGTTCTCGCTGTCAAACAATGTCATAATTTTCGCACCTTCGCCGGTCTTTACTCCGATTTCAGGCGGTGCATTTTAATTGGATGAACGTAAGATTAACCTTTGAGTTGATTGGTTAATCCAATATTCAACCGGCAGACTCTTGGATTATTGTTTAGATTTCATTTTATTGCTATTTGTTACCAGAAGGAAAGTCATCTCATTCCCGATTACACCCAAATGAATTCTAGAAAGTGTAACAATGCCTCCCGCTAAGTCTATAGTGACGTGTGTATATCTCACAACATGCATAAATATTACGAACACAGTTGGAAGTAAAGAACAACCAACAACTTTGCGGATTTTTTTATGAGTTTTACCGATAAGATTTTGAAACTTTCTGTAATTTTTATCACATATCTTTCAATTGTCCTTTTTTGTCAAATAGATTACTGATGAAATGTCATCTTAACCCTTTCCCAAACGGCACAATTTTAGGGTGATGCACTTCAAAAACTGACACAAATGACAAAATGGAAGGTATTTAATATAGAATATGTGTAAAATATGACAAAGAAAATATTGAGACAAATTGAGAAATTGCTGGTTATCAGCAGTTTCTACTTTTGTTTCAATGTTTTCCCAAGCCTATTCTAATAGGGGCGTCAAAACCAGGTCTTGTTTGGGAAAGGGTTAAGAGTCATTTTGGCCGAAGATATGCTGCATAAATCGCATATGAACATGTTGGAAAACACCGATACTATACCCAAAAGACGACGTTTCTATCCGAGTACTCGAGTACTCGATCGGAAGGATGACCGAGTACTCGATTAGTAAAATTTGTACTCGTTACCATCCCTAGAAAATATACAGACAAAAGAAGAAAATGCTGGTGATCAGCATTTTCTTCTTTTGTCTCAATGTTTTCCATAGCCTTTTGGATTAGGGATGCAAAAACTAGATCTTGTTTGAGAAAGTATGACAGAAAAAAAAATGCAGTAACTTCCAATGGAATGTCTGGGTGCTTGTGTTAATGCTCTTATGGCACAGATAAATGACTTACTGAACGTTGACCCCTTCCCACAAGAAAGCCCCTAATAGTCTTTCTTTCAATCCGAAAAGAAAGGCCTAAATTGACATTCTTCCAATTTTAATTCACAGGTATAGGGGTAGGGGAGACAACCCCAGATGGCAAATTTACCCTAGCTGAAGTGGAATGCCTGGATGCTTGTGTTAGCCCTTTCCCAAACAAGACCTAGTTTTGATGCCCATATAAGAAAGGACTTGGGAAAACATTGAGGCAAAAGAAGAAAATGCTGATAATCAGCAATATCTCCTTTTGCCTCAGTATTTTCTTGACTAAGAAGCACTATTATTCTGTCTTCAAAAACATACATTTTATTCTCTGTAGCAGCTTTCAAATACGACCACCCTAAATTTCTGTCGTCTTGGAAACTTTAATGCTCTTATAGTACAGATAATGACTTACTGAATGTTGACCCTTTCCCAAAAGAAAGGCCCAAATTGACTTTCCTTTTTGATTCACAGGTATAGGAGTAGGGGAGACAACCTCAGATGGCAAATTTACCTTAGCTGAAGTAGAATGTCTTGGTGCTTGTATTTACCTTTCCCAAACAAGACCTAGTTTCGATGCCCATATAAGAAAGGACTTGGGAAAACATTGAGGCAAAATAAGAAAATGCTGATAACCAGCATTTTCTCCTTTTGCCTCAATATTTTCTGTACTAAATTGTACTCATTTCGGGGGCATTAAATTATTTTGTGTATCACAAATACACCATGTTTTCAATCTAATTTACAGGTATAGGGGTAGGGGAGACAACCCCAGATGGCAAATTTACCCTAGCTGAAGTGGAATGTCTGGGTGCCTGTGTGAATGCTCCTATGGTACAGATTAATGATGACTTCTATGTAAGTGAGAATTTTGATATTTAACCCTTTCCCAAACAAGACCTGCATGCAGTTTTACTAATGAACGTACGATTATTTTTTGCGTAATTACTTGCAAAAAACAAACCTGATTGGCCTAATCCGACTTTTCGTGCAATCAGATGCCTTGTTACACAGTTTACACAAAAATATTATCGTAAGCTCGTTAGTAAAACGGGGCCCTGGTTTTGACGTTCCTAATGAAAATGGATTGGGAAAACATTGAGCCAAAAGAAGAAACTGCTGATAACCAGCAGTTTCACCTTTTGCCTCAATATTTTCTGTGCCATATTATACACAAATCCTACCTTTGTAAACATGAGTCTTGTCGTCTTCAGCAACTTTAAAATTAGAACAGTCTAAAATTTTCTTGTGTTTGGGAAAGGGTTAACCTTCATGTTAAAATAGACCTTGTGGGAAGTGTGAAAAGTATCAACCTCAATTAGTCTGTGCAATTCGTGACTTGGCTAGTGTATATGAGAAATTTGTATAAAATGTTTACACGCTTATGAATGCACAATTTGCTACTCTCCTTTTCTCCCTTAAGTTTTCATTGTTTGGTGGGCTTTTAATACAAGTTTTCGTTCAGCTATAGACTAAGGTCGGACTGCATATATGTGCAAACTTTTCTCTTACTATGCTGCATGCCAAAGAGGGCAGAATATTCGTCCATCATCAAAGTAGTTTTTATATTGCTGTTTCTTGTTTTACTATGATGTTTCATTAACATATCTTGTATCCTTTCTTTTTCAGGAAGATTTAACTGTTGATGATATGAAGAGAATTTTAAGTGACTTTAAAAAAGATATTATACCAAAACAGGGCCCTCAGTAAGTAAAAATATGAATACTTAACCCATTCCCACATAATGGAGCTTTTAGACACCCAGGATGTGATCATTGCGCAATTGACCAAACCCCGACTGTCAATCAAAAACATCGATTAGCCAATGGGCGATCAGAAAAATGTCATGCCCCAATTGTTCTTCGTTGCACATGTTATTGTATCGATTTATCGACTGACAAAACAATCGACATGCTAATGGCAAAGAATTTTGTGCTAACAATAGACTGGGTTTACCGTTATGGTTTGATAAACCGTCGATGTTGTTATAAAATCTCTTAACTACGGCTTAAATCAAGCCGTAGTTACGAGATTTTATAACAACACCTACGAAATACTCTTTTGTTTGTCCAAATTTTATGTCACGATTAACTGGATAATATCTTTCCCTATTAACGATCTGGAACCATAATAGACACTTTTGAAAATACAAAAAGTATTGTTATATATTATTTCTATGATATAAGACGGAGGTAAAATGAAACTTAAAACAATTTTTACCGATATGTTGGAATTTTATATATATTTTTTAGTTAGTGACCCCCTTTTACAAAAAAAGGCGGGAAAAGGGGAAGCACCAACTCCGTAAATCTCATATTTTTTTTCCCAGAAGATGATAATATCTGACATTTTTCAGCTTGTATGCTACAACAGATATGTATGTAACATAAATAAGCTAAATACAAAACCATGTAAAACAAAATTGAGAAAAAAACACTTGATTATACATAAGGTTTATGATTTTGCGACTGAATTTTTTCCATGTTTAAGAAAAATGAACATATTTCTTTGATCTGTAATTTTTGAAATATTGACTGGCAGGGTATAAGACCTACACCAAAATTATCTCTAATTTATACTTGTTCAAATAAAACAAGAATGGGAAAAAGTTACCGTTAAATTTTGGTTTTTTATGAGTTCAAACTTAGTAGGGGCGCTTAAAACAAGGACAAAATTATCCAAAATCGGTCATTCAATTCCATCAAATATTCACTGTAAGGTCAAATGTAACAACACATTATTTTTTATAGTAACATATATAAAGAACATATTTTTATCAAATATTCATTGCCAGATTTTCCTGTAGTTACTACATAAACTATTGTTAACAAAACAAGGGCATTATATACTTCGGTGGGGAATCATGTGACACTAAATTTCAGGAAATCGTCAATAATTTTGTAAATACTTGACCAATTTGAAATCAGTTTGAAACAGAAACAAGTGTAAAACGCCCGATATCAGATGGGTGGTAACTCTTTTACAAATCAAGTGATAAAAACGTTATTGACGACTAGATTAAGTGTTGGTTGGTCGTCAATAACTTTCATATCAGCTGATTTTTCAAAGATTATCCTTGGCATTCAGCAAAGTCATGGAGTGTTCCCGCTGTCTCTGCTTAAATTCTTCTTTTCAATTCGGTCATCTTTTGACATAACTGTTGGAAAATATCGAAAATATTGTCAGGTGATTCCCCGCCGTGATATAAGATTCTAGGGGTGGAAGAGGGTTGAAATTGGTGTCATGTACTACAATGTACTGTATAAGAACGCATTTTTTAATCAAATTAAGCTCATCTTACACGAACATGTATCTTTGATTACCGGGTCTTTCCATACCTACACTTAAAGACACTTCCAACGCAACACTTACATTTTTTATCATAATAAGATAAATAATGCAGTATATTTTATGAAATTTTCAGCAAATATGAATCAACTACGTTTACACGTTTTCTGTAAATTTCATGAAAATCGATTGATCCGAACATAAAAAACATTTAGGTTTTTCACAGAGACTCAAATATGAAAAGTCACAAAACCACAGGCAATTGCAGAATTCAATAGCATCAAACCAGCATCACCAAACCATGCTCATATCTCATACCACTGCTTCATAAGATTTGATAACATGCTTTCACGTGCGAGGCAATACTAGAATTCACTTTGCACCTATTTTGTTTAAGAAATAATGTTTTATACTGTCAGCATTGCACAAAATCATCCAATTTGTTACCAGACATTAGTTTTTCGCCTTTTTGCCCCAAGAAATTTTCAACAACTGGGACAGGAACTTAAAAGGGACGAGTTAAGAATTATCCCACAAAGATTCATCATGAATTATGCTTTATCAATGAGCAGGGGATGTCTTCGTGTCATTTATGTCCATGAAGGACACACAGAATGCTAGCAGAATGTCATAAACTTTACTGTTGTTACATGAATAACATGAATTTACGTTATCAGCTCGAACAGCTTTTTGCGACTTTTTGTTTTCTAGTCATATTATATGAACTGCAAATTTAATCATTTTCACTCAATGAATCTTTATGAAAATCACAGCTATCATGCAATAATGAATGAATTAAATTTGTCGAAAATTTGATGAAAAATGGTTCATTAAATTTCAAGTTATTACCGAAAAGGTAAGTGTTGCGTTAGAAGTGTCTTTAAGTGTATAGTCCTTTAATTAACGATATTATGGCACATGTTTACAAAATTTACCCTTGCAAAAAACACAATAGCAAAGTCATAACGACTGTAAATTTGCATGTGATGGTTCGAATCTTGCAGGTCCCTTACACCTTCAAGATTTGAACCAAGACATGCAACGTTGAACTGAAAATTAACAAGGATTACCTTTTGTTTATAACTGTAAAATTTGTAAACATGTGTCATTATATTGTGACTGGACGATAATAAAAAAAAATAAAAAAATAAAAATCAAGGCAGAAGACGCAATATTGATACTATATCAAATTCTGGTCTTAAGCATTTATTCGTATAGATCTTGAATCAATCAAGTGTATTGGTGCATAGATAACCCATCCCCCCTCCCCCCCCCCCCCAAAAAAAAAAAAAAAACAAAAACTGTACCAGTCCAAAAGAACAGAAAACACTGGGGGAAAAGGGACACATTGATGATAACACATTGATGATAATCAACAACCTCTTCTTTTCTCTCATTGTTTTCTCAAATTATTTCTACAATGGACGTCAAAACCAGACTTGTTAAGTTAAGGATATATCAGTGCTTTGCTCTTTATAACCAAATCAGTAAATTCATAACAATTGTAGGCCCTTTGAAACAGTTATTGCTTCATTTCTCTTAGAGTTTTTCTGTTATTTCTACCAGTTATCTGGGCCCCGTTTTATCAACGAAATTACGCACATTATTTTCGTAGATTTGAACGAAAGTTCAATTTTTTGCGTAAGTGCGTTTTACAAAACATGTTCGCAGCTAAGATTAGAGTTTCCTAAGATGCCTAAATTTACCGTTTAAAGCCTTGATAACCCCAAAATTACTGAAAATAGCAAAATATCTATGAAAGGAAATGTTGAAATTGAACAAACCACGGAAAATTCATGTAAATAGCAATGGATTTTGTGCTAACAATAGACTGGGTTTATTGTTATGTTTTGATAAACCGTCAGTGTTGTCATAAAATATCGTAACTACGGCCTGATTTAAGCTACGAGCTACGAGATTTCATAACAGCTCCAACGAATTACTATTGTATGTCCGAAATAACGTCACGATTAACTGGATAAAATCGTTCCCTATTTCGCTGTACTTTCACTTTCTTTTTTGTTGCTATTTATAGACTACAACATGAAAAAGTATTTTTCATGTATTTTCTTTTCTAATGGAATGAATGTACGTTTAATATACGTTTAATCGCCAGAGTGTTCAGAACGATAATATTTAAGCATTTTTCATGCTACTTACAACGAGAAATACGAGAATTATCCCTATCTATGCAGAAAAATACAATTTAAATAGCTTATGCGGTCGATATATATTAATATTTACGAGAAAGTAAACCGAGGTGAGAACAAAATCGAATCTTTCCGAACTGCGTTTCACGGAAATAACCGAGTGCCGTTAATACCCGATCATCGGCGATAATAACCGAAATCCATTATGGTTCCAGATCGTTAACGATCACATCCCCATTGTTTGCCTTAAATTCTACGTTGGGCGGAGCGATCTGTCGATTGGCGTTTGGTCAATTGTTAGCACAGTGAACATTTGTCTCCCGCCAATGTTTGGATGATCATACACATATGTAAAGGAGCAACTGGAAGCTGGGAAAGGATGATATGGAAGCACTTGTGAGAGGAACAATAAGAATCCATGGATATGTGCTCCAGCTGCCAAATGACTGTACCAGTTGAAAGAAGCGTTTACCTCATTTTTCATGTCCAACAAGATTAAGGCGTTGGAAAACATTGTGGAAAATAAAAAAATAATGCTTGTCATAAGCAATTCTTTCATTTCCCACGTTTTCTACTTGGACAAACCAAATATGTAAAATTTCATTAACTTTAAGTTAACCTTTTCCAAAACAAAAATAAGTTTTGGTGTCCTTAGTAGAAATAGTTTGGGAAAGCATTTAGATCTAGAGAAAGAAAGAAATTCCTAATTTTCAGCGATTTCTCTTTTTCTCACAATATTTTCTCAGCACTAACAACTTTTGACATCGATATTATTCTCCTCTGCAACAACCTGGAGGTTAAAAATTTGGCTGTAAGTGGAAATGTCGTATTAGAAACCTGCTAACTGTAAGCTATTTCTTCCTTTCTTTTGATACTTTACAAAGCCTTTTTCCCATCAATTGCAAACATGCATTCTGATTTTTGTCCCTCACCAATGGTTTGATAATCGGAAACTATGTGGGCCAGCAGCTGAAAAGTAGGAAAAGATGTGATAGTACTGGTGAGATAAATGACCGGAAATCATGGTTAGGTGTTCCAGCTGCTGCGATGACCATATCTGTTGAAAGAGGTGTTGAACCCGTTCAATCAATCTAAAGCCTTTTTTATGCTCCCCGAAGAGAGAGCATATAGTCGCCGCTTTGTCTGTCCGTCCGTCCGTCCGTCCATCCGTCCTGTCTGTCCGTCATTCCGTCCGTCCGTCCGTCCGAAGTGATTTCTCCATAACCCTTGGGCCAAATCAAATGAAACTTACCATGTGAACTCCCTAGGACATAATGCCGATGTACTTTTCCCAGTTTTTGGATTTGAGGCCTCGTCATGGGAAAAGGGGACTTAAGGTAAAAAATAGTTTTTCTCTAATTTCTCCTAGTCTAATGATCAGAATTTGATGAAATTTCATATTTGAGTAGTAAATCAGATGCCCTTGACAATAAAGTATGTGAAATTTGGTTATAAAAATAATGTCATGCAAAAAGGGGGCTTAACATTTGCTAGCTTTATGTTAGCTCTGCATGGCATACATTTATTG
Organism: Fragum sueziense; assembly: GCA_963680895.1. Lineage (NCBI taxonomy): Eukaryota > Metazoa > Mollusca > Bivalvia > Cardiida > Cardiidae > Fragum > Fragum sueziense. The sequence goes on from OY804599.1 coordinate 43,401,408, forward strand.
TGACAATGCCTTATTCGGGGAGCATTGTCCGTCTCTGACGGCTCTTGTGTTCAACATCAAAACGACAAATTCAGAGTTTGTTTGCAAAAACATTTGACATTTGATAATATAGTGTACATTTATTACTATTTTCAGATCCGGGGAAGGCTGGAGATATTCCTGTGAACCTAAAGGTGGCCTAACAGCTCTAGACACGCCCCCTAGAGGACCTGGGTTTGGATGTAGATCAGATTTGTGAATTAGAGATTAGGACAATTTGACAGTATTTGTAATGTGTTTGTTATGAAATTAACGAAAATGAAAGAAAATTAAATTAAATTTACAAGCTTAAATGTATTTTTTCTCCTTTATCTGCAATATATCCAGTTCTATGTCATACTGATTGTCTGTTGCCAAACCTGAGCCGCGTTCTTTAGAGCGAGATTTCTTGAGATATCTTGAGATTTCTTAACCCTCTCCCAAACAAGACCTGGGTTTGACATGCTTAATAGAATAGGTTTCAGAAAACATTGAAACAAAAGAAGGAAACTGCTGATAACCAGCAGTTTCTTCTTTTGTCTCAATATTTTCTGTACCATATTTTACACAAATCCTATCTTTAATAACATCCATTTTGTCATTTGTGGCATTTTTTTTTTAAGTGGATCACCCTCAAATTTTGTCGTTTGGGAAAGGGTTAAGATGATTTAGGATTAAGCGCTCTTTTGAGCAAGATTTTTAAGACGATCACTTGGAGCCGACATTGCTCTATACTTCTTTCGGAACCCCTTGGTAAATTCTGTAGAATCTATAAGGGATAGAATTGACTAAGTTGTTCTGAATGCTCCATGATTCATAAACAACGGAGTTCCGAATGCTCCATACTTCATACAAATGATGTCATGATGATGCCATTTATATGAAGTATGGAGCATTCGGAACAACTTGGTCAAAGTCTTGGTCTTAAAAACACTTGATTCAAAACACCTTAAGAAATCTTAAAAAATCTCGCTCTAAAGAACGCGCCTCAGGGCTTGGCCAATATCCTTTCTGACATTTGACAAAAATCATTACTCTCTCACCAATGGATGTGAATCGTATGAGAGAGCAGCTGGAGGCTGAGATTGGATATTGTTGCAGTACTGTTGAGAGAAATACCAGAAAATTATGGGTAGCCTTAGGTGCTCCAGTTACCGGGATATAATAATAGCAATTGAAATGCTAATTTAGCCACATTCAATCAATCGGTCAACAAATAGTCAGTTCTCTGACTGCAATATTGATTTTATCATACGCAACAGCTTCCAGCCTAGAATTCTGTCACTCCATCTTAAAAGTGATTCTCTATCAAATCTGAGGTGCGTTGTTTAGAGCGAGATTTTTTTAAGATTTCTTAAGATGTTTTTGATACAGCATTTTTGAGACCGAGATTAAAAGGATGTGTTCCAAATGTTCCATACTTCATACAAATGACGTCATGATGATGTCATTTGTATGAAGTATGGAGCATTCGAAACCCCGCGGTTTATGAATCATGGAGCATTCGGAACAACTCTGTCAATTCTCTTTGATATAGATTCTACAGAATTTTCCGAGGGGTTCCGAAAGAAGTATAGAGCAATGGCAGCTCTCAGTGATCGTCTTAAAAATCTTGCTCAAAAGAGCGCTTTATCCTAAAACATCTTAAGAAATCTCAAGATATCTCAAGAAATTTCGCTCTAAAGAACGCGCCTCTGTTCTTGGAAAAGAAAGCATATCCATAAAAAATAAGATGTGTTTGTGAAACACTAATGCCCCTGAAATGGCTATTTTTGGAGAAAAGGCCAATGTTAAGTTTTCACATTAAGTTTTCGGAATGAAAGATGACAGGCGTACAACTGTAAAACAATATCCCCCCAACCTTTCAGAGGCATAAACAGAGGCATAAATTTTTCAGAAGGAAAAGGACTTTTGGTCACCACTTTAGGTATTGCAAACAACATTCTGATAATAATAATAATAATAATAAAGACTTTATTTTAAGAGGCAACACAGTTGGGATTAACCCAGTCTTCCCTGTGAGCCTCTAGAATATTTACATTTACATCAATACAAACAAAAGACATTTTATATACAACAACAAAGATAAACAATTACAATAAACAAATTGTATTAGGGATTATATAATAGATTCACTATTAAACGAGAACAATCACAGTTGAATTGCTTTATCAAAACAACTGAAACTATTCTCGTTCAATAGTGAATCTATTATAATCGATTCACTATTAAACGAGAACAATCACAGTTGAATTGCTTTATCAAAACAACTGAAACTATCCTCGTTCAACCGTGAATCCACTATATCCTGTATCTGATAAATGATGAAGGGTATATAATTAATCCTTTCCAGACAAGACTGGCCATGCTTTTGGGTTTTGATGTCCTGAAATATGTTACTTAAAGAAAAGATTGAGGGAAACGAAGAAGGCTGATGACCAGAACTTTCTCCCTTTTCTTCAATGTTTTTGTTTTAACATGTAAATTTCAGTTTTATTTAACATTCATCATGTCATCTGCAGAAGCTTAGTTTACCTGAATTGTTCAAAAAATTGTTATTTGGGTTTATATGAAAATAGATACATTTATTTCAGAAATTTCCAATTTTCCCTTGGCAAACTGGTTTTACTTATCAAGATCAGAAAGTATCCTACCAAATGATGAAAAGTACATCATTAGCCATGCCAAAAGAAGACCTGTTTTGACAACCCTAATAGAGACAGCTTAAATAAGATAGCGGGAAGGAAAGAAAATGCTGGCAGCTGATAAGCAGCATTTTCATTTTTTCCTTCTTATTTTGAGTGAAAATTTCAAAATTCAGCTTTCATTAACTTCCATTTTGTCATCTGAAGATAATTTTGAGTTTGATCAGTCTAAAGAGCTTGGCAAATAGGGTATGATTATTATTATGATCATTATTCTATGAAAAGGGAAAATAATATTACATTTGCAAACAGAGTGCATTCTTATCCTGGTCCATATTATGGTGGAAATTTTGGGTCATGTCAATATGCGAAATTCATAGAAGTTTGGACAGTTATCATAGGCAAAGATCAGATTTAGCCAATGTCAAGTCTGATCCATAGCTATTATTCCTGCCATTTATACAAACAATTTTAAGTTATTTCTGAATATTAGTCAAGTTACAAAATAAATACAATAATAACTACTGGAAAAAGGACAATTACCACAATCAAAACTTTGAAGTTTAGTACAAAAATGAATTAAGTGCATAAAACTGTATGCACTTAATACAGATTTGTAACACACCTTCGTTGAATGTTTATGAAATAACATTTATACTGAAACTGTCTCTCCCACCAGAGATACTGAATCTCTACACATAGGGTTACAAATTAACCCATTACCACACAGTGACTCTTTTTGACTCCCTTCAAAATAATGCCATCGGAAAACATTATGGAAAATGAAGAAATTGCTTGTGACAAGCAATTTCTTCATTTCCCACAATATTTTCTACACAAAAAATATAAAATTTCATTCCGTTTAAACTGTCGTCTGCAACATCTTTGAATTTCGACCAGTCTAAAATTTTGCCATCTGGTAAAGGGTTAAGAAGTAATCAGAAGAAAGAAATATTATAAAAATTTTATTTTTCCCAAAAAAGCAATAATACATAAGCCATGCTTTGTGTCAAAAACCATAAATACAATACATTCTTGAAATGTATCAACACATATTCATAAAAACAGTTTCAAGGGCATACATTAGTGAAAAGCTATCATAAGGGCATAAAACCCCTTCCAAGATAGGACCTGGGGTCTGTATTATCATCAATCTTACGACCATGTGTTTGTGTAAACTGTGTAAGATGACATCAGATTGCACGAGAAAACAGATTGGGCCAATCAGGTTTGTTGTTATAAGTAATTACACAAAAAAATAAAGTACAATCGTTGATAATGCGGGCCCCTGGTTTTTACACCCCTTAGAGGAAGAGGAATGCTTTGGAAAATTTTGAGGCAGAAGCTGAAAATACTGATGACTAGTATTTCTTTCTTTTGCTTCAATATTTTCTGTGCTATAATCTTCCAGTGTTCTATCTTAACATTCATTTTCCCATCTACAGCAGCTTTCTAATTGGTAAAATCCAATTTCCTGCTGTTTGGGAAAGGAATATAATGATGATAAAACTTTATTGACTTTCTTCAGTTTTGTGTTGCTAAGATATTCATGCTGCACTGTAATAACAGTGCAACACTTTTATATGGGCCGGGATCTGGAAATGGGGTGCTGCTGAAGGCGTTTGAGACCACAATGGATCCAGATCAGCCTACTAATACAGTCTGATTAAGATCCATGTTCTAAACTAGTTTCTAATTTCTTTGTGACCCATAGCAATTGTAAGGGAACAGCCTAAGTATTCAACTGGATCCATGTTGATCTGAAATGCTCTAAGGTACCTTTTTCCAGAGCCTGGCTTATATTCAATATGATATTAACCCATTACCACACAGTGACTCCTTTTGACTCCCAAAAGATAATGGCTTGTGAAAACATCCTGGAAAATAAAGAAATTGCTTGTGACAAGCAATTTCTTCATTTCCCACAATGTTTTCTACGTAAAAGGACCTAAAAATGTTAAATTTCATTCACATTAAATTGTTGTCTGCAACATCTTTGAATTTGGATCAACCTAAATTTTTGTCGTTTGGTAATGGGTTAAAGTTTTGAGGACAACATAGCTCAAGATCAGACTGCAAATCTGTATGGACTGATCTTGATATACCCTGTATGCTTTTCTGATTGCATTCAAAGTTTACAAACATTTCAATAAAATATGGTAATATTTTTCTCTATTCTTTCTAACTAAACTTAGGGAATGAAAATTCAGGGAATGATTTTTAGAGACCAAAAATTTGATTAGTTTGCTTATCAGTCAGTGATGCTTGATAAAAATGTTCTCGGGATTTTCTTCACAATATTTTCAAAGATATTAGAATTTGGTCGCAACGGTTTTTAACACTTTCCAAAGCAATACCTGGTTTTAACAAACAAGGCTTAAACAATTACCAGACGGCAAAATTTTGGTCCTTTCCAATTTGAAAGATGATGCAGACAACAATTTAAATTGAAAGAAATTTCGAATTTTTTGGTCTTTTTACATAAAAAACATTGTGGTAAATGAAGAAATTGCTTGTGACAAGCAATTTCTTCATTTTCCACGATGTTTTCCAAAGCCGTTATCTTGTGGGGTGTCAAAAGGAGTCACTGTGTGGTAATGGGTTAACCCTTTCACTGCCATAGGCGACTTTTGTCGACGAGGGGTTTCTGCCATAGGCGACTTTTGTCGACAAATTTATGGGGACGAGTACCAACAACATAAAAAAAAAAAAAAATTTTATTTCATAAATTACCTTTAAATTTTGGTCACATATAGGTGCTTCATTTGTCTGTATGTGCTGAAAATTTGAAAGGAATCCATCAAATGAGTCAAAAGTTATGCATGTTTTTGTGAACAGGGTATCGAAATTTCTTCGAATTAATTCAGCGGTTAGAAACACGTCTGAAAAAAATATTTGGCAGTGAAAGGGTTAAGGAACAAGGGACATCGTGAAATAAAGTGCATGATGTACTTTTAAAACATGTATTTGCTCATTTTCTCTCATTATTTTATGTAATAAAGAATACACAAATGTTATTTTCATAAACATTTTTTTTTTCATTTTTAGCTAAGACTTTTAAATTGATAGAATCCAAGTTTTTGTGATTTAGGAAAAGATTAATATGTTTTGGCATCTCGTAAAGATTTAGCATAGTCCTAAACAGTATATTGTGGTATCTAAAAACAATAAATGGAATTTCAAATAAAAATGTTCATAAATACACAATACAATAATTAAACAAAATTTTAAAAATTTATACAACAAAAATCAATAAAATTTAAATACATAGTATCCACCAATATAGGCCTGAACACACCAACTGTTCTATTTTTTATCGGATGAAAAAGTGGGTTATATGGTATGAAGACCAACATGGATCCAGATCAATCTGTACAGTCGACACTCGTTGTGTCGGAGTCGGAGGGACCATCAAAATACCTTGACATATCCAGAGTTCAACTCATCCGATTTTGTTCGGCTTCGATAAAGTTGATATTTGACCGTTTTTGAAACTAATCAAGTACAACAAGAGATGTTTGTAAAACATATATGCCCCCTCAAGGGCCTACATTTGATGTAGGTCAAAGTCCAAGGTCAAGTTAACAAGGTCTAAGGTCATGGTCAAATATGAAAGGTCTTGGTAGGAGGTGTCTATGTGTGAAATATTAAAGCTGTATATGTAAAAGTAAAATGAAACATAGGCCAGGTTAAAGTTTTTAAAAGTAGGCCAAATGCCAAGGTCAAGGTCATGGTCAAATGTGAAAGGTCTTGGTTGGAGGTGTCCATGTGTGAAATATCAAGGCTGTAGGTGTAAAAGGACATGATATATATGCCTGGTTTCAGTCTTTTTAAAAGTAGGTCAAACTCCAAGGTCAAGGTTGCAATATTCAAGGTCATGGTCAAATGTGAAAGGTCTTGGTAGGAGGTGTCTATGTGTGAAATATCAAGGCTGTAGGTGTAATAGGACATAAGATAAAGGCTAGGTTAGATATTTCTAAAAGTAGGTCAAACTCCAAGGTCAAGGTCCAAGGTCATGGTCAAAGTGAAATATCTTGGTTGGAAGTGACCATGTGTGAAATATCAAGGCTGTATATGTAAAATGACATGAAATATAGGCCAGGTTAATGTATTATAAAAGTAGGTCAAACACCAAGGTCAAGGTCACAAGGTCCAAGGTCATGGTCAAATGTGAAAGGTCTTGGTCGTAGGTGTCCATGTGTCAAATATCAAGGCTGTATGTGTAAAAGGACATGATATATCGGCTAGGTTAAAGTTCTATTTAAAGTAGGTCAAAGTCCAAGGTCAAGGTCACAAGGTCCAAGGTCATGGTCAAATGTGAAACGTCTTGGTAAGATGTGTCCATGTGTGAAATACCAAGGCTGTATGTGTAATAGCACATAAGATATAGGCCCAGTTTATTTCTTTTAAAAGTAGGTCAAACTCCAAGGTCAAGGCCACATGGTCCAAGGTCATAGTCATATGTGATAGGTCTAAGTCGGAGGTTTCCATGTGTCAAATATCAAGGCTGTATGTGTAAATGGACATGATATATCGGCCAGGTTAAAGTTTTTTTAAAAGTAGGTCAAACTCCAAGGTCAAGGTCACAAAGTCCAAGGTCATGGTCAATTGTGAAAGGTCTTGGTAAGATGTGTCCATGTGTGAAATATCAAGGCTGTATTTGTAAAAGGTCATGAGATATATGCCAGGTTTAATTTTTTTTAAAGTAGGTCAAACTCCAAGGTCAAGGTCACAAGGTCCAAGGTCATGGTTAAATGTGAACGATGTTGATAGGAGGTATCTATGTGTGAGATATCAAGGCTGTATGTGTAAAAGGACACGAGATATAGGCAAGGTTAAGAATTAAGTGTAAAAATCAACAAAGGGCAATAACTCCAAGAATTTGATTGGCAGAGTTACGGTTCTTGTGCACTGCACCTCTCCATAATGAAATCTATTCACCTGTAAAGTTTCATGATTCTACCTTACATATTTTTTGAGTTGTGCTCCGGACAAGAATCAAGTTATAAAATCAACAATGGGCAATAACTCACAAAAGTTGATCGGCAGAGTTACGGTTCTTGTGCACTGCACCTCTCCATAATGAGATCTATCCACCTGTAAAGTTTCATGATTGTACCTTACATACTTTTTGAGTTATGCACCGGACAATAATCAAGTTTGAAAATCAACAAAGGGCAATAACCCAAAAAATATGATCAGCAGAGTTACGGTTCTTGTGCACTGCACCTCTCCATAATGAGATCTATCCAGCTGTAAAGTTTCATGATTCTACCTAACATAGTTTTTGAGTTATGCTCCGGACAATAATCAAGTTTGAAAATCAACAAAGGGCAATAACTCAAAAAATTTGATCAGCAGAGTTACGGTTCTTGTGCACTGCACCTCTCCATAATGAGATCTATCCACCTGTAAAGTTTCATGATTGTACCTTACATACTTTTTGAGTTATGCTCCGGACAAGAATCAAGTTATAAAATCAACAAAGGGCAATAACTCAAAAAAATTGATCGGCAGAGTTACGGTTCTTGTGCACTGCACCTCTCCATAATGAGATCTATCCACCTATGAAGTTTCATGACTCTACCTTTAATACTTTTTGAGTTATGCTCCGGACAAGGTTTGGTCTACGGACAGACCGACCGACCGACCGACCGACCGACCGACCGACCTTCCGACCGACCGACCGACCGACCTTCCGACCGACCGACCGACCGACCGACACTTGCAAAACAATATACCCCCATTTTCTTCGAAAGGGGGCATAATTAATATTGAAATATAGTAGGAAAAGGAAAGAAATTGCTCGTTCCGAGCAATTTCTATCCTTTTCCTACTATATTTCAATAGCTATATTCAGTTCGAAATCATTTTATTTGGAAAACTAGAACTGTCGCAAAGCGGAAAAATACCCCCCACTAGCGCCTTGTCACTGAAAAAGTGCTGTAGGTCAACCGGTTCTTGAATTAAAGCACGGAAACGGATTTTAAACAAAGTCCAATTGTGACCTTGACCTTTGACCTTGGTGACCCCAAAACAATAGGGCACCTCCTTGGGTCATGGGCAACAACTGTGTAAAGTTTCATGATCCTAGGTCAACCAATTCTTGACTTAGAGCACGGAAACAGATTTTCAACAAAGTCCGATTGTGACCTTGACCTTTGACCTTGGTGACCCCAAAACAATAGGGCACCTCCTTGGGTCATGGGCAACAACTGTGTACAGTTTCATGATCCTAGGTCAACCGGTTCTTGACTAAGAGCACGGAAACGGCTTTTGAACAAAGTCCGATTGTGGCCTTGACCTTTGACCTTGGTGACCCCAAAACAATAGGGCACCTCCTTGATTCATGGGCAACAGCTGTGTAAAGTTTCATGATCCTAGGTCAACCAATTCTTGACTTAGAGCACGGAAACAGATTTTCAACAAAGTCCGATTGTGACCTTGACCTTTGACCTTGGTGACCCCAAAACAATAGGGCACCTCCTTGGGTCATGGGCAACAACTGTGTACAGTTTCATGATCCTAGGTCAACCGGTTCTTGACTAAGAGCACGGAAACGGCTTTTGAACAAAGTCCGATTGTGACCTTGACCTTAGACCTTGGTGACCCAAAAACAATAGGGCACCTCCTTGGGTCATGGGCAACAGCTGTGGAAAGTTTCATGATCCTAGGTCAACAGGTTCTTGACTTAGAGCACGGAAACGGATTTTAAACAAAGTCCGATTGTGACCTTGAACTTTGACCTTGGTGACCCCAAAACAATAGGGCACCTCCTTGATTCATGGGCAACAGCTGTGTAAAGTATCATGATCCTAGGTCAACCGATTCTTGACTTAGAGCACGGAAACGGATATTAAACAAAGTCCGACTGTGACCTTGACCTTTGACCTTGGTGACCCAAAAACAATAGGGCACCTCCTTGGGTCATGGGCAACAACTGTGTAAAGTTTCATGATCCTAGGTCAACAAGTTCTTGACTTAGAGCACGGCAACGGATTTTGAACAAAGTCCGATTGTGACCTTGACCTTTGACCTTGGTGACCCAAAAACAATAGGGCACCTCCTTGGGTCATAGGCAACAGCTGTGTAAAGTTTCATGATTCTATGTCAACCGGTTCTTGACTTAGAGCACGGAAACGGATTTTAAACAAAGTCCGATTGTGACCTTGACCTTTGACCTTGGTGACCCAAAAACAATAGGGCACCTCCTTGGTTCATGGGAAACAACTGTGTAAAGTTTCATGATCCTAGGTCGACCGGTTCTTGACTTAGAGCACAGAAACGGATTTTAAACAAAGTCCGATTGTGACCTTTGACCTTGGTGACCCAAAAACAATAGGGCACCTCCTTGGGTCATGGGAAACAACTGTGTAAAGTTTCATGATCCTAGGTCAACTGGTTCTTGACTAAGAGCACGGAAATGGATTTTAAACAAAGTTCGATTGTGACCTTGACCTTTGACCTTGGTGACCCAAAAACAATAGGGCACCTCCTTGGGTCAAGGGCAACAACTGTGTAAAGTTTCATGATCCTAGGTCAAACCGTTCTTGAGTTAGAGCACAGAAACGAAAAAGTCTACGGACGGACGACTGGACGGACGGACGGATGGACGGACGGACTGACAGACAGACAGACATGGTGAAACCAATATACCCCCTCTACTTCGTAGGTGGGGGGTATAAAAATATGTCCATTGATGAGGACGGGACCAGATTTGAACTTCGACTTAAGCGATAATTCGACTCATCCGATTTCCACATAACGAGTGTCGACTGTATTTTCAAAGTCTGATCAATATCCATGATATTCCCCAGATTGTTTCTTCATGACCAGCCACAACTGTATAACACTGGTGGTGAACTCGGCCAAAGCCAGGGACGTTTTTTCGCGAACAATGTATTCTATATGTGTTGTTATAAAATCTCGTAACTACAGCTTAGATAAAGCCGTAGTTACGAGATTTTATAACAACACTGACGGTTTGTCAATACTAAACGGTAAACCCAGTCTATTTTTAGAACAAATTCATTGTCATTAGAAAAACTCAGCCAAAGCGAGGGACCTTTTCGCGAACAATGTATTCTATATGTGTTGTTATAACTGTATGTGTTGTTATAAAATCTCGTAACTACCGCTGTGATAAAGCCATAGTTACGAGATTTTATAACAACACTGACGTTTGTCAATACTAAACGGTAAACCCAGTCTATTTTTAGAACAAATTCATTGTCATTAGAAAAACTGATATTTAAACTCACATTTAAACGCAAAATTTCTATACCTTGTTGTAGCGAAAAACGTCCCTCGTTTTGGCCGAGTTCACCACCAGTGTACAAGAACAGCATAAACCCTGATGAGACTGCACTTAGGCACAAGCTGATCAGGATCCATGTTGGTCTCAAATGAAATTAACCCATTACCAGACAACAAAATTTCAGACCTGTCCAAATTCAAAGGTTATGCAGAAGACAATTCAAATCATTGAAATTTTACATTTCTTATCTTTCTTTGAAAGAAAAACATTGTGGGAAAGGAAGAAAATTCTGGTCACAAGCAATTTCTTCATTTTCCAGTGTTTTCCAATGCCTTTGTCTTCTAGAGTGTCACTGTGTGGTAATGGTTTAACCCATTCCCAAACAAGATCTGGTTTTGACGTCCCTCATAGAAAAGGCTTGGAAAAACATTGAAACAAAAGAAGAAACTGCTGATTACCAGCAGTTTCTCCATTTGTCTCAATATTTTCTTTGCCATATTTTACACAAATCATATCCTTGATAACATCCATTTTGTCATTTGTGGCAGTTTTTGAAGTAGATCACCCTAAAAAAAATTTGTTTGGGAAAGTGTTAAGGGTATTTTCCTCAATCCCAGCACATATGTACATAATATACTTCTAAATCTAATTAGCCACGACAATGATCTCATCAGTAAATTTCTAAATCAATATGATTTCTCAGTTAGTGCATGCAAGCCAGTCATTCAAAGTCAATCCTTATACCCTTTCCCTAAAACAACAAAACTTAAGCCTGATCCAGTTTGAAATACTAGTAGTAATGTTAGCATTTTGAGAAAAGGATATCCAAACCAAAGATTGTTTGGGAAAGGGTTAAAGGTAAAAATATAAAACAAACATCCATTTTGAAATGAAATAAACATAAATCCTATACACTCATATAAGTTGCTGTATGTTTAACACCAGCAATGTTAAATATATCTTAAGTGATGTTCGAAAGTGTCGTAACTAAGCTGTTGTTATGATATTTTCGAACATAACCCGACAAACAATATGTCACCTTTTACACAAAGCTTACCACCTGGGAAGAGAAAACAGTTTTGAATTCTCTTTAGGATGATTTTTCTGACACTAAAATGCTTGCTTTTACTTATACATGTTTTTATTTGCAAAATATGAAAATATACTTTCATGTAATATGGAATATTAGATGCCCTCATAGCACCCATATTGTACAGGTATCATTATTATATAGCTGCTTTTCTATGAAAACCTCGTAACTGCAGCTTGTTTTAAGCTGCAGTTACTAGGTTTTCGTTGAAAAGCGACAGTATATTGTATCTAAACATGACCAAATGTTTTTCAACCTTTTCTCAATTGACTAAATTTTACACTTTACCACTAGGGAAACCGGAAAGGGTTCAAATGTATTTTTAACAACAGGACACAACAGTATACCAAATGCCTAAAATCCTTTTGATACAGGGCATAAAACAAATTTAAGACACTTTGTACTACCTAATCCGCCTCTACCGAGATCTAACAGTGATTTCCCTTGAAAGTTATCCCCCTTGAAATTTTGGGTTGTTCCGCTTCCGGTTGGGGCTACAGATAAGAGAGGTAAAGGCATTTCAAAATGCAAAATATCTTAAATTTTTCATCAAACCCTGTGCTGTTGGTATTCAATGAATCATCCTGTCAAAACGATTCAAATCATAGCCTTAAGGTTTGTTGAAGATTTAAAATATTTGTTTTAGAAGAGTTTACCCCTCTTATCTGTTGCCGTGTACAGTTGTTATATATCCAGTACCGTCCATTAACATTAACCCTTTCCCAAGCAAAACCTGGTTTTTTACTTCGCCATTAGAAATATGTAAGGAAAAAATGAGAGAAATGGACAAATTGCTGATAATGAGCGATTTCCCCATTTCCTTTAATATCCAGTTTACTATGATTTATGCATACTTGGCGTTTGGTATAAAACATTTTGTAACATGCAAGCAGTACAACAGCTTCACAATAAGAACAGTTAATTTAAAATGATGGAATTTGGGAAAGGGTTAAACTTCCAACAAACTTTTTTTTTGTCAATTGTCATACATATTGCAATTTCAATTTTAAGCAAATGTGTTTATTCAGTCGTAAAATTACGTAATGCGGGATGAAAGTTGGAATGTTGTCATGTCTATTTATCACGTCGTTCTTGTAGATCTTTTATCTATTGACTTATTGTGATATACAGTAACTTGTAATCTCGTGCTGGATAATTAAAGGAATTTAATTAGGATGATATGCACATACACATACACATGTCAATCTCCTTTTGTCGGTAACAATTAATTCTTAATCCCTTTCCAAGCAATAAAATTTAAGTATGTTATACTAGAAGGTCACTAACTATGACGACGGAGTTGCCGAGATTTAAAAGCATATTCAGAGAAAACTATTATAGGCTATACCCCATTTTACTTTAGTTTTCATATTTGCAATGTCTTATGATACCCATTAAACGCGAAGTGAGGAAGTCTGATTAAAAGAATGAAACAATTAATATATCAAATTGTTAATTCGTTTCAAACAAGGACACGCGGCATAGCATTATCTATGAATTGAAAATAAACCCATTAAAATTACATTCTGAAAAAAGCTGTTTTCTACAGTTTACAAATGATTTATAATTATCTAGAAAAGAGCAAAAATTCGTATAAATTTTTTGCTTATATGATGTCAGATGATTAGAATCAATACTATTTCTATATAGACATATAGAGTAAAATCCGACCGGAACTACCAAGTAGATTCAAGGGAGTTAATCCAATAGGTAAATAAGAGTTATCTTTCGAACCCGGTACTGTCCCATTAATATGTCGCTGCTTTCAATGAAAACCTCGTAACTGCAGCTAAAATAAACTGCAGTTACAAGGTTTTCGTTGATAACCTGTCATGCTTCATCATCATCTTGCGCCCTTAGCAAAGATTGAACTCCCAACACGTTTCCAGTACTGCGTGTCTGTCATAGCTAAATGTATAAATGTCCTATCCCATGATCATTAGGATGTCTCATTTGGAATATATATGTCGGAGTCCAGATTGGAATCCAGGCCGATCCGGAATCGGCCTAGGCCGATCCAGAATTGGTCTAGGCCAAACTGGAATTCTAGTTTGGACTAGTCCAGATTGGAATTCTAGTTTGGTCTAGGCAGATTCTTGATCGGTCTAGGCCAGAATGGAATTCCAATCTGGCTAGACCGATCTAGAATCTGCCTAGACCAGTTTGGAATCCATTTATAAAATTGAAATTGAAAATAATGAAACTTGAAAATATCAAAATTACAGAAGTTTGATTCAACAGACTAAATATTGAATTAGCTTCCATGCCGTATAGCCAGGGAACGAATACAAATAGCGAGAAAATTGTATAATTTATAGCATTGTAATTTTTCAGTTTTATTGGCGGACTTAATTTTTTCAAACAACAACAACTTTACAGTTGGACAATCATAACGTTGTGTTAATTTGGAAAGGGTTAAACAAGACACAAAATGATATGGAAATGATAGGTAATTTGGTAAATTGAGTAAATTGTTTACCTGCATGTCTCATTGTCCAACAGTACAGTTAGGCTTGTATCGCCTGATAGTACATAAATTCCTGTTTAAAATCCATTTTACACTTTTTTTCATGATGAAAAGCCATTTATTTTCCATGCTTTATCCAATAAAACACCACCACATCTACTTCAGAATTTAGAAAAAAGTATATAACAGCAATGGATATTTAAAACATTTTTGCTAAAAAGCAGTAATTTAAAACTGAACAATGATTAAGATATGGGCTTACACTGGTCATATGATACAAAATTTAAAGTACATAATATGGTCAATCACAGGTAGATAACATTTTATTTCAATAGAATAATTCAAGTTGTCTTGAGACAAGCCCAATATTGCTCAAAGACACATTGCACTGATGTAATTAATCACTTCTTATCAAAACTGCATATAAAACAGATTGCAGATTAAAGGTGACAAAAAGATGATTGGTTTATTTGCCTTCTCAGCCGATTAAGAAATGAAAACATATGGCTTAATTTCTGCATTCAAGTCGGTATTTTGTGTTGTTGTTACCATTCTCCAGTCATTAAGATACAAAGAACCTGGCCTATGATTCTATTGCAGAAATAAATGAAAACAACAAACAAAAAAATCTAAAAAAAAAATGAGAAAAAATAAATAGACAGAAGAATTATTCTTACATTCCCGGAACGGCTACTGTCATTTGTTTGATATGTTAGTAATTTTATATTTAGTTTGGGAACGATTATTATTATTGTTTGTTAAATATTTATTTTTTTGTCTAAAACTCATAGTTTACTTATTGCAACTATTCTCCAACACAAAAAGTGTATTTTAAATTCAAATTGGTTAAAAAAAGAAGTGGTTATTAATGTCAAATTACTAAAAGGACAGATTCCAATCTGGACTAGGCAGATTCCGGATTGGCCTAGCCAGATTGGAATTCTCATCTGGACTAGAAACTTTCTAGGCCGATTCCAGATCGGACTAGTCCAGATAAGAATTCCACTTTGGACTAGGCCAGAGTGGAATTCCAATCTGGACTAGGCCGATTCCGGATCGGCCTAGATTCCAATGTGGCCTCCGACATATACATACATAGTATGATAAGTAAATCATTCTATTTTCAGAAAATTATCTTAGTGCAATAAGTTTCAATCTTAGTCAGCCTATGCAGTTCTTGCAGACAGGCTAGGGTTGATACTTTTCACACTTCCCAGATGGGCTCTTTAAGCATGGCAGATCACATGTACATTACATAAAATTACTTACATCTTTCTATTTCAAAACTTTACAACTTTGAGCACATTTCCTTATTCCAGAAGTTCTATATTACACCATGGGTTTATGGTCATTAAATAATATTTTGTGTTTTGCAAAGTCATAACCTCCACTTCTCTGTAATTATTCTGCCTCTTACAGGATTTATCTTGTATCGCCACACATTAAAAGGATGGATTCCTTAACCCTTTCCCAAACAAGACCTGGTTTTGACGTCCCTGACAGAAATAGCTTTGGAAAATATTGAGACAAAAGAAGAAACTGCTGATAACCAGCAGTTTCTCCTTTTGTCTCAATATTTTCTGTGCTATATTGTACACAAATTCTATCTTAAACAAGGTCCATTTGTCGTCTGCAGCAGCTTTTGAAATGGAAATTTTGAAAATTTGCCGTTTGGGAAAGGGTTAAGTATATTCCTGTGTAATTACCCACAACATAGGGCTTCATTTATGATAAATGATATTTTGCATTTCGGAATGATAACCCCAATGGTATCTGTAACTCTGTAATGCCAAAAGAGTTGAGTGTCACAAATTATCTTATCTACACCCCACTTTACACAAATCCCAACCCTAGATTGTGGGTGCTCAATAGAATCATCTCAATGAGACGATTCTAATGAGTACCGACATCTTGGGCTTTAATAAACTTTTAAGGGATAGGAATCGCTGCATTATCACCACATTTTACACAGATGGATGCTTATACCCATAGATAACATTCTGTAACTTTTTCATCCGTGGACGTTTCCGTTTTGGCTTTGACCTTCCTTTATAATACTGATTCAAAAGGAATAGAAGCACAAGTAGCATTCCCACAAATGCTACAGCAGGGAACACAGTGGATTTGTCCATATCTGCCGAGTATGGCAGCCCGGATTGTTTCATGTCCGCCGCTAGACCAGGACTGTCTTTAATTGCACTATCCACATCATCAAGTAAATTGTCTCTTGTATCTGCATGTGGAATTAAGTGAGGCGCCTCTAAACCATTTATGGATAACAGTTTCTGGGGTTGATAAACATTTCTGCAATACCAAGTAATAAACTAAAAATAAACTTGCATATCACTGTTTTTCTTCGAAAACCTCGTAACTACAGCTTAAAACAAGCTGCAGTTACAAGGTCTTCAAAGAAAAGCGACAATATAAAGTTGTGGCGGACAGCATGCCTATGACAAAACCTATAGCTCTAATACGCAATAACTTTATTTAATCATTTTATCATTTCCCACGCTTCAAAAAATGGAAGTTGATGAAGGTAGAATTAACAGCACAAAAAATTGAGACAAAAGAAGAGAATGTTGGTTATCAGCATTTTCTGCTATTGCCTCAATGTTTTCCCAAATCCATTTCTAGGGACGTCAAAACCGGGGGCCAATATTATCAATGACCCGGTTAGACAAGAAATCCTAATGGTGAATTTGTCACACAATCAGCAATTACACATAATTTTTATGGTACTTACGAAGGAACAGATATATTTAATGGGAATGGTTTTGCCCACATCAGACTCGGACATGGAGGTAAAGGTCGTGACCTTGGTGACCCCAGGTGACCTTCTATGACCTTGGAATATCGATGTAAATGATTGCCTGGAATAAAACAGGGTGATCCATCGCTTTAACCCATTACCACACAGTGGTGCCTTTTGACACCTTCCAAAATAATAGCTTGAGAAAACATTGTGGAAAATGAAGAAATGTTTGCTACACAGACATACCAAAAGTTTTATTTTTCAATCACTTGAAATTGTTGTCTGCAACATCTTTCAATTTGGACAAGTCCAAAATTTTGCTGTCTGGTAATGGGTTAAACTTATAACAACAAGAGATGTTTGTAAAACATATATGCCCCCTCAAGGGCCTACATTTGATGTAGGTCAAAGTCCAAGGTCAAGTTAACAAGGTCCAAGGCCATGGTCAAATATGAAAGGTCTTGGTAGGAGGTGTCTATGTGTGAAATATCAAGGCTGTATACATAAAAGTAAAATGAAATATAGGCCAGGTTAAAATTTTTAAAAGTAGGCCAAATGCCAAGGTCAAGGTCATGGTCAAATGTGAAAGGTCTTGGTTGGAGGTGTCCATGTATGAAATATCAAGGCTGTAGATGTAAAAGGACATGATATGATATATGCCTAGTTTAAGTTTTTTTAAGTAGGTCAAACTCCAAGGTCAAGGTTGCAATATTCAAGGTCATGGTCAAATGTGAAAGGTCTTGGTAGGAGTTGTCTATGTGTGAAATATCAAGGCTGTAGGTGTAATAAGATATAAGATAAAGGCTAGGTTAAAGATTTCTAAAAGTATGTAAAAATCAAAGGTCAAGGTCACACAGGTCAAGGTCATGGTAAAATGTGAAAGGTCTTGGTAGTAGGTGTCCATGTGAATAAAATATCGAGACTGTATAGGTAACAGGACACGAGATATAGGCCTAGTTTAAGTATTTTAAAAGTAGGTCAAACTCCAAGGTCAAGGTCCAAGGTTATGGTCAAAATGGAAATGTCCTGGTTGGAAGTGACCACGTGTGAAATATCAAGACTGTATGTGTAAAATGACATGAAATATAGGCCAGGTTAATGTATTGTAGAAGTAGGTCGAACACCAAGGTCAAGGTCACAAGGTCCAAGGTCATGGTCAAATGTGAAAGGTCTTGGTCGTAGGTGTCCATGTGTCAAATATCAAGGCTGTATGTGTAAAATGACATGAAATATAGGCCAGGTTAATGTATCATAGAAGTAGGTCAAAGTCCAAGGTCAGGGTCACAAGGTCCAAGGTCATAGTCATATGTGATAGGTCTTGGTTGGTGGTTTCCATGTGTCAAATATCAAGGCTGTATGTGTAAAAGGACATGATATATCGGCCAGGTTAAAGTTTTAAAAAAGTAGGTCAAACTCCAGGGTCAAGGTCACAAGGTCCAAAGTCATGGTCAATTGTGAAAGGTCTTGGTAGGAGGTGTCCATGTGTGAAATATCAAGGCTGTATGTGTAATAGGTCTTGAACTATATGCCCGGTTTAATTTTTTTTAAAGTAGGTCAAACTCCAAGGCCAAGGTCACAATGTCCAAGGTCATGGTCAAATGTGAATGATGTTGATAGGAAGTATCTATGTGTGAGATACCAAGCCTGTATGTGTAAAAAGACATGAGATATAGGCAATTTTAAGAATTAAGTGTAAATTCAACAAAGAGCAATAACTCCAAGAATTTCATCGGCAAGGTTATGGTTTCTGTGCACTGCACCTCTCCATGATGAAATCTATCAACCTGTAAAGTTTCATGATTCTACCTTACATACTTTTAGAGTTGTGCTCCAGACAAGAATCAAGTTATAAAATCAACAAAGGGTAATAACTCCAAAATTTTGATCGCAAGAGTTACGGTTCTTGTGTACTGCACCTCTCCATAATGACATCTATCCACATGTAAAGTTTCATGATTCTACCTTACATACTTTTTGAGTTGTGCTCCGGACAAGAATAAAAATTTAAAATCAACAAAGGACAATAACTCCAAAAATATGATCAGCAGAGTTACAGTTCTTGTGCACTGCACCTCTCCATAATAAGAGCTATTAACCTGTAAAGTTTCATGATTCTACCTTACATAGTTTTTCAGTTATTCTCCGGACAAGAATTAAGTTTGACAAGAGCCGTCAGAGACGGACAATGCTCCCCGAATAAGGCATTGTCACAATAAATATATGCCATGCAGAGCTAATATAAAGCTAACAAATGTTAAGCCCCCTTTTTCCATGACATATTTTGTATACGCAAATTTTATATAGTTTATTGTCAAGGGCATCTGATTTGCTACTCAAATATGAAATTTCATCAAATTCTGACCATTAGACTAGGAGAAATTAGAGAAAAACTGTATTTAACCTTAAGTCCCCTTTTCCCATGACGAGGCCTCAAATCCAAAAAACGGGAAAAGTACATCGGCATTTTGTCATAGGGAGTTCACATGGTAAGTTTCATTTGATTTGGCCCAAGGGTTATGGAGATATCGCTTCTGACGGACGGACGGAATGACGGACGGACGGACAGACAGACGAAGCGGCGACTATATGCTCTCCCTTCGGGGAGCATAAAAATCAACAAAGGGCAATAACTCCAAAAATATGATCAGCAGAGTTACAGTTCTTGTGCACTGCGCCTCTCCATAATGAGATCTATCCACATGTAAAGTTTCATGATTCTACCTAACATACGTTTTAGTTATGCCCCGGACAAGAATCAAGGTTGAAAATCGACAAAGGGCAATAACTCCAAAAATTTGATCGGCAGAGTTACGGTTCTTGTGCACTGCACCTCTCCACAATGAGATCTATCCACCTGTAAAGTTTCATGATTCTACCTTACATACTTTTTGAGTTATGCTCCGGACAAGAATCAAGTTATAAAATCTACAAAGGGCAATAACTCCAAAATTTTGATCGGTAGAGTTACGGTTCTTGTGCACTGCACCTCTCCACAATGAGATCTATATACCTGTAAAGTTTCATGATTCTACCTTACATACTTTTTGAGTTATGCTCCGGACAAGAATCAAGTTATAAAATCAACAAAGGGCAATAACTCAAAAAATTTGATCGGCAGAGTTACAGTTCTTGTGCACTGCACCTCTCCATAATGAGATCTATCCACCTGTAAAGTTTCATGATTCTACCTTTAATACTTTTCCAGTTATGCTCCGGACAAGATTTGGTCTACGGACAGACCGACGGACCGACCTACCGACCGACCGACACTTGCAAAACAATATACCCCCTTTTTCTTCAAAAGGGGGCATAATAACACAAGATTAATAGATTCTGTAATTAAATTCAGAGCTTCAGATAGGAAGAGGTTTGACTTGGCAGAACCATTAATGAAATTTCATTTTTTATTTGATATTGCAAAAGGAACTTATTATGTGATTACAAAGCTCTGTATCAATATTTTGGCCTTTTTCAAGATAAACATTCAAATAATATGCCGTCAATGGGAGATAAAAACCTCGTAACTCCAGCTTTTTCAAGTGTTGTTACAATGTTTTGATCTCCCACTAACAATCTGTTTAATACTTAAATTCAGTTATTAGACATGGAAAATATTTTTAGCAACATAATACCATACCCTCCATTCTCTCTGGCAGCACTTTTGAAGGTGGTAAAGTGACCTCCCCTAGATTGGCAAACACTGGCGGTGTTATATTGTGTGCTGTGTACTCTAGTAAGGCACTTAACATCCAGAAACAATCTGTAATGTATTGAAACATTCGTTTGACAAGCTGAACAAAGTAAGAATTTATCCTGCGTCGTCATAAACATTTAGATGTGTTAGAAAACAAGAGTTGTCCGCGGACAACGTAGCTCGCCTATACAGGAGCTTGTCACAAAAACAGATAATTTTTAAAAGTAGGTCAAACTCAAAGGTCAAGGTCACAAGCTCAAGAGTCATGGTCCCAAATGAAAGGTCTTGGCAGGAGGTATCCATGTGTGAAATATCAAGGCTCTATCAATACTAGTGCATGAGATATAGGCCAGGTTAAAGTTTTTCAAAAGTAGGTCAAACTCCAAGGTCAAGGTCACTAGGTCAAAGGTAATGATCTCAAATGAAAGGTCTTGTCGTGATGTATCCATGTATGAAATATCAAGGCTGTATCTCTAATAGTGCCTGAGATATAGACCAGGTTAAATTTTTTCAAGTGAAGACGGGACGGTATGCGACGCCGACGCCGACACTAGGGCTGTGACATTAGCTCCCCGGACATTAAGTCCCGGCTCGCTAAAAATTATGTTATATTGTGTGTTGTGTACTATAATAAGGCATTTAACATCCAAAAACAATCTGTAATGTATTGAATTATTCAATTCACATACATTTTACAAGCTGAATGAAGGTGAGCAGGTGGCATAAAATAAGATCAGACTGCACATAATTAACATTAAAACTCGTTACCAAATGGCAAAGTTTTGGACTCTTCCAATTTAAACGGTGTTGCAGACGACAATATCAAGTTGGTGAAATTTTGCTTGTCACAAGCAATTTCTTCGTTTTCCACAATGTTTTCCCAAGCCTTTTCTTGTAAGGGAGTCAAAAGGCGTCACTGTGCAGTAATGGGTTAAAACTCATTCCCACACTTTGAAAATTTTTGATGCACAAATCAATGTAACATTTCATTCACTTAAAATTGTTCTTTGCAACATCTTTGAAATTGGACTAGTCTAGCATTTTGCTGTCTTGTAATGGGTTTAAGTTAATAATTGTCAAACTTCATCCAGAGACATTAATGCAGTTTTTGCAGACATCATAGAACAAGAACATACTACACATATGTGACCAGTGGCACTAAAAGGGACCTTATCGGGTGTGTGAAAAATATCGACCCTAGTCAGTCTGCGCAGTCCGCACAGCCAGACTAGGGCCGACACTTTTCACTTGTATGTACTTTTTTATATATAGAATGTTTTCCCTAGCTTACTTTGCATTCATTTTTCGAATAAGTATCTGGTTGACCTGTGCGGAGTCTGAAAAGTTTGTCAAAATTGGGATTTTTGGAGTTCAGATAAGGTCCCTTTTAGCGTGACGGGTCACATATGTTTAATCTGATCTGATTCTACACAACTTGCTTATTGCATTTCAGCATGAAAATTGGTCAATCCATTATAAGACAGATTCAAAACTATTGCAACTGAATGAAATTTTACATTATTTGGACATTTTGGATAGAAAACATTGTGAGGAATGAAAAAATTGCTTGTCAAAAGTATTTTCAGGTCATTTTCTAAAGCCTTTATCTTCTTGGATGTCGAAAGGCATCATTATGTGGGAATTGGTTATTAAGGTAATCCATCAATCATAAGATACCAAACATTCTGTGCATCATCAGGCGCCATGCCTGACAAATTGCAACGAATGACGCCCGAAGATGCACAAAGTGTTAGGTATCTAATGATGGATGGAGCACCTTAGTCAAAGTCTACCTTTTTGCATATGACTGTTATCCAGGCAATTTGAATCACCATATAACACTACTCTACCACTATTACGCTTCTGTTTTGTCTGGTATAAACCCAGTATGGGGACCTTGTCTTCTACCTTGGTGTTAGTATGTATCACCTCATTACCTACAATATACAAGATAGAAATATTTTAACCTGATCTTTAATATAATTCTTAAAATCTTTATAAGTTTGATGAAACAATTGAAACAAGTTTTATCTCAATATCAATAGCTACAGTCATAACTACTTTGACAGGTCATAGGTTTAAAGACTCATCATACAAACTATAGTGACATGGGATCAAATCAATGACCCAAACATTATAAGTGAAGAGTATTATCAGATCATCCCTACACTAATCTAAGAGATAGAACAGTGTGTTTAAACAAGAGCTGTCCGAAGACAGCACGCTCGACTTTCTAAGTTGCTTAGTATAAAGGGGGCATAACTCCAAATATAGTGGAGCCAGGGTCATGGGCCCTGGTAGTAAGGTAGAGGGTGTGATGGTGAATAAGTATTCCAAGTTTGGGTTGAATCCCTTTGATAGTATGGAAGTCATTGATGTTTGAAAAAACTTTAACCTTTGTTGCAACGCCGACGCCAACGCCGACGCCCGAGTGACAGTATAAGCTCTCATTTTCTTCGAAAAGTCGAGCTAAAAATGGGCGCCCAATTTTACTAACGATTTTACAACCATGTTTTTGTGAAAACTGTGTAACGTCTGATTGCAATAGAAATCAGATTGGGCCAATCAGGCTTGTTGTTCCAAGTAACTACACAAAAATAGTTGTCTGTTTGTTAGTAAAACGGGCCCCTGGTAACCTGCATGTTCTAATATTCAGAGGCGCATTCTTTAGAGCGAGATTTTTTAAGATTTCTTAAGATGTTTTTGATCAAGCGTCTTTGAGACCCAGATTATAAGGGAGGTGTTCCGAATGTTCCATACTTCATACAAATGACGTCATGATGACGTCATTTGTATGATGTATGGAGCATTCGGAACCCCACGGTTTATGAATCATGGAGCATTCGGAACAACTCGGTCAATTCTCTTTGATATAGATTCTACAGAATTTACCGCGGGGTTCCGAAAGAAGTATAGAGCAATGGCGGCTCCCAGTGATCGTCTTAAAAATCTTGCTCAAAAGAGTGCTTTATCCTAAAACATCTTAGAAAATCTCAAGATATCTCAAGATATCTCAAGAAATCTCAAGATATCTCAAAAAATCTCGCTCTAAAGAACGCACCTCAGATCTTCTTACCTTGATCTTTCAATGTTTTAGTGAGGACTATACCACTGTGTGGGAACTTGGCTATACTACTGCCAGAGGCATAATACACTGAAATCAAATAAACATTGACAGTATTATCACAGTTAATCCTTCTCATGCTTTTAATGTCATATTCCTAATTTGACCATAGAGTTGGCAGGCAGTATAAACCCTGATCTTAGCCTACAATTACTACCTTTCTACTTGATTGTTGTGGTAAAAAATTGCAAGTAACTTATTGAAAATGGCAATTTGTTTGAAGTAGAGCGGGTGAACGTATTTCCGAACAGCGTTTAAATCCGAACAAAATTTTTGACATCTCACAAAATCCCCAAAATACTATCAAATGGCATAGAGACCTATTTATTCTTGACGCATATGTCATCCTCTCCCTTTCTTGCTATTTTGGGTCTAGTTATGATGTCAATCGCCAAGATAAATGCCGAAGTTTGAAGTTAACTCTAATGGGCAAGTAATATTACACATGAAACAATTCTACCTCGGACATTTCTTAAGGTTTTCATTATCAACGGCTATGCTATTTTCCCAATCCAAATAACTTTTAATGGTGAATAAGTGTTGCTTTACCATGCTAGATTGTGTTTTGAAGGCTACAATGTATCTAAGCATCAGAAAGTTGGGGTTTGGATATAAACCACAGATTTTGTGCCATGGTTTTATTTCCGAATATACATTCCAAAATGCTATTCATATTCACTGAATACCAATTTAGCGAGACCTCACAGACAGCAAATACTTGTCTTGTGATATTTGTCGCCTGGGAAAGTACTTTTTCATATTTTAAAAGGTTTAGGGAGGGTTTTATGTATTTGTCTAACTCTTAGAATTGCGGCTTGGGTGTTCAGTAATAGGTACATTCTTAATCTGATTTGTAAATTTGTTTTTTGTCACTGATATCTGCGACCTGTTATTAATTGTTTGTGAGTGAAACATAGTTTAAACGATGGTGAATATCTTGAAAGAAGTTTGAATGTCTTTCTTTGGTTATTTAAAAGGAATCTTGTTAATGTTCGGAATTAGAACCACTTGTATTTAGATTTACAACCACCGTTCGGAATTGCAATCATTCACCCCATGACTTTCACAGCGAATATCTATCCTAATACAACACTTATTGGTCGCGATATATGACAAGACAACATCATAGGCAACAAAGAATTTGGCGAGGGTGGTTGTATTTGCGAACATTTAAAATAGTGGCTTAGGTGTTTGGTAATAGGTACACCTGCTCTACAATTCAAAGTCAGCAGGACATGGGTTCAACAAATCAGGGTGACTCTAGGAAAACCAAAGCTGCTTATCATTTTTAATATGAAACAGATAAATGATCAGATACAGTGTCTAACTGTGAAGTTCAATTGAAACATACCTGTCCATTAGTTTATGAGAAACAATGAGGAATAATACCTACAGATTGACTCCTATATACCAAGAGCTACAGATAAGAGGGGTTAGAAATATTCTAACTTTGTTATTTCAATTCCAAAACCTTATGTTGTGGGTATTAATTTTGATTGTTTTGATGAGAAAGGATTCAAATAAGAACCAACAACACAGGGTTTGATGTAAATTAAATGAAATATTGAAATTTGAAAAGCCGTAACTCCCTATCTGTAACTCTGATACCCCAAGAATTTAAGGGGCTAAAACCAGCCTACTTACTGTCATGATCTCCGATGCTAAAATCACCCTCATAGACTTGATCACTAAAGGCCATACCCAGTGGTGCTAGTAGATCATTTAAAGCTGGAATGTTTGCTCCACCTGTATCTGGCATCCACCATTGTCTAAAACAACAAGATATATTTGAGAAAAGGTTAGTTATCAGCATTTTCTATCAGCATGCTCTACTTCAAACGAATACTCTCCAACAATGAAGGGTATTTGATTGAACTTCACATCGATTTCATGCGATTTTAGCACAGTGCTCAGATTTGAGTCTGGGAAAGTACTTATGTTTTTTCGAGAAACCGGGGCCAGTTCTTATTTGGGAAAGGATTAAAGGGTGATGGTAACAGATGGTCTAATTGCAAAAAATGAATTTTTTTGAAAAAATATGCAAAACTTTTGTGTTGGCCACTTCAGAATGGTTAATAATATGCGATTCAGACAGAGATTGAGCCGAAATTATAAGAGAGATAGCCGAATTTAGGGAGAATCCAAACCAAAATTCAACCCCATCTCAGATGCGGTTGAATTTATTTTTTTAACTGTCACGCATGCGCATACAGCACGGACCAAGATTCAAACGAGATTCATGCTTGAATTTCAATATGACGTCATCATGTATGTTGTGACATCATTTAAGAAAGTCGCAGGTCCTACTGTTTTTGACCTACTTTCGACATCGCTTCATGAATTCAGTATCAAATTGCGAATAAATGAGTCGTTGCTTCAATGGTTTGTCGTAATCATTTAATTAGGTCATATAAAGCTTAAAAAGTGTACATTTCGTTTGTTTTTGACAAATTTTGGTCCAAAATCTGGGAAATAGTAGCTTTAATATGACACAGGTCAAAATGTAGCCAATTTCATCAAACCTTTATCTGGAGTCAAGAAACATAGAGTTGGCCTTTCGATCTAGAGATTCCAAGTTTAATCCCAAATAAAGTTATTTTACTTAGACTTTTGATTGACTCATACATGGTAAAGCTTTTAGGAAAAATTCAAAGAGATCAATATATGATGTAAGAATTAGTTTCCCAATAAATGTAAAATTCATTTATCTCATTACCAAATGAGAACATTTTTCTACTTGTCCAAATTCAAAGATGCTGCAGACGACGATTTCAAGTAAATGAAATTTAATATATATCAGGTATAGACATAAATAGAGTCAACTGTGTAGGGCTGGGCGTTACAAAAAGACAATTGTCGAATGAGAGAGAATGAGTATCTGGGAAGGTTGATGATGTGCAGTTATTTTCTGTATGTCATTTGTTGCATGGACGTTTGGCGTACTGGAAATGACGTCACATCGTCAACGACGTGGTTGTAAACATTAGTAATGGCTACAGAATGGATGACATAATGTAGACAAGAGTGCCTGAAAGGCACTGATATCGCTCACCTGAGTTCTTCGTGTATTTGATTGTGTACAATATAGGTTTTGTTGTAAACAAATATACATGTCAGTATTGTCATATTAAATTATTGTAAACTAGAATATCACTGAAAGTGATCATACCCCCAAACAGCACTGTTTTTGTGCATTTTGAGAAGTACATTTCATTTGAACTGTGATCTGATCAATTGGGAAAAAGAGCAAACAAACAAATCAACAGACCAAACAACACATGTAAATGTTGCGAAAAATACCAATTTTCAACAAAAGGACATAACTCATTTAAAAATCAACAAGCCCCACCCTGCCATGCCCACATTTTTTCAATTAATCAAAAATTCCCAACCATGTATTGAAGACAGTCACTCAAGGCACATTCCTGTAAGGTTTGGTTCAACTTAGCCCTATAATTACTTTTTTAAAGAATATTCTCATGAATTTGTTAAGTCCAATAAGCCCTGCCCCGCCAAGACCACTTTTTTTGACGAATAAAATATTCTCAAACAGATATTGTAACGAGTCACCCAATGATCATTTCTGCCAAGTTTGGTAACGAATTGCCTGATGGTTAAGGAGAAGAAGATTTTAGAAGAATCATCTAACGATTTCTTGAAGTCTGGTAAGCTCCACCCTGTAAGCCGATGTTTTTCACCCAATTAAAAATTCATGAACATGTGTTGAATACAGTCTCTCAAGGGACATTCCTGCTATGTTTGGTTCAAATTGGCCGAATAATTGATTTTTAAAGATTTTTCACATGATTTCTCCTAGTCCGATAAGCCCCGCCCTACCACGCCCACAATTTTTGACAAATCAAAAATTCACGAACAAGTTTTGAAAAGGGTCACCAGATAAACATTTCTGCCAAGTTTGGTAAGAATTGGCCTTGTGGTTGAGGAGGAGAAGATTTTTGAAGAATTACCTAAAGATATCTTTTAGTCTGATAAGCCCCGCCCTGCCACACCCACAATTTTTGACAAATCAAAAATTCACGAACAAGTTTTGAAAAGGGTCACCCAAGGAACATTCCTTTCAAGTTTGGTAAGAATTAGCCCAATGGTTGAGGAGGAGAAGATTTTTGAAGAATTTCCTAATGATTTCTTTAAGTCTGATAAGCCCCGCCCTGCCACGCCCACAATTTTTGACGAATCAAATATTCACGAACAAGTTTTGAAAATGGTCACCCAAGGGACATTTCTGCCAAGCTTGATTCAAATTGGCCAGGTAATTGATTTTTAAAGATTTTTCACATCATTTCTCTAAGTCCGATAAGCCCCGCCCTGCCACGCCCACAATTTTTGACGAATCAAAAATTCACGAACAAGTTTTGAAAAGGGTCACCCAAGGAACATTTCTTCAAAGTTTGGAAAGAATTGGCCTTGTGGTTGAGGAGGAGAAGATTTTTGAAGAATTCCCTAATGATTTCTTTAAGTCTGATAAGCCCCGCCCTGCCACGCCCACAATTTTTGACGAATCAAAAATTCATGAACAAGTTTTGAAAAGGGTCACCCAAGGAACATTTCTGCCAAGTTTGGAAAGAATTGATCCAGTGGTTGAGGAGGAGAAGATTTTTGAAGAATTTCCTAATGATTTCTTTAAGTCTGATAAGCCCCGCCCTGCCACGCCCACAATTTTTGACGAATCAAATATTCACGAACAAGTTTTGAAAATGGTCACCCAAGGAACATTTCTGCCAAGTTTGGAAAGAATTGGCCCAGTGGTTGAGGAGAAGATTTTTGAAGAATTTCCTAATGATTTCTTTAAGTCTGATAAACCCTGCCCTGCCACGCCCACAATTTTTGACGAATCAAAAATTCACGAACAAGTTTTGAAAAGGGTCACCCAAGGAACATTTCTGCCAAGTTTGGAAAGAATTGGCCCAGTGGTTGAGGAGGAGAAGATGTTTAAAGAAATTGTTGACGACGGACGACGAACGACGGACGACGGACGCCGGATAGTGACTGACCCTAAGAGCTCCCCTTGAGCTCGTTGAGCTCAGGTGAGCTAAAAAAGAATATTTAATGTGCTTCTCTAAAGAAGGTCATGGAACCGAAAATCAAGAAGAAGAGAGAAGTAGAAATAAAGAATATAAATTCAATATGTTTTAATTTTTTAGGGAAGAAAACATTGTGGGAAATTTTCCATAAAGTTTTCCAAACCCATTATTTTGAAGGGAGACAAAAAGAGTCACTGTTTGGGAATGGGTTAAAACTATACCTTGTATTTTCATCGTAGAACTTGACTTTCTTCATAACAGAGACATTGTACCAGTCAGCCAGAATAATGATGGACAGTCCATTGTCAATGTCACGCTTCAATTTGGTCACCTCCTCCGGGAAATATTCTTCTTCTGCATCAGCAATTATCAGGGTACCTGTCATGGATACATAGCTACAGATTAGAGGGAGTGATGTTTTTTCGAAGAGCAATATTTCCTTTACTGTTCATCATTACTATGTTGTGAGTACTCATTAGAATTGTCTCATTGACAGGGTGTCCAAAAACCTCCAAATGGGGGTTTTTTACCCCCTAAATGAATTTTTTCTTCAAAAAACCAGTTTTTGGAAGCAGCCTTCTTTGTCTCTAATAGAGGGGGTACAAGCATGCAGCTAAAGTATGGTTTGTACTCCAAGATTTGAAAGTCAGCGGAATCCCTGCTTGAGGTGCTTCAGATGAGACCCACAACATAGGGTTTGGATTCAAAATATCAAATCAAGAATGCCTTAACCCCTTCTTATCTATTGCCCTGGGATAGAAAACTTGTCATAAACACCCAGTTGGTCCACAGGGTTAAAGGCTTGGGAAAACATAGAGGCGAAAGAAGAAAATGCTGATAAACAGCATTTTCTCCTTTTGACTCAATATTTTCTTTGCTCTACTGTACACAAATCCTATCTTTTTCAACATGCAGCATCATTGTCATTATCTTTCCAAATGAACAAATCCAATTTCTAAATTGGGGAAGAGTAAAATGTTCTCTTTTAGATGAACATGTCTTTAATTTTACTTATTTTGTTTCATTTCATTGATATTGTCATTTCTGTTAAATTTGATAAAAAGATAAAATTATTCATTTGGGAGCAAATAGGTAATCAATTAATATTTTTTTTATGGTAACAGATGGATGGATGGATAAAGGGGACTAAAATTGCTTTATAACAATATTTCAGCCATATCTCAGAGGCTGGAGCACCTAATCATGGATTTCTGGTATTTTCCTTTCCAGTTCTATTCCAACATCCTCCAGTTGCTCATACAACTCAGTGGCAGATCCAGATGGGGTTCAAACCAACCCCTCTCTAGCCAGATTTAGCCATACAGAAATCCATTCAAAATTGTGTAAAACTAGAAAAACGAACCGTCCTATCTGTATTTTCAAACCCCCTTCACAGAAATCCTGGATCCGCAGCAGCAACTTAGGTTTACTATTTGTTACCAAACAAGTACTTTGCAAGAGACAAAATTCTGAAATTCAATGGTGATACAATAATCAATTTGTTTTAACTTGGAGTTACAAGAAATAAAATAACTTACTGTATTGTGTGGAATCAAAACAGGTAAATGGTGATCCTACAAAAGAAGTTGGAAAATATTGATGTAAAGAAAGTCCTCAAACTACAACCAAATTATGAATGTTTGTGACTTATTTCTACAATCATATAGAAGCAGGAGGGGAAAATGAAGGTTGAATGATTTTCTTCTTCTGCCTTAATCTTTTCACAAGGTTTCTGTAATGGAAATCAAATCCAGGACTTGTTTGAAAAAGTCTTAACTATTTCTCTAACTATTTGTTGAAACCAAAGAAAATACGGTTTGTAAATAACAATACTCTAATTTGATTTGACATTTCAAATAGTGTTTTCCAAAATTGTTTGGTGCACAGCTTTTATATGCTGATTAGTAAATTTAAATCCTATGTCCAACTAGAAGACCTGAAGGTCTTGAGTCGCTCCACAGGCCTGAATTTCTTTAAATATTCAATCCAAGTTTTGATTAGATTGTTCAATAGTTGTGTTTCTAAGAGCAAAAAGAAAGTAAAACTAGATTGTACAAAACATGTGGTTCTTTGAGCAAAGAGAGTAAAACCCTGTTTGCCATTTGAGAAAGGGTAAAAGGAAACAAGAGAAAATTCCAGATCAGGATGATACTGGCAATGATCATTTTTCCTTCGACCAAACAGATCTAAACTATCATTGATTACTCCAAAATAGTTCATATTTCTAAAAATAGATTTCATTGTTCTAAAAATAGATTTGGGGAAATACCCTATTTATAAAATAACCAGAAAGCCCTGATTTTCTTGTAATTTCAAATCCAAGTTTTTACAAGATTTTTCAATACTTTTGGGTCTTAGAGCAATAACAAAGTAACTAGAAAGCTGAAAATACCTTCATATAAGATTTAATGGTTACCAAGATTTGTTTTGATTAGAGTGAATTTGACTGATCTAGTTTGATAATGAAGTCATAATTGGCAATTTTGTCAAATTCAAAGGCATATAACTGGGAATGTTATATTACTCTAAAGCTAAGAATCACACTAAAATAAGATCTTTGCCTCACTTACATTTTGTTTTAGGTTTTGACCTGATTGATCATTATTTGTGGTTGAAAAGAGAATGAAAATAAAGTTGAAAACTACAATTTGTCAAATTCAAGGGCAGATAAATCATGATTTACGATTCTAATGAAGCTGACAATTACATCCATGCAAGATTTTATGGACAATTAAGATTATAACAAAGTTTCCTGTTGATTGTTGGATATTTATAGTCGTTTGAGTAAAAATAAGGTCAAAAATGGTAATTTTGTCAATTTCAAGGGCACATAACTCATGATGCAATTTTCAAATCAAGCTGAAAGTTGCACCCAGGCAAGATCTTATAGTAACCATCATTCTGTCCAAGTTTTGTCTTGATTGGTCAATATTTGTAGTTGCTAGAGTGAAAACAAAGTAAAAATAAAGCCGAAAATGGCAATTTTGTCAATTTCAAGGGCACATAACTCATGATGCAATTTTCATATCAAGCTGAAAGTTGCACCCAGGCAAGATCTTACAGTCACCATTAATCTGTCCAAGTTTTGTCTTGATTAGTCAATATTTGTAGTTGCTAGAGTGAAAACAAAGTCAAAATAAAGTTGAAAATGGCAATTTTGTCAATTTCAAGGGCACATAACTCATGATGTAATTGTCAGATCAAGCTGAAAGTTGCACCTAGGCAAGATCTTATAGTCACCATCATTCTGTCCAAGTTTTGTCTTGATTGGTCAATATTTGTAGTTGCTAGAGTGAAAAAAAGCCAGAACAGCCATTTTTTAAATTCAAGGGCAGATAACTCCAGATTTTCTGATTCAATCAGAATCAATTGAAGGAATCTGAGAGAGGACCACCCAAAGATCATTCCTGTGAAGTTTGATTGAAATCCATTGAGTAGTTTCTGAGGAGAAGATTTTTAAAGAAAAAGTTGACGACCGGACGGACGGACGGACGCACGGACGGACGCACGCACGACGGACACAGCGCCATGACAATAGCCCGCTGGCCTGAAGGCCAGTGGAGCTAAAAATGCTTTATATGCATTTTAAGTATGAACAAAGAAAAGAATATTGATTATTGATTACAGATTATTGTAGCAGAAAAACAAGAGAAGTAAAAGAAGTTGTCTAGTTACCTAGTACTTCAACAAAGTACCCAGCTGATCTCAGATGTTGGTACATGTCCTTGAAATTTGTATGAATATGATCCCCATTCCTACACAGGAAAATAACACAAGATGTGATCATGAAACACCAATGACCCCGAATTTAAGATTTGTATGGTTGAGTTTTTTTCTTTTGGAGATAAGGCCAATATTAAGTTTTCGGACAGATGGATAGACAGACATACATATCATAGACAAACAAACATGAGTAAAACAATATACCCTTAATCATTCGATACAACAAATACATATACCCCATAAAGTACAGTACAGTTACAGAAAGCATTTTGCATTATTTTCATAAAGTTCATATAACCATTTCCCAAGCCACAAGCTATGGCGCTTTAATTTGACAAGAGCTGTCCGAAGACAGCGCGCTCGACTTTCTAAGTTGCTAAGTATAAAGGGGGCATAACTCCAAATAGAGTGGTCCCAGGGTCATGGGCCCTGATAGTAAGGTAGAGGGTGTGATGGTGAATAAGTATTCCAAGTTTGGGTTGAATCCCTTTGATAGTATGGAAGCTATTGATGTTTGAAAAAACTTTAACCTTGGCTGCAACGCCAACGCCGACGCCAACGCCCGGGTGACAGTATAAGCTCTCATTTTCTTCGAAAAGTCGAGCTAAAAATCAATGGGACCCAGGCTAAATAAAGTAAAACTCATAATTTCTGCATCAATGATTCTTTTCGCATTTTGGTAGATTCCATAAAATTGCAAGTTTTAAATAGACAAATCATACATTGGCTTTTGTAATCTTAATGATACCTTCCATTTAAATATCCTACTTGCTAACAAAACAAACACCATATTTATTTTCCTGTAAATAATAAAGGTATAGAAGTAAAACTGAGCAAATTAACCCTTTTCCAAACAAAACCTGGTTTTGACGCCCCTAATAGATTTGGCTAGGAAAAACATTGAGACAAAAGAAGAAACTGCTGATAACCAGCAGTTTCTCCTTTTGTCTCAATGTTTTCTGTGCCACATTTTACACAAACCCTTTCTTTAATAACATCCATTTTGTCATTTGTGGTAGTTTTTGAAGTGGATCACCCTAATATTTTGTCGTTTGGGAAAGGATTAAACCTACCAGTCTAGTGGATCATTCTTCATTCTTAAGTTGTCCCGAGGAAAATACCCAGGAGGGTAGCGTAGATTGTGGTATTGGTCCCATAGTATTCTTTGACTGTAATAGAAAAACAGAAGATTTACATGTTAAGCAAAGTTATTCCATGAATATAGTAAGTGATTAGAAAAACTTTTTAAAAACCTTTTACAACTCGTTGACGCTTTTTGATGCTCCACAAGATAAAAGCTTTGGAAAACATTATAACAAGCAATTTCTTTATTTCCCACAATCTTTTCTACCCCAAAAGTCATGAAATTTTAAAATTTCATCACATCAAAATTGTTGTCTGCAACCTGTTTCAATTGGTAATGGGTAAAACACTGTTTGCGGAAATATCTTTTACAAAACAATTACAAAGCGAAAGACAAAAGTGGAATATTACCCGTTCAAGATGCAAAATATCATTCATTCTTCATCAAACCATGTTCTGTACACTCTTCTCATACAGGCAATTCAAATGCGTACACACAACATAAGGTTTGTATTTAAACTAACATTTTATAAGAAGTGTTGATAACCATCATTTTCTCCTTTCCCTCCTGACATTTTATATTTCTTTACCACACACAAAATTCCAACATTTATTGATTCAACTTTTGGTAACATTTTTTTTACATCTAAATCATTTTTGAAATTGTACCATGCTTTAATATCATTATTTTAAGAGAGTTTAAGTTTTGCCTACCTTTTTGGGGGTGTTGGAATGATCTTGACTCGGATCGGCAATTTAAGCTTGGAAACTCTGGGCTCAGTTTCATCACCCTGTAGAATATACAATCTTGACAGTTACTCAAAGATGTTGAAATGAACTTTAAAATCTTTCGTCTTTTTGGAAAGAAAACATTGTGGAAAAAGAAGAAATTGCTTGTAACAAGCAATTTCTTCATTTTCCACAATGGTTTAGGGAGGCTTTTATCTTGAAGGAACATCATTATGTGGGAAAGGATTGCCCCTTTTCAAAACAATAAAGTTCCTGGATGTTTTAATTTGAAGGGGGTGCTGGAATCATTTTGACTCGGATAGGCAGTTTAAGCTTAGACACACCAGGCTCGGTTTCAACACCCTGTGAAATACAAACACAAAACATTAATGATTTCCTAAGCGATAATGCATTTTGACATGACTTCAAAATAAAGGTTTCAGAATTTCAGAAACCATTATCCGTAATTGAAGGCCGGCTCTTTAAGCCGGCCTTCTTTGGAATGCTTTTTTCGATATAGACGTGTAGGATGTGGGAGGCTAACAATTAGAACATTTTCGACATATTGGTGTAGAACTGACTGATTTGTAAGTCAATAATTGACGTTCACCTTGCAAGTTACATTTTTTAAATATTTTCTCCTTTGCGAGCAAAAATATCGCAAAATTGACCGCATTTGTATATCGTTCCAATTCTAATAACTGACCGCCCCCGATCACGTGACTATCAGATTAACCACGGTCCATAGAAATACTGGAATGCACAAAAACCGAGACGTACATAGAATGTCGATATATTATCTATTAAACGTTATCGGCAACTTTTGGAAGTTATCGAAACGCGTATCAAATCCGGCACTTAACCCATTCCCACGTGAACGTCTCTGTTGAAAGCATCCGATTATGAAATACTCATGCGTTTCGTTATTTCTATGGACCCGTTATACTGGGTTACTGCCCCTTGAAGGACCCGATAAATAAGTTGTAATTTGTTTAGATTTACAACCGAACGCCGTAGCTCAATCGGTTAGCCGCTCGTACATACAGTCATAATTGTAACTACGGTGTGGGTTCAAAACCCACTGTCCCTTGTGTCAACTTTTTCTCATATACTTTTATGAAAGGAACTTTTGTCCTTTGTTATATATTTAGTTAGGTATCCAATCTGATTTCTTTTTGTGTGTGTTTATTTTCCTAATATGTTTTTGCATTTAAATCGTTTTACTTTTTTGCGTTTTACTTTTTTGCTATCATTTTCTTTTCATTATGATAAAAATCACACATGAAAACAGCATGATTTGACAGAATGCCAATAGATGGCTGAGAACAACGTTCTCCAACAAAGGGAATTAACTCTGACAGCACGAGTCAACAGTGATTAATTTTTTTGCTGCATCAATTTAAAGTTGAAGTTTACAAATTGTTTAAAAAATTATAAATAAACACTTTCATCTCGCAATGAAAATGACTATTATGACCTTATTACGAAGTTGCTGATTTTTTTTTTTTTTTTTTTTTTTTTTGTAGATAAATCATACTATCTGTAATTCTTTAGTCAGTAAAATACAAATATTGCATTATATTAAAGCTGCAGTCCCTCACTTGGTCAAATTGCAAAAAAAAAAAAAAACGGAAAAAAAGGAATGAAACGCATAGTTTTTATAATGACCACCTTTTGATTAGTAACGGAAGGCGGTTCAGACAAACAATGAACCTAAAATAAGATAGTTATTGCCGAAATTAAGGGAAATCCGTGGGAAAAATGAAAAACATTTGTCACGTTTTTCAAATCTATTTTCCTCACTGTTTACATTTTGCTCAGATGTAAACACAACATTTTTGTATAAAACTCTTATAAAGAAATGACGTAGATACGGGTAAAATTTAGGTAGAGTGATTGAGCGGTATCTGTGCTGTACAGGACATTCGAGTTCTGTTCTAGGTCTCGGCCATTCTTTTACTCTCTTTTATTCTTTTCTTTTTGTCCATCATTTGTATTTTTACACAAAATACAAGCTGCCATCTGCCTAGCAAATGAAATTTCGTAGCTAATAGCCACTGAAGACGAAGAAAAAAGTATAAAAAAAAATCTGCAGACAGCTGGATTCGAACTCGGGGCTCCATAATTGAAAACTGACCGCTCTACCTATAAACCTAAATTTTCTTAGTCATTACGCCACTAAATATAAAAATGTATTGTTTTATCCATGTGCCAAAGGATCTTGTGCGAACTATAGAAGAAATCAAAATCCAAACGACAGGGGATTTAGATCCAAGCCTATCATTATCGGGGATCAAACAGAGCGATGGAAAGGTGAAAGGATAGGCCTAATCGAAGCTGACACGAATCGAATCATGTTGCCAAAACGCTGATCGATACATCAATAGTGGTCACGTGAGAAGACGCTTGGAGGTGTGTCTGAGAATGACATCATCAAAGTCCTGCGAAATACTTTTTCTATAAAATTAATAGCGGTAATTTGTGGAAAAACCTCTCAGGCATTTCGTTTTAAAGGAGAATTTCATTGAATTGGAGTACAATTGAGCTTGAAAGGTGTATTGTTTAAAAAAAATATTATTGATGACCCAGCGAATGACCACCAAATGGTTTTAAAAATTAATTTTTCGAAGAAAATTCGAGATAGAGCACCTTTAAATATTTACAAATTTTACATAAAACAATGAAACAATTGAAAAAATAGAAAAAAAAAAAAAAAAAAAAGCACGGATTTACAGAAGAACATGTCAGTAACGTGAACAAAATATCCATTTCTTTGAAGTAAAGCAATGAACAAATATTTAGTTAGGTTCAGAACAATAGGTTTCAATTTTGTTGTTAAAAATTCGGTATTTTTAAGTTAATCATGGTTATGCGAGCTGGTATTTGTTTTAAGTTAACCATGGTAATGTGAACTTGTGTAGGTGGTGCAGGACAATTCGCTGAGAAATCTAAAGGCAGCATAGTCTATTATTGCACTTGAGGTCACCCAAATGAGCAAACATGGCGGGACTTGCAGAATGTAAACATTTTAAAAGTAGAAGTCACTTGAACTGCAAACAAACAATACGCTATCAAATAATTGCTACTGCAAGTCCATGATAATTCCGTTGGGGTCTTGATACTGTGAGTTCAACAAGAAAAGGAAAGATATCATTAACATGACATGGTTGAAATATATCACTTCAGCAAAATTTTCATGGATGGCTACCAAAAAATTGCCGGCCTCTTTGATGCTATGCGTCAAAATTTTGTCTTGTTTCATTTGGAAATTGACACATTTACAAAATAGGAATTTTTGGAAAGCCTAAATGCTGTAATTAAGCATATCGTCGGTGTAAATGCAAAACCTGGTATGTCGATTGGTGCGATTTTCTAAGTACAAACTTGTGTGCCCAGTGTAGACGATTGTCGCAGGTTTCGAGATATTTTTACTGATCAGTATTATTGACACATTATTTGTGAACAATATGTCCAAATTACAAGTAAGACATTTCAGTTTGAGAAAAGTTACTACACTTTTTTCCCTCCCCTTTAAAATTTCCCAAAAACGAGATACGAGGTTTTGCATTTACAACGACGATATGATGGGACTGACAGACAAAATCAAATAACAAACCTCAGGAGGTGATTCCACTGTAAGCGCCACTTGTCCATGAGCAATCCCCTCCCACTTGGCTGCATGTTTTGCCACCGATATGGACACAGCTAGGTAGCCAGACCACGGCCATAGGGTCTTGGAGTAGGAGAACGCTACATCGATATAGTTACCAAATTGTGGGGCATATGGCTGCCAAACAGGCTGAAATAAAGATTACAATTGAGCCGGATCTAGAAAAACGTCCCTTATAGAATTTTTCAAAATCGAGTTTCAAGGTCAGCCTGTTGTCAAATGGAGTCCAATATGCATCCATGCTGCTCTATTTAAGCTACTTCAGGTCACGAGGAAGCTATTAGAGAACAACATGGATCCTAATCAGACTGTACGTATGCACAGGCTGATCTGGATCTATGTTGGGCTCAAAGCCTTAAGGGACGTTTTTCCAGATCCGGGCTCAATTGTATTTCTAAATGTTAAAGAGTTAAACCATTCCAACACATTGACATTTTTTGACGGCCCAAAATGATATGGGATTGGAAAACATTGTGGAAAATGAAGAAATTGCTTGTGACAAGCAATTTCTTCATTTACCACCATGTTTTCTGTCTAAAAAATTTTTTAAAGTTTCATCAAATCATAAATGTCATCTGCAAATTCTTTCAATTTGGGCTACCCCAAAATTTTGCCGTCTGGTAATGGGTTATACAAATGAATACATGTATATATCAAATCTGATCAAAGGGGTTGTCATACATTATTTCATTATTATTTATAATGTGTATCAACACTACAGCTTTGGTTCAAAATCTCGCTCTAAAGAACGCTCTATTTAAAACTTCTTAATAAATCTTAAGATATCTTAGAAGATCTCATTCTAAAGAATGCACCTCAGGTCATGTTTGGGAAAGGGTTAACACCTTTATTACTCACCTTATCTACAATTTTCCCGGACACTCCCATACCATTGAGTATGGTAACATTGACAATGATGGGCATGGCATCATAGTAGATAGGCTGTGAACAGTAGGGCCACATATACGGGCATTCTGTCAGGTCTAGGTAACTGGGGCTTAAACTGAAATAGGGTCGATATTGTTGAAATATTTTGACAAAAAATAGACCGGTTTCTACAACCTTCCCATTACATTGAGTATAGTGACATTAACAATAATAGGCATTGTATCATAGTAGATAGGCTGTGAACAGTAGGGCCACATGTAAGGGCATTCTGTCAGGTCTAGAAACTGGACAAGAGCTTCGCAAAGCGGCGCATATACGCCCGAGAGGGGCTTGTCAGTAAAATGGGCATTTTTCTAATATTCAAGGGCAGATAATTCAAGAACGAAACGAGCTATCTGAATTCCGTAAGTGGTGTGCACAACTAGACACCATAGAGATTCATTGTGGCAGGTTTGATCAAATTCCGATGAAAACTGTAGGAGGAGTTGCGCACACAAGAAATTGCTAATGGACGGACAGACGGAATTGATATTGTATGTATATTTTGCTAAAAATAGATCAGTTTGTCTGACATACCATCGAGTATGGTGACATTAACAATGAAAGGCATGGCAGTGGGTATACAGGCTAAATTAATAGGACTTAAACTGGCTTAAACTGAAATAGGGAAAGATATTGTAAATTTTATGCCCCTTTTTTTTAATTTAGCTTTTTGATAGACCCTCACATATCCTTCTGATCTTGCTGATCATTAGCATTTTCTTTTGCCTCAACATTTTACATACCTTTTCTACAGGAGAACTCACAACCAAGGACCTGTATTATCAACGGTTGTACGACCAAGTTGAACGGGAAATCACACTTGTAAATTTAGCATACCATTGTTGAAAATACGAGTCCCAGGTCTTATTTGTGAAAGGGTTAAAGATATTTCTATCTACAAACCTTGCTTGTGGTTTATAAGTCCTCAATGTCTGATAAGCCCTAATCAAGTCCAGTTTACCGTGCCCCTGCTCAAACATGTTGACGTTGGAATCTGACAGTCTCCGAGCTGACGCAATCAGGGCTTGTTTCATACTAGCTGGGTTAATTATGTCTGCTCTATCCAATACAGAGCTGTATAGTAATGTTACAGCACCTGCTACGACTGGTGAGGCTACACTTGTGCCAGATAGAGATCTACATCCACCCCTAGAGGACAGAATACACAGTATATATATACATGTATAGACGGAAAATATTGACAGATCAATGATTAGATAAGTAATTTACATAGGTTGGTTGGTTATTTGGGGTTTAACCCTTTCCCAAACAAGACCGGGTTTTGACGTCTCTAGAAGAAATGGCTTGGGAAAACATTGAGACAAAAGAAGAAACTGCTGATAACCAGCAGTTTCTCCTTTTGCCTCAATATTTTCTATGCTTTATTGTACACAAATCTTATCTTTAATAATATCCATTTTGTCATTTATGGCAGCTTTTGAAGTGGATCACTCTAAAATTTGTTGTTTGGGAAAGGGTTAAGGTTGTTTTCAACTGCTATGGCCATATTGTGTCAGCTGGAGCTCTTAACCAGGGATTTCTGTCGTTTCTCAAACCAATAATACCACAATATCCTAACTGAACCTCCAGCTGCTTGCCCATATAGGTTAACGATATCAAATCATAGGTGGGAGACAATTTTGTCAAAAAGGATATTTGCCATGACCAGGGATTGAACCCTGGACATCACGAGTGAGAGTCCCATGCACTACCAACTGCCCCATGGCCGCGGCTCATTTACATAGTGATGCATAGGGACACATAGGTTATTCTTGTAGTATCAAATTGTATATTTTATATCAGATAAATCATTGATATAAGACTGCATCTACCATTGCAACATAATTCATTGGGTGAATAAATAATTTCCTACAAGTTTAATTCATTTAAAAACATTATTCGAGTAAAAAGACACAATGCTGAAAACTCAAATACAATATTTAGGGACTTTTTTTTAAACAAGAGGGCCAAGATGGCCCTGTATCGCTCCACTGGCTTTTAGACATTTAGACTACGAACTTCTTGAAGGAATACAATAGAGGTCTATTCAAAGAAGATTCATGCTACACCAGAATGAAATCCAATATGTAATTAAGGAGCATAAATGTTTTTAAAATTTTCTTAAAATTACACTGTTTCATATAGCAAAAAAAGGCCTAGCCCACAAAGGCCAAGCTTTTCCTCCGATCATGAAGGAATTTGGAAGAGATTCATGCAAGGAAGATTCCTGTGAAGTTTGGTTAAAATTGGTCCTGTAGTTTTGGAGAAGAAGATTGTTTAACAATTTTTCGAAAATTCAATTTAATTAAATTTTATTTAAATTCAAGTTCTACACGGAAATTTTTTTTTTTAAGGAATTTAGAGGAGATAAATGCAAGGAAGATTCGTGTGAAGTTTGGTTAAAATTGGTCCAGTAGTTTTGGAAAAAAAGATTGTTCGAAAATTTAATTTAATTAATCAAAATTTAAGTTCTACGTATAGAATTTATTTTTTTTTTTGAAGGAATTAAGAAGAGATTAATGCAAGGATCATTTCTGTAAAGTTTGGTTGAAATTGGTCCATTAGTTTTGAAGAAGAATTTTTAAAGATTTTTCGAAAATTTAATTTAATTAAATAAATCAAAATTTAAATTCTACATAGAATTTATTTTTTTGAAGGAATTATGAAGAGATTAATGCAAGGAACATTTCTGTAAAGTTTGGTTGAAATTGGTCCAGTTGTTTTGGAGAAGAATTTTTTTTAAAGATTTTTTGAAAATTTAAATCAATTAAATTATTTAAAATTCAAGTTCTCCGCGGATTTTATTCTTTTAAAGGAATTTAGTAGAGATTCATGCAAGGAAGATTTCTGTGAAGTTTGGTTGAAATTGGTCCAGTAGTTTTGGAGAAGAAGAATTTTTAAAGATTTTTCGAAAATTCAATTCAATTAAATTAATTAAAATTCAAGTTCTGCATAGATTTTATTCTTTTGAAGGAATTTGGTAGAGATTCATGCAAGGATGATTCGTGTGAAGTTTGGTTGAAATTGGTCCAGTAGTTTTGGAGAAGAAGAATTTTTAAAGATTTTTCGAAAATTTAAATCAATTAAATTAATTAAAATTCAAGTTCTGCGCGGATTTTAATCTTTTGAAGGAATTTGGTAGAGATTCATGCAAGGAAGATTTCAGTGAAGTTTGGTTGAAATTGGTCCAGTAGCTTTGGAGAAGAAGAATTTTTAAAGATTTTTTGAAAATTTTAACTTAAATTAATTAAAATTCAAGTTCTGCACGGATTTTATTTCTTTGAAGAAATTTGGTAGAGATTCATGCAAGGATGATTCTGGTGAAGTTTGGTTGAAATTGGTTCAGTAGTTTTGGAGAAGAAGATGTTTGAAAATTGTTTACGCACGGACGGACGGACGCACGGACGGACGGACGGACGGACGCACGACGGACACAGGGCCATGACATAAGCCCCGCTGGCCTTCGGCCAGTGGAGCTAAAAACTCAACTCATAAGTCATACATATGTGACCCATCACGCTAAAATGGACCTTATGCGAAGTCCATTAAACCAAATTACGAGAAATTGACCAAACGCCGACTGTCAATCAAAAACATTGATTAGCCAATGGACAATCAGAAAAATGTCATGCCCCAATTGTTCTTCGTTGCACGTGTTATTGTATCGATTTATCGACTGACAATCAAAACAATCGACATGCCAATGGCAAAGAATTTTGTGCTAACAGTAGACTAGGTTTAACGTTATTTTTTGATAAACCGTCGGTGTTGTTATAAAATCTCGTAACTACGACTTGATTTGTATAACAACACCTACGAAATACTATTTTGTTTGTCCGAATTTACGTCACGATTAACTGGATAAAATCGTTCCCTATTAACGATCACATCCCCATTGTTTGTCTTAAATTCTATGTTGGGCGGTGCGATCTGTCGATTGGCGTTTGGTCAATTGACCAGGCTTACCAGAGGACAACCAGATGTTGCATTTGGCAAATGAAAATATTGAAAGATAGAGAAAATATTCTAGATTCAGAAAATTACCAAAGAATGAAAAGTTTTGACTCTAGTCAGACTGCGCGGACTGCGCAGACTGACTAGTTGGATACTTTTCACACTACGCATAAGGTCTCTTTTAGCGTGATGGGTCACATATCGAGGGCTTGGTGCAAAACTATTGTAACTACGTTTTGTAAAATTTTACAGGAGAGTGAAAAAACTAATTGACTTTCTCAAAGATGAAGAAGAAATATGTTTTTAAAATCCTAGACATCTTTTGAAGTATACAGAATTGAAACTTAATATTAAAACACATGATGTATTCCTTCCTAAAGATTCAGAAAATGCAAAAAAATGAATTTCTGAAAAATATGTAGTTACAATAGTTTTGCACTGAGCCCTCGATATATAAATAACTCACTTGAGAGCTGACCCTCTTACAGCAGATCCATAAGTCACAATGTCAGGCTTCATTCTACCATAACCTCCCGGCAGTTCCTGATAGAGTACAAATAGATAACATCTTAAAAATTGTTGATGTGTACTTAAATAATGATGTTTTAAATATTTTCAGTTAAAAGATAACTGGCAAATTCAATTAATACCAATGATATCAATATTATTGCTTAAGTCCTTCAAAATTTCTATTTTCATAAGTAGCAAAAGTGTTCCCGTTTTCTACATGTACTTTGTAGCATATCAAGACAGCAGAAATTTTTATTTGAAAAATCCAATTCAAAATCTTTTAAGAACTATTCTAACAATTTGTTTCTTCTTCAAGCCATTACTACCTTATTTGGATAAAACATTTTAGAATGTGTACAATTATATCAAAATTGGTTTATTTGTTTGTTTATTGGGGTTTTACGCCATTTTCAACTGCAATGGTCATATCACGGCAGCTGGAGCACCTAAACATGGATATCTGTTGTTTATCATACCAGTACTTCCACAAAACCCTAACCGAGCCTCCAGCTGCTCGCCCACATAGATTCACAATATCAAACCATTAATAGGTGACATTTTGTTAGAGAGGGTATTTGCCGTGGCCGGGTATCAAACCCTGGACCTCACGAGTTAGAGGCAGATGCGCTACCAACTGCACTATGGCCGCGGCCTTATATCAAAATTGGAGCAGCTTCTATGTTTATTATACTTTATATGTAAACATCTTACCCAAGTAGTCATTCCTCTGGATGAGAACCTTGCTATCTGGTTGTCAAAGTTGATTCCTCCAACACCGATAACATCCATCTGGTCTGCTGGGTTGTTCAAGGTGCTGCGAGATAGAAGAGAGAAAATCATCATATTAAACCATTACCAGACAACTAAAATTTCAGACTTGTCAAAAATCAAAGATTTTGTAGACAACAATGTCAAATAGAATTATACATTAAGTTAGTATTTTGTGGTAGAGAACATTGTAAGAAATGAAGTAATTGTTTGTAACAAGCAATTTCTTCATTTCCCA
Organism: Fragum sueziense; assembly: GCA_963680895.1. NCBI lineage: Eukaryota > Metazoa > Mollusca > Bivalvia > Cardiida > Cardiidae > Fragum > Fragum sueziense. Next base: position 43,446,102 of record OY804599.1, read on the forward strand.
AACTGTTTTCCTAACCATTTTTCTTTAAGGGAGTAAAAAGGCATCAGTGTATGAGAATGGGTTAATGTATTCAATGGACCTTAAAATATCAGAGACCTCTTGAAACTTAAATGCACAACAACATTGCTGTCCATTGTGGCAGAAATTGCTGAATTTAAAAACTTCAAAAGAATCAGGCTAACTATATCAACTTTTGTTGTCATCTATTGATGGATGGAATTTCTGAGTGAAATCAGAAGTGGTATCAGAGGTGCTATTTTTGTTTTGATTGTTTGACTTTTTGCCTTTGTTGTTTTTGTTTGTTTGTTCGTGTATTTATCTATTCAAATTTGCTACTTAATCATAACTAGAACTGTCGCAAAGCGGACAAATACCCCCCACTAGCTCCTTGTCACTGAAAAAAAGCTATAGGTCAACAGGTTCTTGACTTAGAGCACGGAAACAGATTTTAAACAAAGTCCAATTGTGACCTTGACGTTTAACCTTCGTGACCCAAAAACAATAGGGCACCTCCTTGGGTCATGGGCAACAACTGTGTAAAGTTTCATGATCCTAGGTCAACCGGTTCTTGAGTTAGAGCACGGAAACAGATTTTAAACAAAGTCAAATTGTGACCTTGACCTTTGACCTTCATGACCCAAAAACAATAGGGCACCTCCTTGGGCCATGGGCAACAACTGTGCAAAGTTTCATGATCCTAGGTCAACCAGTTCTCGAGTTAGAGCATGGAAATGGATTTTAAACAAAGTCCAATTGTGACCTTGACCTTTGACCTTCGTGACCCAAAAACGATAGGGCACCTCCTTGGGTCATGGGCAACAACTGTGTAAAGTTTCATGATCCTAGGTCAACCGGTTCTTGACTTAGAGCACAGAAACGGATTTTAAACAAAGTCTGATTGTGACCTTGTTCTTTGACCTTCGTGACCCAAAAACAATAGGGCACCTCCTTGGGTCATGGGCAACAACTGTGTTAAGTTTCATGATCCTAGGTCAACCGGTTCTTGACTTAGAGCACGGAAACGAATTTTAAACAGAGTCCAATTGTGACCTTGACCTTTGACCTTCATGACCCAAAAACAATAGAGCAACTCCTTGGGTCATGGGCAACAACTGTGTAACGTTTCATGATCCTAGGTCAACCGGTTCTTGACTTAGAGCACGGAAACGGATTTTAAACAAAGTCCAATTGTGACCTTGACCTTTGACCTTCGTGATCCAAAAACGATAGGGCAACTCCTTGAGTCATGGGCAACAACTGTGTAAAGTTTCATGATCATAGGTCAACCGGTTCTTGACTTAGAGCACGGAAACAGATTTTAAACAAAGTCTGATTGTGACCTTGACCTTTGACCTTCGTGACCCAAAAACTATAGGGCACCTCCTTGAGTCATGGGCAACAACTGTGTAAAGTTTCATGATAATAGGTCAACCGGTTCTTGACTTAGAGCACGGAAACGGATTTTAAACAAAGTCCGATTGTGACCTTGACCTTTGACCTTCGTGACCCAAAAACAATAGGGCACCTCCTTGGGTCATGGGCAACAACTGTGTAAAGTTTCATGATCCTAGGTCAAACGGTTCTTGAGTTAGAGCGCGGAAACGAAAAAGTCTACGGACGGACGGACGGATGGACAGACGGACGGACGAACGGACAGACAGACAGACATGGTGAAACCAATATACCCCCCTCTACTTCGTAGGTGGGGGGTATAATTAAAGATGCATCATACCCATTGAGACTTACCCATACAGTAATATGTCATTCCCATATAACTTTGTTACCTGTCTTACAGTTGATTTCACAGGCAGTATAGAACAAGAACAACCAGCATTTACATAGTCTTATCTTATTCTATACTACCTACTTGTTAAAAAGTAGCAATATAGTATGACAAGGCTTACCCATAGAGAGGCCCATCATTGCCTGTAGCCAACACCAGGATAACTTTATTAGCTGATTAGCAATCACTTTGACAGGAAGTATAGATCAAGATCAGCCTGCATTTACATGCAGTCTAATCGTATTCTATACTACCTGCTTCTTAAATAACTAGAAATCTATCACTGAAGGTGATAAAAATACCCCCGCCACCACCTTTGTTCGGACAAGCGTTTTTGTTGAATGAGGAGCCATACTCAGAAATTGTCAATCCGATTTTCTTGAAATTTGGTCCAATCAGGGGCAACTAGAACTGTCGCAAAGCGGACAAATACCCCCCACTAGCGCCTTGTCACTGAAAAAAGTGCTATAGGTCAAAAGGTTCTTTAGTTGGAGCATGGAAACAGATTTTAAACAAAGTCCAATTGTGACCTTGAACTTTGACCTTTGTGACCAAAAAACAATAGGGCACCTCCTTGGGTCATGGGCAACAACTGTGTAAAGTTTCATGATCCTAGGTCAACCGGTTCATGACTTAGAGCACGGAAACGGATTTTAAACAAAGTCCAATTGTGACCTTAACCTTTGACCTTCGTGACCCAAAAACAATAGGGCACATCCTTGGGTCATGGGCAACAACTGTGTAAAGTTTCATGATCCTAGGTCAACCGGTTCATGACTTAGAGCACGGAAACGGATTTTAAACAAAGTCTGATTGTGACCTTGACCTTTGCCCTTGGTGACCAATAAACAATAGGGCACCTCCTTGGGTCATGGGCAACAACTGTGTAAAGTTTCATGATCCTAGGTCAACTGGTTCATGACTTAGAGCACGGACACGGATTTTAAACAAAGTCCAATTGTGACCTTGACCTTTGACCTTCGTGACCCAAAAACAATAGGGCACCTCCTTGGGTCATGGGCAACAACTGTGTAAAGTTTCATGATCCTAGGTCAACCGGTTCATGACTTAGAGCATGGAAACGGATTTTAAACAAAGTCCGATTGTGACCTTGACCTTTGACCTTTGTGACCCAAAAACAATAGGGCACCTCCTTGGGTCATTGGCAACAACTGTGTAAAGTTTCATGATCCTAGGTCAACCGGTTCATGACTTAGAGTACGGAAACGGATTTTAAACAAAGTCCAATTGTGACCTTGACCTTTGACCTTCGTGACCCAAAAACAATAGGGCACCTCCTTGGGTCATGGGCAACAACTGTGTAAAGTTTCATGATCCTAGGTCAACCGGTTCATGACTTAGAGCACGGAAACGAAAAAGTCTACGGACGGACGGATGGACGGACGGACGGACAGACAGACAGACATGGTGAAACCAATATACCCCCCTCTACTTCGTAGGTGGGGGGTATAATAACTCAGAAAGTATCGGTGTGATTTCCATGAATTTTGCATCTTGCATTATATACAGGTCCTAATGCATACCTGTGCCGAGTATGAAACAAATCGTTCAGTAACTGTAGGAGGAATTGTCCGGACAAGCATTTTTGTCAAATCATGGGCAATAAATCATAGAGTGTTGGTCTGATTTTCATGAAATATGTGTCTTGCACATCTACAGAAGTTAATGCACACCTGCAGGGCTTTTTTTAAGGGTTGGGGGAAGACACCTGACGCTGGTAAAAAGGGGAAAAATCACATGCGGCATCCTAATTTTGGGGACAATTGTATAATGTAGAAATAGTGCTCTTGATAGGCTAAAACCCTCTTATACCCACTACTATAGACTTGAAAACCAACAGGGCTAGTTTGTAAAGCTGCAGCAATTGTAGAAAAAGTTAACTATTAATTTTATTTGGGTTTAAAGTGTGATTTCATTTAAATTTGTCTTGGGTTTTAGAGGGGAAAATTTATTTTTTGGGGAAAAAAGTGAATTAATTCTGGAGGGGAAGACGCTGGAAACCAGTGTCACTTTCTTAAGGGGAAAAACCCCTGACCTGTGCCAAGTATGAAGCAAATCGGACAGTAACTAAAGGAGGAGTTGTCCGGACAAGCATTTTTTGGTAAAATCAAGGGCCATAACTCAGAAAGTAAATGTCAGATTTCCCTGAAATTTGTGTCATGCACATCTACAGGTCCTAATGCACACCTATGCCAAGTATGAAGCAAATCGGACAGTAAGTGTAGGAGGAGTTATCTGGACAAGCATTTTTTGGTCAAATCAGGGGCCATAACTCATAAAGTATAGGTCGGATTTTCAAGAAATTTGCGTCTTGCAAATCTACAGGTCCTAATGCACACCTTTGCCAAGTATGAAGCAAATCGGACAGTAACTGTAGGAGGAGTTGGCCGGACAAGCATTTTTGGGTCAAATCAGGGGCCATAACTCAAAAAGTATCAGTCCGATTTCTGTGAAATTTGTGTCTTGCACATCTACAGGTGACAATGAACACTTGTGCCAAGTATGAACTAAATCGGTCTACAAGTGTAGGAGGAGTTACCCGGACAAGCATTTTTTGGTCAAATCAGGGGCCATAACTCAAAAAGTATCGGTCCGATTTTCGTGAAATTTGCGTCTTGCAAATCTACAGGTCCTAATGCATACCTGTGCCAAGTATGAAGCAAATTGGACAGTAAGTGTAGGAGGAGTTGGCCGGACAAGCATTTTTGGGTCAAATCAGGGGCCATAACTCAAAAAGTATCAGTCCGATTTCCGTGAAATTTGCGTCTTGCAAATCTACAGGTCCTAATGCACACCTGTGCCAAGTATGAAGCAAATCGGACAGTAACTGTAGGAGGAGTTGGCCGGACAAGCTTTTTTGGGTCAAATCAGGGGCCATAACTCAAAAAGTATCGGTCCGATTTCCGTGAAATTTGCGTCTTGCACATCTACAGGTGACAATGAACACTTGTGCCAAGTATGAACTAAATCGGTCCACAAGTGTAGGAGGAGTTATCCGGACAAGCATTTTTTGGTCAAATCAGGGGCCATAACTCAAAAAGTATCGGTCCGCTTTTCGTGAAATTTGCGTCTTGCACATCTACAAGTCACAATGAACACTTGTGCCAAGTACGAGGGGTGATCAAAAAGTTCCCGGAAAAATGTTCTGATTTCTTTACTGATAGTCCGATTTTCACCAAATTTGAACTATAAAAGCATGATCAATTTTCTAATATGCATGTATTTTATATTTTATGACATGCAATAAAAATAGATTTTATCGTTCCCACGGCAACGTCACTGACGTCAACCCGGCCCAGCTTCTGACGACGTCAACTCAAACAACGTTTTCTTCACATGCCCGCTTAAACAAACACTGTACTTACAAATAATATGTCCGCATAATCTTTTTGGAAGTATCCCTATTAAAAGAAATACATTTTCTCCATCTAGTAGCCCAGAACCGGAATAACTTTTCGTAACCATTTTCTGGTAGATCAGCGATGGATCGTTGCACGGCCTGTGCTAGTTGAGACAGCTCTCCGACATGCTGACACCTAAGATTTTTCTTCATTGCAGGAAAAAGGTAGAATTTGTAGGGGGCCGGGTCGGGGTTATAAGGCGGATGTTCAAGCATCTCAAAGCCCAGGTCTTGGATGACTTTCTGGTTTGATGCGGCATGGTAGCTGGGAGCATTGTCTTGGTGGAAAATGACCTGTTTCTCTGGATTGGTCCTTTTCTTTCGCATCGCTCGCATGAAATCACGTCTATTTAACATGTTTGGAATCAATCGTGCACAAAGGCGACGCATATTCAAGTTTTGATTGATTATATTAAACACACTACGATAGCTAATCTCAACTTTGTCTTGTAACTCGCGGATGGTGACTCGCCGGTCTAAATCTTACAACGTCTTAATCTGTTCGACGAATGATGACGTTAACGACGTCGGACACCCAAATCTCTGCGCATCGTCTGTTGTGTCTTTTCGGCCACTCTGAAAGCGTTGGCACCAATCATATACAACTGATATTTTCATTGCAGCATCACCATAGACATTACGCAACATTTCAATAGTTTTATTTATCGAAATTTTAATTCCGCACACAGTTTGACCGCTGTTTTCTGCTCTCTACTCATTTTTGCTACTCGCACTCTTTAAAATGGCTGCCACAATAAAAAATGACGTCTCATTTGCATTTGTCGTCAGTTATAAAGTGCCTTCTAATCGAGCATTAAATAAGCGAAGTTTAGACGACGTACGCTAAAGAACGCGCGAATGATAATACTTTATATAAACGCTTATTTCACAAAAATAGTATGATTTTGGGCCGGGTCGACATCATAGACGTTGCCGTGGCAAGGATAATGTCGTTTTATAAAGCATGTCATTGATTTTAATTTGCGTCCAAACCAGAAAATGACTGATCCTTGTACAGTTCAAATTTGGCGAAAATAGGACCATAAATAAAGAAATTAGAACATTTTTCCGGGAACTTTTTGATCACCCCTCGTATCAACTAAATCGGTCAACAAGTGTAGGAGGAGTTGTCCGGACAAAGTTTTGGAGAAAGACCAACAGACAAACAAACAAACAAACCACCCAACCAACCAACCAACCACTGGACCGACAGGCTGATTCCAGTATACCCCCTCCAAACTTCGTTTGCGGGGGTATAATAACAATGTAGTATGACTGTGGCTTACCCATACAGAGGCCCATCATTTCCTATAGCCGACACCAGGATAACTTTGTTGGCCGTTAGTTCCCAGACTTTATCAACAAACGGATGATCCATGAAGTCAGGTCCCCCGATACTCAAATTCAGGATGTTTATCTTCTTCAATATAGCATAGTTGAAGGCGTCAAGAAACCAGGAGGTATAAGATACCTAAAATGATTTGGATAATTAACCACTTTTGTACATATTGGCACTTCTTCAAGCCCCTCAAAATAAAACTGCAAAAAACATTGTGGAAAATGAAGAAATTGCTTGTGATAAGCAATAAGACGAATTTCTGTCCAAACATTTACAACTCTTAAGGTAGAAAGCCATGTTGAAAATTTAGAAAATGCTTATGACAAGCAATTTCTTTGTTTCCAACAAAGCTTTCTACCCTTAAAGATGTAAGATTTTAAACTTTCATCACTTTTAAAAATGTAGAAATCTGCATTTTTGGACAACCCCAAAATTTTGCGATCTGGTAAAGGCTTTATTTAAGCTCCTCTATGAGATTTATAACCATAATGTCTAAATATCCATTATCACCTTTTCATATTTTCAAGTTATATAGTATTTTTGGTATTCCTACATTTGAAATTTTGTAACTCTTCCTTACAAACACCATCAGCATTCCCTCCTTTTCATCAATATTTTCTGTTACATTATATAGCCATACAAGTCCTATTTTCATCAACACCCATTTGGTCATCTGATGCAGCTTTTAAACTCAAGAAAGCTAAAACTGTGCTGTTTGAGAAAGAATCATGTCATAAGGGTATTCTTCCCAGTCCTCCACTCAAAACTCCTACCTGATTATTTGTAAAGACTCTGAAGACAAAGATATCAGCATTTGGAGCAAATCCCAGACACTCTCTGTGGCTAGCTATAACACCTGCTACAAACGTACCATGCCCCAGACCTAGAATAGAAGGATACATGATTTACAGTCTGTTGATTAAGCACTGTGAAGTTGACACTAGTGATGGGCCGATGATCGATTATAATCGAAAATGGTTTGGGCTTCCGATGACGATGATCAACTAATAAATTCCATAATCGATTTAAGTTGGTTCGTAACTATTGGTTTTGTAAATAGAAAAACAAACATAACTAGAGTACTGTCAATGAATTACAAGCCTTTATAACACAGCCATTTGTATTTCCTGAGACAATCGCAGTAAGATTTGCTTGATATTATTGCTGCAGACGAGGAATAGGCACCCTATCTGTTGTAAATAGTTTCTCAAAATTTGATTGGCCGCCGATAAACTTATGCAAAAAAAAAGTGGCACACTGGTCATTTTTTACTCTTCAACATATATCTAAAAAATCAAATTGGTTGTGTAAAGATATTTTTTGGAACTTTTATTTGTATATCTTATTTGGTATGTCATGAAAAATATAAATAATTTGTTGTAAATTACATAAAAGAAGAAATAAACACAATCAGTAATTGCAGGAAATAAGGGTTGACTGGGTTTACTCCTACAGCTGATTGGTAACTTGGATGGTGTTTATCCCTACTTTGTATTTGCCCTCAAAAATGCAGAGATTGATACACAGGATATCCATAAATAGGCCTGCTGAGTGATTGGTATTAAGTTTACCAGGGAAATGCTGAGAAATGGATCACATACAATTTATTAACATTGTCTTTATCAAAATACAATATTAGAGGTAAGAAACCAATGATAAAATCGATCATTAGATGATTTACTCTTCCGATTAAAAACCGATAATAAATTATGATTTCAAACAGATTGCCCAACACTAGCTGACACTCATTCCTTTTCATTTAATAGAAATATTCCACTTTCATGTTTGTTTGTTAATTTGTTTGTTCCTTCATTCCTTCATTTATATTCATTCATTCATTTGTTCATTCATTTTTATTCATTTTCATTCGTCCACTCATTCATTCATTTGATCTCTAAATACATTAAACACTCAAAGAACAATTAAAGCTTTCTCAGATGTAATTGGATTATATAAATCAATTGCATTCAATTAGAATTAAACAAGAAAACAGGATTAGGACATCATAAGAAAGGGGCAAGAAGCCTACCATCATCCAGTGTTTTTTCATTGGTCCAGTTAGTTCTGTCCTTCACTCTGCCAGATTTAAAGTGGGGATGATTCTCTGCCAGTCCAGTATCAAATATAGCAACACGAACACCTTCACCTGGGATTTATAATATACAAAACAAACAACTTAAAATTACTTAACCCATTACCAAACGACAAAATTTTGACTTGTCCAGATTCAAAGATGTTTGCAGACGACAACTAAAATTGAATGAAAATGCACTTTTTAATAATTTTGTATGGGAAATATTGTGGGAAATGAAGAAATTGCTTGTTACAAGCAATTTCTTCATTTTCCACAATGTTTTCCATGGTCAGTTTCTTGTGGGGAGTGAAAAAGAGTCATTGTGTGGTAATGGGTTAATAACAGAGGCTGCTTCTCCTTTTGCCTCTAAATTCATAGTGCTTTATTGTAAACAAATCTTTTTAACATCCATTTGTTGTCTGCCGCAGGTATCCAAACTGAACAGTCATAAACTTTGCTGTTTTGAAAAGGATCAAAATGGTCCCCAATTAACCGTTGATAAAAACAAGATGTGTTTGTGAAACACAAATGCCCCCGAAATGGCCAATGTTAAGTTTTCGGACAGACAGACGGACAGATGGACAGTGGTGAAACAAAATGCCCAAATTGTTAGATACGGAGCATAAAAACTTTAAGATAAACAGGAATAGTTACAGCATGATGACTAAATTTACGTCAATAGACTCAAATTATAGGACTAGTTAAACATTCTACTACAACACTACAGTGGGACAAAAGTAAGTGACCGCTATTTACATGCATTTAACCCATTACCAAACGACAAAATTTTGGGCTGTTCCAATTTCAAAGATATTGCAGACAACAATTTAAAGTGAACGAAATTAAATTTTTATGGTCTTTTGGGGTAGGAAACATTTTGGGAAATGAAGAAATTGCTTGTCAAAAGCAATTTCTTCATTTTCCACAATGTTTTTCCATGCCTTTTCTTGTAAGGCAATCAATAGGCGTAACAGGGTTAATTTTACTATGTAAATGGCGGTGACTCCTGTTTGTCCCACTATACAATTTCTAATATTATTCATTAGTGCCTTTACCCCTTAACCCTTTCCCAAACAAGACCTAGTTTTGACGTCTCTAACAGAATAGGCTTGGGAAAACATTGAGACAAGAGAAGAAAGTGTTGATAATCAATATTTTCTGAGCTAAACTGTACACAAATCCAACCTTAATTAACATCATACTATCGTCTGCAGCAGCTTTCAAATTGGATCACCCTAATTTTTTGTCGTTTGGGAAAGGGTTAATCATCCTTCAAAAGCATTATGCCAATCCAATTTTGTTTAATGTTTGCATATCTCACACAGCTCCAAATAAAATGGGGTAAAGACTTTTCAACATGCAATATTTCATTAACGTTCATCGAAACCTATGTTGTGGGCACTCATTGGAATTGTCTCATTGAGACGATTCAAATGAGTAGGATGGTCCTCTTGGGTACCATGGTACTTAATGGTGTCCGGAAAAATCAATAATGAATGGGTACAAGAAAACAGTCCATGATTTCTCTATCTAAGTAAACCGAATGCAGCCGAAATTAGAATAAAAGTAAACATCGAAGATAAGAGTAAATGATTTTGCTTTTAGTTTTGCTAATGCACGCTGTTGGTAGGTGATACTTCGTCTGCAAATGAACACTGTTTTGAATACCACGGTACCGTAAAATATGTGGTACCGAGGCGGACTACTATACTTACAATACAGGGTTTGGATTTTTAATAAATTTAGAATGCCTTTACCCCCCTCTTATCTGCTGTTCTGATGGGTATCATGGGATGTTTCTTATATTCTTCAAAAAGTGGAGCCACAATATTTTAAGGTTTACGGACTGAGAATGAAAACACCACTTTCTAGCCATACGAAATGCATCAAATTACACACACTTGTTAATACACTCCAAATAAGTTGATTCACCATGCCGGATTTCAAGATTATGCTTCAAGAAGAAAATAATTTACAAATATTATTTTTCTCTATATTCATATGCAAGGGAGGTAATTTTAACCATTTTTGTCAAATATTTCCATAAGTATGCATTAATTCAAAATTCTAAACCATACAAAATGCTTATGTTTATATTTGGGATGGAAATGTAACACAGTTTGGGAATTATTGGCACTTTTCAAATTTCGCCTCTTGCTCTGCATTTCATTCTCAGTTTGTAAACCTTTTATTGATCTATTGGTTTAATGCCTCTTTCAATTTCTATGGTTATATCAGAGTGGCTGGAACACCTAATATGGATTCCTGGTATTTCTCGCACCAGTACTATCACAATATCCAAACTGAGCCTTCAGCTGCCCTTTCACAGAGATGATTCACATTCATTGGTCAGAGACATTCTACTTTTGTCAAATGTCAGAATGGATCCAGGCTGAGCCGAGGTTGGAACTCATAACCCCAGGATTGACAAACTCTGATGTTACCGACTGAGCTTTCCGGACTCAGCCACAAATAAAAAATATTTCTAAATCTAGCACATACCTGTATAACCCATATGCCAGAGAATTTCTGCTTGTAGAGCACTGGCAATCTGAAAGTTATAAATAGAAACAAATAAATATGCTCAGAGCATAGTCTACATCATTCAATCTAATTTTACTTTTCGACCAGATATTTTACAAAACACCAGCACCGTTTCAGCAGTAACTGTTGATTTCATAACATAATATTGGTAAGTTGCTGTACTTAAATCCTTTCCCAAATAAGACCTGATTTTGATGTCTCTAATAGAATAGGCTTGGGAAAGCAATGAGGTAAAAGAAAATGTTGTTCTCATTTTGCCTATGTGTTTTTCAAACCACATTATGTGTGTAAAATTAGCTGCCAGAAGCCAGTTGCCAGTTGTCAATTCAATTGGCAACTGTCAACTGGCAGCTAACTTCACTTCAAGTTGCCTATTCAAAACTGAACAAAATTTGAATTGGCAACTGGCAGCTGACTTCACACTTACAGCTGCCAATTCAAAATAGATATTAAACAGTCCCTAATCGTCAACTGGCAACTGGCAGCTGGCTTCACACTTACAGCTGCCAATTCAAAATAAATCAGAGTCCCGAATCGTCAACTGGCAACTGGCAGCTGACTTCACACTTACAGCTGCCAATTCAAAATAAATCAGAGTCCCGAATCGTCAACTGTCAACTGGCGGCTGACTTCACACTTACAGATGCCAATTCAAAATAAATCAGAGTCCCGAATCGTCAACTGGCAACTTGCGGCTGAATTCATACTTACAGCTGCCAATTCAAAATAAATCAGAGTCCCGAATCGTCAACTGGCAACTTGCGGCTGACTTCACACTTACAGCTGCCATATAAAATTCACCTTTCGTAACATATATTTTATCTTCTGCAGCAGCTTTCAAATTGCACCACAGTAAAATGTTGTTGTTTGGGAAAGGTTTAGCATAGAGACTTTACACCTCAGTGTTCTCCCCAGCCCAATAAGCTGTATCGGCCCCACTACAGCTTCATGTAAATCAGTATAATGCCACTACAGCTTCAAAAGTACCCCACAGATTAATTTCTTTAAAATGGTCACCAAATAGAGGCATTTTGAGGTGTTTCAAGTCAAAACTTAAGATATTTTGCATTTAAAAAATTGCAAATGTAATAAATAATTGTGTATAAAACATGATGAGAAAAGAAGAAATTGCTCATTTTGAGCAATTTCTTCTTTTCCCATCATGTTTTTACTCATAACTATTTGCCTTAACACTGCATTACAAGGTTTCTCGACGCTTATATCATTTGCAACTACGGCTTGAAATAATTCTGCGGAGGACCCTGCACCTAAATTAGCATTGATTTTGTTTTCTGCACCTCCCTACAATTTTGTCTAGCTCAAATATTGTTGTTTGGGAATGGGTTAATCTGTTTTAATTCCAATTTCAACTCCCTTTTACCTGTTTTGGAACAGCCCTTAATAGGTTTCTGTTTCTTCTTGCCGGTGAGTGCCAGTATGCTGTTGCCTGTAGTGCAAGGAAATCAGTTGTTACCCAAGGTACAAATTGGGGTAAAGATACTGTAGTTTGATTATTTCTATTCCAAAACCAATGTTGTGGGTACTCATTTGACTCGTCTCCATGAGACGATTCTACTGAGTACCCACAACATAATCGTCCCTTGACAAATTTAACTGCTGATAGCCACTTCTGGCTGTCAAGGGACGATATGGTTTGATGAACAATTAATGAAATATTGCATTCTTAAAAGCCTATGTTCCGTCTTACCTGGAGCTCTGTGTTATTACAAAGAATAGATAAAGACTAGCAGATTAACAAATATGATGAGGAATAGGGATCATAATTTTGTTATTTCAATTCAAAATCAAATGTTGTGTCTCTGTGAGACGTTTCTAATGTGTACCCCCATCATAGAGTTTGAAAAACAAATACATTTTACATCGAACTTTGAAAATCTGTAATGATTTCACATTTTGAAAACTTTTGAGACTTTACAAACTATCGAAAACAGTAATAAATGTAAAAGATTCTATGAAATTCTATCTCAATTCTAATTTGCTAAATTTTACAAAAGTAAATCACAGCTACACTGAATACCTACCAAAGAAAGGCTCTGTCTGTTTCGATTGCGCAATATTGATGATACAGTGTCTTGGGTGTCACATGGCTTTTCTGTGTCTGTCAATAGAGTTAAAGTTAAGTACCGGTACATGTATATCAGGAATAATATGTGTCATTTCAGCATGAGATGGGGAATACAGATTGTTTTCTGAATTAAACCATTCTCACACAATGACGCTTTTTGAAGTCCCACCAGATAAAGGCTTTAGAAAACTTTGTGGAAAATGAAGGAATTGCTTGTCACAAGCAATTTCTTCATTTCCCACAATGATTTCTAGCCAAAAAGACCATGAAATGTAGTATTTTAATCATTTGAAATTGTCATCTGCAACATCTTTGAATTTGGACCAGCATAAATTGTTGCTGTGTGGTAGACAAGGAGGCAAGAACATCAATGAGAATTATGATATTTTCAAACATTTCAAAAATATGATTTTACAAGGGCACGGACCTAGCCCTTTGTTTGTTTTTAGCAAACATGCAGGATCTAAGAAAGAATGAATTGCAGTTGATTAGAATTGTTTAATTCTACTTCAAGTTTTCAATACCCCTATGTACTTTCCATGCATGATTGATTGATCCATTCTGAACATTGCTGCAGGCGAAAAAATAAAATATTGCAAAAAACAGGACTGGTGTACAATATAGCTTAGAAAACAGTTGGTTATCAATATTTCCTTCTTTTGCTTCCTTGTTTTCTATCAGAGATATCAAAACCAGAGCTTGTTTGTGAAATAACAGCACTTGGTAATTTGTGACTGTAAAAGGCAGCAAAGGTCAACATGTATTACCATCTATGTATTTGAGAGTCCTTGTCACTTTCTTGTGTGGAGTGACAGTTTTGATAACAGGGTGTTCTAGTAGGGCATTGAATCCAGACTTCTCATGGTCTTGAATCTGTAAAACATGTAAAATTTACGAAGAGTCCAGACAACAGCTAGAAGGGAGTGAACAGTGGGGTAAACATATATATATATCAAAACTTGTTGTTTTAAATCCAAACCCTACCTTGTCTAAATGGAACAATCACAGTTTTCTGTGACTAACAAATCATATTTTATCATTTCAATTTCAAAACAAATTAGGAATTAACTTGAGGGTCATTAATGGCCCAAGTTTAGAAAAAAACAGATTTCACAATGTTAATTCTTATGCCCAAGAAAATATCTGCGAAACATACCTTGACAAGATCAAAGTCACTAGGGTATTCAAACGCTGGGTTGTTTCTATCCACTATTGACCATGACTTGACATCAGAACCATTCAGGGCTGTAGTTAGGTACCGTCTTCTCGTGTCTTGGTTATAGTAACCAGAAAATGTTACTATATACTCTGAAACGAAAAGTAGATGGGTATATTGATATAATTCAGAGCTACAGATAAGGTGGAGTATAAGCATTCTAATTTGGTTATTTCATTACCAAACCCTATGTTGTGGGTAGACCTTTGTCCTGCCAAATATTCCAGTAAGGCCAGTAGGCTAACTGAACATTTGAAATCATCCACAGAAATACTGCTCAATGTTTGGCGATTTTTATTTCTTATCAGCGAATATTTCCTCTTCTCTCAAAAAGCTAATCTTGATAGAGATTCTCAACACTAGACTACATGTAGTTTGGGAAAGAGTAATCAAATTGATCGGTAAAATGCAATTACCTTGATCAATGATCGACGAGGCAAACTCCATCTTCAATCTCTTCTTTGGCAGACCATCTTGGGTGTCATTACAGCTGTGTTTCTGATATGTTAGCGGGTCTCCAGAATAACATGCTGGCAGGATCTGCAACACAGCTGTCAACAACAGCAGAATTCGGCCTTTCACCCACATGTTCTTCATGAGTTTCAAATCATCTTTAAATCAAGTATTTTAACATCAGTTGTACTACACATACAGAAAACACTTTCTTTCATTTTTAAAACAAGTCTTTGTTTGTATCACTTGACCATTTTGCAGCATCTGAAAAACAAAATGTAACATTGGAATATTATATAACATAATAAGGAACATCTAAATTGATATAAACTTTGCAAGACTATACTACCCCATGTCCAATAAAACATGAAAAGTCTAATCCCAAAGAGCTGCATTGAACAAGTGAGTGAAAGGTACAATGATGTGGTCATATACTAGATAAGAGATGATATACACAACTTTTATGTTGTAGAAAACAAATTTGGAAAGAACAAGAGTTGAAAGATGCGTTTTGGAACACCATTGCTGGGATTATTAAATATTTTGGGCTGTGCCTTTGCGTCATAGTCGCAAGTAATTTATGTACGGCGCTTCAAAAATGAGCATCCGCGCCGAATTGACGCATAGTTTTTCCGTATGACACAGTATTTTTATCTGGGCGCGCCATTAAAGGGGGTACTTTCTGTAAAAATAGCACCAAAGTATTTCATATGACTTTAATCAGCCAATCAAAACGGGGAACAATTGGGGAATACCGATTACATCACCAGCCGAGCGTTAGCGGGACGACAGTCGGCTATTCCGTAGATCTGCCGAATGCCACCGAGTGGAATATTTTGTTCGAATTTGAATCAAACTGTTATCTCAGTTAAATTTTGTATACGGAGCAAATCGTTCACTCGATTTTAATTGGATGATAAACAAGAGGACCATGATGGTCCTATATCGCTCACCTGAACCAAAATGATATAAGCAACACTTTTCTTCAATTCAAAAAATATTTATGACTCTAAGACTGAAAACGAACTTATGGTCAATAACATTGTGAAAATCGAACTCATCCAAGACTTCATCGTGCCCAACATTGTGTCCAAGATTTGTCTTGTTTGATAAATAATTGTAGATTCTGGAGTATAAACAAGGTCGAAAACAGCAATTTTGTCAAATTCAAGGGCACATAACTCTCGACTTTCTGGTCAGATCAGGCTGAAAATCAAACTCATCCGAGATCTTATGATATCCAACATTGTGTCCAAGATTTGTCTTGATTGGTCAATAATTGTAGATTCTAGAGTGTAAACAAGGTCTAAAGCAGCCCAATTCGGCAATTTGATCAAATTTAAGGGCACATAACTCTCCACTTTTTGATCAGATCGGACTGAAAATCAAACTTATCCAAGATCTTATGGTCTCAAACATTGTGTTCAAGTTTTGTCTTAATTGATAAATAATAGTAGATTATAGAGTGTAAACAATGTCAAAAACAGCCGAAATCAGCAATTTTATCAAATTCAAGGGCACATAACTCTCATTTTTCTGGTCAGATCAGACTGAAAATCAAACTCATATGAGATCTTATGGTCCCCAACCTTGTGTCCAAGTTTTGGATTGATTGATCAATAATTGTAGATTCTAGAGTGTAAACATCGTCGAAAACAGCCAAAAATGACAATTTTGTCAAATTCAAGGGCAAGTAACTGGGACTTTCTGATCAGATCAGACTGAAAATCATACTCATCCGGGATCTCATGGTCCCAAACATTGTGTCAAAGTTTTGTCTTGATTGATGAATAAATGTAGATTCTAGAGTGTAAACATGGTCAAAAACAGCCGAAAATGGCAATTTTGTCAAATTCAAGGGCACATAACTCTCGACTTTCTGGTCAGATCATACTGAAAATCAAACTCATCCGAGATCTTATAGTCCCCAACCTTGTGTCCAAGTTTTAGATTGATTGATCAATAATTGTAGATGCTAGAGTGTAAACAATGTCAAAACTAAGCATTTTTCGCATTCAAGGGCAGATAACTCCTGACTTTCTGGTTCAATCTGACCCATAATCGAACTCATCCGAGATCTTATGGCCATACATGTTTTGACCAAGTTTGGTCAAGATTGGCTTATATTTGTAGATGCTAGAGTGTAAACACGAAATTGTGGACGGACGGACGGACAGACGGACAGACGGACAGACGGACAGACGGACGACGGACAAAAAGTGACCACAATAGCTCACCTTGAGCACTTCGTGCTCAGGTGAGCTAAAAAGATAGCAAAAACTTTCTCCTTTTGCTTAAATATTTTCCTTGCTTTATTGTACATGAAGTCCCTTTTGTTAACTTCAACCTTGCCATCTCCTGCAGCTTTCAAATTGGACTTTTTATCTTTGTCGTGAATGTCAGAAAAATTGGACCAGTCCAAAGATCTATTATTTCAGAAAGGGTTAATCAATTCAAGTCTTTTCCCAAAGATACACATTAAAAAAAAAGAGGGGTAAATACTCCTTGCATCAAAAAATGATCTGGAGCTCTGCAAATCATCAACCATATTTATCAACGGCAGAGTGCAGTGAGTCCGAGCAGGTCGATTACACCGATGACAAGTTATTGGATAGTTTCCTGGTAGTTATTTGCAAACAGTGAATGCAGAGAAATTAAATGATCCCAGGTCCCCCACCGTGGCGTTGCCCCGGACCCCAATGGGGGCCAAGGCGGCCTCCATACCCCCGGCCCAATTAGGGCCCATGGAAATTTCCAGCCTAATCCCTGCCATTGAGGGGCAGAGGCATATCAAAATGTATCTTTTGAAAAGTACAATCAAGTGCAACCCGGTATCATCATTTCTTAATGATAATGTATTTCCCACGCTCTTTGGTTACGAACAGCGTTTGGTTCACCGATATTTACAGAGTTCCCACTCAAAAAATTTTTTGGGAGTGCATGCACTCCCTGGAGTAAAAAGTTGGGAGTGCAACATGAAAGCTGGGAGTACACTAAAATATATGCGCAGTAATGATTCAGTTAAGTAATGACGAGTGACAGGTGTTAGAATTTCAGGGATTTGTTGACATAAACAGAAATAGCATTCCTCAAACCATTTTACCTTTTTCAACCTTTATCTAAACTCAATCAGCAAACATCATTAACACAAGCTGTCATTCCCATCCATTTTTCAACTACTATTGTGCTTGCAGTTTGGAAAAACAATCTATCTCTTGACATTTTTGTTTCAATTATTTCTACATCAAGCAGACAGCATGGTTTGTGACACAATGTCAAGTACTTTTAAGATATGCTTGTTGATTGGTTTATTGAAGCCTTCCAGCGAGTGTCTTTGAAAACAGGGTGCTCATAATAATTACTTATCATGAAAATTACATTCTGAATGTAAACAACAAAATTATGCGCTATTATCATTTGCCAAGGGGTAATTACATCCATACTTAACCAGTTTTAACCAACAAAATATATTTTCATTGACTAAGATTTATTTTTCCTGTAAAACAGAGAAATTTTTCATGAAAAATATGTTTTAAAGCTGTTTCCATTCAATGAATTCAGTGCGTGCATGCACCCGTTACCCAGAATTTGCGTGCGTGAATTTTCTTTTCTGTACGTGAATTACGCACATATGTGCGTGAATGGGACCTCTGATTTAGTTTTCATTTCCGGTCTCTTCTACGGCTGATCTGAGTCCTTATTACAAAATTGAAATTGCTTCCCCAGTGACGCAGGTCTTCAAATTTGATGGGTCCCGCAGGGGTCTCGTTTGCCAAAATTTGGGGCCGTTATTCGGTCCCATTCCAAATGGCAAAAAGTATCTTTCTTTCCCAATTGTGTGGTGAAAATTCCCAATGAGGACCTCATTAAGACCTCATCTTCATTTACAAACATTTTGAAGACAGTTTTAGAGTAGATTCTTAAACAAGAGTATGTACAAATGCATTTTACACCACCACAGTCTAATTTGATGTTGAAACTGAGTGACAGTATGAAAAAAAAACTTGTTTTAGTTTTTCCCAATTTAGGTAAAAACGTCGCTATTTTTCCCAATTTCACTGGCCCCTGGCCCCAAACAAAAATTGGTAGCAAGACCCCTGTCCCGCTACCATGATTTTTGCGTTTCCTAACTGATCCCTGCCTAAATCAAACCTGGCTTCGGCCCTGACCAAATGTCTGTCCCGTCGTGTGGTGTCCCTAGTCGAGGGGTAGAGCGTCGGCCTTGCGACTAAGAGGTTCCGAGTTCGATCCCCAGTAGCGGGGGTTGATCAAGGCTTCTCATTGGCCCACACATTCGGCGCGAGTACTGGTGGATTTCCAGGAAGCTCAATCGAGAGGGATTAAAATAAGATGAAGAAACTTTCTTCCCAATCGATGTAAAATAAATGCGTTCAAAGGAACGTCTGAAGAACAAAAATATTTCAATGCAGTGTTCTCCCCAGCCCAATAAGCTGTATCAGCCCCACTACAGCTTCATGTAAATCATTGTAATGCCACTACAGCTTCAAAACTTCCCAACAGCTTAATTTCCTCAAAAAATCAGTAAAAAGAGGGATTTGTAGACATTTCATGTCAAAAAGTGATAAATAATGCATTCTTATCTAATAGAATGCAATAATTCTGTATAAAAACATTATGGGAAAAGAAGAAATTGCTCAAATTGAGCAATTTCTTCTTTTCCCATTATGTTTTTATTCACCAATATTTGCATGAACACAATGCATTTCAAGGTTTTACACTACTTATAGCGAGCGATGCGAGCAAACTGGCGCGAAGCGCCAGTTCGCAGTGAACGAGCGTTAATGGTAATGCGTGAAAACGTTCTTACGTACATATGTTGGGCCGATATTTTTTTATTATTAAACTTCCGGTCTCCGGAGTGAATGTTTTTGGACATCAGTTATTGTGTTACGGTTGTAAAGGATGGTCAATAATGCTTACCAAAAAATAAAGACGTTAAAGCTGTGGGATTCAATTGATTTAACAAATACAAGCTGTGGACGAATTACGTCTGTGAAATCCTTACCACAATTTTAAAAATCGCAGCGTTTCTGGCTACCGGAAGTGGATGGACTAAAACACGCAAAGGACCTGTTTTTGGCGCAAAGGATGCAAAGGACTTGAAGGCAACGCAAAGGAGATTTATATCAGCCCAAACTCCTTAATCATGATTATTTATCGCATTAAATTGTTTTATTCATGTATTTTACGATTAAATCTAGTCAATAATGTTTGTTTTGGAGCATAAAGTGTCTGATTTTTGTGTTGATTCCGATTTTCATAGTCCACTCACGGACGAAAAGGAGCTGGTGGTGGACCGGCTCAAAGGAGATTCATGTCAGCCTAAACTCCTTTGTCACGAATTTTTATTGCATTTAATAGCAATATTCACGTATTTTAAGATCATATCTAATCCATCATGTTTGTTTTTCTGTCAAAGAGTATGTTTTTTTCTGTTTTTTTTTTTTTTTTTGTATAAATTCCGATTTTCATATGCTACTCGCAGGCGAGAAGGAGCTGGGCGGCGCAAAGGAGATTTGTATCAGTATAAACTTTTTAATCATGAATTTCCAGCGCAATAAATTGTAATATTTATGTATTATTAGATCATATGAATCGGGGTCAGAAAGGCCCAAAACCAAAAAGGCCCAGTCCAGAAAGGCCCAAAACCAAAAAAGACCCAGTCCAGAAACGCCCAATTTACAAAGGAAAGAATATTGTGGATATTATGTAAATTAAAAGATATTTTTAGAGTTTATAATGATAATTTCTGATTACATTGTTATTGTTGTTGTAGTTGACATGCAGTAGGTAACCCTTTACCAGATGGCAAAATTTCCAACTGCTCCAAAGTCCAAGAAGGTGCAGATGATCTAATCAATATAGGCCCATATATCACTTATAGATCTATAAATTTCTACAATTTACCAATTGATTTGTCTGTTATTAAATCTATCATAAATCACATAGTTTTTCAAATTTAAAATTCTTAGCCTAATAGGGTCTAATTAATTTAACTTAAAATCACGTATGGGTCTAATTCTATAATTTATCAATTCATTCATCTATTATATCATCATAAATCACATGAAATGATGAAATAGACCCTAAAATATAATTAGATCTATAATTTCAAATATAATTTAGATATAGGTCTTATTTTATCATTTTAAATATTGGGCCTTTTTGGACTGGGCCTTTTTGGTCATTTTTGGTCTATTCAATACTGTGTATTTTTTTTTTTTTTTTTTTTTTTTTTTTTTTGAAAAAGTGTCTGGTTTTTGTATTTACTCCGATTTTCATAGGCTATACTCACGGGCAAAAAGGAGCTTGCGATGGTGCAAAGGAGGTTCAAATCAGCCTAAACTCCTATTAATCTTGAATTTTTATTGCATTAAATGGCAATACTCATTTATTCTAATATCATATCTAATCATTAATGTTTATGTAGGGACATAAAGTGTCTGGTTTTTGTATTGAATTCAATTTTCATAGGCTAAACTCATGGGCGAAAAGGGGCTGGCGGTGGCGCAAAGCAGATTCATATCGGCCCAAACGGGTTGGACGATTTACCAAACAAACCGAAACCGACCGAAATGTACCGAAACCAATACCAAAACGGGCCGAATGGTAGCGAAACGGTATCAAAACATGAAACTATTTTCATCTAGACATGTAGCGAATTCATCATGGTGTAGTCCAATCTTAGTCTGGTCTAATATGAAACGATTTACAGTGGTCGAAATAGTTTTTTTTTTCTTCAAAATATCTCTCAATACGTTGTAGGCTTAGTTTTTGAAATTTGAGACGTCAATCGGTTGTTTGAGAGAGAGCTAAACTGGATAAATCTAGTGTAATTAAAATGAATGGTGTAGTTAGATTAAACAGGTGATTAGATTATTTTTCACAAGCATGCCAAACTCGCTGTTAAAAAGGGATAGGCCCTAATCATTTGGCTTAAATTTTCGCAATGACGCATGTGTCCTGCAGACTTCAAATGAATGGTCGCGTTCGGAAATTTTACCTCTTTCCTAAAGATCGATGCACAACCTTTGAGCTATTTCCCAAATAGAAATATGTTAAACTGGTCCTTTTTGAGACTAGAGCCTGAAGACAACAAAATGCATTTATAAAGGCATTTTGTATTAATTGTCCAATTGCTCCTTGCTAATACTTTCTGTCTAAATATAAAAATATGAATTTGTCTCTTTCGTATCCATTTTAAAGGAAAACATGCTGATTACATTTTTTCCCTCAATTGTTTCCATTAATTTTATCCTTGTGCTTCAAAACTGGTCTTGTTTGAGAAAATTTATGGGTAACTTCTACAAATTTGCATTACACATAGATTCTTCTTAAATCTATCTCTTTTTCAATGTAGTTTTGTCGGTCCAAAAGTGAACTGGTATGTTTAGGGGAACATCCCAGTTGGTCCAATTCCAATTGGTCTAATATTCAAATTTCCCATTTCGTCTAAAACCCTTATTTCAAGAAATTTGCTTTTCTTCTAAAATATTTTCTCAGTTTGTCTTATATATATTTATTTATGCATGTATTAGGCCTATAGATATATATTGTTGAATAATGTCTTTTTATTTAAGATTTTTGGGACATGAAACAAGGTCTGAAAAAGTATTAGACGAAATGGGAATTTTTCGTCTAATCCAATATTTTTATATATTAGACGAAATGGGATTAGACCAACTGGGATGTAACCATGTTTAGTTAGTTTGTCATCGCTCGCTTTAAGGCTTTGCCTTAATTACATATTAATATGCCACTACGGCTTCAAATTATTCTGGGGAGAACTCTGCAATGGTACAACAACCAACATCCGCCCTGACAATTTCCTGATAATGTTTAAACTCAGATATTTGACCATTTCAATAGCTGGCAAGAAGTTTTCATGGAAAACTTCAAAAGGGAAACGGTTAGAACTAAAAAAAAATGAAATCAAGATCATAAAGATTTGTTTCAGTTTGGCAGCATTTAAAAATATCAAAAACACATGATCGAGGCGCTGACAACATCGCTTATCTTTGTCAATTGATACATTTCTCTAAACCGTTCGTTTTGGTTTTGAATAGGGCTTAATGAATAACAAATAATGAAATAAAATCATTTCAAAACATAAATTTTAGAAAACAGACATTTTACCGGAAGTAGAACATGGGAAAATAGACTGGAATTTTATTTTGATTGTAGACTGGAAATTTAGGATCTCATCGGTTCTTGCATACAGCCTGGCGCGTCGCGATTGTATCGAATTTGGCCGACTTTAACCCATTACCAGACGGCACAATTTTAGTCCATATTAAAAGATGTTACAGACAAAACATGAAATGTTACATTTTTGGTCTTTCGATCTATGTTTTGGTAGCCTAAAAAACGGTGTGGGAAATGAAGAAATGCTTTTTTAACGATCACAAGCAATTTCTTCATTTCCCACCATGTTTTCCAAAGCATTTATCTTGTGAGGCGTCAAAAAGCGTCTTAGTTTGATAATGGGGAAAAGGGCGTATAAAACATGGGCCCATTTGACTGCATGTGGCTTCTCTCAGAAGTTTCGATTGAATAGTTAGATCTATTTAATCTTTCTGATAAATCTTAGTATTCTATATAATTTACTACCGAGAAAGTAACAATATCAAGAGCACCAAAATCTTTATACGTAACCTTGAACGCAACCACCATTGCAACTTTCCATCTGGATACTGAAAACTGCATGTGAAATAGCCTACCCCTGGGCAATGTTCACAAAATGCCACAACAGGACAAAAATAGGTCTCGAATAGATTTGTTAGGCCTATAGGCTAAACACATGCTAGCAGTGCAGTGGTGGTCTGTCAGTGTGCAGAACCACATTTCAAGCATCTGTATATTCTACAGACACAAAATTATAGAATAATCAGGTCCGTAAGGAACAAGGGGTTGGCCTAACCCCACAAAGTTGGCCAAAAATGCCGAATTTTCATTATTCTAAAAATCCACATTAGCCCCTCTAATATTCAGACACAGGCCCATACAGGGCTTGAGCCCCCCCCCCCCCACCGCACACACACACGCCCGATATAAAATTGCTTCCTACGGGCCAGATCATTGTAACAAAAGGAGGAGATCAGTTTGACCCCTACTCATTTTGCGCACTACGACCCGGAAACATTGTCGCTGTAGAGTGTCATTGTCGCTGTAGAGTGTCTTCTAGAGGATGTCACTCCTCATTGAAGGGGCCTGGTATTGAATATGAAGTAAAACGGGCCCATTTGAGAGCGTGTAGCTTCTATCAGAAGTTTCGATGTGACGCTTTTTTGTCTGCTTGACAGATCATTCATTAACTGTACCAAGAAAAAGTTATCAAGTTGGGCTTAACCCATTACCGCACAATAACTCTTTTTGACTCCCTTCAAGATATTGGCTTAGGAAAACATTGTGGAAAATGAAGAAATTGCTTGTGACAAGCAATTTCATCATTACTCACAATGTTTTCCATCCAAAAAGACCTAAAAACTAAAAATTCCAATCACCTGAAGTTGTCGTCTGCAGGATCTTTCAGTTTGGACTGGCCTAAAATTTTGTTGTTTGGTAATGGGTTAAAGGAGTAACGTTACACAATTTGCATCCGGGTAGGCCTTATCTCACAAATGAATAATTCACGAATACTGATGGCTCAATCAGATTAGGCCTACAACTTACAGGAACAATCCACCATCAGGGACATGCAGACAAATTGACTCGGCCGAGTCAACTCGCCTGCATGTTCCTGTTGGTGGATCTTTCGTTTTCAACTGAATAGAGGATTGTCAAGCAAATAACGCGCATGCGCACAAGCCGTAATTCAGCTATCGGTTTCCTTTGAGGGGGCAAGTCGATAATCATTCTATAATGGGATAATAAGCGTGACGGATTAATCTGCTATTGTGATTCGTTAAATCGAAAAAATGGGCGGACACGATCATTGTTGCGTGTATGGGTGTGATCATAGACGGAATAAACTGTCAAATAATTGTAGATTCTTCACTTTTCCAAAAAAAAAATCGGCATTAAAAATGCGTTGGATATGCGTCGGGTAGACAAAACTTGAGTTTAAAAACACTTACAAATAACGTGAAAGTTTGTGGATGCCACTTTATTTTGGGAAAGCCAGACAGAACTGATAAAAACAATCCTGACTATGTACCAAATAGAAATATACTGTTATATATATTCAAAATAAATGCCAAATGAATACGTTCGTTTCCCTTCTTATTCGAAAAACAAGGAACCTGATCAGTAAAATTAATGCTTAAATTGCGCTCCGACTGGGATGTTTAGCATTATTGATCAATATTTGGTTTTGAAATAATGATACCGATGACCTGTCTCATTAACGTATTGCTATTAATTTCGGGTTTTTTTTCCTTCAAATTTCGTTCAATGACAATTTCGTCTCATTTGTCACATGTCTGATTGGTGTCCAAAATTATCATTTTTACAGCTTGATTAACCCTTTCCCAAACAAGACCTGGTTTTGACGCCCCTAATAGAAAATGTTTGGGAAAACATTGAAACAAAAGAAGAAACTGCTGATGACCAGCAGTTTCTCCTTTTGTCTCAATATTTTCTATGTTATATTTTACACAAATCCTATCTTTAATAACATCCGTTTTGTCATATGTGGCAGTTTCTGAAGTGCATCGTCCTAAAAATTTGCCGTTTGGGAAAGGGTTAAAGGTTAAAGTACATTTCGATTGTCAATATTGATGGGATCAGTATTGTCTATGCAAAGGGTTTTGCAGATACTAAGGCCTACCGGTATATCACGCGTTTGACAGTCTCGTCGGTACATTACTTTAATATCGCCTTATCAGTATATCACAATCAACGTTATCGGCTTTTCAACAGCAACAAAAAACCCTGTCATTCCAGAACCCTTTCCTCACCGATATGTTACAAAGAAACGTGCCAATGCGAATATTAAATCTTGAGAGAAAAAAGAAGGCTCGTTAGAACAGGGGCCGGTCGGTCATCGATCAAACCATCGTTTATAACGCTGAGGCAAAGGGGAAATGCTTACCATCATCGTTTTATTCTTTCGTCAGAATGTTTTCACAAGTCAGGGACAGGCGTACAATCACAACTAGGCTTAGCAAATATTATGCATAATACCAAGTGGGGTTAGTTCAGAGTGGCGGATACAGAGTCGTTTCGGGGGGGGGGGGGGGGGGTCAAATGCCCCCACACCCTGTAGTGTAATTTATTCATTTTTTAAAAAAAACTTGTTTCACTATTTCCAAGACAGCAAATATTGAGACTGTTCTGATCGAATACAGTTGAACACGACACCGAGTTTTGACGTCCCTGGTCGAGAAAACCTTGGGAAATATTGAAGCAAAAGAAAATAATGCATTAATGCTGATCATCAGAAGTTTCCCATTGGGCAATATTTTCTGCGCTCAAACATTTCATATTTTACTTTAAAAAATCAAATATTTTACAGCCTGTACATTTGTAACTCCTTTTAAGCATTGTGCCAGCCTTAAATTCAGTCGTTGGAGAAAGGATAAAATTTCTCTGAGAAATCGCCATTAATGGCAAAAACACCGTAAATGTTCTTTGATAATTCGTTGTTACAATGTTCTGCCTTCTCAATAACGAAATATCGTTGGCTGAATGGTTAGGAATATGCCAATCACCGGTGTTATTGCAAAACCTCGTAACTGCAGTTTGATTTAAGCTGTAATTACAAGGTTTTACAATACCACGGAAGATATAGGAGTCGATAAATACCGGCTATTGATCCCGTCAAAATGTATTCGCAGACAAGTGAATGGGCTTCGTGGTCATTACGAAAATATGACAATAGAGATAAAACAAGTAAAGTTCTGATAAAAATAATGAATCATTTATTTTAAATTTCGACCGATTTTGACATCTAGGGGTCTAAGTGATTCAGCTCGAGCACAATTCGATGTATAATCAAGCTCACATGTGTAAATAAACATTGTTTTCAACCGTATCTTTTACAAACAAAATAGAGCGCTAATTTGCCCGAAGTAATTAGTGCCCCCTCAGGAACACTGGACGTGTATTTTTAATTTTCTTTGTGAAGAGTTTCGCAAGGGGAATAACTCTTTGACAAACCTCTATTCTTCTAACCATATGTGATGATTTAAACATGTTATACAATATTTTTATTCATTGCCTAAGTTTCTGACTGGCTATATATCTTTATGATTTAACTGTGAATACAATATGAAAACGAAGATTAATCACAGGGTAACGGGTATCAAGATTCGAGAGCATCAAATAATTTTAGCTACACTTTCTTGAATATAACCACCATTATTGATATTTTCCATCTCTACCGAAAACTGCGTGTGACATACGCCCAAATGAAAGGTAACGACCGGACAAAATAGTTCATGAAAATTTTCGATAAAACATATCCTAGCAGCGCACTGATTATGATGGTCTGTCAGTGTGCCGAAGCATATTTCATGCACAGTTCTGGCTATTCTCCAGACATAGAATCATGGCAATAAATGGAGGAAATCAATTTTGACCGGAACTCGTTTTAGGTACTACGACCCAGAATTTCCGCTGTGAAATGTCTCCATAAGGTGCCACTCCTCGATGAAATTGATTTGAATTAAAGACTGAAAGAGATCAAGTTTGGTAATGCACAGCTAGGGGCCTAATCTCAATTTTAAGCTTCAGTACACTACACGACTTTCATAATGACAGAGAGATCATTCTTAAGCCTTAAATTTCACACCAAGAAAGTGGTGTCATGACTCACAAACATAAAATCTTCTAAGACAAATTTCCTGCAAACACCTTCTAAATTATATTATGCAAAGACCAACACCTGGCAAAATTAATGGACCCATCGGAAGCGCGATTATAAATGCATATTAACTTATTGTGTTTTAAGATCTAAGTGATCAAAAATACATATGTCTATACTGCACTCCCAGATTCCCAATATGAGCTCTGTGAAAAAGCAATTGACTGGATTGACTGGCATCCCAGGCATCGTAGCTGTAGTGTTAGTGTACAATCGGTCATTTCAACTCCACGCAATTTAAACAGAATACAGAAACGACGTTACATCGTAGATGACGTAACGTCAACTACTGGTACTCATTCAGAAAATGCACCGTGTGTGGTGAATTAGTATCGACAACAGCTCCTATATTAGAAAATACCACTTTGTGTTATATATAATAGTGAAGCTTATAAAATAAGGATTCATATGATGTAACAATAAAACGCGAGCGTTTTATTCCTAGCATTTCCGAGCAATCAGAATTTGTAAAACAACGTTATTTCACAATGTCCCCGCGTAACAACGCGCTACATATTCTCGTATAAAATATTGATTTATTTCAACACGGGTAACAGCAAACGTTAGATTTTCATGCAGACACTTGCGATGACTCTTCCCGTTACAGTAGTTGTGATTTTTCGAGGTAGAAAGCTTTTGTTGTAAAGTTATAGAGTTTTCGAGAAAAGCGCTAAATATGTCCCCTTTAGTAAAAAAGAATTTATTAAATCGAGAGAAAGACAAAAATTCGCCATGAAAAATGCAGCCATCAGAAATTTATTCTCGGAACTTATTCGTAAGTATTTTTTCTATCGAAAGGTAAAATGAAAATTGATGCTTATGAGCTAGGTAAAATAGAGTTTTGAATGAAACGGATAGTTTTGACAATGTCCGCCGACGTTCATTTTCATTTTTAACTTCGCATTGAGAATTTTCTTTTGCGACTGTTGTGGTTTATCGACGGAGAATTTCTATGAAAATACATTCCTAAATGCACATTTCTATATGCTATCTATGTTCTATGTGTAGTACTTGCAATATTATTAAAGTATCAAATAATTATGCGTATTCGAAAAAGTTATGTCAAAAATGTCCGCATGCGAAAATCGCAACGTTCTGTAAATGTAAAATTACGTTTAACTAAGAATTCAGACTTGAATAAATTTGTTGGTGAAATTTCGATTTAGAACACTTAAATTTAATTTCCAGTTAATATGTAGAATTTCGCATCATTCGATACATAACTCATTTCACAATTAAAGAATACCTGTGTTGCATTGTGTAAGAAATATGACGTAAAAAGCCGTAAAATGGAGTTAATTTTAGTAAATTTTCGAGTTTTAACTAGAAAATTTAAATCAAATCCTTCGTATTTTTTCTATGATTGTTATATAGAATGTGAGTAAATTTATTATTAAATATCTAG
Source organism: Fragum sueziense (assembly GCA_963680895.1). Lineage (NCBI taxonomy): Eukaryota > Metazoa > Mollusca > Bivalvia > Cardiida > Cardiidae > Fragum > Fragum sueziense. Next base: position 43,475,249 of record OY804599.1, read on the forward strand.
TTTAAATGTTAAGATGTGTCGGCTAGATATGCTTTCAAAATATCAAAAACACTGTGTCGAAAGCGATTTCGAAAACACACCGATTTTCCGACGTAACGTTATTTTATGACGTTGCACGTTCACTTTCATGTTCGTCTATTCAAGTCGTTTCTTTATAAATTTACATATCCCCGCCTTAAAATGTTTATGTTTGTCCGATTTCAAAATTCGTGCAATTGACAAAATTAGTGATAAAACCAGCAAGCAAACAAAAAACAAACAATAATGCTCTTTAAAATGCACATTTTAACACATTAAATAAGTAAAAACAATAATGATAACCAGCATCTCGTTTTCTCACAAAGTTTTTCAAAAAAAATATGATGAACGGGCACCTTAAAATGCATAGTCAGGAAAAGTGAGACACATTTTAGGCATCCGAAGATTTTTGAATTTGGACGAGACTGAAATATTGTTGGTATTGTTTTCTTTTACTATCATGTTAGTCTACATAAAATCATGATCTTTATAATACCGATAATTACGAATGAAATACGTCTGATAAACCCAGTCACAACTACTGATCAAACTACGTGTAATTCCAGCCTTTGGAGCGGTATTTAAAACGAATATTGAAATGGAATACCGGTAACATGATAATCATTAGAATTTCTGTAGAGTTTCGGTACGATGTTATACCAGGGAAAAGTTTTACATAATGAATAAATGATGATTTTGCGTATTAATAAAACCTGTCTCTTCTCAACCGAATATAATTCTCATTATAAACAATCTCTTGTAGACAAAAACTTTCTGATCAACAGAAGATATAAAGCGGTTAACGTTAAAAGCATTTTGACGTCGTAAGTTACGCTTATGAGTACCAGTAGCTGCATCTTCGCAAGCCAAGGGTGACATCTACGACGTAACGTCGTTTCTGTATTCTGTGAATACAAACGTAGGTGGGTTCAACCTTGGCTAGCGAAGATGCAGTAGCTGACGTCGCGTCAGATGTCACCATTGGCTTGCGAAGATGTATTGTAATGTGATTTTCTACGGTGCTTCTCAAACTGTCATGTGTAAAATGCAAAGGATTCAAAACATGTGCGCAAAGCTCGTTTTAATTAAGGCGAAACAAATATGACAGTAATAAACAAGCACTAGTGTTTATTTTGTGTTTTAGGTCATAGAGCTCTATGACATATTTTGGCTTCCTATTAAAGCAAAAGTGAATTCAAAATTCTAACTTGCATGTTAAGCTGTTCTAGGGGACTCGCTCCGGCTCATTTGTCCATCGAACAACTCGATCTCCGAGCAGAGTTGTCGTTCGTTACTCTCACCATGTATACGTATGAATGGGGAATGATCCGTCGTGAAAGAGATTGCGAACAACTGCCACCTAAAACACGTTTAACCCTCTCCCAAACGCCAAAAATTTAGGGTGATCCATTTCAAAAACTGCCATAAATGACAAAATTGCGTTATTAAAGATAGAATTTGTGTAAAATATGACACAGAAAATATTGAGACAAAAGGAGAAACTGATGGTTTCTTCTTTTGTTTCAATGTTTTCTCAAGTCTTTTCCACCAGGGACGTCAAAACCAGGTCTTGTTTGGGAGAGGGTTAAGACCCACTATCTATGCGACAGGCTGTTTTCAACAAACCACTCGACAAACGCAAAACGTTTGGTGGCAGTGTTTATAAAACAGCAGACCTAAAACTATAGATAATCTCCCACAAACAGTTCGGTTTTGGTAAAAATGATGAAAAGGACACATGGTAAAATACAACATGAGGCTCATCAAAATGCTAACATGCTTACAGTCAATCATACTTCATTTTTCGAGATAGTATATTTCAAGGCACCATTAATACCAAAAAATGGGAGTTTAGGCAATTAATATAAATATAGGCTACATGTATATTAATATATACATCTCGTTGGACGTGGTCATTCTAAACATGGTCCAAATTATGTCTATCTACCTATATACTGCCTAACTCCCCTTTCGAGTATTACTGGCATCTTATGGAAACGATGTTGACTTTGATTCTGTAGACGTTCAATTACTTGATAAGATATAAAACATGTAGTATAATTCCAGTTACCATCAACCTACATAGTTGTAGGCCTGCCTACAATCGATGAAGAATAATTCCTTACGGTTCATCAAGAGAAACATCAAAACTCGTAACAAATCCACCAAAGTGACCGCTTACAAAACTTATGTCCGACCACAATTAGAGTATTGCCCAACAGTTTGGCATCCGTGGCAAAAAACCCTAGCCCATCAAGTTGAACAAGTCCAAAGGTCAGCCGCAAGATACATCTACAATGACTACTCCTACACAAGCAGTGTATAAAAAATGATTGAGGAGCTCAACTGGCAATCTTTGGAACAAAGACGTAACATTAGCTCTCTCATCTTCTTTTATAAAATACAGCATCAACTAGTCTGCGTGGACCACCATCACATTGCCTATACCCGGTATCTTAATTGTTTATTGCCCTATTCAAGAACACAATACCATGCAAATTCTTACTTCCCAAGAACTATTCGGCCGTGTAATGGTCTCTCCTATGAAATTCAGGCAAGCCTCAGTGTATAGCAGCGTTCACTGAGAGGCTTAGCCAGGTCAAAATGTAAATTTAAATGAGTGTGTTTTTATCCTTTTAACTATCCCCCTTTTTAAATTGTAAGATATCTGCTAATATTTAACAAGTTTCATTTTCTTTAACATAACTATTTCTTTTAACTAACAGCTGTCCCAGATAACGTGCCTGCTAATAGTAATCAAAGATGATTGATAGCAGTATGTACAGTAGAACTTGGTAGAAGTAAAGATTTGAAAAGGGGATGAACAAGTCAACAATGGTGTCAGAAAAATAGTTTTTAATTACTTAATCAACATTGAATAATTTGGGCCTATATTTGGCATTGCATGTTCTGATTAACATTTCTAGACGCCCCATTAAAAAACTTTCCATTTAGACTAGACTTTACAAAAATACATTTCAGATACGAATTCGTGTAGGCCTACTTAAGCCTTAAAGGATATGCCTATATAGGTTTATTGAAAACCATAATCAGTTTTCCACACGGTCTACATAATAATCTGTATGTGCATAATTTAATTAGGTGCCATACTTTCATAAATAGATCTATATTTATTTGTCCAAATAAGATAATTTTGGTACACTGTTTCTCGATTAAGAGACGATGGTGACTGCATTTTAGTTATTCTATTTATAATTAGCCCCAGTCGACCAAAATGGCCGACGGATTTGCTAATTTTCTCTCTTGAATTTTTTTGCAGCTTTTATGCCAATTAACGCGTGTTTGTCAAGGTTTTGATTGTTGCAGTTATGAAAATAAAAGACATGTTGAATTAAATGTAAGTACTGTTATACACCAGTAGCGTTTCTTCTCTCTGAAATCATTGTCTAGTGGTGAAAACTAGTGTAGGTCACCTGTGATCATTTAGGGAGCTATTTTACACAGGGTTACTTTAATCTGCTTTGAATATATCAGATTGTTTGACTCAAATATGCCTTTAGAATAGATATAAAAAATGAGCAAGTATCCTTGTGTCAAACTGAGTGAAAGATTTGTTCCATGCAGCTGTCTGTCCATTTAATGTTGTTTAACTTTACATTTCAATGGTCATTTTTGTAGGATTTTCTTCTATTTCAGACGTTACTTTGAAATATTTATTTTACATCAATCCACAAGGAAGGTTTTAATATTTTAATTCTGCTTGATTCTGCTAAACTGACATTGTTTGCGTTACAGCCAGTATTGAATACAGCAATGTAAAGATACAGATACAATAGTACCGTACGCAACAATGAAAAGTCCAAGAACCACCTGCACTGTTTGGGATCTTCAGACGTTCCTTTGAACACATTTTTTTACATCAATTGGGAAGCAAGTTTCTTCAACTTATTTCAATCCCTCTCAATTGAGGTTCCTGGAAATCCTCCAGCAGGGGTAAAAGTTTTCAGGCATATGCCTGAAGTTCAGGTTTTTGAGTATCCCAAAATGCCCCATTTTCTCGATTTTTACTATATAAATACAGACTTTTCCAGGTTTTCAGGTTTTTCAAAATTTTCAACTTTTACCCCTGCACCAGTACTCGCGCCGAATTAATCCGAGTTTTCTCTGATGAAATTCGCTCTTGATTTGTTGATGTCGCTCATTTACATCAGAGCGCAGTACCACTCAAAAACAACGGATAGTAGGTCATTATCAGAGTTTCCATTCACGCAAAATTGTGCGTGAAACACGCATATTTGAAAGAAATCACGTACAAAATTACGGCCCCGTACGTGATTTCACGCACAAAAATTTGGATCAGCATCTTTAGGTGCCAGTTATTAATAGATCTAGATCTATATCAAACATGTGGGGCGCCGTGGTCTAGTGGTAGGACGCGGGCTTAGGGATCGAGAGGTCCTGGGTTCAAATCTTGCTGAGGTCACGGGAATTTTTCTGAGCAAAAAATTTACCCCACGTTGCTCCTCTTCACCCAGGTGTATAAATGGGTACACAGGAGAGTTGAAAGCCGATGTGCTGTGGCTGCCGCAGGCGCCGACTGTATACAGCCGACTTGAAGCTCGATGATCGTGGAGTAAAGTGTGAAAGTCGCGCGAATATGGACCTAGTTCGTAAATTTGAGACTATAAACCACCTTTACCTTTACCTTTACTTTACTTACTATATCAAACAATTCCGAAAGTGAAACTAACCAAGGAAACTCCGGAAACTAGAGTAAATCTGTGTTACTCGTATGTGATGATTTGAGCAAGATAAAAAACGCCGCAAACACAGTCAATTGATGACGTAATCATTCCAGTCTCAATATAACCACGTGATGTTTACGCACCCAAATAAGGTAACGTTTTACTATGATTTGTTTACAAAAGTTGCGCGCGCAACAAAGGGTGGGAAATGGGATGAAGCAATGAAAACAACACGCTATCTACGAAGTAAATACACTGACGTTAGATGGTTTTAGCACCGACGCGTTGTCTCTTTCTTTCATGCCGCCACGCGATTACACAAATTGACTCTTGATTACACAGATGAATTCTGTCTACATACAGGGTTTTCCCGGACGCAGGATATTGCGTCCTAGACTCTTAAAATTGGGTTCAGGACTCTTGAAAATATAGGCTGTGCGTCCCATGGGACTCCAAAATAAAAGTAAAAGTACTAGCTTACTTGAAGTGCTATGATCGTCTAGTTTACCGAAACTACACCTGCTTACATTCATTTTTAAGCAGACATTATGTGCATGACATGAAACACATTCTTGACAGACGCTTGCATAAGGTTCCATTTTTATTACTCACAATAAGAAATACGCCTATGGGTGGGGGGGTGTTAGAAGGGATTTGTACCCAAATTGTTTTGTACTTTTCTGTGACTTTTCCTAATTTTTACCAGATTTGATAAAATCAAGACTAGAACTACTTCCAGATGGGAGAAAGTGTTATACGAAAATCCAAACATATTCCTGTTTTCTGGGTAGCATTGGAACTCTGAATTATCAAATTCCAGTCCTAAGTGTTCTTTGTAAATTACATTTATAGATTAAATTTGATTTTGATATTATTCAGAATGATTCCACCATTTTGGTCAATACAAACCCTATGACAGGCTGGATGCCTATATTTTGTTAAACATGTATACATGTATACACAAAGCCAAATACTAATAATGGGTCTGAGTTTGCTGCAGTCTTTTTAAATATGGCCGATATTTGGTGTTCATATTTAACTGATTTTCTAAGACTCTTAAAATTAACACAAGGACTCTCAAAAATCATAGCTGAGGGTCCCAAGGACTCCTTCTTTACAAGATCAAGGGAAAACCCTGTACATATTAAACTGGTGTGCTTGCTCGACCATTTAGACAGCAAATCTAGCTTTCGAATTATAAAAATAAAAAAGTAAGTGTTGCCAGTAATGTAAATTGGCGATTGATTTATCATTTACAGTAAATGATGGAGTCAAGTCTGAGCCACATTCGATTTTTGACCCACTTTTTTAAAAATATTTTTTTTATTGTCGCCTTACTCGCTTATGGCTTTTGAAGACGAAGTGGCGATCGCCAGCGCCTACCCTGTCTGTCATTTATACCGAAGAAACAAAACAAAAATACAATTTTTTGTGTACTTTGATATAATTTTCGGAAACTACCGAAGATTTCGGAAAAACTGATATTTCCAAATCGTACCACGTCGGCGAAGGATATCGGAATATAGCGATAATTCCGCGCAACACTTTTAATAAGCATGCATTGCAAATTACACACATATTTCATTCTTTTATTGGTTTTTACCCCTATTTTCTGTCCCATACCCCCATTTTTCAATGACAATACGTGCAAAACCCCTAAATAAAAATCTGAGTGGAAACACTGATTATAATTAATGACTGTCAAAGTTTCCATTCACGCAAATTTGTGCGTGAAACACGCATATTTGAAAGAAATCACGCACAAAATTACGGCCCCGTACGTGATTTCACGCACAAAAATTTGGATCAGCATCTTTAGGTGCCAGTTATTTAAAATAGATCTAGATCTATATCAAACAATTCCGAAAGTGAAACTAACCAAGGAAACTCCGGAAACTAGAGTAAATCTGTGTTACTCATATGCGATGATTTGGGCGAGATAAAAAACGCCGCAAACACAGTCAATTGATGACGTAGTTATTCCAGTTTCAATATAATCACGTGATGTTTACCCACCCAAATAAGGTTACGTTTTACTATGATTTGTTTACAAAAGTCGCGCGTGCAACAAAGGGCGGGAAATGGGGTGAAGCAATGAAAACAACACGCTATCTACGGAGTAAATACACGGACGTTAGATGGTTTTAGCACCGACGCGTTGTCTCTTTCTTTCATGCCGTCTCGCGATTTTACAAATCGACACTTGATTACACAAAGGAATTCTGTCTACATATTAAACTGGTGTGCTTGCTCGCCCATTTAGACAGCAAATCTAGCTTTCGAATTATGAGCATGGGCGGATCTAGAGGGGGGTCGGGGTGGGGGGGGGGGGTGGGGGGGGGGGTCCGGACCCCCCCTGGCATTGGCCGAAAATTAAATTTTGACTATATAAATTTAGTGTAACGTTGCATATTATTGCATATTAAGCCATAATTTGAGCTTGGACCCCCCTGGAAAATAATCTCGGGCTTGGACCCCCCCTGGAAAAAATTCCTGGATCCGCCCTTGAATTGAGAATAATAAAGTAAGTGTTGACAGTAATGTTAATTGGCGATTGATTTATCATTTACGGTAAAAGATGGAGTCAAGTCTGAGACACATTCGATTTTTGACCCACTTTTTGAAAAATTGTCGCCTTACTCGCTTATGGCTTTTGAAGTGGCGATCACCAGCACGTGCCCTGTCTGTCATTTATACCGAAGAAAAGAAACAAAAATGCTTTTTTTTGTGTATTTTGATATAATTTTCGGAAACCACCGAAGATTCCCGAAAAACTGATATTTCCAAATCGTACCACGTCGGCGAAGGATATCGGAATATAGCGATAATTACGCACAACACTTTTAATAAGCGTACATTGCAAATTACACACATATTTCATTGTTTTATTGGTTTTTACCCCTATTTTCTGTGCCATACCCCCATTTTTCAATGACAGTGCGTGCAAAACCCCTAAATAAAAATCCAAGTGGAAACACTGACTGTTCCGGTGAGGGTTGTTGCAAAACATTGCCTATAAACCTTTTAGAAATATTTTTGGTCTTAAATTTTTCACCAGGCATGACAATAAATGGTTCATTGATCGGTATCATAAGGCGTTCTAAGGATATCATTTAAGATCAGATGGTGAACAAAGCGCCACAACTTGTGTCGAACTTTCAGTTGTTTTTGAATGGTAGTGCGCTCTGATGTAAATGAGCGACATCAAAATATCAAAGAGCGAATTTCATCAGAGAAAACTCGGTTAACCCTTTACCAAACGGCAAAATTTTAGGGTGATTTACTTCAAAAACTGCCACAAATGACAAAATGGAAGTTATTAAAGATAGAATTTGTGTAAAATATGGCATGGAAAATATTGGGACAAAAGGAGAAACTGCTGGTTATAAGCATTTTCTTCTTTTGTCTCAATGTTTTCCTAAGCCATTTCTATTAGGGACGTCAAAACTAGGTCTTGTTTGGGAAAGGGTTAAGCGCCGAATGTGTGTGCCAATGAGAAGCCAAGAACAACCTCGGCTACCTAGGGTAGAATTCGGAACCTCTTAGTCGTAAGGCAGACACTCTACTCCTCGACTATGGACACCACACGAACTCGAAACCTTTAATTTTCTTTATTTGCCGCAATATTTCTTATGCCATCTTGTACAGAAATTATATTTTTATCAACACCCATTTTGTCACCTGCACCAGCTTTCAAATCAAAGCAGTCTAAAATTTGAAAATCTACCAAATTTGCTGTATGTTAATAGGTGAAGAAAAGATTTAATGAATGTTGATCAACATATAATGGATATTTACATCAGTAACAATTGACAATTTTGTACCCTACCCTTTAGCTCTGTAAATCTTTTTTACATTTCAGACATCATTTGAAAAGTGATGATGATGGATTGACGATTATGGTGAATTCAATGATGAGAGAAACAAACAGACATGAGAATGGATAGTGAACAAAATAGACAATATTATCATTCTGTCCTTGATGATGTGGACAGTAATGACTTGATTGGCAGAAGAAAATGCTGTGCTAAACCACTTGGAATTCAGAGGTGTAATTCTGATGGGGTGCTGGTCCAACAAAATGGATGTCAAAAGGGTAGACCTACCAGCAAGTCATCTTCGGAAGTTAGTATAAATGGAATTTGTGAGGAACTGGTCACACAAGCTGACACAAACTGTGCTGTCAGTGACTCTGCTTGTGCCTTCACAACAAGCTCTTGTGTAGGCAATGGATCTATTGACAGAAAAAGAGCCAATGGAATCAAAAAAGATATTTTATGTAGACAGCAACCAAGCAGGGAGAGCAACATTCTGGCAAATGGTCGTTCTACACAAAGTGCGGAGCAAAGAAAACCATATTCTTTGATAGATAATGAAGCAAGAGTCAACAACATTGATGAGAGTGTGCTGATTGGACGTGTAAATGGCATGAACTTGAATGTGGATGCAACATCAGGTCGACCTGACTATTTATCTAATGTATGCAATACTTACAGACAAGAGGCAGATATTCTTTATGGGCGTACTCATGGTGGAATAAACCAAAACATGGTAGGAATAGAAAACAATTTGCCTAATGGACATGAAAATGGTGACAGTGATGACAGTGAAGTGTTAGTTTGTCATGGAAACCATAGAAGTTCTGCCATTGATATTGGACATTCAGATAGATCAAACAGAAGAACCGCTGATGATGGTAGCAACGTCAGAATTCCAAATGTGCATCAGAATTATCTTGTGGTCAGTGCACCTCTTGCTGTGCCAGAGAATCTTTCAGATGAAGAAAGTGCCTCAAGCCTTGGAAATTCAGAAAATAACACATTATTGGGTGCTTTAGAACTTGGGCAAGTAGAAGATGAGTTGTATGAAGACAATGAAATAGAGCTAATGGACACAGACCCTGAAGGTGGTGTGGATAGGATCATAGAGAATGGACTCAATATATCTAGTCATCCTGTTGATGTTTCAAATGGTGCTAAAGATGATTCAGATGAATTAAGTATTGAAAACAATAAAGAATTGTCAGACTCGGAACATGTTAGTGAGACTGAGGTTACACTCCAAAATGATGGCAATCAGATTGGTAGTGATAATCAAGATGTTGAAAATGTGCAACAAGTGGAAGAACAAACTAGATCTAGTTCATCGTCAAGTTTGGACAGTATTGATGATATTGGTGACTTCATAGAAGCAGATCTTCCTCCTAATAATGACAGACTTGCATTTTTTGCTCGTGAGTCGTCCTCCTCCAGTACGACAGATGAGGATGAAGGCTGCGGAGATGAAGTTTTACCAAACGCTAACGAAGATGAGGAATCTGAAAATGAGACTATAGATCCGTTAACACATGCTGAACAACATAATATATCTGGAGAACTGATTAATGAAAAACTGCTAAACAATACTTCAGCTGAACTGCTTAGTTACTCAAATGACTTCACTCGAAGTCCCTATGCATTTATGAATTCACGGGTTGAAGGCACTTGTAATATATTTTGTAACAGAAGTTTAGAGGATAATGAAGTAGTAGGTGAAGATGCAGATTTACCTGATTTGCCTCATGCTAACCTTGAAGCTTCTGGTTATAGTGTGTCTAACATTGATAATATAACTCTTCCATATTCTTATGCCGCTGATAATAGAAACGAGTCTTTATCAAAGTGTGAGAATAGTTGTGTAAGCTGTGATAAACCTGTAGATAAAAGTTTGCAAAGGAAAGACGAAATAGGGGTGGTTGTCTGTGATAAATGCTTTAATGAGAGGGACTTCGACAAGATACGAAAGTCGGAAAATGTTGTCAGAAAGAAAATACGGACTGTCCCTCACTCTAGTTCAACCAATAGGCTTTCATATAGGAACAGTTATTGTAGGACAAACTCTCAAGACAAAGTCAGTAATGCGAGTCACAGTTCAGTTGGACTCAGTAGTAGTGAAAGTGATCCATTTGAGAGGCTGTATGTGTCGGACTCGTCAGAGATGGTGTCTCCTGACGTCGACACGGGCGTCGAGTCTGTCTTCCCGTCTTCCAGTACCAGCTCAGATGGAGCGTCAGTGCAATATAACCAGGTTTGTCATACTTATATTTTAGACTTCTTTCAAGCTTAACCTTTTCTCAAGCTTTGACATCACTATTAGAAAAATTGTGAAAAACATTGAGGCAAAAGGAAAAAACACTGCTAATGTAGGCTGCAGATGTTTTCCATAATAACCCTATACAATACTTTCAAAACTAAAGAGGCATGGGGATTATATTCAAATTTAGTCAGATAGAAGGGGAATTTTTTTGCTGATTAACGGTATTCATGACGCTTTAAAATTCTTTGTTCTCCAGATAAACTTTGTGACTAATAGCTCAGATGAGAGAAGGCTGCCTAGTAATGTTGGTATCCAAAGACAATAACATTTAACATGATATTCTTGTTTTAGTACAATGTCAATGTTATTCCTTGGTACATTTATCTACAGCTCTTTTGTGCTAAATATATTACACTGAATTTTTTTGTCTTCCAGATAAATTGTGTGAGTAGTAGTTCGGATGAGAGAAGGTTGCCCGGTAATGTTGGTATCCACAGACAGTCTGTATCTCTGGAATACGAAACTCCAGATGAAGTGCTGTATTGTCCCTACTACACTCGCAGGTCTCGAAGTCTCGATCAAGATCTTACATTGAATGGTGCTGCTAACTTGTAAGTGAAGTAAATGAACTTTTACCCATTCCCATGCATTGACGCTCAAATTAAGTGTAGATAAAGCATTGTGAAAAAATTAAGGGATTGTCTGTCACAAGCAATTTCTTTATTTATTATTATGTTTTCAACCCAGAATGATTGGCAAATTTTAAGATTTCATTCACTTAAAATCATTGTTTGTTAGATCTGTACTACTCAAAATTTAACCCATATTCAGTTCATTCTATTCTGGAAGGCAGCATAGAACAAGGCCAGACTGTTATGCTCTGCTGCCTGCTAAAATATTCTTGAATATGACATTCCAGATGAACGGCTGTATTATCCCTATTACTCTCCAGGTCTACATCAAAATGCTGTCCGACACGTATCTACACTATTTATTTACTCCAATTATCCTGGATAAGTTTCAAACATACCACTTTGAATTTATACAATGAAAAGCACAATTTTTTTCACAAATTCTTTCTAGACCATATGATATAATGTGCCAACATCCATTTTGTCTTCTGTGTATCTTTGGAATCTGAGCAGTCCAAAATTTGAATGTTATGGGAAAATTTATTCTAAATTGTTAATTTCATATCCAAACCCTATGTTGTTGGTACTTATTTGAATACCCACAATGTAGGGCTTGATGAAAATTTATTGAAATATTGCATTTTGAATAGCCATTATCTCCCCTTTCTTATCTGTGGCTCTGTTTCAATGGTTTCTTCACGGGGGATAATCACATGATTCAGAATTTTAGAAAATCATCAATAGTTTTGTTAATACGGGACCGATTTGAATTCCGTTTGAAGCAGAGAAGGTGGACATACGTCATGCATTAGATGAACGTGTTGGATTTTTGAAAAATTAACTGATAAAAAAGTTATTGAAGATAAACCAAAATTTTGGTTTATCTTCAATATTTTTTTTATCAGTTGGTTTTGCAATAATTTACTACGTCCAGGTTTTTTCTGACATTATTTAACCTTCTCTGCTTCAAACGGAATTCAAATTGGTCAAGTATTGACAAAGTTATTGAAGATTATCGGAAATTCTAAGTCACATGATAGTCCACTGTGTTCTTGTTCATCGTACATCCAGGTCACCAGATAGAGATATACCCAACATTTCTGTCACAAGCTCAAACTTCCAAGACGACGAGAGCAACAATCAAGAGAAAGTTTTCGACAAGCGACCCTACCATGTTGAGCCCCCAATTCCAACCTACAGTAGCTCAGATGAGGAAGAGAATACCCGAGTACCAGCCCCCTATCTCAACCATACAGACATGCAAGAGGTGAATGGAGCTGGTACCCCGTCTGACATGAACAGTTTGATCTATATGCATCATATGAGCAATCCAGAGTTTGAAACTACACCACAGAACATCATGTAAGCTGGAATACTTTACAAGTAGATCTTCAGTGTAAATGCAAAACCTTGTATGTCGATTGTCGCGATTTTCAAAGTACAAACTTGTGCGCCCAGTTTAGACAATTCTCGTAGGTTTTGAGATATTTTTTACTTATCTTTATTTATGACACATTATTTGTGAACAATATGTCCAATTTTCAAGTAAAACATTTCAGTTTTGGAAAAGTTATTGCACATTTTTCCACCCCCTTTAAAATTTTCCAAAAACGAGATTCAAGGTTTTGCATTTACAATGACGAGATGTGATAAAGATTGCAAATTCTTTTCAAAATTTCTGTAAGTCATAAAAACACAATCACTTTGTACCCAAAATGTGAAAAAACGCAACAAAGACTTGCATACCCTATTGTAATTGAACCAGGATCTGGAATAAGGTCCCTTAACCCTTTCCCAAACGGCAAAATTTTAGGACTATTCACTTCAAAAACTGCCACAAATGACAACATGGAAGTTATTACAGATAGAATTTGTGTACAATATGGCATAGAAAATATTGAGACAAAAGGAGAAACTGCTGGTTATCAGCAGTTTCTTCTTTTGCCTCAATGTTTTCCCAAACCTTTCCTATTAGGGATGTCAAAACCAGGTCTTGTTTGGGAAAGGGTTAACCCATTACCACTCAGACAGATGGAATCAAGGGTGGTTTTAACCCTTTCCGGAATGACAAATTTTTAGTGTGTTCCAAATTCAAATATCATGCAGACAACAATTTCAAGTGGATGAATTTTGCTTTTATGGGTCTTTTGGGATAGAAAACATTGTGGGAAATGAAGAAATTGCTTGTCACAAGCAATATCTTCATTTTCAACGATGTTTTTCCATGCCTTTTCTTGAGAGGCGTCAAAAGACATCAATGTATGGTAATGGAATGAAGCATTAGAGACCAACATGGTTCTAGATCAGCCTGTGTACACACACAGTCTGATCAAGAACCATGTTGGCCTCCAACAGCTTCTTCATGGCCTGTAGCAATCATGAGAGTGCAGTATGGATCCCAATCAGACTCCACATGGGCAAAGGCTGCTCTGGAATCATACTTGCCTCAAATGTTTCAAGGGACCCTTTTCCAGATCTTGGCTCAATTATAATTCATGCATGTTTTTGTTTGCAACCTCCATTTCAGTTTTAGATTTTACTGTCCGAAAAACAAAAGCGTCATGAGTTTGAACCAGGGCTTTTCCAGTTCCATCCATTCCGACATTTGATAAACTCATTTATCTCTCATCAATAGATAGGAATCATCTAAGCGAGAGATCAGCTGGAGGCTCAGATTGGATATTGCGGTAGCACTGATGAAATACCAGGAATCTATGATTAGATGCTACAGCCACCACGACCATATAACTTTTGCAGTTGAAAGAGGGGTTAAACCCCAAGAGGGATTAAACCCCAATTAATCAACCAATTAATCAATAAATCTGGGACACTCTCTTTGCAGTGTTGCTGATGAACCTATTTATGAAGATATTGAAGATTTACAACTGTTGTTAGAGGATAGAGAGAATGATGGAGATCCAGATAATAGGGCAACCACACAGCCCCTCTGTCATGCAATATCCAAGGTAAAAATATTCTGATTAAACTTTACCCTGGTAATGCTGATCTCAGAATATTATGGTCACTTTGACAGGCAAAATAGAACCAGACCAGCCTGCTCTTAAGTGCAGTCTTACCTTATTTTATACAGTCTGTATCCTTAAATTCAGCATGACAAGGGTTATTTATATAGAGCAACTCTTGTTGGATGACAGACAAAATTAACTTAATTTATGTCAACTTGGCTAATCAGTGTTCTCCCCAACCCAATAAGCTATAGTGGCCAGACTTTACCTTCAAGTAAATCAGTGTAATGTCCCATAGCTTATCGTCGGTGTAAATGCAAAACCTCATATGTCGATTCTTGTGATTTTTAAAGTACAAACTTGTGTGTCCAGTTTAGACAATTCTGGCAGGTTTTGAGATATTTTTACTGATCAGTATCAATGATACATTATTTATGAACAATATGTCCAAATTTCAAGTAAAACATTTCAGTTTGGGAAAAGTTATTACACTTTTTTCCATCCCCTTTAAAATTTTCCAAAAACGAGATACAAGGTTTTGCAATTACAACGATGTTATAATGTCTTAAACTTTTCAGCAAACAAAAAAGCGACTTTGATATATTTCATGTTTAGAACTGACATGTAAAACATTTTGGGAAAATTAGAAATTTCGTCTTTTCCCATAATGTGTTCAATAATATGCAGCCATGATTTGCATTATTCTTATCTATGTTTGGGGTTCAGCAATAAGAGTTTGATGACACTAGGAAACTACAGCTTCACATTTTTCTGAGGAGAACCCTGTTAACCCTTTCCCAAACAGCAAAATTTTAGGGTGGTCCAATTTGAAAACTGCCATAAATGGCAAAATGGATGATATTAAAGATAGGATTTGTGTAAAATATGGCACGGAAAATATTGAGACAAAAGGAGAAACTGCTGGTTATCAGCAGTTTCTTCTTTTGTTTCAATATTTTCCCAAGCATTTTCTATTAGGGACGTCAAAACCAGGTCTTGTTTGGGAAAGGGCCTGTTAATGATCTATAGTTCTGCTTGCAGCTGAGAAGAAAGAAGCGATCTAGAAGTCCTGTATCGGATGTAGAGAAAGTAATGATCTGGAACGAATATGAGGCCTATGTTGTACAAGTAAAACAGATAGGTACTTCAGCGTGCGGTCCCACTGCTGTCTTAAATGTACTGGTAAGGCACTTAACAGTTTACTTCTTATTCGATGTACTTGACCAGGCCCCGGTTTCTCGAAAAAACTTAAGTACGTTCTCATGCTCAAATCTGGGCACCGTGCTCAAATTGCACGAACTCCATGTGAACTTCAATCGAATACCCTTCAACATCGGAGAGTATCCCTTTAAAGTTGAGCATGTTCTCATGAGAATATACTTAAGTTTTTTCGAGAAACTGGGGCCAGATAAATGTTTGACAATGGCTTTTATGACCTTTGTTAGATATTTAAAGCATCAGAACAACATGGGGACATTTAGAGTTTGTGTAGTTGTGTGGTCCATTAGCAATTGCATTATATTTGGCCAAAAGCAAGAGAATTTTAGCGCTTGATTCCTATCGGGGCAGCAGTTTCCTATAAATGTAATTTAGAAATTAACTATGTGGGTTGGTAAAGATAGCTGCAGACTTGATTTAGAAGGACAAATGAACTTGACTCAATTTCTCTGGACAGAATTGATCTACCCATACAGGTTTACCAAACCATACGCAATTTCTTAAAAATATCTTTTACCTGTTTGCATGTTGGACAACCTAATGTGGAACACTTAAACCCTTTCCCAAATGTCAAAATTTTAGGGTGAACCACTTCAAAAACTGCCACAAATGACAAAATGGAAGTTATTAAAGAAAGGATTTGTGTAAAATATGACAAGGAAAATATTGAGACAAAAGGAGAAACTGCTGGTTATCAGCAGTTTCTTCATTTGTTTCAATGTTTTCCCAAGCCTTTTCTATTAGGGATGTCAAAACCAGGTCTTGTTTGGGAAAGGGTTAAAGGATGTGTAGACAAAGCCTAAACTTTAATTTGATATGTAGAGTCAAATTTGGGAGAAAAAGATTTATGAATTTAATCAATGGATGTGATAACTTATTTCTTGATTTGTCAAATTATTGACTTTTAATCCCCCTTATCGAGAGATTGGGAGCTTATTGTTTTACTCATGTCCGTCCGCCCATCTGTCTGTCCGCTGTCTGTCCAAAAACATTTTGCCATTTCTCCAAAAGTATTTGACATACAAAGCTGAAATTTGGTATGTAGCTTCCTTTCAATATGACCTTCCTCAAGGTCATCTGGGAAGCCATATCAAGTTATCAACCTTTAACAATGGCCATTTCGGGGGCATTCATGTTTCACAAAACACATCTTGTTCATTACAGAAAGCGTTTGATTTTCAAGTTGAGAAGGAGGAAGTGACGCAGAAAATCACGTCGACAATGAGGATGGAAGCAGCTCCTATACCCTACTACCTGTTCTCACGATATTCTGCAGGTACAATATTAATTAAATCATTCCAATAATGGAAAATGAAGAAAATGCTTGTGACAAGCAATTTTTAGCTCCACTGGCCGACAGCCCAGCAGGCTATTGTCATGGCGGTGTGTCCGTCGTGCGTCCGTCCGTAAACATTTTCTTTAAAAATCTTCTTCTCAGAAACTACCATATGGATTTCAATCAAACTTCACAAGAATGATCCTTGGGTGACCCTCTCTCAGATTCCTTCAAAGAATTTGGATTGAATCAGAATAACCTGAGTTATCTGCCCTTGAATATCAAAAATAGCTGATTCTGACTTTAATTTTACTCTAAAATCCACAAATATTAACCAATCAAGACAAAACTAAAACAGAATGTTGGTGACTATAAGATCTTGCCTGGGTATAATTTTCAGCTTGACCTGAATTTTACATCATGAGTTATGTGCCCTTGAAATTGACAAAATTGCCATTTTCGACTCTATTTTGACTTTGTTTTCACTCTAGCAACTACAAATATTGACCAATCTAGACAATACTTGTACAGAATGTAGATGACTATAAGATCTTGCCTTGGTGTAATTTTCAGCTTGATCTGAACTTAACATCATGAGTTATGCGCCCTTGATATTGACAAAATCACATTTTCAGCTCTATTTTGACATTGCTTTCACTCTAGCAACTACAAATATTGATAAATCAAGACAAAACTGAGACAGAATGTTTGTGACCACAAGATCTTGCCTTGGTATAATTTTCAGCTTGATCTGAATTTTACATCATGAGTTATGTGCCCTTGAAATTGACAAAATTGCCATTTTCGACTCTATTTTGACTTTGTTTTCACTCTAGCAACTACAAATATTGACCAATCAAGACAAAAGTTGTACAGAATGTTGGTGACCATAAGATCTTGCCTTGGTGTACTTTTCAGCTTCATCTGAATTTTATACAGGGTTCGCACAGTCTTGAAAAGTGCTTAAATTTTAGCCTTTTTCTTGAAAAGTGCTTAAAAAAGTGCTTGAATTTGTCAAAAGGTGCTTGAAAATGATTAAATGACTAAATTCATGGTAAAAAGAAGATAATTTAAACATTCACTCAAATTAAATATCGGGAAAATATTATCTATTTAGGGCAAGGATTTAATGGCTCATCAATTTGTGAAGAATTATGCCTCTGAAAGTAAGAAATTTGGCAGGGCAGTGTATGTTTGTACTGCAGCACTCTTTGTTGAAAACCATCATTAGTGACTGTTGTACGAAGAAATGTGCTTGAAAACTGGAATTATGTGCTTGAAAAGTTCTTAAAAAGTGCTTGAATTTTGGCATTGGCTGTCTGTATGAACCCTGTTATATGAGTTATGTGCCATTGTCAATGACAAAATTGCCATTTTCGGCTATATCTTCACTTTTACAACCATTAGTATTAACTAATCAATACAGAACTTTCACAGAAATCTTACTGACCATACAATCTTACTTGCTCGTAATTTTAAGCTTGGTCATCCATTTGCTTGCATGCTCAGCCTGAACCCTTAAAATTGCATTCAACAAGACAAATAATCAGGCCTGTGGAGCGCTTCCAGACCACCAGGACTGTCTAGTTCCATTTGCAAAAATGTTTTATATTCAGAATGATGAAAAAAATAAGATTTTATTCATTTGATTTAAATGAAAGAAATTTTGCATTTTTTGGTCTTTCTATGATGAAAAAACGTGGAAAATGAAGAAAATGATAGGCAAAATTTGAGGAAAAAATGGTGGGGAAAGTAGGAAGTGAGACAGAAAAGAACTTCTACAATTAGGTAAGAAATAGTTTAACCCATTACCAAATGGTCCACATGCTGCGCTGACAAAATAGATGTGAATAATTATGGAACTTGCATACATGTACATTTTAGCACAGAAATCAGTAAAGAAAAGGAAAAATGCTGATTATCAGGTGTTCTGTCAGGGGCAGGTTCTATCATTTCTATCCTAAAATGAATACACTTTTGTGACCTCATTCATATAGATTAAAAAGCCAAGATCAGGTAAAGAGGGACCTCTTAATAGCATTTGAGTGTTCTAGAACGTTAAATGGCACTTATAGAACTGTTCTAGAACTGTTCTAGAAGTGCCATTTAATGTTCTACAGTGTTCTGGCGAGGTAGAAAAAAGTATGGGACAAATGTCTCATGTGGCTACTCAAATGTTGGGGACATTTTGGACAAACTAGGGGACACATTTTAAATCCGAAATAAAAATTTAAATAAACTCCTGTGCACCAAAATTAACCCAAGATATCTGCATATACATTGTAATGGCCCACTTTGGCGATGTTTTCTTGAGACACTCAGCTAACAGAGCTTGTCCGAGGAAAAAAAGTTGCCCCAATTTAATTTTGGTGGTCATACAGGCATGATAAACAGACATTGCGAAAGCTCAAAAAAACTGTCAGACATTCGGTCTGACAGGCTTGAAAAATCTGTCAGACCGAAAACAAATCTGTCAGACCGAAAAAAACAAGGAAAAATAACATGTAACCACCTTTTTTATTCTGAAGATATAAAAACATGACTGACACTCTAATCATTCACGCCCATAGTCCATAAGCCTTTCAAAATTAGACAATTCACTTTGCACCCTCGAAATATTTAAGGGACGCCATTATACTACGACAGTAAAAGTAATATGTATTCCGATTGGCTAATCAATACCTGTTTCAGCCAACCACAATCCGGTTTACAAATCAAGGGAAATAATCGGCAAAACCACGATATAATAGTGCCGTCCCTTCGTACTTTGTTGTTTATCAATTTTCTCGCAAACAGAATGACAAATATTTTGGTTATAAGCTTCCATAATTATGCAAACGCGAGGTATTGAAAAAAAGCAAAATGGTCAAAATATGTCGGACATACGGACCGACGGTATCGAATTTTCAATCGGACCGAAGTCAAAACTATCGGACAATGTCCGCGGTCCGACGTCTTTCGCAATGTCTGGATAAATTTACGAAGCAGACAATAGATCCTGTCTTTTGTCGACGGGATTTTCTGCCGACGACAGCCCAGGCATGGGTTTATCTATCTGGTTTGAACTTTCAAGGGTCGAATTTCACTGTGCCTCTTACGATTTACTGAAATAAATCAGGATACTCTTAGTTTTCTTCATTTTATTTGGTGGAAAAGAATCTGATGACGGCATTTTTAGATTCTGCAAATGCAGGTGTATTCGTTTTTAAGTAAATATTGATGTTCAGTCATTCATTAATTTGATCGCTTTAATAATGATAGACACAAATAAATATCAAATTGTTTTAAATTCTTAACATGTATGTGTATTTTTATTATCAATCTAAAAATCAGTTTCGGTTAAATGAAATTATTCAATTAAATCTGTAATGTTGGTCGATTAACTAGCACTCTGCGCCTGAAATTACAAATCGAACCCGACCTATAAACAAAAAGGCCCCGGAACTTCAGTCGCGTGCAACGGTAAATTGATATGAAATTACAGCGTTTTCGAGTTTAATGCTCATTCAGGGCCTGCGAATTGAATTCTGGGTAGGAATTAATGAGATGAATGATCAAGTTTGGATTTTTCCTTTTACTTTCGAGTACAGTAAAATTTGTCAGTGGCCATAAAAAACAAAATTCGATCTCGTTATTATTTTCATGCGACAGAAATTGCATCTTGACAAAATTTTATGCGACATTTATTTTTTTCATGCGAGAATGTCGCGGAATCGCGGCCTCGCCAGAACACTGGTTCTAGAACAGTTTTAGAACTTTTTTGCAGGGACAAGCACGGATGCTGATCAGCCTGAATATACATACAGACTGATCAGGATTCACGTTGCTCTCTCTTAGCTCATGTCTCTTTCAAGACTCTAAGTAACTGTAAGAGAGCAGCATGGATGCTGATTAGACTGCCTTTAGGCAATGGCCGATCTAGAAACATGGTATTCTAAATGTTATCTTAATTCCAACTCAAATTGTTTATTTGTTATATCCAAGTACAACAGCTTTTGGAGGATTATCCCATTACCAAACAATTTTTTCGACTAGTCCAAATTCAAAGATGTTGCAGATGACAATTTTAGGCGAATGAAATGTAAAATAAATTTGTCATTTGGCTAGAAAATATTGTGGGAAATGATGAAATTGCATGTCACAGGTTCTGCATTTTCCACAATGTTTTCAAAAGCATTTTTAGCTCGACTTTTCGAAGAAAATGAGAGCTTATACTGTCAGCCGGGCGTTGGCGTTGCAACCAAGGTTAAAGTTTTTTCAAACATCAATAACTTCCATACTATCAAAGGGATTCAACCCAAACTTGGAATACTTATTCACCATCACACCCTCTACCTTACTACTAGGGCCCATGACCCTGGCTCCACTATATTTGGAGTTATGCCCCCTTTATACTAAGCAACTTAGAAAGTCGATCGCGCTGTCTTCAGACAGCTCTTGTTTGTTAGAGAATTAAAAGGCGTCACTGTGCAGCTTTGGGTTAAACAAAAGGATATGTTATTTTTAGGTACAACAGCTCAAGCCCTGGTAGACGGCGTTTGTTCAGTAACGAGGGGTGCCATCAGGGGTCGGTTCTTCCATTTCTATCCTAAAAGAGACGTAGAACTGCTCAAATGGCTTGGACATTGGATGAAAAAAGGTAGGGGGATTATTATAACATGAAGGTTTTAATAACTTTTGGACCATCTGGAACTTGAGGCAGAGAATTTTCCTTATTAGTCTCATTTAGATACACAATGTATTACAAAAGTAGCAGGTGAATGATACCCTGGTAAAAGGATAGAATCTTCTGCCCCCTTCTCTTTAACCCTTTCCCAAACAGGCAAAATTTGTAAATAATATAGCACTGAAAACATTGAGACAAAAGGAGAAAATGCTGATTATCAGCATTTTCTTCTTTTGCCTCAATGTTTTCCCAAGCCTATTCTATTAGGGACGTCAAAACCCGGTCTTGTTTGGGAAAGGCTTAAGAGACATCCCATAGTGATTTTCTCACAAATTTTACTTTTATTTTTTTCCTAAAAGAGCATATTTTCTTATGAAAATTTCAAGCCAAAATATTGCGCCCTTTACGAGGGATATATTTTATTCTTAAGATCAAATCAATAGAGGTTAAAGTGACATTTCACATTTATTTTACATAAATTTTACTTTTATTTGTATCTGAAAGAGCAAATTTTCTAATGAAAATTCTGAAAATTTGGAACAGTTTACGAGAAATATATATTTTTGTGCTAAAATTTTACAAATTGTTGTGGACAACAGTTCAGATTTATATGGAATTTGTCATTTTTGTCTCATCTTTCAAGGCATATTTTTCGCTTATAAATCACAACTTCGGAAAATTGATAGCATTTCTATGCATTAGAATAACCAATCTTTTCATTAAGGCATACTTTTAAAAACTGAAATTCGAATGTTATGTCCCTTTAACTGCCATTCATGTGTAAATGGAATTTGTCATTTTCGTCCCAATCTCAAAATCTTTATTTTTTGGCTTATCAGCAACAAATACTGATAGCATTAAAACGCATTAGAATCACAATATCTCGCATACAGTATATCTTTTGTATCTTTTATTTAGGTGCTGTACCTGTAGCCACCCTAAACCTACAGAGAGGTGTGAAGCCTGGATGGACAATACCAGACGCCTGGCATCATCAAATGGTGTATGGAGTCAGTTCTAAAGGTACGCTTTGTTTAACCCTTTCCCACACATTGACGGTTTTGGACGCCCCACGAAAAAAAGGCTTTGGAAAACATTGTGGAAAATGAAGAAATTGCTTGTGACAAGCAATTTCTTCATTTCCCACAATGTTTTCTACAAAGAAAGACCAAAAAATGTTAAATTTTGTTCAATGGAAATTGTCGTCTACAACATCTTTGAATTTGGACTGGTCTTAAATTTTGTTGTTTGGGAAAGGGTTAAGGATTGAGAAAGTTTGGCCCTATTTAACCAAAAAAGAAATGGTTGAAGTTGTACAAAAATACTAGATCCATGGCATGATTAAGGATTGAGAAATTTTGGCTCTATTTAACCAAAAAAGAAATGGTTGAAGTTATACAAAAAAAAAACTAGATGCATGGCACGATTAAGGATTGAGAAATTTTGGCCCTATTTAACCAAATAAGAAATGGTTGAAGTTATACAAAAATACTAGATCCATGGCACGATTAAGGATTGAGAAATTTTGGCCCTATTTAACCAAAGAAGAAATGGTTGAAGTTATACAAAAAAAACTAGATGCATGGCATGATTAAGGATTGAGAAATTTTGGCCCTATTTAACCAAATAAGAAATGGTTGAAGTTGGCACGATGCATCATCAAATGGTGTATGGAGTCAGTTCTTAAGGTAGGTTTTGTTGTAGGATTTACAGAAATGCATTTCAAGTTCACAAAGGTCCTATTTGACCAAGGAATGTTCATGATAATTGCAAAGTTAAAGCTGCTGCAGAAGACAAAAGAGATGTTGATGAAAATAGGGTATATAGTACAGAAAATATTGAGACAAGAGTAGAGAATGTTGGTTTTCAGAATCTTCTTTTGCCTCAATGTTTTCAAGTTATCTCTTTTAGGAGTGCCAAAACAAGATCTTGGTTAGGAAAGGGTTAAATGAAATCAAAGTTTTAACCCTTCCCACACCATGACGCCTTTTGACACCACACAAGATAAAGACTTGGGAAAGCATTGTGGATAATAAAGAAATTGCTTGTGACGAGCAATTTCTTTATTTCTCACTATGTTTTCAACCTCAAAGGTGGCAATCACGTGACTTTGTTATGATATACTTTCCTAACTTTTAATAACAAAAACACTGTAAGTACACATTTCTATTAAATTTTCAATCAAAAACTTAACACGCAATATTTAGATACATGCCATTTGATATGTCATACTCTCTGGTCTATTTTGATACCAAGATCTTCCCTCGAATCCCTGTCAAAGCTAAAAACATTTGTGCAAAGTATTTTTGAATGCCCTGATACATTTTCTTAAAAATTGTTTGCACTTTGCACAAATGTTCTCAGCTTTGACAGGGATTTGAGGGAAGATCTTGGTATCAAAATAAACTGGAGAGGATGGCATATTGAATGATACATATCTCAATACTGAGAGATAAGTATTTGATTTAATATTCTAGAAAAATTTGTACTCACTGAGTGTTTTTGTTTACAAAAGTTAGGAAAGCATACCATAACAAAGTCGCGTGATTGCCGCCTGTGAACCCATAAATACTAAAAATGTTGAATTTCATTCATTTGAAATTGTCATTTGCAACATCTTTGAATTTGAACTAGACTAAAAATTTTGCTATCTGGTAATAGGTTAACATGTTTTTCAGGCGTATACTTAACAAACCCCCTGGAGATCGTACCAGAAAGTGTGATTTTAGAGCAACTGACCAGTGACTCTATCCTACTGGTCAGGAAGCAAGATGTAGTCAGTCGGTTCAGAGATTGGTGTCCACTCAATGAAATACTCAAACAGAGAGATCCAAGATGGATGACTATGAATGTTCTAGGTAAATCAAATATAGGCTTTTGTCAAGGAATAGTCTGGGAAATTGAACTTTATTTAAGGTCAGGGTATTGAAATGGAATTATATAAACTGTCAGGGATATTTTAAGATTTTGGCAAAAGTCAGGGTTTTTAGCTCCACTGGCCGAAGGCCAGCGAGCTATTGTCATGGAGTTGTGTCCGTCGTGCGTCTCGTTAACTTTTTCTTTAAACATCTTCTCCTCTTATACCAGTGGGCCAATTTTGACCAAACTTGGCAGGAATGTTCCTTGAGTGACCCTTTTCAGAACTTGTTCGCGATTTTTTGATTCGTCAAAAAATGTGGGCATGGCAGGGCGGGGCTTATCAGACTTAGAGAAATCACAAGAAAAATCTTTAAAAATCAACCATGGGGCCAATTTGAACCAAACTTGGCAGGAATGTTCCTTGAGTCATTCTTTTTAAAATTTGTTCACATATTTTTACATTTGTCAAAAAATGTAGCCGTGGCAGGGAGAAAGGGGCTTATCAGACTTAAAGAAATCATAAGAAAATTCTTTAAAAATCAACCATTGGGCCAATTTGAACCAAACCTGCCAGGAATGTGCCTTGAGTGATTCTTTTCAAAATTTGTTCACAAATTTTTACATTTGTCAAAAAATGTGGCCGTGGCAGGGAGAAAGGGGCTTATCAGACTTAAAGAAATCATAAGAAAATTCTTTAAAAATCAACCATTGGGCCAATTTGAATTAGATTTTGCAGGAATGTTCTTTGAGTCTCTCTTTTAAAATTTATTCACAAATTTTTACATTTGTCAAAAAAAGTGGGCGTGGCAGGGAGGAAGGGGCTTATCGGACTTAAAGAAATCATAAGAAAATTCTTTAAAAATCAACCAGTGTGCTCAATTGTACCAAACTTTGCAGGAATGTGTATTAAGTCATTCTTTTTAAAATTTGTTGACAAATTTTTATATTTGTCAAAAAGTGTGGCCGCGGCAGGGAGAAAGGGGCTTATCAGACTTAGAGAAATTATAAGAAAATTCTTTAAAAATCAACCTTTAGGCCAATTTGAACCAGACTTTGCAAGAATGTTCTTTGAGTCTCTCTTCAAAATTTATTCACAAATTTCAAGATTTGGCTGTGTAAGGCTTACAAGAAATCATGGGATAATTCTTCCACTTTAGCCAGTGGAGCGATTCAGGCCCTCCTGGGCCTCTTGTTTGAAAAAAAAACACACAAAAAAAACATGAGATGCATTGTCATACATTTAATGATTAAGACTTCAAAATATCTAAGTTATTGTGGAAAGGCCAAAAATACTATGATGGAACAAATAAGGAATTTTCAAATTTTGTCAGGGAACTTGATATCTAATTACTTGTTGCAACCCTGAATTACATGAAAATAAGTCTTGGTAGTCCTTCAAATCTAGAATGACAGTAGATGGATGACCATGAATGATAGAGGTAAATCAAATAAATGAATAGAGTTACAGATAAGAAGAGGTAAAGGCATTCTAAATTTATATTTGAAATCTAAACCAAATGTTGTGGGCACTCATTTGAATTGTCGCGATGAAGTGTTTTAATGAGTACCCACAACGTGGGGTTTGGTGAACAATTTTTCTCCTGGGTCATCAAATTGAAATAATTTGACTTGTTCAAATAAGGCGTTGGAATGGGGTATAAGTCGGCTGCATGACAGTTCTTGTTTTGCATACTTACCGTATGACTTTTTCTGCTATCACTGTCAATAAGACCTGAAATTCTATCAAATGTAATTAATCCATTACCACACAGTCACTCCTTTTGACTCCCCACAAGAAATTGGCTTGGGAAAACATTGTGGAAAATGAAGAAATTGCTTGTGACAAGCAATTTCTTCATTTCCCACAATGTTTTCTATACAAAAAGACCTAAAAATTAAAAATTCTGTTCAATTGAAATTGTCGTCTGCAGAATCTTTCATTTTGGACCACCTTAAAATTTTGTCGTTTGGTAATGGGTTAATAAGATCTAAAATTCGATCATTAATCAACTACGATTTTACAATTACAGGTCAGATCGTCCACATGTTACGAGAGCAGTGTATGCCACAAGATCAGCAGTCGGCCACGAGAAGTCTGCTCACCTCACACATCCGTATTCCTGCCGCGTACAAAGCGGGCATTATTTTGTACATGCGGTCAAACTCGGAGTACTTTAACGAACTGATGCAAACCCCAGAGCTACCCCTGAAGAAGCCCAGTGAGAATGAAAGCTAACAGCTACCAATGACCTTTTGCTTTATTTATAATTTTGGCTTAACCCTTTCCCTGATAGCTCAATGGCAGGCGCTATGACCCTATACTTCTTGCGGAACCCCTTTGTCAACTCTGAAGAAACAATATAAAAAAGAATTGACCAAGTTGTTCCGCATGCTCAATTATTCATAGACCACAGTGCTCAGAATGCTCGATACTTCATACATATGACATCATCATGACATCATTTGAACGAAGTATGGAGCTTTCAGAATACCTTGGTCAGAATCTTGGTCTTAAAAACGCTTTATCTGAATCATCCTGAGAAATATTTTAAAATCTCGCTCTTAAGAACATGCCACTGGTGTTTTGGGAAAAGGGCCTTATTGCTAGTTTCTAATTCCTCCATGCTTTTTAACCTTTTCCATACAATCCATGATTTGAATGTTCTTCCACAAGAAAACTCTGGAAAACATTGAAGGTAAAGAAGTTAAAGGAGACAAGAGGACCATGATGGTCCTATATCGCTCACCTGAACCAAAATGATATGAGCAACATTTTTGTTCAATTCAATTGATATTTATGACTTTAAGACTGAAAACGAACTTATGATCAATAACATTGTGAAAATCAAACTCATCCGAGATGTAACGGTGCCCAACATTGTGTCAAAGTTTTGCTTTGAATGATAAATAATTGTAGATTCTAGAGTATAAACAAGGTCGATAACCGCCGAAAACAGCATTTTATCAAATTCAAGGGCACATAACTCTCGACTTTCTGATCGGATCCATTTGAAAATCCAACTCATCCAGGATCTTATGGTCCCCAAGAATGTGTCCAAGATTTGTCTTGATTGGTCAATAATTGTAG
This sequence comes from Fragum sueziense, assembly GCA_963680895.1. Taxonomy (NCBI): domain Eukaryota; kingdom Metazoa; phylum Mollusca; class Bivalvia; order Cardiida; family Cardiidae; genus Fragum; species Fragum sueziense. The sequence goes on from OY804599.1 coordinate 43,502,753, forward strand.
ATTCTAGAGTGTAAACAAGGTCGAAAACAGCCAAAAACAGCAATTTTGTCAAATTCAAGGGCACGCAACTCTCGATTTTCTGATCAGATCAGACTGGAAATCATCCTGAACAGAGATCTTATGGTCCCAAACATTGTGTCCAGGCTTTGTCTTGATTGATTGATAATTGTAGATTCTAGAGTGTAAACAAGGTCGAAAACAGCCGAAAATGGCAATATCGTCAAATTCAGGGGCACATAACTCTGGACTTTCTGATCAGATCAAACTGAAAATCAAGCTCATCCGAGATCTTATGGTCCCCAACATTGTGTCCAAGTTTTGTTTTCATTGATTGATAATTGTAGATTCTAGAGTGTAAACAAGGTCGAAAACAGCCGAAAATGGCAATTTTCAAGGGCATGTAACTCTTGACTTTCTCATCAGATCAAATAGAAAATCGAACTCATCCCAGATGTTATGGTCCCCAACATTGTGTCAAAGTTTTGTATTGATTGATATATAATTGTAGATTCTAGCGTGTAAACAAGGTCGAAAACAGCCGAAAATGACAATTTTGTCAAATTCAAGGGCACGTAACTCTGGACTTTCTGATCAGATCAGACTGAAAATCGAACTCATCCAAGATCTTATGGTCCCAAACATTATGTCTTAGTTTTGTCTTGATTGATCAATAATTGTAGATTCTATAGTGTTAACAAGGTCAAAACCAGCCGAATATGGCAATTTTGTCAAATTCAAGGGCACATAACTCTGGACTTTCTGATCAGATCATACTGAAAACCAAACTCATCTGAGATCTTATGGTCTCCAACATTGTCTCCAAGTTTTGTTTTGATTGATCAATAATTGTAGATGCTAGAATGTAAACAAAGTCAAAAACGGCTTTTTTGGACATTCAAGGGCAGATAACTCAGCACATTCTGGTCCGATCTGGCCCATAATCGAACTCATCCGAGAACTTATGACCATACTTGTTTTGACTAAGTTTGATCAAGATTGATTAATATTTGTGGATGCTAGAGCGTAAACACCAAATTGTGGACGGACAGACGGACGGACGGACGGACAGACGGACGACGGACAAAAAGCGATCACAATAGCTCACCTTGAGCACTTTGTGCTCAGGTGAGCTAATAACCATAGCTTATCTTCATATGATATGGACCGTCTATGCAATAACAAACAAAAAGAAATGGTTTTGATGTCGATAAGAGGCAATGCTTTTCTCCTTTTTCTTCAATATTTTCTGTGCTTTAACATCTACAAATTCTATCTTTAGCAACATCTATTTTGTTGTGTGCAGCAGCTTTCAAAAAGGAAAGGTCTTATTTTAGGCTGTTTGAGAATTGTTGAATTTGAGCTACCCGTTAGATTGATATTTTCCAAACAGCATGTTCATCTCAATGATTTTCCAAGTGTTTCTATCATGGTTGGAAAATTCCGCATAAAACTGGTAACTACAAAAAGGAATTTCACATTGCTTGTTTTATACCTTGTATATAGGGCTTTTATACCTATTTTTATAACTACATTATATGGATTGTAGGAAAAAAAACTGTAAATCAATCTGTTTTCACAACCTGTTAGTTGTCAGGACAACAGTTGGTAAGGGGGTAAAGGCATTTTGAACTGTTATTTCAAATCTAAACCATATTATTATTGTGGATACTCATTATTCCCCTCTCATCCTGTTGCCCTGATACTGCTATTTTGAATATTACAAATACATGTATCCTTTTTACATTACAAAGCTCTGTAATTTTCGTGAATGGATCGCAAATGTCTTATATATAAACTCTGTTCCAACAAGAAAAGTTTATCACTTATACGGAAAGGTTGTGGAAATAATCAGGCAACCATAAGAAAATGCTGAAAACCAGCATGTTCTCCTATAGATTGGCTCAATATTTTTTGTGTTGTATTATAGACAAATCCTATCTGTATCAATGGTAGCAGCTTTCAGTTTTGAACAGTCTAATATTTTGCTGTTTAGGAAAGGGTTAAGTAAAATTTGAAAAATACTTTGTATTTTTCCCAAAATCTTTAACCCTTTCCCAAACAAGACAAGATTTTGTCGTCCTTGATAGAAAGAGTTTAGGAAATCATTTATGCAAAAGAAGAAAATGCTGATCTTAAGCATTTTCTACTTTTGACTCAATGTTTTCTATGCATATTGTTCGCCATCCATTAATACTTTTATAAATATCCAGTTTGGTTGTCTGCAACAGCTTTTACAATGAACCACCCCACCATATTTTTTGGTTATTTGGGAAAGGGTTAAAAAGGATTTTTCTGCGAGTCTTGTCATGCGTAATTATGTAGAATGTGTACACTGAACAAATGAGCTTGGATCTGGAAAATGTGTACTAATGACCGAGACCAACATGGATCCAAATCAGCCTGATCATAATCCATGCTGTACTATACTGGCATCTTCATGACCTTCATCGACTCTCAATTTCGAAATGTACTGTGCTCAGACTGCCCTTTGATAATACATTTGTGACCCGTCGCTCTAAAAGGGACCTTATAGGAAGTGTGAAAAATATCGGCCCTAGTCTGTCTGTGTAGTCCGCGCAGATAGACTAGGGCCGACACTTTTCACTTTCATGTAATTTTCTATATCCAGAATGTTTTTCCTATCTCACTATATGTTTATTTTTCTCATACAGGATCTGGTTGACCTGTGCCGAGTCTGATAAGTTTGTCAAAATTTTGATTTTTTGAGTTCGGATAAGGTCCCTTTTAGTGTGACGAGTCACATTTATCTGGATCCATGATTTCAAACAAACATGGATCCAGACCAGCCTGTGCACAGTCTGATCAAGATCTATATTGTTCTCCAATAGCTATTTTATGACATAAAGTAACCTTTTAGATCAACATGGAGCATGGTCAGACTGAACTTTGATACATACAAATGTGGATTCATAATTGACTAAAATGTCATAAGCGCAAGCCACTTTTTCCATATCCTGGCACTTATTTAGTATATGTGATATACACAAGTTGTTGATTATAAAATTTGTTAAGGTGATGTTAATTTAGAATAACTGTGATTTTTTGTCCTTAAGAAATTAACAAAATAAACCATTGAACCATTTTAGTATGCCTTATTCTTTCCTTACTATTCATTTGCCTGTTTTGTAGTCTTAGCGTTTGCAGCCGCTTTTAAGTTTGAAAGCTCTAAATTTTGCCAGTTGGATACGGTTTAAAAGATGAAAAGAAGATCATAATAGTAGAATTTATTGATAGTCGAAATAAATATAAATTACATGTAAGGTTTTGGGGAAATAAAGTCAGAATCTATGGAATGAAGATCAAAACTCAAATCTTTTAAATCAGGGGGTAGTTTAGTCATAGAAGTCGCGTTAGATGATTCAGTCCTAAACACCAGATTATCATAATCCGCTAAAACATCGTCAATACTTTTGGTGGCATTATCAAAGCACTGCTGATCACATGGCGCGCCAGTATCATGTAAACATGTTATATCAAAGTTTTCATTTTCTATTGAGTTATATCTTGGTTCAAGTTCAAAATCTTCGCTTTCATTATCATCCCCGTCACTTTCGAGTGAGATTTCGTATAAATCACTGTCACATGATTTAGCATCGTTCATGATACGAGTGGCATAATCCATATCTAGATAATCCCCTTTACTTGTTTTCGTGACCTCAATGTTAGCTTTGTCAGGTTGTGCTGTTTGTATTGTGCTACTAGAGCTGCTGTTTGTTGTGTCTTGTTTATCGTGACTGTTTTCATATTTAGCAAATCTGACAAACGTTGAAGGTGTACCTGTATTACTAGTAACTGTGATAGTATAAATGTTGTCAGAACGCGATTCTATTGGCTCATCTCTCTCATCGACTTTACGCCTCTCACTGTCCGCGTAGTTTATGTTGGTTATACCATCCATTCTGTACTTTCTCCTCTTCTTACCAGGTTTTCTGCGATTCTCCTCCAGACATTTAGAGATAATGGTTAGCAATATGAGCACAAACATTGTAACGGCAGTGAGAACCATGGCCAAGTTCTTCTGTATGAATGTACCAATATGTCTACTGTTGTATTCATGGGTCCCTGTTACAGTATTGTGTATATCTGTGTGTACATGGCCGTGATCATCATCATCATCATCGTGAGAGTGACTATGATCGTGACTCTCATAGTCACTCTCACGATGATGATGATGATCATCATCATCCATGTCATCAGAATGATCTTCCTCATGAGCATGATCATGTCCTGTTTCACCAACTTCATATTCATAAGACACAGCTTCACCCTTATCCTTTGTAACATCTAAAATCCCTTTTAATTTCATCTCGATATAAAATTCTGCCTTTACTTCAAATGGTTTTCTTTCAGAAGTAGCCCCCTCTTTGATAGTATTATACTCACTTATGGTCCATGTTATACATTTCTCAATTGTTAAATTACAATATAGATATGGTGATCCACAGTCAGGTCTCCTCTTTGAACAGGATGGTCGAGGAGCATAGACAATATTCTCTGCAAACACTTCACTGCTCCCATCGATCGCCATTAAGTTCCCAATACCCATGGGCGAGTATTTATGATGCCTTTCTGATCCATAAAACAAATCCCAATCTGTTTCAGGGTCAATGCCCCGTGACCTCTGTTGACCTCTGAATAACTCCCAGACAAGACTTACGAAAGAATGATAAATATAGAAGAATGGGTCATCTGCAGCGGTCTCAATAAGTTTCATTTCTCCACCAATCCAGCGATGTACACGGTTGTGTGTCAACTCGAATATGTCCTCTCTGTCTTTAAAGCCAGTGTTCGGGTAGCTGATGTTGCTTATATGATGGAACCGGAACAGTCTAGAAATGTTCTTCTCTTCTAGTGGGCCGTACATGATGCCCACAGTTCTATATAGCTTATCTGCTTGTGTTTTCCAATCTGAAAATAAAACTGGAAAAGTTAACCCTTTCCAAAACAAGACTTGGTTTTGACGTTCCTAATGTAAAAGACTTTGGAAAACATTGAGACAAAAGAAGAAACTGCTGATAATCAGCAGTTTCTCCTTTTGTCTCAATATTTTCTATGCCATATTTTACACAAATCCTATCTTTGATAACATCGATTTTGTCATTTGTGGCAGTTTTTGAAGTGGATCACCCTAATATTTTGTCGTTTTGGAAAGGGTTAAGCCCTTTCCCTACCCACTCAATTGTAAGGTGAGTAAAGAAAACTGATGCAGACGATAAAAATTGTCATTAATGAATGAAGAGTTTGTGCACATTATGGCGGAGAAAATATCAAGACAAAAGGGGAAATGCTGCTTTTCAAAATTATCCTTAACCCATTACCAAACAACAAAATTTTAGCCTAGTCCAAACTCATAGGTGTTGCAAACAAACAGTTTCATTGAACACAATTTAACATTTTTTGGTCTTTATTGGTAGAAAACATTGTGGGAAATGAAGAAATTGCTTGTCATAAGCAATTTCTTCATTTTCCACAATGTTTTCCAAAGCCTTTATTTTATGGGGCGTCCAAAAGCGTCAATGTGTGGGAAAGGGTTAAAGCAACGTCATAATCAGATCTTGTTTTGCAAAGGGTTAAATCTTACCATGCTGGATAAAACCAAACTTGATGTGTAGATTAACATTAGACAGTAGATATGTACTGGCCAATCTATCCTACTTGCTGACTGAAACAACCAGAATATTTGAATAATCTACTTGCCGTTCAAAGCAACCAGAATACTTGAATGATCTACTTGCCGTTCAAAGCAACCAGAAAATTTGAATAATCTACTTGCCGTTGCTCTACTTGCCGTTCAAAGCAACCAGAATATTTGAATAATCTACTTGCCGTTCAAAGCAACAAGAATATTTGAATAATCTACTTGCCGTTCAAAGCAACAAGAATATTTGAATTATCTACTTGCCATTCAAAGCATCCAGAATATTTGAATAATCTAGAACATGCATGACAAGGCTTAATCAACCGTCTGTCACATTTAAGGAATCCAACATTTACTATCTCAATTTCCCATAAAATCTTCTGTCCACTAAAAGAGTTTCTAGCACTTGGTAGTTTTAGATTTGTAACATCTTTCCTGTGAGTGTCAACTCTTTGCCAAACAAGACCTAGTTTTGACGTCCATGTTTGGAAAGGCTTACGAAATCATTGAGGCAAAAGAAGAAAATGCTGATGATCAGCATTTTATCATTTTGCCTCAATATTTTCTGTGCTGTATTGTGCACAAATCATAATTCTATAAACATCCTTTTTAGCGAGCCGGGACTTTATGTCCGGGGAGCTAATGTCACAGCCCTAGTGTCGGCGTCGCGTCTTCAAAAACTTTAACCTGGTCTATATCTAAGGCACTATGACAAATACAGCCTTGATACTTCACACATGGATACCTCCTGCCAAGACCTTTCATTTGGGACCATGACCTTTGACCTAGTGACCTTGACCTTGGAGTTTGACCTACTTTTAAAAAAACTTTAACCTGGCCTACCGGTATATCTCATGCACTAATACAGATAGAGCCTTGATTTTTCACATATGAATACCTCATGTCATGACCTTGACCTTGAAACCATGACCTTTGACCTAGTGACCTTGAATTTTGACCTTGAACTCCTTTTTAGCTCGCCCGGGACGATAGTCTCGGAAGAGCTATTGTCATACCCCCGGATGTCGGCGTCAGCGTCGGCGTCAGCGTCCGCAAAAACTTTAACCTGGCCCATATCTCATGCCCTGTTAGAGATACAGCCTTCATATTTCACCTGTGGGTACCTCTAACCAAGACCTTTAATTTGAGACCATGACCTTTGACCTTGTGACCTTGACCTTGGAGTTTGACCCACTTTTTGACCGTTTTAAAAAACTTGAACCTGGCCTATATCTCATGCCATATTACACCTACAGCCTTCATATCTCACATGTGGATACCTCTCACCAAGACCTTTCATTTGAGACCATGACCTTTGACCTTGTGACCTTGACCTTGGAGTTTGACCTACTTTTAAAAACTTTAACCTGGCCTAAAAAAACTTAAACCTGGCCTATATCTTATGCCCTATTGCACCTACAGCCTTGATATTTCACATATGGACACCTCCTACCAACACCATTCACATTTGACCATGACCTTTGACCTCATGACCTTGACCTTGGAGTTTGACCTACTTTTAAAAAACTTTAACCTGGCCTATATCTCATGTCTTTTTACACATACAGCCTTGATATTTCACATATGGACACCTCGTACCAACACCATTCACATTTGACCATGACCTTGTGACCTTGACCTTGGAGTTTGACCTACTTTTAAAAAACTTTAACCTGGCCTATATTTCATGTCCTTTTACACCTACAGCCTTGATATTTCACACATTGACACATCCTACCAACATGATTCACACTTGACCATGACCATGGATCATGTGACCTTGACCTTGGAGTTTGACCTACTTTTAAAAGACTTTAACCTTGCCTATAGCTCATGTCCTTTTACACCTACAGCCTTCATATTTCACATATGGACACCTCCCACCAAGACCTTTCATATTTCACCATGACCTTGGACCTGGTGACCTTGACCTTGAAGTTTGACCTACTTTTAAAAAACTTTAACCTGGCCTTTATCTCATGTCCTTTTACACCTACAGCCTTGATATTTCACACAATGACACCTCCTACCAACATTTCACGTTTGACTATGACCTTGGACCTGGTGACCTTGACCTTGGAGTTTGACCTACTTTTAAAAAACTTTCACCTGGCCTATATCTCATGTCCTTTTGCACCTACAGCCTTGATATTTCACACATTGACACCTACCAACACGGTTCACATTTGACGGTGACCTTGTACCTTGACCTTGGAGTTTGATCTACTTTCAAAAAACTTTAACTTGGCCTATAACTCATGTCCTTTTACACCTACAGCCTTGATATTTCACACACGGACACCTCATTCCAACACAGTTCACATTTGACCATGACCTGTGACCTTGTGACCTTGACCATGGAGCTTGACCTACTTTTACAAAATTTCATTTTGGGCCATGACTTTTTTACCTTGACCTAGGAAATGACTTTTCTTTGTGACAAGCTCTCGTTTGGGCGAGCTTTATTGTCCGCGGACAATTCTTGTTTGTGACAAGCTCTCGTATAGGCGAGCTACGTTATCCGCGGACAACTCTTGTTGTCATCTGGAACAGCTTTTAAATTTGGACAAGATCTAGTCCATTTTTTGTCGTTAGGGGAAGGGTCAATCTACAGCCTCTTACCTTTAAAGACGCCAACATTGACAAAACCGTCTCCATTTCCCATGAAATCTTCAGTCCACAGACAAGAATTTCTGGCACTAGGTAGTCTTGAATCTATCGTACTGTCCCAGTATGCCAGAGTGATGTTCGGTTCCTTTTCTCTCAAAGCATTCTCCATTCTGGTAAAAAAAAGTAAAAAAAAAAAGAAATGATTAGAGTCGGGATTAGCAAAAGAGCCCTTCTATACTTATAAACCCATTCCCATACATTAGCGCTTTTTAAAGTCCTCAAGTAAATGGTTGGAGAAAACAATTACATTGTGGAACAATTTCTTCATCTACCACAATGTTAAATAGAAAAATCGTAAAATTAAACATAAACTTGAAAAACGTTTGCATATAACAGCTGATACCACAATAGGTTCAATATTAATCAATGTGTATTCTAATCTTAATCGATGCTGATCTCAGAGACATGCTGCATGTAATGAAAAAGCTATAAATGACATTACGGATCTTGATCAGACTGTGCATGGGCGCTGAATGATCAATATTTCTTGAGCCTCTCCCGAACAAAATCTGGTTTTTGTGTGAAAAGCAATTTCTTCATTTTCCACAATGTTTTCTACACCAAAAGACCAACAATGTTTAAATTTCAGCCTTTTGACATTGTCGTCTGCAACATCTTTGAATTTGGACCAACCCAACATTTTGTTGTTTGGTAATGGGTTGAGTAGGTAAGCTTTGTAAACAAGTGCCATAATATTGTGACCGGACGACTATAGGTTAATAATGATAATAACTTACAAAAGTATAAACACTCGGTGCCATCCGAGGAATCCTGGTCCTTTATGTGCGCTGTTTCTGGTAGATCGTCTGGCATGAAGAGATGCTAACAAATCATACTTGTTCGGGCTCACTGACTGTAAAAGAAATATGACCTATTATAAATACTGCCTACCCTCCCCCTTTCGGGTATTACTGAATACCCCGTCATGCTAAAAGAGACCTTGTGAGAAGTAGGAAAACAATGAGGAACTCGACCGAGATTAACCAGATGTCGTATTTAGAAAAAGAACACAATTGTAGTAAGATAGTGGAAACAATCTAGACAAAGAAAATTGTATTAGAGTGAGAAACATCATCCCTCACGGTGGACAATCACGTGATAAACAAATTTCAGAAAATCTTCTATAACTTTGTTAATATTGGACCGATTTGAATTCGGTTTGAAGCAGAGAATGTGGACAGTCGTCACGCATTAGATGGACGTGGTTGATTTTGGAAAAAAATCAACTGATAAAAAAGTTATTGAAGATAAACCAATTTTTTTGTTTATCTTCAATAACTTTTTTATCAGTTGATATTCTAAAAATCTACGACGTCCATATTATTCCTGACATTTTTCCACCTTCTCTGCTTCAAATCGAATTCAAATTGGTCAAGTATTGACAAAGTTATTGAAGATTATCGGAAATTCTAAGTCACGTGATTATACACCGTGACCCTAGTCAGTATGCGCGTACACTGCAGACTAACAAAGATCGATAATTTTCATACTTCCCAGATGGTTCCTTAAACTTCCTTTTATCATGATGGGTCACAAATAGGCATATAGAACATTTTGATCCTTTTCCAAAGGCAACATTTAAAATGTTCAGATTTCAACGCTGTTATAGCTGACAAAATGGGGTGATAAAACATAAGAAAAGCGTATTCTTAGTGACGGAAATTTTGACAGAAAAGGGGAAATGTACTTGATAAAAACAATTGGAGTATTTTCTCTCATTTTTTCTGACATGTCTGCACATAAGTGCACTTTGATCTTTACTATACACCCTGGTTGCTTAAATTCAGCGTGACAATACTTAACCTTGTAGTGAGGTAATCAGATTAGGGCTAACTTGACGTCAGAATTTTTCAAGTGACGTCGTTCACATTGATTACGTATTCGGGTGACATTGAAACATTCGGCGGCGGAACGTTCCATCGGCGAATGTTTATTATGTCGCCCAAATTTTATTCCGACGTCGCGTAGGCTAAATCTCATTAGGGCGGGGGGGGGGGGCTAGAAAAAATACATTTATTTTGATAATTAGAATTTTCTCTGCTATAATTTCTCCTGTAATTAAATTCTAAGGCCAGTTTAAAGTGACATTTCACATTTATTTCATTTTTTTAAAAGTATGTCTTGATGCAAAGATTGTTTATTCTAATGCGTAGAAATGCTATCAGTTTTTTGAAGTTGTTGTTTATAAGCGAAAAATACGCCTTTAAAGTTGAGACAGAAATGACAAATTCTACATAAATCTGAACGGTTGTCCACAACAAGTTGCTTAATTTTAGCACAAAAAAATATATTTCTCGTAAACGGTTCATTATTTTGGCTTGAAATTTTCAGAATTTTCATAAGAAAGCATGCTCTTTCAGATAGAATCAAAATAAAATTTATGTACAAATAATTGTGAAATGTCACTTTAATGATCAATCTGATTAAAATCTGGTGTAAACTATTACATCTGATGGTCACCTAGTAAGGACCATCTTCAATGGACATGGGAAAACCAAAATTGGTTATTTTTACTCTAACCAATCAAATATCTTGTTATACATAATTTTTATGACAATCACGTGCATGGTCCTGCACTGAAATGGGATGTCCTCTTGGTCTAGTTTTTGGTTTTAAACGCTTTCGGGGTATACCGAAAGCATTTTTATGATTGGCCAAAAGAAAGGGTCATAAAAGATGACCTACTGGTTTCTGTCAGATGTTACTGTCCTGTCAGTTAACACTGGATTTTAATCAGATTGATGTAGGCCTACTGTACATGTAAGAAATGGAGAACAATGGCAATGAATTTTGTGCTAAAAATAGACTGAGTTTACTGTTATGTTTTGATAAACCGTCGGTGTTGTTATAAAATCTCGTAACTACGGCTTGAATCAAGCCGTAGTTACGAGATTCTATAACAACACCAACGAAATAGTTTATACCATTGTTTGTCCGAAATTACGTCACTTTTTACTTGATAAAATTGATCCCTATTTACCTTGTCCTGTTTCAACTTCAAGAATGCTCCATTCAGTGTATTCCTCTCCATCTCACTCAACATTCTATACTCCCTTCTGATCCGAGGCTTATCAGGCAGGTAGAACAGAGAGTTAAGCCAATCTTGATCCTTCACCGAGATGGCATGATCCTCGCCAACTTCGGCTTGTGATTCTAGAATTAATATACTACATAGTAATGGTAGTAGCAACATCATCAGGTTTGTTGTTCTATTATGACGAATTGCACTTTGTAATATTTGTAATTGAACTACATGCTACTGTTTATCCAATTATAGGAAATGAATTTCACATCTTGATGGTTTGTCTACCAATCCTCTGAATGATTAAGGTGGACGTGGTACAATGACAACTTCTTTGATAATTTTCGTAAAAGTGGCATTTTCTATATAGCCAAATTAAACAATCCTAAATTCACTCTAAACAAATCCAGACAACGCGAATCCATGCTAATAAAAGTATTCAGTTTATCTCTTCAGTCGAAGAAAATAAGTAGATCTTTTTTGACTGCTTGTTGTTTGATAAAATTATGTATGATTTGACAGCGTGATTAATTTTAGGGTTTAGTGTTTATTGAAATCAAAAACACTTTGTACATGTTAAATTACCCTTAGGGGTATTTCACATGCTTAACTCAATCCCTAAACTTTACCGTGATTAAGGGTTTTGATTTCATTTCTAAGAAGTATACTTTTTTTCTAAAACATATAGTACCTAGTTTTGACATACCTAGCAGAAATTCGTTTGAAAACATTGAGAGAGAAGAAATTCGCTTGGAAACATTGAGAGGAAGAAAATGCTGATTATCACATCTTTTTCCATCAAAATTTTCCATATCAAAACTTTAACTTGTCTGCCTCTAGTCACACTAAATCATTCCTCTTACAAGTTGATTTGGATCATTGGATAAGCACTGAATCTATATGAAAAAATACTGAATGAATTTATATATGATTAGGCCTATATGGAAGAATCGTCAGGGAGATGTTCAATTATGTTAAACTAAACCATGTTAGATGCAGTTTTTAAACATATGGGCCTATAACATGCATTATTGTATTAAATGTGTGTTTTCAGGCCGTTATAAGCATTTAATAAACTTGAATTAACCCTATAATATAGCATAGAAATTTATTCCATTACCAAACGGCAAATTCAAAAATGATGCAGACGACAATTTCAAATGAATGAAATTTTGATTTTTTTTTTACTTTCTCTGCAGGAAACATTGTGGGAAATGAATATACTAGTATTGCTTTTCACAACTCACAAGCAATTTCTTCATTTTCCACAATGTTTTCCAAAGTTTTTTTTTCTTGTGGGGCGTCAATATGTGGGAATGGCTTAACTATAACTGTGATTTATAAAAAAAAATATTAGACAGTGTGTGAATGGGTTGAAGTGATTTGCAGACTACAAAATGAGTTAAAATCTCTTTCGATAAAAAGTAACACTAATAACCAGCAGTAAAATATTCAGAGAAATTTTGTGTGTATTGAAAGTTTAATGACTTTATAATTCGGATTACTACATCAGTGTTTTGCCCCCAGAGGCATTTGTGAAATACTATCAGTGTGTTTTTGAAATTTACTTCCTGAACCTTTTCCCAAAAGGCAAAAAGAAAGACTTATCCAATTTAAACTTGCAGATGATAAAATGGGTGTTCATTAATTTAAACTGAATTTAACAACAAACATATTGGGGGAAAAGGAAAACAGTTTTTTCATCTTTCTTTTCAAGGTTTTCCAATGCATACTAGTGTGCGAGACATGCTTTGTATGGAAAAGGGTTAATATTGAACTTCGCAGCGCTGATTATCTGAAATTTCTTCTTTTGTCTAAATGTTTTTCTAGACATTTCCCATTGGGAAAATCAAAACCAGTATTTATTTTGGAAAAGGTACAAGACCTAGTTTAGGTGTCCGTGGCCTAGTAGAGATGGTTCGAGAAAATATTGAGTAAAAAGGAAGAAATCACTTATAAACAGCAATCTCTCCTTTTCCTTCAATATTTCTTATGCTAATGCAAACATATTTTCTGAATTTGACAGATTTTTTTTCTTATAATTGGCAACTCTGTTCAAATTGGAGCTTTGGAAATACTAAACAATTTTATCCTGTTAATCATGACGTAAATTCAGACAAACAATTAGCAGTTTGTGGGTGTTGTTATAAAATCTCGTAACTGCAGCTTGATTCAAGCCGTAGTTATGGGATTTTGTAACAACACCGACGGTTTATCAAAACTAACGGCTAACCAAGTCTATTTTTAGCACAAAATTCATTGCTATTGCACCATGATTTGGACAAGGCTTAAGGGAGCAGGCTATGCAGACAAAGATAAGCAGTGTGGAACCTTGCGAGCCAAGCTGCCCAACTTTGTTCCTCAGTGAATAAGTAGCCAAGTGGAAATCCACGCTTTTAAACAAAAACCTTGTAAGTGCAGCTTGTTTTCGGCTGCACTTACGAGGTTTTTGTTGAAAAGCGGCGCGAAATTACTCTATTACTCTTGGTTTCGTTGCTCTCCATTGCCGAGCTCTATTGATTAAACCATCAAATATGATCATTCTATCGAAATGGAATGTAGAGATAATGTGCTCTGTTCATAAGAGAGTAGGTTTCCTTGATTGAGTGAAATTTTGAGCTTGTTGAGTTGTCTGCAAATTGATTTCAATTTCGACAAATCTGAACATTTTTGAAGTGAAGATTTTTTTCCCAATTTCCAAAACCATAAAATTTTAAACTGGTCCAAATTAAACAAGAGCCGTCATAGACGGATTATGCTCCCTGAATAAGTGTTTGTCACAAAATAAAAACTATCATACATTAAGCCCCCTTTTCCCATGACATATTTTTTGTACACACATTATTTATAGAATATAGTCTAGAACATCCTATTTATCACATGATTACAAAATTTCATTAAATTCTGCCCATTAGATGAAGAGAAATAAGAGAAAAAAATTTTTTTTTACACTAAGGCCCCTTTTTCCATGACGCAGCCTCAAATTAAGAAACGGAGACAAAGGTCCCTAGGAATTATACCTGGGAGTTTACAAGTGAAGTGTCATTGAATTTGGTCCAAGTGTTGCTGAGATCTGGCTGTGGATGGACGGACGGACGGAGGGAAAGACGGACAGACACACGGACGGACAGCGTGGCCACTATATGCTACCCGATTTTTTTTCGGGGAGCATAATAAGGCACATAATCAATCTGTCTAACGAATGAAAGTTCTGTTTGATATGTTGGAAAATATTGAGGAAAAGAAAAAAATGTCAGCATTTTCTTCCTTCTCTTCAAATAAAATTTGTAATTGTTTAGGAAAAGATTCAATACCACAAGATTGAATGATTGATTAATTGATTCATTAACCCTTTCCCAAACAGCAAACTTTTAGATTGGTCCAATTTCAAAGCTGCTGTACATAACAAAAATAAATGCTGATAAAGTCAGAATTTGTGAACAAAATGGCACAGAAAATATCGAGACAAAAGGAGGAAATGCTTAATATCAGCATCTTCTTCTTTTGCCTCAATATTTGCCTCAATATTTTCCAAAACCAGGATTTTTGTGGGGGAAAAGTTAACTGAATGGGGTTTAATGACTTTTCTACCAGAATCCAGTCATAATAAGGTGGGCTGGAGAACCAAACCAGGGAAATCTGTTGTTTCTCTCACCACTACTGTCACAACATCCTTTCAGAACCTCCAGCTGCTTTCCTACATAAATTTTACCATTATCCATCCATTGGTGGGAGGCATATGTCAGAAAGGATATAACGTCAGTGGGGAGTCAAAACCTCGTAACTCCAGCTTATTCAAGCTGTAGTTACGAGGTTTTGACTCCCCACCAACGATAAGCTTCAGCCTGGAATTGAACCCAGGACCTCATAGATCGGGAGTCCATAGTACTACAGGAGTTTGAGTTTATTGGGGTTTTACGCCGTTTTCAACTGCCAGGGTCATATCACGGTGGCTGGAGCACCTACCCTGTTGGACTCCTGTTGTTTCTCAAACCAGTACTACCACAACATCCTTACCGAGCCTCCAGCTGCTCGCCAACTTAGGTTAACGATTTCAAACCCATTGGTGGGCGACAATTTTGTCAGAAAGGGTTTTAGCCGCGGCCGGGTATCGAAACCGGGACCTCTCGAATTAGTTTATTGGGGTTTAACATGTTTTCAACAGCCAGGGTCATATCGCGGCTGGAGCACCTACCCATGGATTCCTGTTGTTTCTCAAACCAATACTACCACAACACCCTTACCGAGCCTCCAGATGCTTGCCCACTTAGGTTAACGATTTCAAACCCATTGGTGGGTGTCAATTTTGTCAGAAACAGTATTAGCCGCGGCCGGGTATCGAACCCGGGACCTCTCGAATTAGTTTATTGGGGTTTAACATGTTTTCAACAGCCAGGGTCATATCGCGGCTGGAGCACCTACCCATGGATTCCTGTTGTTTCTCAAACCAGTACTACCACAACACCCTTACCGAGCCTCCAGCTGCTTGCCCACTTAGGTTAACGATTTCAAACCCATTGGTGGGTGTCAATTTTGTCAGAAAGAGTATTAGCCGCGGCCGGGTATCGAACCCCGGACCTCTCGAATGAGAGACAGATGCGCTACCAACTGTGCTAAGACCGCGGCCATAGTACCACAGGATCTTTTGTGATAAATAGCAAGGACAGAATAACATCACAACTTTATTGTGAAACAATTGATGATAAATTAATTACATAGTAGAGAATGAATTAAATCACAGAACACTTAATTTAATACAGAGAATAAATTAAAGAGATTTTGGCAATGGACAGTACACCATTAATATGGCATTGTCTAGTAGATATATTTTGTGATCATAATATTTTCAAGGAGATCTACTTAATGTCTCTCAAAACATAAAAGCATCAAAGGCTTATTGCAGAACTTTGCAAAGTGCATCAGAATTTAAACACAGAGAAATAAAGCCTCTGAACACTCTGACTAGGAATGAAAAAAAAGATCTATCAGCTTGTAAAATCAGCATTTTCTCCTTTTGTCTCAAATCTTTTCTATGTATATACAGTGCACACATTCCTTCTTCCTCAACATCCTTTTTTTGCCACCAGCAGAAGCTTTCAAATAACCACACAGTGACTCTCTTTGACTCCCCACAATATATAATCACTTTGGAAACCATTGTGGAAAATGAAGAAATTGTTTGTGACAACCAGTTTCTTCATTTCCCACAATGTTTCCCACCTCAAAAGTTATAACATTTCAAACTTTCTTTGAATAAATAAATTCAGTCAACAACTTCTTTCAATTTGGAAAAGTCTAAAATTTTGACATCTGGTAACGGGTCCCTAAAATTTTGCAGTTTGGGAAAGGGTTAAAGAGACAGACCATCGTCAGGTTTCATAAAAAAAACTTGTAACTACAGCATCTCTAACCCATTACTAAGCGACAAACTTTGCAGATGACAAAATAACTGATATCAAAAGAAGAAAATGTGTGTATTATAGCTAAGAAGATATTGAAGCAAAAGGAGAAAATGCTGGTTGTCAGCATTATATTCTTTTGCCTCAATGTTTTCCCACGCCATTTGTTTTGTAAGTGTCAAAGTGTCACTGTTTGGGAATGGGTTAAAGCTGTAGTTACTAAGTTTTTGAAGAAAAACAGAGACATGCAAACATGTATTGAAATAGATTTATTTCAATTTTCCAATGTTGCCATGGTCACAACTTGATCATGTCCAAGTATTTCCACGGAACCGTTTATCAGATTCTCCGACCCGTGTAAGACAACATCCCCCTCCGTCCCATAATCTCCGATCGTGTACGTCTGTTCACTGGCATCCCCTGCATTGGTCACTTCCTGCGCGCAGACCAATCCGCGATCATCATTCACAGTCACAATGTCAACCGGTATATCTATCACTTCCGATTCATTGACGCTCAACGCATTCAAATGATCGTGTTGTGAAACCGTCAAGGTCACTGGTTGACCTTCAATAATCTGTAGGGGATGGAAGGTTGCCGTTGACGAAGACGGCGAGATCTGAATCTGACCACTTTGTAACACGGATAACGGTATTTGTCCCGCAAAGTCACCAGCTGGTATAAGCTGAGCCTGCATCTCATTGAAGTCGCCTTGTGCGGTATTTGTGAGATGTACAGTCACATACCTCTCAACAACAGACACTGGTACAACACTGGGAGGCGGGGCCTTTACATAACATTCCGGCTTCGGCTTCTTCACTTTAGGCGCCACATCTACATCTGATGGCGTATCTATAGTCTCCGTGTTTTCTGATACAATCACTGGGTCAGTCAACATCATAATGTCTGCATCTTCAGCTGGGGTTTCTACTGGGTTCTCCCCTGTTTTATCAGATAAAACAGCAGATAACCCAGTCGTGAGTAAATAACCAGCATGGTCTGCCTTTAGGTCACTCTTTACTGGATTCTCTGTGGTTTTATCAGATGTTACTACACCTTGATCCTGTTCTGCTGTTTTATTAGCTTCAGCTTCCGTCACACTTTCAACTGCTTTATCCATTTTACGTTGTCTTTTTGTTGTTTTCTTAATGTTAGTCCTTTGACTTACACTTTTACTGTATGCGTTAAAAATGTATGTCTGTCCGTCAGCCCCTTGTTTTCTTATGACTTTTCGTGGTCGACCAGGTTTTCTTTTTACTTTACGAGGAGTGAAGTTTCTCTTTCGTATCAACTGACCATTAGCATCCTCACATTTATGCTCTTTAAACAATTTCGGTCTAAAGAATCCCCGACCACATTTTTTACAATTATATGGATAGTCCTCTCTATGGGCACGTTCATGCTCTTTTAGATGTGGTTTCCGTGAAAATTCCTTCCCACAGATACCACAAGCATAAGGTTTAACTCCGCTATGTGTTATGATGTGAGCCTTCAACTTGTCTGGTCTGTTGAATTCTTTCTCACAACCTACAACAGAACAATTTTAAATTAACATTTTACCAAATGATAAAATCAATACTAGTTGTTTTATGAAATTATAGGCGAGTAGTGTACAATAAGTTCAATTAACCCTTTCATGGGCGGATCTAGAGGGGGGGGACCCCCCCTGGAATTGACCGAAAATTAAATTTTTACTATATAAATTTAGCGTCATGTTGCATATTTACTACATTTTAAGCCATAATTTTGGCTTGGACCCCCCCTGGAAAAAATCTTGGGCTTGGACCCCCCCTGGAAAAAAATCCTGGATCCGCCCTTGCCTTTCCCAAACAACAAAATTTTACGGTGATCCACTTCAAAAACTGCCACAAATGAGAAAATGGAAGTTATGTAAGATAGAATTTGTGTAAAATGTGGCACAGAAAATATTGAGACAAAAGGAGAAACTGCTGGTTATCAGCAGTTTCTTCTTTTGTTTCAATATTTTCCCAAGCCTTTTCTATTAGGGATGTCAAAACCAGGTCTTGTTTGGGAAACGGTTAAGAATGTACATACAATCAAAACTGATTGTGTCGAAGTCAGAGGGGCCGTCAAAATACCTCGACATATCGGGAGTTTGACTCATGTGATACTTGCTCTGTTTCGACTAAATGATACTTACCCATTTTTGTTGGTCATCAAGTACATTTATAAACGAAATATTTTGATGGATATATTTACTTCAAAATAGTTTTGTTTAACACATTTGATATCCATTGATGGTGTCCTGATAGGACTGTCACTTCGACTTAACCCTTTCCCAAACGGCAAAATTTCAAAAGTTCCATTTCAAAAGCTGCTGCAGACAACAAATGGACCTTGTTTAAGATAGAATTTGTGTACAATATAGCATGGAAAATATTGAGACAAAAGGAGAAACTGCTGGTTATCAGCAGTTTCTTCTTTTGTTTCAATGTTTTCCCGAGCCATTTCTATAAGGTACTTCAAAACCAGGTCTTGTTTGGGAAAAGATTAATGTTCATTACTGAAACAGCTCTAAAAGGACATTTATATTGCATTGATTTCTCATGCATAATGCTGTAAGGAGCATTTTCTCCTTTACCCTCAAGGATATCTATAAAAAAAACTTACAAATTCTCATGTTTCATTTGCACTTATCTTATCATCTAGACCAGTTTTCACTTTTCAGTCGCTAAAATAAGATATTTGAGAAAGGGCCTATGCATACTCAAAACAGCTCTGAACTGACATTTTATCCCCTTCGCTGCCAGACAAAAATTGGAAAATTGGTTCCTATTTGCCAGACTATTTTCCAAGAAATTGACAGTAGTGTAAGAAATCAACTTATAACTAAAAAACTATTCAATAAAACTATATAAAACCTTATATTTTCTGAAAGATAATTGAAAATGCTATTCAGTGAATATATTTTTATTCATTTTGCATTTTACATTTTTTGTTCTTAAACTTTGGAAAAAAAACATTGGTTTCCCCTCATGACAGCCCAGGCCGTCATGGGGCAGTATAGCGACATTTTCGCATGACGGCTCAGGCCGTCACGGGGCAGTGAAGGGGTAAATTTACAAGTTCAGAGCTACACATAAGAAGGGGTATTGGCTTTTAGAAATCATGCAATATTTCATTTATTGTCCATCAAACATGATGCTGTGGGTACTCGTAGAAATCGTTTCATCAAGACGATTCAAATGAGTACTCACAACATAGGGTTTGGATTTTAAAATAACAAATTCAGAATGCCTTTACCCCCTCTTATCTGTTGCTTTGCATATCATCTCTTTTCAACAAAAGCCTCCTAACTGCAGCTTAACCCATTACCAAACGAGAACATTTAAGGGTAGTCCAAATTGAAAGATCCTGTAGACGATCCTGTAGACCACAATTTCAAGTGAATGGAATTTTTTAATTTTTGGGTCTTTTTGGATGGAAAGCATTGTGGGAAACTAAGAAATTGCTTTTCACAAGCAATTTCTTCATTTTACATGATGTTTTCCAAAGCCTTTATCTCTTTGGGAGTCAAAAAGAGTCATTGTGTGGTAATGGGCTAAAACAAGCTGCAGTTCAGAGATTTTTGTTGAAAAGCAATGATATTCAACACCAACAAGATGAGATTGTGAATGCACACGAAGAGGACAATTTTAAGTTTTCGGACATACAGACAGATGGATGGACAGACAGACAAACGGATAGACAGACACAAGTAAAACAATATGCCCCCGATCTTTTGATTCAGGGCATAAAATGGTAACTATACATACCAGAAACAGCCCTGAATGGACATCTATATCTGATCTTTTTGTCGTGTATAAGATTGTGCCGCTTCAGTTTGTCTTTCCGATTAAATCTCGCCCCGCATTCTTCACATTCAAAGGGCTTCTCGCCAGAGTGTATCAAAGCGTGATATTTTAGGTAGTGCTCCGTCTTGAAGGTTTTTTGGCATACATCGCATTGATACAGACCTGAAAATAAGATCTCTCTGTGAGTCACCAATGATCACATAAGTAATTTAAGCTGGGATCTGGAAAGGGGGGGGGGGATAAGAGGTCCCCCCCCAAGAAAATTTTGGAAATTTTGGTAAGATTTGGTGGTATCTAATGACATCTGCATTTTAAGGCAACACATAAATGAAGGGAAAATGAAGAACAAAATTCATTACTTGCTTTATTCTTACAAGGCAATCAGTCAGAGCAAATATAAAGGTTTTGAGAGAGAATTACAGGCTATTTTGGCTTTTTAAAGGTTTTCTGGGAAAAAGTAAGGGTTTTAAAGGTTTGCTATGAAATTGAAGGTTTTTAAAGGTTTTCAGGGTTTCACTAGGAGGCCTGACACTTTACCTGTGTAAAATGCAAGTAAACATGCTTTGCTTTAACCCTTTCCCAAATTGAGAAAATTCAGACTTTTCAAATTTAAAATCTGCTGCAGACGACAAAGTGAATATTAATCAAGGTTGGATTTGTCTACAGTAAAGCTTAGAAAATATTGAGGCAAAAGGTTAAAGTGCTGATTATCAGCACTTTCTTCTTTTGCGTCAATGTTTTCCTAAACCTCATCCATTAAGGACATCAAAACCAGGTCTTGTTTGGGAAAGGGTCTAATCAGGCCTTTAAGAAATGGAAAATGCTAGTTATCATAATTCTCTCTTTTTCAAGGACTTCAAAAGCAGGTCTTCTTTAAACGAGATGTGTTTGTGGAACATGAATGCCCCCAAAAATGGCCAATGTTAAGTTTTCGGACAGAAGCAAGGACAAACGGATGAACACGAGTAAAACAATATGCCTCTGATCTTTCGATTCAGGGGCATAACATGAGTTGTCCGCGGTCAACTTAAATATCACCTATACAAGAGTTTGTCACAAAAAAGGAGTCCAAGATCAAAGATCAAGGTCATTAGATCAAAGGTCATGTTATCAAGGTCAATGAGGTATCCATATGTGAAATATCAAGTCTCTATCTATAACACGGTGGGGATTGTGCATGCTTGGATGGATAACGAATATGGACAAAAATAATCTCGAATCTGGTCAAATATTTTGCAATAATTCCTTTATTTCTTTGTCGATTTTCAAAAGGTTTATTGCATGTACCCCGCCTCGAAAATCTCTTTCCTCAGATATCATATGTGGATTATTTGTGGTATCCTTTTAATTTTTCCAAAAATTGATCCCAACTGACCAGAAAACGAAATGATAACGACTACGGCAAAATATGCCACGCTTCAGGTAGGAAATTGTGCAATAATTTTCTTATTTCTGTGTCAATTTTCAAGCGGTTTGTTGCATGTACCCCGCCTTTCTGAGCGCTTTACTCATGTGTATTACTTATTTGCAAACTCCCCATTCTTTTCCCAAAAATTGATCCCAACTGACCTGAAAAACGATCAGAATTTTTTGTTGTTTTTCTGGTCGGTTGGGATCAATTTTCGCAAAAAGTACACAAAGGTTTTGTGTAAGGCATACATCAGTGGAAAGAGCTCAGTAAGGTGGAGTACATGCAACAAACCGTTTTTAAATTGACACAGAAATAAGGAAGTTATTGCAAAATGTCTTACCTGAAGCGAGGCAAATTTGTCCGTAGATTTACCCATCCCAGCATGCACAATCCCCACCGTGTATAATAGTGCATGAGATATAGGTCAGGTTAAAGTTTAAAAGTAGGTCAAACTCAAAAGGTCAAGGTCACTAGGTCAAAGGTCATGGTCTCAAATGAAAGGTCTTGATCAGAAGTATATATGTGTGAAATATCAAGGCTGCATCTCTTATAGTGCCTGAGTTATAGACCAGGTTAATGTTTTTCAAGTGAAGAAGCAGTGCAACACGACACTAGGGCTGTGAAATAGCTCCCCGCACATAAAGTCCAGGCTCGCTAAAAAGATTCAAAATCTCTTCAGGCCTCTCTCTCACCTTCAGTGCCATGAAAAGTAAGATGCCTCCTCAGAAACCTCTCACATGTGAACACTTTTGTACAATGAGGACACGGATAATTGTGGTCTGTTGTGTTTATGTGTTGCTCTAGTGCCTCTGGTGTTGAATACTTGTTCATGCATTTGTTGCACTGAAAGTGTCTGAAAAATGTACACAGAGCAAGCATTAAAGATTTAGTTTTTCCAACCAATCATCTGCTCTATTAGCACCATATTTCAGCACATAGTTTCTTACATGAAACATTTTCACACAAATACATGTTGTAGCAAATACTCAAAGTTAATCCCAATGATTATGTAACAATGTAGCAATGGATACATTGTTTTACATAAGTAATTCGTCTCATTACATGATTTTAATATCAAACCTATAGCCTGACATACCTCCAGAAATAGCCTAATTGATCTTTTGTCAGTAATTCTTTCTGGCACAGCTATATATAAGTATATAACCATGAAGATCACTAAATTATAAATGTTAACCCTTTCACAAACAAGACCTGGTTTTGACGTCCCTAGTAGAAATGGCTTGGGAAAACATGGAGACAAAAGAAGAAACTGCTGATAACCAGCGGTTTCTCCTTTTGCTCAATATTTTCTGTGTTGTATAATTCTATCTCTAACAACATCTCTTTTGTCGTCAGCAGCAACTTTCAAATTGGATTACCCTTAAATTTTGTTGTTTGGAAAAGGGTTAATTACCTGGGACCATTCTTATTGGTTGGATGCTGATAGAGGCTGTGCGTAATCTGGTGCATACCCAGATCATACAGGGATGTAAACATTTTGTTACACTGATGACATCTATATGTCATTACATCAGAATGAGACGTCGTGTGTTCTAGGAAGGCGTCTAGGTCTTTAAACAGGGCATCACAATCTTTGACAACACATTTATATACCTACAAGAAGAGACAAGAGCCGTCATAGACGGATTATGCTCCCCGAATAAGTGCTTGTCACACACACAAAAACTATCATATATTAAGGCCCCTTTTCCCATGACAGATTTTTTGTACACACATTATTTGTAGAATATGGTCTAGAACAGCTTATTTGTCATACAAGTATAAAATTTCATTAAATTCTGCCCATCAGGCATGAAGAGAAATTAGAGAAAAACTAATTTTTATGTTAAGGCCCCTTTTTCCATGACGCAGCCTCAAATTCAGAAACGGAGCAAAAGGTCTCTAGGTATTGACCCAGGGAGTTCACATGTGAAGTTTCATTGAATTTGGTCCAAGGGTTGCTGAGATCTGGCTGTGGACGGACGGACAGAAGGACGGACGGACGGACGGAAGGACAGCATGGCGACTATATGCTCCCCCGAAATTTTTTCGGGGAGCATAAAAATTGATTTCAGTATCTCTAGAACACTTTCTTGTACTTGCCATTTATACACCTGAAAAAAGTTGAAAGAAGTCGTTCTACTTTTGAATTCTTCATGATGTATATCATAAAATATAATGTTTAAGAGCTCTGTGCTATTGGAAAATTGGGCATAACAAGCAAAGGCAAAATTTTAGGGAGAGAGGGTACAAATTCAATAATGTTGCAAACTACAAAATGGATGTTGCTAGAAGATTGGTACTCACTTCAGCATAGAAAATATTGAGGAAAAAGGATTGTTTTGCCTCAATGTTTTCCTAAGCATTTTGTATTAAGATGTTACAAAAGGCATCATCATTCAGAAAATGCTTAACAGAGCAACAGAAAAGAGGGGCTGAAGACATTCTATTTTCTCATTGCAAATCCAAAGTCTAAACCAGACAATTCTCATGAATACCCAAATCATAGGGTTTGATTCTTATTGAGTGAATTGGTTAAATTTGAAAAGCAATCTTATCTCTTATCTCTTATCTGTAGCTCTGTACCTGTGCATGTTTATGTTTGACCATGGTGATTTCTCCAGACAATACTGGCAAACAAAGCAGTTGTCTACAGTTGGTAGTGTATCAGACTCTCAATCTAGAGGTCCAAGTTCAATCCCCAGCAGTGGCAAGTATCCTATATGACAAAACTGTCACCCACCTATGATTTGATCGTTAACCCATGTGGTCAAGCAGCTGAGGGCGCAGTAAGGAAAGGGTTAATGTATTTACCTGTACATGTTTATGTTTCACCATGTGAGACTTGAGCTGGTAATAAGTTTTGAATTTCTCCGGACAATACTGGCACAGATAGGAGTTGTCTACGATCACCTTCAGCTTGTAGTTTTGTGTATTCTCCAGACTAGTCTGATCCTTGTCTGCCTTGTTTGTTAACTCTTCACTAGTCCCTACTGCCTCCTGAAAAATGGCAATTAATTTGGAGCTAAAAATAGACTGCGTTTACCGTTATGTATTGATAAACTGTTGGTGTTGTTATAAAATTTCGTAACTACGGCTTGAATCAAGCCGTAGTTACGAAATTTCATAACACCTACGAAAAACTATCGTTTGTCCGAAATTTATGTCACAGATAGAATTGTTCCCTATTGTAAAAATATGACTTAATATTTACAACTGCAACACTTTCATAAATGACAACAAAAGCATTACAGAACAGAACAGAAATTATACGCCTGAGAGGAGTTTATCAGTGAATTTTGGCATTTATTTTCTATTCAAAGGCAGATAATTCAACAACGATACTAGTTATATGAATTTCTATAATGGCATGACACCATAAAAATTCATTGAGACATGTTTGATCTAATTCCGATTGAAACTGTAGGAGGAGTTTTTGCACACAAGAAATTAGGCATTTGTTTTTTTATTTCATAAGCAGCAGTCCAACTATACACCATGGGGATTCATCATGGCAAGTTTGATCAATTGAAATTGTATTTTCATAACTGTAAATGTAATAATTGGTTATAAAAACATTATGGGAAAAGAAGAAATTGCTCAAAATGAGCAATGTCTTCCTTTACCATGTTTTTATTGCTCAAAATGAGCAATATCTTCCTTTACCATAATGTTTTTTTATTGCTCAAGATGTCTTCCTTTACCATAATGTTTGAATATGTTAGCGGCAATAAGTCAAATCAGGCAATAAGCTTAATGCCTAGGCAATAAGCTATTGCCTAGTTAATTAGTAATTGCCTAAAAAATTCAGGCATTAAGCTTATTGCCTGAAATGTTTCATCCAAAATTGAGTCTATTGCCTAACATATGTTATCGGCAATAAGTAAAATCAGGCAATAAGCTTAATGCCTAGGCAATAAGCTATTTTCTAGTAAATCAATTGCCTAAAGATTTCAAGCATTAGGTTTATTGAATGAAATGTTTCATCCTAAATTGATGTTTAGGCATTGACAGACTGTGTTCATGGGTATTTCTGTGAATTTAAGTAATTTAGTCAATCATCACATTCATGATTGAAGGTAATACATAGCTATGGGCTACATTGTGTAAGCATCAGTTGTGTCCAGAACAAACTTTGAACTTAAAGATGAAGTTTAAATATTAATTTATTAAGGCCCGGTCCCACTGCACTTTCGGATGCAAAGAGGATATAAAACGTACAAAAAATCTTGCTTTCTGTTAAACGTCCCTTTCCATCCGTTGGAAGTCCGATGTGTACTTATTGCATACGTTTTTTCCAACGGGCATCCGTCAACCGTAATTTCATCCGCGCAAGAAGTTTTGGGCTGCCCAAAACTTTTAGAACGGATGAACCTTCCGTCGTGTACGATAAAAATCTGCAATATATACGAGCAACAGACGTTCTATGTCCGTTATCAGTCCGTTGTTTCCTTTCTCCATCCTATAGGCATCCTTGAAACTCAAATCAACCGAAACTGAAAAGGGATTGATAGGGGAACGATAAGGTACACGGAACGTCTATACAACGTTAGCAGCATGGAAATAGAAAGGATGTAAGCATATGCATCGCGTATATGAAGTATACAAAGGGAAAAAAAGAGTTTTTATCTGGGATGTATTCCGTATATTTAGCTGACATCCGCTCCCATCCGCCAGGCTTCCCACGAATATCCGTTTAACATCCCCGCTATATACTACTGACGTGTGCTCTTTTCCGTTATATTTTCGCCATTTTCTAAAAGCGGATGAAAACGGATGGTACCACTACCGAAATTTTGCTCGTCCGCTGTGTCCTTTTTGCATACGTTTTTGTCAATCGGCCAGTGGGACCGGGCCTTTAGACACAAATCAATGTAAATGCACCAGTGCAAAGGTTGCTCAATGACCTGAGAAAGTTGCGCTGCCTTGTTTTAATGTTGGAATTAGTATCAGGCTTGTAAGAATCAATTTCAGATGGAAGGACCTGATTTTTCACCGAGGTTGGGGGATATCATTTGCAGATTTCTGTACAATTGATTATTGATTGGTGTTTGGAACTACATGAACACTTTTCTAGTCTTGTATTCCTGACATTACTAGCACCATAGCTAGCACAATATCCACTTCGAGCCACCAGCTGATAATCCCACTAAAAAAGAATTCATCTAGTTATTTCATTTAACTAAAATGTAATTCGAATGGTTTCCAGAATGAGATACATGTAATGTAATTATGGCTATTTGATTCAATGCAGGAGCCAAAAACAACAAGTGTATTTTCAAGCTCTAAATAATGATGAATATTTGTCAAATATGTTCAATTTCAAATAAGATTTCAAACATTATTATAGTCATATTTCATCGTTAGGCAATAAGACTAATGCCTGGCTATTTTTGCCAGGCAATAAGCTTAAAACATAGGCATTAAGCTTAAAGCCTAGAGTGATTTAGGCAATAAGCTTACTGCCTAGGCAATAGCTTATTGCCTAGGCATTAAGCTTATTGCCTAATTTTACTTATTGCCGCTAACATATACAAAATTATTTGCATAAACAATTTTAAACTGTTTTTTAAGGTTTAACAGACACTTATATAATTTGCCCCTATAGCTTCAAATGATTCTGTGGAGAACCACCTAATGCTTACTTCTTGTTGTTGTTGTTGTTCTGGTAAGGCTGGCGTTGTTATGGTGACCTCAGCCTTCTGTTGGTCCTCAACTGGTACCAGTAATGCAGGGGGTTGTTCTGGTAACGTGGTGACAGGACCAGACGGCCATACCTGCATATACAGTTAGTGTAGACTTATTTTACACGGAAAAACAAAGAGGCTTATTCAACTCCCTCGCGATTCTGCTGCCTGGGAAATACACAAGAGTTGCGTTCTTTAGAGCGAGATGTCTTGAGATATCTTCAGATTTCTTAAGATATTTTAGGATAAAGCGTTATTTAGAGCAAGATTTTTAAGACGCTCAATGGGAGGCGCCATTACCCTATACTTTGTGCGGAACAACTTGGTTAACTCTGTAGAAACAATATAAGAGAGAATAGACCAAGTTGTTCCGAATAATCCATGGTACCATGGTAATGCTCCATACTTCATACAAATGACGTCATAATGATGTCATTTGTATGAAGTAGATCTATGGTGCATTTGGAACACCTCGATCTGAATCTAGTTCTTAAAAATGCTTTATGTAAAACATCTTGAGAAATCTTAAAAAATCTCGCTCTAAAGAGCGCGCCTCAGTACACAAGCCGATTGTGTGGGCCAATTCAAATCCAAGATCAACCTCCGCTACAGGAGATCCAACTTGGAATCTTTTTATCGTGAAGCCAATGCTCTAATTCACGACCTCTGAAACTACATTTATTTCAAACTTTTTATGTCAAAGTAGCAGGGAACATCAGTTTACCCAGATATCCGAAGTTCGACCTATCCAAGTTTTGACTAAGATAATATTTAACCCAATATGTTGCCAATGAAGTATGTTCATAATTGAAATATAGTTGGACAAGCAACAGGTACTAGTAGACCTAATGCTGAAGTTTGCTCCAGTAGAGTGGTGACAGGATCCGACAGCCATACCTAGATATATATATGAATAGTTTGCTTTGATTTTTTAGGGTTTTATGCCGTTTTCATCTGCTATGGTCATACCGCAGTGGTTGGGGCACCTCACCATGGATTTCTGCAGTATCTCATACCAATACTACCACAACACTGTAACCGAGCTTACCTTATGTGTGGCCATGTGTTTCTTGACGTTGGATTTCTGCGCGAAGGCTCGTCCACACACGACACATTGATAAGGCTTCTCACCAGTATGTGATCTGATATGCTGATTCAGGTCAAAATTCTTCGTGAACTCTTTCCCGCAGTACGTGCAAATTAATATTTTCTTCCCCATGTCGTTCGTTGCACCACCGCCGATCCTGGGTCGTCTTCGTGGTGACGGTTCTGTATTGTCAAGAGCACTGCTCAATAATGTGTTATTAGATGACTTTCTCCCTGAAAAAAATAAAATTCATGAAATTGATACCTTTACCTAAACCTTCCCCCAAACTTCAAAATTTAATGGCAGTCCAATTTCAAAGCTTAAGTAAATGTCAAAATGATAGATATCAAAGGCAGAAAATGTGTATGTTAGGGTATAAAAAATGATGATTTCTCAGTCTCAAGTCATTTCTATCAGTGACAACAAAACTAGGTATTGCTTTGGAAAGGGTTAAGCCTTTCCAAAATGGCAAACATCTCCACTGTTCATGGCCCTATGATAAGCATTGCAACATTGCTTGTGGCAAGCAAAATCTTTCAATTTGGACAAGTCTAATAATTTGTGGTCTGGTAATGGGTTCTCTCCAAATGCCGAGGTCTATTGATTAAACCATCAAATATGACCTCTGCAGTTTTCGGTACGCCAACAGCCTATTTGGTCGTCATAATCTAATTATAGCACATCATTTGAATTATCGAATCAAAATCATTCAGTTTTATCTTGCATGATCATTACGTATACATTACGTCGCTTCTATTTTTGGCTGAAGCCGGTAACATTTGAATTATCGAATCAAAATCATTCAGTTTGATCTTGTTTGATTACGTATACATTACGTCGCTTCTATTTTTGGCTGAAGCCGGTAATTTGAAGCATCAGACAATGAAAGTTTGTATCAGCTTTTTAAATTGTTTTGTTGTGTATAGCCAATGATTGGATACTGAAATCCCGCCAAGGCCCCGAGATTAGACGTGAAATGACCCCGCGAGAACAGAGCTCATTCTATCGAAATGGAATGTAGAGATAATGTGCTCTGTTCTTAAGCGAGTAGGTAAGGGGTTAAAGGTAAAATTATGGTATAATAACGATCTCTTTTATGTTTTATTTCATGTTATAGCTCACAATAAATGACCAGGCAGAGCATCAATATCAGTTAGCTAGATGCTCTGCCAGGTCAATTATCGCAAGCTATATCAGTAAATGATTATATCACAAAATACAACCTACCAGGTTTGATAACATTTGGCTTGATCACATTCGGTTGAGCAGGTTTGATATCTGGTAGAGTGGTCAGCGTAATCTGTTGTGTGGGCTGAACCAGCGTCTGTAAATTGTTCATCGACACTTGGTTTGTCAGGGCCGAACCATTTGTAGATGAGAGAGAGGTGGTAGACTGTACGGGGCTCAGGATGGTGACATTACTATTGGCCGGGCGTGGAGCTAGCTGGGTCACTTGAGACAGGAATGGACCAGCTGCCTGCACAGTATTGCCTGTCTGAAATATGGTAAATATAAATCTGTTTTAATTTTTTTTCAAAGAGGCAGTCTTTGATCTTAAAGCATCCTTTGAATAAAGTGTCCTCCAAAACTAAATATCCACCCCTTTCAGCACTTATAATTATCCATTCTCTTGTGCTTTTTTCACACAATTTGCATCTGTCTCACAGTCATGGTGAAGACCGTCGGACCGGCAGACATGTCTGATGAAAATTCCCTCGGTCTGATGATTTTTTGGCTACTGTCAGTCCAACTGTCTGACATAAATTTTGATCTGTAAGATAGTGGATTATAGTTCGGTCTGACAAAATTTTATTCAGTCTGACAGATTATTTGGTACTGTCAGACCGAATGTCTGACAACAATTTCTGGTTCTTGGCCATGTCTGGTCTCAGAAAGTAAAACATTATGAAATTGTACTTAAATAGGATTGATGATCCTTGTTTTTTTGCAGAATGACACCCTCAATATTCAACCATTTCCCAAGTGGCAAAAATTTACATTGTTCCAATTTGAAAGACAATGCAGCCGATAATATTCATATGTATGACAATAGTAGTTGCGTGCATTGTAGTCAAGAAAATATTGAGGCAACAAGAGAAATTGAAGATGATCAGAATGTCTACTTTTGCCTCAATATTGTATAGATCTCATGTGGGTCCAAAGGTGCCACTGCTCGGGAAAAGGTTTCAAGTTCATGGGTTAATCTGCCTCCCTTCCCAAGAGGCAAAATTGAATTGATTACTATGAAATGTTTATCAGTGAAAATTCTTAAAATAAATTATATTTACCAGATGAATTGTTTGACCCTGTAAGAGTCCATTCTGCACGGCTGATCCCAGGTCACTATATGCCAGTATCTGATCATCACCCAACACCATGTTTAGAGCTAGCTGGTTTAACCCTTTCCCAAATACCAAAATTTTAAGGTTGTACAACTTAAAAGTTGCTGAAGACGACAAAAATAATATTAATAAAGTTGGGATATATATGCACTATATGGCACAGAAAACATTGAAGCAAAAGGAGAAATTGCTGATCATCAGCAATTTCTTCTTTAGCCTCAATGTTTTCCCAAGCCTTATCTATTAGACACGTCAAAACCAGTTCTTGTTTGTGAAAGGGTTAATGTAGTCTAAAATAGGTCATCCAATCCACTTACTTACAATTACTACATGCACTGGTCACAAACAAGCTATTTGAGAATAATAAGGACCTGGGCCCGTATTACTAACGATCGTACGTTTGATTTTTGCATTATTACTTGTAACAACAGCCCTAATTGGCGCAGCCGGATTTCTCGTGCAATCAGATGTCTTGTTACACAGTTTACACAAAAACTTGATCGTAAGATGTTTAGTAATACGGAGCCCTGGATCAGACTGTGCCTATGCACAGGCTGATCTGGATCCATGTTGTTTTCAAATGCCTTAAGGGACTTTTCTCCAGATCCTGGCTCAAATATTTTCATACGAATCTATAATTACCAGATGAATTGTTTGACCCTGTAAGAGTCCATTCTGCACGGCTGATCCTAGATCACTATAGGCCAGTATCTGATCATCACCCAACACCATGTTTACCGCTAGCTGGTTTAACCCTTTCCCAAATACCAAAATTTTAAGGTTGTACAACTTAAAAGTTGCTGAAGACGACAAATATGATATTAATAAAGTTGGGATATACTGTAAATGTACTATATGGCACAGAAAACATTGAAGCAAAAGGAGAAATTGCTGATCATCAGCAATTTCTTCTTTTGCCTCAATGTTTTCCCAGGCCTTATCTATTAGACACGTCAAAACCAGTTCTCGTTTGTGAAAGGGTTAATGTAGTCTAAAATAGGTCTTCCAATCCACTAACTTACAACTGCAACATGTACTGGTCACAAACAAGCTATTTGAGAATAATAAGGATCTGGATCAGACTGTGCTTATGCACAAGCTGATCTGGATCCATGCTGTTTTCAAATGCCTTAACCCTTTCCCAAACGACAAAATTTTAGGGTTGATCATTTTGAGAGCCGCTGCAAACGACAAAATGGTTGTGGATAAACACAGGATTTGTGAATATTTTAGTACAGAAAATATTGAGACAAAAGGAGAAACTGCTGGTTATCAGCAGTTTCTTTTTTTGCCTCAATGTTTTCCCAAGCCATATCTACATGGGACGTCAAAACCAGGCCTTGTGTGGGAAAGGGTTAAGGGACTCTTCTCCATATCCTGGCTCAAATATTTTCATAAGAAACTATAATTACCAGATGAATTGTTTGACCCTGTAAGAGTCCATTCTGAACGGCTGATCCCAGGTCACTATACGCCAGTATCTGATCATCACCCAACACCATATTTGGTGCTAGCTGGTTCAATGTTGACTGGGTCACTGTGGTGAAACTTGGTAAACTTGTCTGAAAAAACAACATATTTTGTTCCATACATTGGTGAAAGAATCCAATGCCATATGTCTTGAAAATTTGAAGATAATTCTCAAACCTACAATAACTGAATTCACTTCCATAAAAAATTGTGGTTACCTAACCATGGGGGTACAGACAAAACCCTACCAGGACAAAACCCCATCCAACAAACAAGAGCTGTCGGAAGACAGCGCGCTCGACTTTCTAAGTTGCTTAGTATAAAGGGGGCATAACTCCAAATAGAGTGGTCCCAGGGTAATGGGCCCTAGTAGTAAGGTAGAGGGTGTAATGGTGAATAAGTATACCAAGTTTGGGTTGAATCCCTTTAATAGTATGGAAGTTGTTGATGTTTGAAAAAACTTTAACCTTGGTTGCAACGCCAACGCCGACGCCAACGCCGACGCCCGGGTGACAGTATAAGCTCTCATTTTCCTGCGAAAAGTCGAGCTAAAAATATGGTTACCTAACCATGGGGGTACAGACAAAACCCTACCAGGACAAAACCCCACCCAACAAGCAAATTCGTTGAATTGATATCCCCCGCCGAACATATTTTCATTGTCAATAAAGTAGCGCGGAAACGAATATAACTCTGTATGTATATGGCTTCAACAGAACGAATATCACTCTGTATGTATATGGCTTCAACAGAACGAATATCACTCTGTATGTATATGGCTAAAACAGTCAAGGGCAGTAACTCTAAATTCGGCGGTCGAACCGGGTAACCCCAACCATATGCCCATGTCCTCATTGTAGTAAAGCTGTGTGCCAAGTTTCATTGAAATCCGGTGTATAGTTTTCAAGAAATAGCGCGGAAACGAATATCACTGTATGTATATGGCTTAAACAGTCAGGGACATTAACTCTAAATTTGGCGGTCGAACCGGGTAACCCCGACGATATGCGCATGTCCTCATTATAGTAAAGCTGTGTGCCAAGTTTCATTGCAATCCGGTCTATAGTTTTCAAGAAATAGCGCGGGAACGAATATCACTCTGTATGTATATGGCTAAAACAGTCAGGGGCAGTAACTCGAAATTCGACGGTCGAACCGGGTAACCCCGACGATATGCGCATGTCCACTTTTTAGTGAAGCTGTGAGCCAAGTTTCATTGAAATCCGATCTATAGTTTTCAAGAAATAGCGCGGAAACGAATATCACTCTGTATGTATATGGCTTAAACAGTCAGGGGCAGTAACTCTAAATTTGGCGGTCGAACCGGGTAACCCCGACGATATGCGCATGTCCACTTTGTAGTGAAGCTGTGTGCCAAGTTTCATCGAAATCCGGTCTACAGTTTTCAAGAAATAGCGCGGAAACGAATATCACTCTGTATGTATATGGCTTAAACAGTCAGGGGCAGTAACTCTGAATTCAATAATTGAACCGGGTAACCCCAACGATATGCGCATGTCCTCATTGTAGTAAAGCTGTGAGCCAAGTTTCATCGAAATCCGGTCAATAGTTTCCAAGAAATAGCGCGGAAACGAATATCACTGTATGTATATGGCAGCACAGTCAGGGGCAGTAACTCTAAATTCGGCGGTCGAACCGGGTAACCCCGACGATATGCGCATGTCCACTTTGTAGTGAAGCTGTGTGCCAAGTTTCATCGAAATCCGGTCTACAGTTTTCAAGAAATAGCGCGGAAACGAATATCACTCTGTATGTATATGGCTTAAACAGTCAGGGGCAGTAACTCTGAATTCAATAATCGAACCGGGTAACCCCAACGATATGCGCATGTCCTCTTTGTAGTGAAGCTGTGTGCCAAGTTTCATCGAAATCCGGTCTATAGTTTCCAAGAAATAGCGCGGAAACGAATGTCGGACGGACGGACGGACGGATGGAAGGACGGACGGACATGGCAAAAACAATATCCCCCCCCGAAAAATTTTTTCGGCGGGGGATAACAAAAAATAGTTTTGTCTTGCTGGGGTTTTGTTCTACCTTCCTGATCATGATAGTTTCCTGTTACCTGTGAGAGTGGTGATTTCTGCAGGGCTAGAATTTCACTGAAAAAAATGACTTGCAATATTTTGCTAGTAGCTTTTGAAACAACTAGCAAAAAGGCATATTCACTCGCAATCTGATTTTGTATATTATGAAGGTTTTCATTTTGAAAAAATAAAAGCATAATATGCTGCATAATTTAAAGGGCTTGTCCAAAATAGTCAATATTTGGATGGTGTTTTGTTTTTCAGGCTGCATTGATTAAACTTGTGGGTGTGGAATATTTTTTCCACTCGCGAAAAAAATCTAGTGTCAGATAGAATCACTAGCAATTTTTAATATCAACTAGCTAATTGCCAGTATGTTAGTGGAAATTCGAGCCCTGTTCTGTATGTTTTTTGTAATCGCCAAATTCAATGTGTTTGTTCCCAACCCTTGTAAGATACGCAGATCAGGGTTCTCCCCAGAATAATTTGAAGCCGTAGTGGCAAATTATAAGTATTGGTAAACTTTGAAATGCATTGTGTTCATGCAAATAATTGTGAATAAAAACATAATGGGAAAAGAAGAAATTGCTCAACATGAGCAATTTCTTCCTTTCCCATAATGTTTTTATACAGCATTATTACATTTTGATTTACAATAATGTATTATTTATATGTTTTTGACATGAAATACCTCTAAATGTCTCTATTTGGTGACCATTTGAAGAAATTAAGCTGTAGGGGTAATTATGAAGCTGTAGGGGCATTACACTGATTTACAAGAAGCTGTAGTGGGGCCGATACAGCTTATTGGCTGGGGAGAACACTGCAGATACAAGATGACTGGTCCCTGGACATGGCGAAGTAGAACAAGATCAGCAGGTACAAAAGGGATGCAAAATGCCAAAGCCCAAATTTCTCTCACTGTCTGATGAATAAGTGCCTTTTATACAGTGGAAAATACTTGAAGAAAGGGAAGAAAATGCTGGTAATTAAACAACAAGTTTAAACCCTTAGATGCGTCGAAACATTTTATTGTTTGGGAAAGATTTTTAAAACATTTAACCTGTGAAAGTGGTGATTTCTGTATAGTCTGTGTGACCGCCCCATTCAGTGTGTTTGTTCCAAGACCCTGCAAGACGGATGGCTGAAAGCTGACCGGCCGCTGGACGGGTAGAGTGCATCTTGATTGTTTATGATTCACAAATAATGGCAGGGACGTAAACTGCTTCTTACACTTCCCACACTGAAACACATCTTCATCCTCAACTGTGGGAAAAGGAAAATGTCATGCAGGGATTTCCATGACGCACAAATCATGCGTCATTGTCGCAATTTCAAAACAAATGACCCCTTAGAAATTTACCTGAGGGTCATTAATGACGCAAGTTTTAAAATCCAGATTTGCGTATGATACTTGAGTCCTAGGGCATTTGACCCACAAAATATTAGAAATGACCCCTAACTTTGAAGGCAAGGGGGTCACAATGACCCCCAAATTCTCATGCTCAGGGAAAACCCTGGTCATGGTTGAAAGTTTTTGATTAGGTATCAAATCGAAATAATTTCAGTCAATTCAAAACAAAAACAAGAGCCTTCATAGACGAGTTATGCTCCCCGATTAAATGTTTGTCATAAAAAAATTATTATTGTTTTCAACTATAAATAATGTATTCAAATAACATCATAAACATCCATTTTATCTTCTGTGACAGATTTAAAATTGGACAAGTCTGAAGTTTCTCTTTTGTTAAAGAGTTGACATTTCAATACATTGACGCTTTTTGAAGCCCCTCAAGCGCGGATCCAGGTATTTTTCCCAAGGGGGGGGGGGGGGGGTCATCCGATCTTTAACCCCTTTTTTCTCCAAATTCCAGGGGGGGTCGGGGGTGGGGGGGGGGGGGGGGGGGGGGGTCAGACTCCCCTCTGGATCCGTGCATGCAGATACATGTCATACCATGAAGGGCTAAATATAACAACGGTTTGTATCCGATCTTTAACCCCTTTTTTTCTCCAAATTCCAGGGGGGAGGGGGGGGGTCAGACTCCCCTCTGGATCCGTGCATGCAGATACATGTCATACCATGAAGGGCTAAATATAACAACGGTTTGTCGTTGCACACAGGGACGAATGCCACAGCTTATTTGAGACATAACCAGTAAATTTTTTTTGATAACCCCTTTTTTCGCCAAATTCCAGGGGGGGTCATGACCCCCTGACACCCCCCCCTCTGGATTCGCGCATGCCCCTAAAGAGGAAAGTTTAGGAAAGCATTGAGACGAAACAAGAAAATGCT
Source organism: Fragum sueziense (assembly GCA_963680895.1). Taxonomy (NCBI): domain Eukaryota; kingdom Metazoa; phylum Mollusca; class Bivalvia; order Cardiida; family Cardiidae; genus Fragum; species Fragum sueziense. The sequence continues at coordinate 43,539,653 of OY804599.1, forward strand.
GATAATCAGCATTTTCTGCTTTAGTCTCAATGTTTTCTTTCACGCTATCATTCACAAATTTTTTAAACATTTTTTATTGTCCATTTAGTGGACTGCACCAGCTTTCAATTTGGACCAGTCTAAAATGTTGCCATCTTGTAATGGGTCAACAGGGATTTCAATAACTTTTTGGCCACCTGGGCCAGAAGCTAAAGTAGGCGAGGGATTTTCTATGTATTCCCATTCCCTATTAACCCCATACAAAATTTTCAAAAGTAGCAGGGGGATTGTACTACTAACTAGTCTCAAATTCAATCAAATAGGAGTGGGAAATCCCCCCCACCTCCCAGTACCACACAATGACTCTTTTTCACTCCCAACAAAATAATGACCATGGAAAACATTTTGGAAAATGAAGAAATTGCTTGTGACAAGCAATTTCTTCATTTCCCACAATGCTTTCCATCCAACAAGACTTTAAAATAAAAAATTCCATTCACTTGATATTGTCGACTGCAAAATCTTTCAATTTGGACCAGTCCAAAATTTAGTTTGGGAAAGGGTTAATAAAATCCCTGGGTCAAAGAGTAATTAGATCTACAAACCTGGGGGTGGTGCAGTTTCTACAGCTGTCTGAGATTCTAACAGAGATTGAATAGCTGACTGATTCTCTATGGTGGATATGCCTCCTGAAAATACACAACAACAGAAATAGCTACATTATACGGATTGTAGATAAGATAGACACTGTATATCGCTTTTCAACGTAAACCTGGTAACTGCAGCTTGTTTTAAGCTGCAGATATGAGGTTTTTCATTGAAAAGCAAAAATATCCGGCTGTTTTTCACATTCTGTGAGTTGCCCAAACATCAGTTGAAGAGGCAATCTTAATTTTTATTTCAAATCCAAACCTTATATTGTGGGTACTCATTTGAATCGTCTTGATCATTTGAATATTGGTGACAGCTATTGTTCCTTTCTCTTTTAAAAAAGCTTTGATGAAATTTGGGCCTGCTTTTGATGTCCCTGTTAGGCTAGTTGAAATAAGGTAAACAAAACCTTTATGAATTTTGATCTCAAGGTTGTGGCTACAATATCTCAGCTACTCACTGGTAGGCCAACATTAGGAAACATTTAAAGAGAGAATCAGAAATCCCTGAACCTAAAATTTTTAATGATGATCAGCGATTTCTCAGATCTAGTTCTTTTTATAGGCCTTGATGTTACTGTACGCATTTGGACTTTATCATACATGTAAGTCAGGTCTTATTTATTTCTCATCTTGTCTAAATATTTTCCTTTGCAGGGTGTCCAAAAACCCAAATGAGGTTTTTTTACCCCCGAAATGAATCTTGTACCCCCAGTCTTTGCAAGCAATCTTCTATGTCTCTTATAGAGGGGTACAAGCATGCTGTAAAAGTATGTTTTGTACCCCCAGATTTGAAAGTCGGTGGAAAGCCTGCTTTGTCAGCTTTGACACCATTTATCAAGGTGAAACAATGTAAGAAAAGAAGAAATGTTGAATTTGTTGATGCATTTTCTACACCTTTTCCCAGTGCTTTGCTTGCCTTGGCATGCAGGTTGTTTACATGTGGGGACCTTTTTAAAATGTTGTCATTTTTCATCGGGTTACTGGTGACATCTCACGTGGTGATTGTTATTTGTTTTGGAAATTCCAATCATGATCCCAATCCCTAGTTGACCTACATTCAAATCAGCAAATTAGTTTTAGAACCACATTAAAAATAGTCAATAATGCATTATCTATACGTTCAAAAATTATTATGTAAGTAATTAATTGACATTTTAGAAGTATGATTTACACTGGAGATATTAAAATGTTGAAAAAAGCAAATATGACTGGGGAAATATTGGGGTAAAATCAAAATGGCGGAATGTCAAAATGGATCTTCCATGGTCATTCCAACAGCCGAACAAAATTAAAGCTGAAGATGGCCACACACAAATATTAAACGGTTTGCGAGTTGTATATGAAAGTAAAAATGCTTTATTTTCATGTCCAAACCTGTCAGAGCATCAAAGATTGATTGTGCCATTACGGCGTTGTTAGAAATGCATCGACCGGCATTTAACGATACGCGCGCCTCTCAATTTTACAAGGGAGGTAACAATAACCGCCTTATACTTCCGACAATGATCGGTAATTTCCGTAAAAATCTCCCGCCAAGATGTCAAACGATAAAATTACAGAATCTGAATTTAGATCTAGATTTCTTGAAATTGGTGAAAAAATCAATGTCGTTTTTTCGCTTTCCAAAAGAAGATTTTTAAAAAGTGATTAGTCGTTCGCTAGGTTCCTTTTACTGATCAGAGACAGATCGTACTCAGGCGTAGGCCTGCACATTATATAAATATGGATCTATACATGTATAATAGGCTATTTATCACAGATCTAGGTTGGTTGGTTGGTACACCTACCGGGTATGTTGTTTTTTGCGGAACAGACAAATCATGTCCATAGCAGGTCCAGGATTTTTTAACCCGTTCCCAAAAAAGACCAAGATCTAGTTGTGACGTCCCTAATGTAATCACTCTCTTATGAACAGAGCACATTATCTCTACATTCCATTTCGATAGAATATTTGATGGTTTAATCAATAGACCTCGGCAATGGAGAGTATAATGTAATAGGCTTGGGAAAATATTGAAACAAAATAAGAAACTGCTTATATCTATGCCATATTTTACACAAATTCTATCTGTAATTTAACTTCCATTTTGTCATTTGTGGCAGTTTTTGAAGTGGGTCACCCTAAAATGTTGCCGTTTGCCGTTTGGGAATGGGTTAAGGGACGATCGAATATAGCCTACAAATAGCGAGTTTTTCCTTATGTTAACACAATTTTGGCTGAATTTCTGCATGAAAATGAAATAATCAGGCTACAGAGGGGAGTTCGTTTGAACCCACCGAACCCCCTCTGGATCCGCCACTGATCCGCCTACAGATAAATTAGTAGGCCTATCTGCACTACTCGGGCCTCTTTCCAACTTTTTTACTGTCAACAATATTTGTGTGCGATAGAGAAGAAAATTGGTCGAGAAGCGATCATGTATGGATCGGACAGACGATCGACTTAGTCACTTTCAAGATCGAAAATCAATCGTGTCGGGAGAGTGTGATCCAAATACTACAAGACTTTTAGTGTAAATAGTTTTAAAAGTGAATTAAATACGTTCTGGAAAACAAACCCGGTTAAGTTCTAACCCGATTGTTATGGACCGGAGGCGGGTACATCAAGAGGACAGAACCATAAAGAAAAGGACCAGAGAGGCAACAGCCTATAGGCTAGATAAGAGGTCTCGACACACAAGTAACAAGTAAGTAACAGCTGGTAAAAGTCTTTTACTCGACCAGTCACCTTGTACCCAGTCTGCACTCGATCACCGCGACTTTACTCTCGAGTGGATCCCGACTACATCTCGATCAACTCGATCTCTGTTTCATCTGTTCGTCCGATCAAATCGGCTGTAGCTTAATGTCGGATTGGTCGACTAAATGTCGATAAAAAGTAATTCGGTCGAGATCAATCGGAAAATTTAAGCGATCGAAATGATCGGCAGTGGGAACCAAACATTAGCTAGACCAGATAGGCCTAGTGGTGTCCGACCGGAGAAGGCCTAGTCCCTATGTAGCCTATATTAATAAGGTTAGAACTACAAAGTAGCAAAATAAGCACTAACTCAGATGTTTTGTACGGGGTTTCCGACATAATGACACATTCACAAGCTGCAGCAAATCCAGGATTTCTCGGAGGGGGTAGAATCATATATAGGCCTAGGCTACAAATAGGGTGGTTCCGGTGGTTCGTTTTCTTAGTATTACACAATTTTGACTGAATTTCTGTATGAAAAAGAAATACGGTAATCAGGCTGCAGAGGGGTTTCGTTTGAACCAACCGCCCACCCCTTCCGCCACTGACAAGATCTTTAACCCATTACCAAACGGCAAATTTTTAGATTAGTCCAAAATCAAAGTTGATGCAGACGACAATTTCAAGTGAATGAAATTTTGATTTTTTTTTTGTCTTTTTGCATAGAAAACATTGTGGTAAATGAAGAAATTGCTTGTCACAAGCAATGTCTTCATTTTCCATGATGTTTTCCATGGCCATTATTTTGTGGGGAGACAAAAAGAGTCATTGTATGGTAATGGGTTAAGGCTTGATTTAGAAAACATTGTACGGCAATCAATTTCTTCAATGTCCACATTTTTTCTACTCGGAAATACCGAAAAGAAGAATTTCATTCATTTGATATTTTCGTCTGCAATATCTTTGAATTTGGTCTAAAATTTGCCGTCTGATAATGACTTTATCTCCAGGGCCTAGTTTCACTAAAACCTTACGGACTTCTTTTTAGTAATTTTGAACATAAGTTATTGATTTTAATATATATGTAAACTGTGTATTTTATTATTATTTATGTTACTTATGTATTTTTAATATCGGCTTGCACAGTTACAAGTGCAAATCACCTATGGAATTAACCCTTAAAGTCCGGCCCACAAACGTGACACTTTGTGACGCCAGACAAGATATAGAATTACATGTATATAGAAAAAATTGTCGTGGAAAACGAAGAAATTGCTAATGACATTCCACTTTTTTCAACCCAGAAAAAAAAATGAAAAATTCCATTCACTTGAATGTGTAGTCTTTAAAATCTTTGAATTTGGATCAGTCTATTTTGTCGTCTGATGGTTACAATATGACATTTCAGAAGGTAGGCTTAGACTAGACTGGTACCCATTCGTGTAAATAACTGAATCTACTAAATCCGTAGTAGATTTCAGGTACGGGAACCAGACTAGGCTTAGATATCATGGTTTATAATGCCGAAAGAAAGTGTCATCGAAATTGAATAACCATTCAACCTGAATGGTTATTCTATTTCGGTAAGACTTTTTTCAACATAAATGAACATTCACTTTGACCTTATCATTGACCTCTGCTCAATAAATATTGACACTTCTTATTAATCGGCTGAAGTCATTTAATCCTTAATCTGCTCTATCCCGCATTAAGCTTACGACGAGCATTGACCTGCATTTTATAACGATTGTCCCCTAAATGATTATGCTTTGTTTCGAATGGAGGTCTATTCCTCTTTAAAGGTAGTTCATCACTAATATGAGATTCAAGCTAAATAAGTAACGAATGGGCTATAAACGACGTCATACGAAAAGTTCCGGCGTCGCGTGGATCTCATTACGGATGTAGGCCTACTACTTTAGACGACGAACAATGAGCAAGTTGAAGATCCCAGCTAAAATAAGCCTACCTCTGATCGCATTCACCAACACGTATGAATCTATAGGTCGTCTAAATCCAGACCATAGGGGTCCGTAATTTGAGCCTTGGCACCATCTAGACTATTCTATACCATTGTATAGTCTAGATGGTGCCAAGGCTCAAATTACGGACCCCTATGATCGAGACTGCATCCCAAGCTGTATCTGATCGGACAATCGGATGGGTTGTTACGTAATTCTAACATACGACTGGTTTGTGCATACCATCCCAGATTAGACTGCGTATGTACACACAGTCTTATCAAATTCAAGGTTGTTCTCTAATACCTCACTCACGACCTGTAGCCATAATTTATGTGGATCTGTGGGTGTGATTAGACTGTACTAAGGCATGGGATGTTCCATCTTCGCAAGCCAAAGGTGACATCTACGACGAATACCTTACGACTGTGGAAACCTTTTTGGGAGAATTAAAGAAAACAAAAATATTTCTGAGCTCCTTTATGAAAATATATAGCCTATCGTCGGATATTCAATGGTGTGCTATTCAATTTGTTAACAGTAATTTTGCAATATTTTGTCTTTCGATAATGCCTACTAAAGCATTTTAACATTGTTGAAATAGATCTAGACACTTTAATTAAAATCATAAATATCAGAATTTACTGCCATATATTCAGAATTTACTACAAAAATAGTAGCTGTAGTAAATGGTAGGGTGCAGTGGTAGATACAGAGGTAATTTCGGGGGTTCCCTTGACCCCTCCCTCCTATGTAACCTTATTGTTTTACTTGCATGCAGAATTTCGGTCAAAATTGTAAATGTATTTTCGAACCCCATTCGAAGAAATCCTAGATCCGCGACAGGGGTGCACCTCTTGAACCCTTTCAAGAACAAGACGTGGTTTTGACGTCCCCTGCTGCTGTGGATCCAGGATTTCTGTTGTGAGGGGTTCGCATATACAAATAGGGAGGTCCGTTTCCCTAGTAGGCCTATTACGATAATTTTGACTACATTCTGCATGAAAATGAAATAATAAGGCATCGAAGGGGGGGTTCGTTTGATCCCCCAATCCCCTCTGGACCCGCATATGGGCCTATATAAAACACTTGTGGAATATTGGGGTAAGGCAATGTCTTTTTTCCTTTTGTCTCTTACTGCAAAATTTTCAGTGATAGGCCTAGCCCTACACCCGGTCGGGTGGACTCGGACATGGGTATCATCTGATCTGGGGGAGCCCATGTCCTTTCGTGCTCACGCCGGATTATTCATGGTGTGTTGTTATTTTGCTTAGAATTTTATCAGTTGTATAGAATATCGTATTTAATCATATCCCCTCTAGATGTTTATGTAACTAATACATATCATAATACATCTTGTAGTGAGGTAACGTGAGTGCGCCCAATATGACCTTAGTTGTCGACGGACCTTAAAACTCCATTCATTCATACATTGAATTTCATATAGATCTATGAAGGCTACAGGACGAATCTTTATCAGAATCCGCTTTGTCGTATGTGGCAGCTTTCAAATTGGACCATGTCAAATAGGGAATGATTTTATCCAGTAAACGTGACGTAATTTCGGACAAACAAAATTTTATACTATTTCGTGGATGTTGTTATAAAATCTCGTAACTACGGCTTGATTCAAGCCGTAGTTGCGATATTTTATAACAGCACCAACGGGTTATCAAAACATAACAGTAAACAAAATCTGTTTTTAGCACAAAATTCATTGCTATATATAGTCTATCGGCTATAACTGTAGACTTGTATATTTAATTAAACCAATACATAGTTTTAACCTTTACCAAACCATTTATCGTGAGCTAAACGAGCGAATTAATGCACTTACTCGTTTATTCTCGAAAGAGAAAGTGTTTGTGTTGGGCCATTTACCAACAACAAGAAGTAAAGTGTTTGTAGGCCTATACATGTCTACAGTTATAGCCGATGAGTTATATTTCCATTGCTTGGGAAAGCGACGTTGACGAGTCCCCGCCGTTAACACATTACCAGAGGGCAAAATTTTGGACTGTTCCAAATTGAATGCTGTTGCAGACGGCAATTTCTTGAAAGCGCAAATTACATTATTTTGTCTTTCTGTGAAGAAAGCATTATGGGAAATGAAAAAAATTGCTTGTCACGAAAAAAATCTTCATTTTCCACGATGTTTTCCAAAGTATTTTCTATAAGGAGCGTCAAAGGGCGTCAGTGTGCTGTAATGGGCTAAACTTTTAGATCTTCCTGGAAAACACCTAGATCTAGGGGAGACCGGGGTTAATTGAGCCACGGGGTTAAACGAACCACCCCAAATTTCTCTGGCATGCTTTTCAATTTCACGTCTTCGGTGTAAGTATTCGAAGCGGGAATGTTTATAGTATTCATCGGTGAAAATTTCGAGAGATTCTGTCTTGTTAGATGGATTTTATGCCCCCAAAACGAAATTTCGACCTTAAAATAGGTTTTCACAATTTATGCATTCCGTCTTCGTACTACAATGTACAACAAATCTCAGCAGTATTCTTTACATTTTACAAATATATGATATCTTCAGAATGTAAAATTGAATTCCGTTATTGCTTTCGTAAGATGAGTTCTTCACAAATGACAAGTATATGACCATAGTGTGTACCGGGGTAAGTTGAACCACTATGAAAATAAGTGCAGATAAAACGCTCAAAATAATTCTGGGCCTATTAGATTGTCTGTTGTATGTCTAATCGAATTCTCTTGAAAACTGAAATAAATGTTTATTCTTTGAATGAAATATTATGATATTATTGCAAGTAACACCCATTTTCATTATTATGAATGAAATCTGGTGTTTATATCTCTTTTATCTTTGAATAATTATCGCAAACATGCCAATTGGCTCAACTTACCCCATGTACTGGTTCAACCTACCCCGTCAAAGGGGTTAAATGAACCATTTCACCAGCTCTGTTTAAAATGAATTTCTGTGGATTATGGATGTCGAAAATATCTGCCAAAGGTTTAGAAACATGCGAGAGATGTTGATCTTTAATGTGGCATTGATCAGAGCACTCTGCGTAAAACAAAGAAAGCCCTATCTGAAATTTATCAAAAAGTGGTTCATGATGCCCCGGTCTCCCCTATAGTTGCACATGGTTTAGGAAATAAATGTCAAAAAAACTTTATTGCATACATAAAGGCATAATTTCTTTGTCAATGGTCCTTAATCGTGTAAGAAAGGCATTCAGAAATGCATTTGAACTTGATTGTTTGTTCACGATATTAGCGAGGGATTATGTGTACGAGTTTGGGCACATGATCAGTCGTTTGACAGTTGTCACGTGGTAATGTTTACGTGGAGTGGAATTCGTAGTCACGTGACGTGTAGTCGTTCACTCATTGGCTGAATTTTACGTCATCGGCCTGTTTCTTACCCACAATCCCGTGGTAAAATTGCATCGAAGATTTATTTATAAACAAAAAAGATGGCAGAGCAGTCGGAGTCCACCCTATCTGTCATTTCATCAAATAGCGAAAATAAGGAAAATGAAGAGAAGATCTTCGAACCGGAGCGTAAAAAGCAGAAGTTGGACATCCCATCTGCACAATCGGACTTCAAATTGCAAGAGCGATTGAGTGGCATTTTATGCTGCGCAGTTTGTCTGGATCTGCCAATAACTTGTTTCCAGGTTTGAGATTTTTCTTGTCAACTAAGTAATGCAAATGCATGCATCTGCATCAATTGTTGATTGATTTGTTCATTAGTGTCAACAGAAAGGCGAACTTTCCAACTCTCTTCGAATTGCAACTCATTTATTACAGACTGATCTCAACTCGATATTTTCTTATTTTTCTCGGAAGCGATTGCATGCATGAAGCAAGAAGCTTGAGAGGTTCCACGTCATTGGAATGCAGACATTCTGTTTGATTTAAATACACATTCCAAAGTGAATTGTGGTTTTAACATAAAGTAAACAATTTTCTGAATTGGTGAGATAAATTTGACAGCTGGCAATCATTTGACATTGCCTTGACCTCAGGCCCTGCATGTTTTCATCACGTGATAAAACCACATTCAGCTGTGTGTATTGGCTATCTGCCAGCTTGTAACCTAAATACTCCTTTGATATAGGAATATGTATGGGTGATTGAAATGTTACCAAATCCTTTTACTAACAAACATTTCATGCATAAAACTGCTGCAAGTTGCATGAAAAAAATGTCTTTTACGTCAGAGAAATATTTTAGGCCAGAGCAGTTTAGATATTGAAGGAAAAGGATGAACTGCTTGACATATTAATTGAGATGAAGGGTGAACTCATATTCTATATTTGACTATGAAAATTATGAAAATGATTGACAGCCTGAATGATGCAGTGGCTAGTGCATTCAACATGTAACCTGATGGTCATGAGTTCGAGTCCTACTCTAGTAGGTGTGTCTTGGTGTAAGACACTTAATGGTCAATGCATCAGTCTACCTAGCTGTATAAATGGGACATCTATGTCCATTTAAATAATGCACAAACTATTAATTTCAACTCGGGACATGAAAAGTCCCGTATTATCAGGCTTGTGTATTATCAACAATCATTCAACCAAATTCAATCATAAGATTCTGACACACAATGTTTGATGATACGGAACCCCAATTTTGTTTGGGAAAGGGTTAAGTGATATTCCCAACAGGTCTCAAGGAAATGAGTAAGCTTATCTCTCTTATCCTTGTATTACTACTCTAATAATAGATAAAGTGTGTATCTCATTACTCATAATAAGATCTGTAGTGTACTGGTCTATCTATTTTTATGCAGCAAAACTAGGCAGCTGGTATTGATCTAAATAATCCCTTTCAGGTTCCTAAATGGCAAACTTTAGACTGGTCCAAAAATTCGAAAAGGATTGCAGACACACAATTTTTCTAACTTTTGTACATATTCTGCGTGTTATGGTTTTCTTTCATGCAAGGGCTGTATCTAGTTGGGATGTCTAAAGCAGCCACTATCTGGGAAAGAGTTATAGAGTGAGAGATTTGCTAATTGATACTTATTCATTGTGCTCACCCAATACACAATCAGATCAATTTGTGTATTCCTGTGTTATGAAATGATCTGGGTTAAATGAAAATTTATTATCCAACAATCCTAAGTTCATAATTATCAAGCTGTTGATCAATCAATAAATCAATTAGTAAACCAATCAATCAACATACCAATCAATCAATTAGTAAACCAATCAATCTATTAGTAAACCAATCAATCAATCAGTAAATCAAGAGTTCAATTAATCAAAAGTTCATAATTATCTTAGATGTTGATCAATCGATCGACCAATTAATCAACAAATCATCCAATCAATCAAATAGTTAGTGTCAGTCTTTTGACTCCTTTCTATTTTGTTCTATTCATTCTTTAAACTTGTGATATGTTCTTAAAACTTGTCTCTAAAATGCAAGTTGAATGTTACTACAAATCTAACTTGACATGGCGTAATGGTCTTTTACTTGTCTTTTTCAGTGCACAAATGGACACTTGATGTGTTGCGGGTGTTTCAACCACTTGTTGGCTGATGCTCGCCTCAAAGACGAAACATCAACTTGTCCAAACTGCCGATGTGAAATCAGCAAGAGCTTGTGCACTCGAAACTTGGCTGTGGAAAAAGCCGTATCAGAGCTGCCGTCAAATTGTCAATTTTGTTCAATGGAGCTGGCTCGTAACCGTCTAGAGTATCATGAGAGAGAGCTTTGTATAGAGAGGTGAGATTTCTTCTTCCATGGTAAGGCAGAATTTACTCTCTAGTAGTTACGGAACTGTTTTGTCCGAGACTGGGAGGTCATTACGGAAGAATGCAGGTGTGTTAATGGGGTACAATAATACAACACACCTGGAATCTTACCTTGACTCTCCACTGTCTCAATGTTTAATGACAAAATGCCATGTTCTTCTCCATTTTTCTACCAGAGCAGGATGGTTCGTGGATTAGTAGGTCACTCACTAGGTGGTTCCAGGTCACAGGGGTTGAATGCGAGAGTTTTATTGTTTGGCTTCGCTCGGTCAATCGATCACTCTCGACATCGGGGCGCGGCTGTGTGGTTGTGTACAGAGGAGGAGAGTTGGTACATTGTAACAATGACAGGAGTCCCATCTGGCAAGTATTTTACAACATTTTCAAGTTGTCAAGTCATGTAGCATGTTTAGTGAACAATACATGGCAAAAGCTAATATGTGTCATTGTACGAAAATCCCTCATGAACTACTTGAAAGTGTTAATGATGTTTTTTTTACAGTTCAATAGGAAACAGTGAATAATCAAAGGTCAGTTGTATATGTTCATTATCTTATAGGGAATATCAACCTTTGATCATTGACATTGACTTGTTGAACTTTTGATACATTTGCAAATATTTTGCATAATGTTGTGGTTATTATGAGTGACTCACAATGAAATTTTATCTCTTCTAGGCTAAACATATACTCATATAGTGTTTTATGATAAAGGAAATGGTACAGATACAAGTAACCATATTCTTTACTGTCATTGTATGAGTATCAGAAGAAAATAATACAAAGAAAACCATTCACTGATAGAGGCATGGTATTTAAAGATGCCTAATCTTTTAGTTTTTCTGATTTTCGATATTCATTATTTTTTTCAAAAAAAAATATTCAATCTTACACTTGAAAGATAATCCTTTGCAAAGCATTTTCTTTTAATGCGAAGCAACAAAATAGAATAAAACTTAAAACATAAGCAGTTCATGAGAAGTTTTCAATGACATGTTTTGGCATGTTTGCCATCTTGTCAATGGCGTGGTTCCGTCAACTATAACTCAGTCCCGTTTGGTCTTGACCTTTAGAATAGTCATTCTACCACTTCATTTGCTGAGTGATTAGTGCATATGCCTTTGAAGTGGAAACTGCAAGGCGCAAAACCTTGTGAAAACTGGCCTGGCAACTGGTTACAAGTTGGTTAAATATTGGTTACCATAGACCCATCTCTGCCAGATGTATGGCTGCAAGAGTGGGGATGAAGGAGATACTTTTTGCTCAACCCATAAAGTGTCTCATAAGCATTCACTATGTAGATAGCCCATAAAATGGATGTGATAGACAAGGCTTTACCTTCTTTAACCCATTACCACACAATTACTCTTTTTGACCCCCCACAAAATAATGGCAATGGAAAACATCATGGAAAATGAAGAAATTGCTTGTGACAAGCAATTTCTTCATTTCCCACAATGTTTTCCATCCAAAAAGGCCTAAAAATTAAGAGTTCCATTCACTTGAAATTGTCGTCTGCAGGATCTTTCAATTTGGACAGCCCTAAAATTTTGTTGTTTGGTAATGGGTTAAGTTTTACTGTAAAAGTTAATATGCCAGTGGAGCGGTTTTCTTTCCAAAGTTGATGTAAGTGAGTGTTGTAGGACAAATGACCAAGATATTTATTTTTATCTTTATATCCGTAGACCTTATATGAAAGTGTATTGCTAAAAGATAGAAAAAAGAAAAATAGCAATCCAGTTCTTGTAGATAGACCTTTTCATGCTGTCTTTCATACTTTACCATTTTACGTTTCGAAGTCTTTTAGCGCATGTCCAAGTTTAGACCCTGATTATTACCCTGTCCTACTTTGTGTTTAAAAATATGCATAGTAGGATTGTAACCACTCTAAGCTTATGCATGCTCTAAAAGACTTTCGAATGTTATATGTTACAGTATAATGCAGCATTAATCTATTAACCCTTTCCCAAATGACAAAATTTTAGGGTGATCCACTTCAAAAAACTGCCACAAATGACAAAGTGGATGTTATTGAAGATAGGATTTGTTTAAAAAATGGTGCAGAAAATATTGAGACAAAAGGAGAAATTGCTGGTTATCAGCAGTTTCTTCTTTTGTTTCAATATTTTCCCAAACCTTTTCTATTAGGGACGTCAAAACCAGGTCTTGTTTGGGAAAGGGTTAATTATGGAACCGAACTGAAAGCAAGGTAATGTGGTTATTTTTGTAAAGAAAAAAAATATCCACAATCTTCTCATATTGTTATTTTAAAACTTGGTCCTTTGTCCATGATACTCTGAACCCTTTATTTGATGAATAACAACAAATAAGTTGGAAAATGTGGAAAGGAATCTTAATGCATTTCTACTTCAAAAACACTTTTGCTACCATTTTTGGTGTGTATTAGAATTTGCACTGTTTACTAGTACTTTACTTGTGTGTAAATTGCTGTTCATAGGTACAGGGTGTCCCAAAAGTAAGGTAACACTCTAAATCTAATATATCTCGGCTAATTTATCATTTGTGTATTCCTTTTATCGCTGACAGTACAGAAGGTTATGTGCAGAAATAGATAAAAGAAATTTCATCAAATTATCATAAAATTTGTATATTTTATCTATGATTAATCAAACACACCATATTTTATCAATGACGTCAGTTTGATAGTAAATGACGTTCTCTAGATTACGTCCCTTCTGTCGCTTTCCTTGATTTATTCTTGTGCTAAAACTTTTAATAACTGCCTAACATGTGTCAATAGAAAGTTTCATACATTCTCTTTAAACATTTCATAGCACCATTGTACATGTTCAATTTAACATGTTCTTGCTTATGGGATAACACTTTGGACCACATGTTTCTCCACAGAAAATAGCCCAGGGAATCCACATCCGGCATGTGTCCACCTACAACAGTCTTAGTGTTTGACTTGATCTACCAAAGACTGTGATTTCATAATTTGATATGGTATGGGACAATTTCAAATAAAATTACAACATGCATTGAAAATAAAGATTTCAATGAATCTTGTTCTGGCGAAATTCTTCTTGTTGACTCTCCTGGACTTTGACATGCAGTCTCATGCAAACTTGAGATGTTTCCTGCGTTGTGGGATGTTTTCGGTCTTTTGCTTCTATGTTTATCAAAATATGACTGAGATCTTTCCAATTTATCTATTATTGAGCAGAGGAGTTTTCTTCTTGGTGAACTTTCTGCTTTGAATTAAGATTGAACATTTCTTTGAAAACATATCGGAGATTTAGATAAATGATATGCTTTACATCATACCTGCACTGTGAGAATGTATGTTGTGACGTCATTTTGATAGTGGTACATATGACGCCAAAAACAACGCCATTTTTATTTGTGCTTAACATTGAAGTATATGGCAAACATAATTTCAATGAATTCCGCAGATAATGATAGTTTTCCGAAAGAAATCGGCCAAGAAATAGCAGAGCTATTACACTTTATAAGTGTTACCTTACTTTTGGGACACCCTGTAAAAATAAAAATGTCATTATCCTTTGTCAAATTAGTATCATGACACAATGATCACCTACAATGAGTATGAACAAAACACAAAAAAATGAACATTAATTTCTTAATTCATTTATTAAATGGAACATTTTTCAATTCTTTTCAAAAATCATGTTTTATGAGTTATAGAAATAGTGCTGCATAAGTTTTCTTTAAAATCTTGTTGCATTTGGATTTATTTTCACATTTTGCCAAAATAGTAAGAGTGGGTGTGTGAGTGCACATTGTTTCCTTTTTACTTTCAGGTATTTAAGTACATGTATTAACAGCATTAAAGTAGTCCACCCCTTTTGAGATTCATGCGAGGTTGGAAATATTTGGGCGACATCATAAACGTTCAGTTGTGGGACGTTCCTCTGCCAGATGTTTACGACATTGCTGAAATAGGTCTGATACTTAACACATGTTAATGATGTCGCACAAAAAGTTCAGACATCGCATGAATCCTGCTAGGGATGGACATCTTAACAATATTTAACAGAATTGATCACTAAAATTGATAAGCAAAATACTAATTGAATGAGATAAGATAAAAATTAGATCTTGAAATTTGTTATATTGTTGGGTTATGTCAAAAATGTTGTAGCTGCAGCTTTGTTAAGATGTAGTTATGGCCTTTTTAATGTGACTGACAATATGCTGTATGATGCAAGACATTGTTTTGTAGCTGTGACTGTCATTCTTGTAGAAATACTTCTCCTAGCGGAAGAAATTAACTAAATGCAATGAATTTCAAAATGTTTTTGTCAATAAAAATTATTTCATGGATTATATAAACTTGCTTTTGAATGGGACTTGAACATTTTATTCATTCATTGCAATAATAAGTAATGCAAAGTACAGTCAGAAATATTTAGACTTACTGATCTCCACTATTTTTATTGTGTGGTAGATCTCTATCATAAAAACTTGCGTCGTGAAAAACATGAATGTATAAAAAAAAGCAGACAAATTTATTAAATGTGTCTGTTGCCTTCACAGAAATTGGAGATTCCATTGATTTGTATTTTAAGTTATACTTATAATTCTATGTTTATTTCAGAATATTTTCCCCATTTCTCATATGTATAACATCTATAATAATCTGTAAGGTTCTATATTACAGCTAGATGCAGTAATGAAGATGACAGTGGCTTCAATCATCATTTAGATTTGGCTAGATGACGAAATTTGACATGTCAATGATTTGAATTATTTTGTAATTCAATTTTCCAGCATTAATTTTCCACTTTTCTGCCATAGCATGTTTTTCTATAAAATTACATAAAGATGTGTTTCTGTAGATCAAATGAAAAATTTCTTTGGAAAATCAAAAAATGTAGACATTGACAGTCAATTTTTTTGTCCTCTAGTGAAATATTTCATATTTGTATGAGTGTGGTGTGAGAGGGAAATTTTTACTTAAATTTAATTTTGTTTAGAAAGAGATCAACATTTTGATTTAAAGCATGGATATTGCTAGCAGCATCCTTGAAAACATTAACCCATTACCACACAGTGACTCCCTACAAGTTAATGGCTTTTGAAAACATTGTGGAAAATTAAGAAATTGCTTGTAACAAGCAATTTCATAATTTTTCACAATGTTTTCTGCCCAAAATGATCAATCTTTTAAATTTCATTCACTTGAAATTGTCGTCTGCAACATCTTTGAATTTAGAGCAGTCTAAAATTTTGTCATTTGGTAATGGGTTAACTTGATGTGTCTGAAAAACAACAACAACAACAAAACAACATAGAATCATTGTTGGTATCAGATGAGACAGATATCATTCATTAAGCAATGTGAGTTATTGTTTGCGAAAAACAAAATCTCATATTGTTTTAAAATCTTGTTACTGAAAGTTCAAATGGATTGTTCTTTATGTTGTTAGCTCAATGGTTACTATGTTATCATAGAGCTTTTTGAATCACTCTATGTCCAATATCCCAACAATAAACCAGATTTTGAGTTCTATATTCAAAGGTGAATGTTTCATTTGAATGGTAAAACTCTTGCTTGTATTTGTTTTTTCCTCCTTTTCGGATGATTTGAAGAAAATATGATTCACCATTTGCTTGATGGTCAACATTTTTGGAGAATTATTTCCCCCTTTCCTCTTTCAGTTAAGCCTATGTCCTTACAATGTAAGTTTCATATTTCTACTTTTACTAAAGCTATTACTTTGCAACTTTGAACATATGTTATCCACAAAATAGAGTTATATACCAAGTTATATCATTCTCGACGCATTATTAAAACTGATCATTATTAAAACTGAATTATGTCTCCTTGTAGACTTGAAGATTCTGGATAAGGTTATACAAGCAATTTTCCATATTTCCACACCAAAATTAATGATGCTTTTGCTCTGAACATTTGCGCATGTTTGATGCCTTAACCCTTTCCCAACCAAGACCTGGTTTTGACGTCCCTAATAGAAAAGGCTTGGGAAAACATTGACACAAAAGAAGAAACTGCTGATAACCAGCAGTTTCTCCTTTTGTCTCAATATTTTTGTGCCTTATTTTACACAAATCATATCTTTAATTACATCCATTTTGTCATTTGTGGCAGTTTTTGAAGTGGATCACCCAAAAATTTTGTTGTATGGGAAAGGGTTAAAGTATAGAGTTGTAGACCAATTCTTTTATGTTTGACAACCGTTTAGGTGAAATTATCACTCCCCTGTTGACTCAAAGTACATGCAAGTATCTATATGTCCACACCTACTTGAGCTATTGTTTTGAAACTTTGCTCACATGTATTAGGCCACAATATACATGGTTGTAGACCAAGTCACATAACTCTGGGTTAGAAATATATCCCATTGTCAACTTAGAAATATACTTAAGGCTATTTTACAGAATGCATTTGCTGGGAAAGTTTGCAATATGTGTATTTGGCTATAACTTTGGGTTATAAATTCACATAACTCTTTTAGAATACCAACATCATGGCAGAATTGTGTCCCTTTGTGAATAGACTAATTTTGCCTATATGAAGCTCTTTGCATAGCAGAGTGTTGCCATCTTCTTACAGCTTGTATTTACTTGGGTGAGTGATAAAGGATTATCATTGTTTTGTTTGAAATAAGTATAAGATAGTTGATATTTCTGCATTATCTGTATGGCAAATGTGATGCTTTCAACAGTCAGAATATATCATTCTACTATTATAAAGCACTCATATTTGTTTTGTCTGAATGTGTAACCCCTGCTTTTCCTTTTCAGCTTCCTTTGATAAACCAGCCATCGGGTGAACCCAACAAAGGATTATTTCAAAACAGTGTACATGTATTATATGTTTGAATTTTTAAAACCCAACACATGCTTTTCGTTTCCAGAGAATCAAAAATAACACAAACATAGTGTTTGCATTGGAAGGGGAGAATATGTCAATTATGAAACTTTTTCTGAAAACATTTCTTTCATATTGGTGCATGAATGAGCAGGTACTATTGTGATCAGAATAGAGACAAACTTCATAAAAATCGGAATAAAGATTCTACAGCCTTTCCATCACAGATCATGTGTATTTTTAATATCAAATAAATGGTTAACATGTGAATTATGCTTCATATTAACTAAGATATTTCAAAACATTGGTAGGTTGGTTGTTCTTTTAACATATGAACAGATTATCTCAAGATCATATAACACACAAGAATATATCAACATTTTAAGTAAAGTTTAAATAGATTATTCATAATTGTAGCAAGAACTTTGTAATAAATGGCTCAGACTCTTTTTCTCAATAAAAAAAAAATCTTTTAATAAGCATTTATCAAAGTCTGAAGTTTTGTCGAGATAAATTGATAGATACGTAGGTAAGTACAATGTATAGGTCTTGATAAATGACTTGGCAAAGCATCTGTGGCTATAAGCTAGAGATGCTCTGGCAGGTCATATATTAGGACCTATATGAAAGTCAAATTACCCAGATGTGAACACATTGATACAGGTTTGTACTTTTTTGGACAAAAAGGTAAGGTATGTCAAATAAGGAATTTTGGAAAAGCTGTAGACACATAAATACAATGCCAAAGAAAAATCTCCTCTATTAATGCAAGCACCATGTTTAACCAATTATTATACCAGTATGATAATAATGGAACATTTTCTATCTCTAGACCTACCAGATGTAAATATGAGAGGATTGGTTGTCCGTGGCGGGGGCCGTACCACGAGCGTAGCGGGCACGAGGCGGAGTGCGCGCATCAACACAAGTCCGGACTGGAGGTCATGGAGTACCTCAGTAAGATGGACAACGCTAAACAAGAACAACAAACACTCTATAAAGATCTATTCTCATTGCTGTCTTTCGAAAAGGTTACCTTCAATGGTAGGTTTAGAATGTTTTAGTAACAATAAGGGATGGTTTGGTGTAAAACTGTAGTAACTGCATACATAATTATATGCACATACAATAGATTTGCACTGAGCATTTGATATGCTGTCATAAATTGTTTTAGATGTACAGAAACTCAGTAACTTACATGAGAAAAATATTCAAGATTGTTTAAGAAAGTGATACACACATTTGGGGTTAATCTAAAAGCTTTTACAATAATAAATGCTGTATGATTTAAGATTCACAACCTGCTTTTGAAAATTTAAGTTTGTCAAGACAATTTTAACTCAGATCAGTGATAGTTTTAAACATGCAACTTTTCAAGTTTACTTTTTTACCAAAACTAAAATAGGACTTATCCAATTTTTCATCGTTTGGGAAAGAGTTACATAATGCTATTCTGTTAAAAATTCTTTATAAGATATGCCGTCCCCTACCAGAGCAACAGCTTAGAGGGAGTGAAAACATTCTAAATGTGGTATTTGAAATTCAAACCCTATGTTATGGTTACTCATTTGAATTGTCTCAATGAGACAATTCCAATGAGCATCCAAAACATATAGGTGTTTTATGATCAAAAAATGAAATATTCCATGCATGGTGACGTCTATTTTCAGATATTCAGTTGAAGCCCTACAGAACAGATGACTTTATAACAAAGCTGTTCTATGAATCCATTCGATTTTCTGCATTTAACCATCAGTGGGTGTTACGAGCCAAGGTCATTCACGACCAGAAAGATCCAGTCCACTCCGCACAGCGATCTCTCACATACCAACTTGTGATGAAGAGTAAACTCTCCCAACCTATGACTCTTCATTTTCTGGCATTGAAGGGACCATTTGGGGACACGAAAGTCAACCCTAGTATTTACAAACACGACTTTACGGCGGAAAGTTTGGAAAGTGAGCATCATGATTTGCCTCTCATAGACTCTATAGAATGTAACAGACTTCTGGCATCTAAGGTGATAAATCTGAGATTGATTATGTTTCAAGTACCCACGTAATGATGGGGATTTTAGTCCTAGACTTTCCACCTCTGATATTGGTCTCTCAGCTTTTTAGCTCACCTGAGCACGAATGTGCTCATGGTGAGCTATTGTGATACCGCTGTGTCCGGAGTCCGGTGTCCGTCGTCAGTCGTCCGTCAAACTTTACCTTGTGTGCACTCTAGAGGCCACATTTTTTGCCCAATCAACCTGAAATTTGCTCAGAATGATTGTCTTGATGAAATCTCGGACAAGTTCGAAATTGGGTCATCTGGGGTCAAAAACTAGGTCACGGGGTCAAATCTTAGAAAAACCTTGTGTGCACTCTAGAGGCCACATTTTTTGCCCAATCAACCTGAAATTTGCTCAGAATGATTGTCTTGATAAAATCTCAGACAAGTTTGAAATTGGGTCATCTGGGGTCAAAAACTAGGTCACGGGGTCAAATCTTAGAAAAACCTTGTGTGCACTCTAGAGGCCACATTTTTTACCCAATCACCCTGAAAATTGATCAGAATGATTGTCTTGATCAATTTTCAGACAAGATTGAAATTGGGTCATCTGGGGTCATAAACTAGGTCATGAGGTAAAATCTTTGTAAAACCTTGTGTGCACTCTAGAGGCCACATTTTTTGCCCAATCAACCTGAAAATTGATCAGAATGATTGTCTTGATCAATTCTAGGTCACGAGGTCAAATCTTAGATAAACCTTGTGTGCACCCTAGAGGTCACATTCTTTGTCCAATCAACCTGAAAATTGGTTTACAAAAAAAAGTTATTATATCAGGTGAGCGCTTCAGGGCCAATGGCCCTCTTGTTCATGGTTGACACACTTTCATTGTCTGTGAGCAGTGTTCTCCGCAGAATAATTTGAAGCTGTAGTGGATACATATCATTTAACTAATACATATAAATATCAAATGTAAAGTGTTTATTTAAATGATTATGTGCAAAAAAAAAAAAAAAAAATCCCATTTGAGCAAATTGGTTTGTTACTAAGTGTTTGATATATTGATACATGTACATATACTACCTCAAAATTACATTATTTGGTAACAAAATTTGAAGACTTTCAGCTGTTATTGGACTTTTGAAGGTTTGAAGGCTCATAAGACAAGCTTAATTGTAAATACACTGATTAAGTTGAAGGTATTGGGCTCTACTACAGCTTATTGAGCTGGAGAGAACACTTGCTTTTCCATGGTTTACACATTTTCATTGTTTATACTAAGCTTGATGTGTATACATGTAACACCCACTGCCAATTTTTAGCTCGGCTATTTGGAGAATAGCTGAGCCTTATCAGTCACCCAGGCATTGGTGAACAGATAGTTTGCATCTTGAAAAACCAATACCCCCTACTTCTATGTTGCTCTGTAGGTCAAGAACTTGTTCATGTTTTATGTGGAAGTTTCTATATTTCACCATTTCTTTTGACACAGTTGTTTTAGCTCCACTGGCCGACAGGCCAGCGGGCTATTGTCATGGCGATGTGTCCGTCGTGCGTCAGTCCGTCCGTCCGTAAACTTTTTCTTTAAAAATCTTCTTCTCAGAAACTACTTGATGGATTTTAATCAAACTTCACAGGAATGATGCTTTGGTGACCCTCTCTCAGATTCCTTCAAAGAATTTGGATTGAAGTAGAATAACTTGAATGCCCTTGAATGTCAAAAATAGCTGGTTTTGACTTTATTTTTACTCTAAAAGCTACAAATATTGACCAATCAGGACAAAACTTTGAGAGAATGATAGTGATTATAAGATCTTGCCTAAGTATAATTTTCAGTCTGATCCGAATTTTACATCATGAGTTATGTGCCCTTGAAATGGACAAAATTGTCATTTTCAGCTCTATTATGACTTTGATTTCACTGCAGTAACTACAAATATTGACCAATCAAGACAAAACTTGTATAGAATGTTGGTGACCATAAGATCTTGCCTTGGTATAATTTTCAGCTTGATCTTAAATTTATATCCTGAGTTATGTGCCCTTGAAATGGACAAAATTGCCATTTTCGGCTCTATTTTGACATTGTTTTCTCTCTAGCAACTGTAAATATTTACAAATCAAGACAAAACTAGGACGGAATATTGGTGACTATAAGATCTTACCTTCGTATAATTTTCAGCTTGATCTGAATTTTAAGTCATGAGTTATGTACCCTTGAAATTGACAAAATTGCCATTTGGCTCTATTTTGACATTGTTTTCACTCTAGCATCTACAAATATTGACCAATCAAGACAACACTAACTCATTACCACACAGTAGCTCTTTTTAACTCCTCAGTCTTGAACAAACAGTAACTCTTTAACTCCTTTCATTTTCAACCTTAAAAAAGTATGGAAATCCTTTTAAATTGAAACTTTTCTTTTATATGATTATTAAGTTTGATTTATTAGCTTTTAAGACCATTAAAGAAAATATGCATTTTGTTCTTTTAAAAAAATAGTAATTTGCAGTTAAACATGACTGGGGTCTGATAACTTTTTCAAAATTGCTTGAAAATTACTGTGGAAATACACATAATCAAAATAATTTTTACATCATTCATTTCCTTAATATTGTATTTCCTCATAATAACAAAAAAATCTTTAAAAATATTTAAAATAGTTGATTTATTTCTGTTTGAAGAAAAATAAAATTCAACACCAAACATGAAAGGGTACTGTTATGCAAAGTCATTTTATATAAAAAGGACTTATTTCATCTGCACCAAAGTTATATCATTGAAAAGGTATTTAAATTCTCTAAAAACTTTACATATGTCAAAAATGTGTAACATAATCAATTATGCATCTTTTAACAGTTGTTTTAAGATCAGGTGCAGAAAGGGTAAAAAACCAATAATTCTTATCACCATCTGTTTGTTCAAAACCATTCACCCTTGATGCTGGCTGAGTTGTAATGGGCTAACAGAATGTTGGTGACTATAAGATATTGCCTTGGTGTAATTTTCAGCTTGATCTGAATTTTAAGTCATGAGTTATGTGCCCTTGAAATTGACAAAATTGCAATTTTCGGCTTTATTTTCACTTTTACAACCATTAGTATTAACTAATCGATACAGAAACTCCACAGAATCTACTGACCATATGATCTTACTTGCTTGTAATTTTCAGCTTGGTCATGCATTTGCTTGTTTGCACAGCCTTAACCTTTGAAATTGCATTCAACAAGACAAACAATCAGGCCTGTGGAGCGCTTCCAGACCGCCAGGGCTGTCTAGTTTAAAACTTTGCTCACATATATTTGACCACATTACAATGTTAGTCTACCAATCCAGGGGTTGTGCATTTGAATCCTGACATTTGACGAAGGTCATTTGTCTCTCACTAATTATGGATGTGTGTACCAATGCAGCTTCTGGGGCCCCGGGTTGGATGTTGTAGTAATACTGGTGAGAGAAAATGCCAGGAATCAATGACTAGGTGCTCCAGCTTTCACAATATGACCATTTTTTTTTACATTTACAAGTGGCTTTAAATCCAAGTCAAGTGACTGAATTTTTTTAGAAAATAATATGTCCTCATTTTGACTAGAAATAGTTTTGTGTTATCCACAGGGTTGGCAATCGACCGGTCAATATGAGTATTGACCGGGTCGGTGGTCAATACTGGTTTTAACCGGTCAATACTGGTCAATTGGTGGTCGATTGGTCAATTAAAATGGTCGGTTGGAAAATACTCATAAATGATAATCCTACTTAATAGACCCTACATAATTTCTGTATAAGAATATCACTACAAATTTCTGTTTTTCAAGACTCTAAAAAATAAAGCTTCAAAACCAAAATGTAAATGGCTATTTGAAGAGGTGGGTTTCATGAATCAGTAAAATTTTCAATAATTCTCATCAATTTCAGTTCAGATAGACTTAGTTCACTATACATTGCCATGTAAAGAAGAAAGGAGAAATGTAATAAGAAAGTGTAATAAGAAAGGGTTTAAAAGTGGCCATCAATGACAAAAATGACACACTACTTCAAAGAGTACTGCTGGTATTGTTAGCCAACACACCAAAGAGGCTGACCTAATCTTTAATTGCCTTTTGACAAACAATTAAGAATTGCCAATCAAAACTTTCAAAATACTGACCTGTCACTCAAACTTATGGAAGGTGTGTCCACCTTACAAGGTTGACCAATGAGAGGGGGCTGAAATATATGGGTTGTGAAACTGACACCTTT
This sequence comes from Fragum sueziense, assembly GCA_963680895.1. Classification (NCBI taxonomy): domain Eukaryota; kingdom Metazoa; phylum Mollusca; class Bivalvia; order Cardiida; family Cardiidae; genus Fragum; species Fragum sueziense. Next base: position 43,563,723 of record OY804599.1, read on the forward strand.
GTTTATTCAGATGTGTGAAAGTGTGATCATTCTGCTTTCTGTTATTAGTCAGTTAACTTGACATTCCTGGATATTTAATCTCAGTGTCAAAACAACAGTCACTGCTGTGTCAAAATAAAGCCAAAGGACCCTACCTGGTCCAAAGTCACCTGATGAGTACCTTTAGCAGAGTCAAAACAGTCATTTTTTTCAATTTCAAGAATATGAATAATAAATCTAAAACAAAAAGAATAACTGACCATATGAGTTTTTTAATTGACCATCATAATTTTTCAATTGACCATTAAAAATTTTCAATTGACCTTTAGATTTTCTCAATCGACCACCAAACATTTTCAATTGACCATTAGAATTTTTCAATCGACCACCAATCGACCACTTGGAGTATTGACCGGGGCGGTTTTAACGGGTTAAAACCGCCCGGTTAAAACCGGGTGACCGGTCGATTGCCAACCCTGGTTATCCAGAACTATGCACTTGATAGTCAAGCGTGCTGCCCTGACAGCTGTGTTGACTTCAGGAGATTGTATATCAACATGATACAGTGAATGATCAAAGATCAATTTATGTACATCTTTAGATTATTGACTATGTCTGAGTATGATAATCTTTTATAGAAAATATGATATTGTTGCTTTTCAACAAAACCCTCATAACTGCAGCTTAAAACAAGCTGCAGTTATGAGGTCTTCTTTGAAAAGCAGAAATATTGTAATTAGTCATGTCTGGCTGACTGATGTATGAATGCCATCCTCAATCCTGTTCCAAAAAACAAAATTTGTATTTATCTGTATCCAAAGGTGTTGCAGTTGGTAAAAATAATCAGGTTGGCCGATGAAAATATCTGAGATAGGGTGGAAAATATTTAGGAAAAAGGAGAAAATGCTGATAATCGGCATTTCCTTTTCTTTTCAGTATTTTCTAAACTTTTAAAACTAAGGAGTGTCAAATGGCATTACTATTTGGAAAAGGGTAAAGTTTAAGACTTTTTTATGCCCCTCCATCAATAGAGATCATGGGCATGTAGGTGTATCCCTTCTGTCTGTCTGTCTTTGTATTTCTCTCAAAAGCCTATATCTTGAATTTCATAAGTGCTATTGTTTTCATTTTTCACATGCTTACTCCTTGTGACCTTTCCTGTGATACATGGATAGCTCATGATGAACTAGAACTGTTGCAAAGCGGACAAATATCCCCCACTTGCACCTTGTCTCTGAAAAAAAGCTATAGGTCAAAAGGTTCTTTACTTGGAGCGTGGAAACAGATTTTAAACAAAGTCTCATTGTGACCTTGACCTTTAACCTTCGTGACCCCAAAACAATAGGGCACCTCCTTGGGTCATGGGCAACAACTGTGTAAAGTTTCATGATCCTAGGTCAGCCGGTTCTCGAGTTAGAGCACGGAAACGAAAAAGTCTACGGACGGACGGAGGGACAGACAGATATGGTGAAATCAATATACCCCCCTCTACTTCGTAGGTGGGGGTATAATGACCTGGCAGTGTCCCTAGCTGATAGCTAGGGATGCTCTCTCAGGTCATTTATTATGAGCTATACTAAGGTGAAGGTCGAAGGTTACGGTAAATAGTCAGGCTTTAGACAATATTCATTGCTTTTCTTCAAAATCCTCATTACTGCAACTTTATTTAAACTGCAATTTTGAAGTTTTCTAAGAAAAGCGACATATTGTGGTTATTTGGGTTTTAGTGTTTCACAAATAAATATGTTTATTCAAGATTTCATTCTTGATATTGTCAGTGTTTTTGCAAAACCAAGTGCAAAACATATTACAAGGTTTTGCAATAACACCAATGATATGCTTATTACGTTAAGAATTTAGCTGAATCTGACCTCATTTCATGTGTCCATGTATATATATTGTAATAAGGGCATTATTTGTTATCCATTTTGGTGTGTTTTAATGCTATAACATTATTTTAAGATAGAATTTTATTCTTTGATGTTCATGTAACAAGTAATTTTAAGAATGTGCTTTTACATATTACTCATGATGTTTTTTCTGTCATGAGTGCATCATGTACAAAACGATTTGGTACTTGTTAGCTCACTTGAGCATGAAGAGCTCAAGGTGAGCTATCGTAGTCACTCACTGTCCGTTGTCAGTCTGTCAACAATTTGGTGTTTACAATCTAGCATACACAAAAGTTGTCCAATCTTGATCAAACTTGGTCAAAGCATGCATGGTCTTAAATTCTTGAATGAGTTTGATTATGGGCATGAACAGACTTCCAAGTCCGGAGTTATGTGCCCTTGAACATCAAAAATATTAAGGTTTGACTTTGTTTACACTCTAGCATATACAATTATTGATCAATCAAGACAAACCTTTGACAAAATATTTGTGACTGTAAGATCTCACATGAGAATGATTTTCAGTGTGATCGGACCAGAAAGTCATGAGATATATGACCTTAAATTTGACTACATTACTGTTTTCAACTTTGTTTTTACGTGTACTCTAACAACCAAAAATAATGACCAATAAAGACTAAACTTGTTGGTGGCCATAAGATCTTGGATGATTTATAATTTCAGCATAATGCGACTAGAACTTCAGGAGTTCTGTGCCCTTGAATTTTGACAAAATTGCTGTTTTCGACTTTGTTTTCATTCAGCAACCAAAATATTGATCAATCAAGACAAATTTGGACACAATATTTATGACCATAAGATCTTGGATGTATCTGAATTTCTATATAATCAGAGAACTTGCGAAGTATCATCTTGGTTCAGGTGAGTGATTTAGGACCATCATGGTCCTCTTGTTAAGTAATTTTACCCTCACCTCAATCATGTTGTAGAGGTGGGGAATATTGGTTTCTCTGTGTCTGTCCTTTCTTTTATCGGTCCATTGATGTATGTTCAACAGATATTAAATCTAAAATTTCGAAACTACACACTTTACACAAATAAAAGCTTTTGTTTCTTAGTCATGTTGTTTAAAGGTCAAAAGTCTACCACCAGACTTTTAATTGTGAAACTGCACGCAATTCAATTCTGTGATGTATTGTTGTAGGGTCAAATTAGCCTTGAATCTTGCCCATCAGTCAGTTCAGCTTTATATCAGGAAACTTTGCATTTATTCTGCCCAAGTCCCAAAGCCTAGTGAACGTTTCACATGTCTATGAAGTCAGTTTATAGTGTCAAAGTTCAAAGTTAGTTATTTCTCTGCTCATTTGACAAGCTGAGAGTTGAGGTGTAGTAGTTTGAGTTTTTGTCCGTAATATGCCCTTATTTGTCTAATTTCTATGACCACTTTTGTAGCAGAAAAGTACATTTTAATCAGCCATTTATGAGAAGTTCATTTCACACATTTTAAAGTCACTCTTTTCTTCAATGTTTTCCAACAAGAGGGTTTTAATACATAATTTGATGTATTCAGTCCATCATTAAATATGGAACACTTTTGGCGTCATCCATGGCAACAGAAATTGACAAGGGATACCCTTGTCAATTTTCATTGCCACAGATGACACAAAGTGTTTGGTATCTAATGATGGATGGAATAACTTGGTAAAAAACAAATATTGTTTTGTCTTGAAAAAATCTCATAATTACAGTTGTAAATCAGCTTTAGTTACAAAGTTTTGTGATGAAAAGCAATATGATATCTGTCCTATTGTTGACCTTTTCCCAGGAGAAATGTCAGGCTATATAATTTCACGAGATAAAGGTCCATAAAAGGAAAAAAAGATGATAGAAAACTTTAAAGATGATAGAAAACTTTAAATCAAATTGTATATTACATACATATGTTTAGCCTTATGTATATTTAGATAGTTTATGTATTTGTAAATATTTTAACTAGATTTTTATCCCCTACCCAACTCACTCTATCAGTAGTTGGTAAATTGTTTTTCCCTTGTCTGTCTGTCAAAAATATATCCTAATTCATTGTCATTGAAAGAAAATGATATACCCAAAAGCACTGTACGCTTATTCGTGATCTTGATAGGAAATTAGATATAGAGGACTTAGCGCAAAGACTATATGAAATTCATGTAAAGCTTTCTGCACATTTTGCTAAGCCATTGTTTTACCAAAATAAAAGTTATACCACACATGATCACAAATGAAAATTGTGATACCGGTATTGTTGCAAGGGCATTTTGTGTTTCATAAACTCATTTTGTTTGTTATTGTATCCATTTTGTTCTTCCATTAAAGTATTAAAGATTTACACTTTATTATGAAAGCTTGAGATACATTATTTAATATTTACCCAATGCAATTTGTGCACACAAGAATAACAGAACAGAAGTAGAGAAGTAGAGATGCTATTTTGAATTTATCGTTCCAACTCCTTACCCTATGTTGTATCCGCGAGAGGGTGAGTACGCACAGCACAATAGATATTGATTGATTCAGAATCAATTAGGTGTTTGAAGCATCTATATACATGTACAATGATTTGAAAGGTTTTCCCAAGACTTTCCTATCAGGGGTGTCAAAACCAGGTCCCAGTTTCTCGAAAAAACTTACCGGTAAGCATATTCTCATGAGACCATGCTCAACTTCAAAGGAATACTATCCGACGTTGAAGGGTATTCGATTGAAGTTCATGTGGATTTTGTGTGATTTGAGCACGGTGCTCAGATTCGAGTCTGAGAACGTAAAGTTTTTTCGAGAAACCGGGGCCTGGTCTAGTTTGGGAAAGGGTTATATTGGACATAAAATTGTATAACCAAGAAAATGGATAAAGCTTGAAGATTTTGAAGGCAAGCATAACATACAAATTATACCAGTCTTTGAAAAGGTGGAAGTGACATAAAAAAATGTTTGAATATGTTTGATTGAAATTACTTTATTATGTGTAACTGAGATCAAAGAAATTTTAGATTGAAATCAGCATTAGGAAAATTAAGAGTTTTGAAAGGTTGAAATTGAAAACAGTACTTGCATTGCAGTAACAAAGATTTAGAGCAAAGACTTGTTCTTTTTTGCAATCCCACTTCCTGAATCAACAATGGGAAATTTTATTTTCCAGTTTTGCTTGCATACCACTGTAACATATCACAGTAAGATTTTAAAAGAACTTCAATTGTGAATCTAAAATCTTAGATTGAAAATAAACATGCAATTTTTACCCGTCTCTAGGCATTATCATAGTCACAAACAAAAAACAAGGTATAGTATTATCATTGATGTTGCTGGAAATTCTAAAATTACTCAATAAAGTTTTAACAATACATAGAAAAAAGAATTGCAAATAGCCACTGCTGGATCTTCACAGCATTCTAAAAGGGGATCTTTTATTTTCATTTCCTTTAATTCTGCATGATACATGTTGATTGTTACAACCTAGTAAGTGGGTTTCAGTGTATTTCTGTAACTACCTTATATGGTCATATAGCTCCAATATTACAGGTGGGGAGAGCCCTGTTCCCTTTAGGGTAGCCTGTGGGGTGGGGCGTCTCTTCTAAAGCCTGTATATAACATATCTAAACTTATTTTACTGACCAAATTAAAATAAAGAAGGTAAAACCATGACACTGGGTAGAAATACGGCAAAATGATGGGAAATCATTTCCTATTGAACAATCTTCATTTAATCTCAAATATTACATGCTGTGCATTTACCAAACTGACTCAAAAATCGAAAGCATAGCTATTTTAGAATAAGCTTTAATTACAAAACATTAAATAGTAATTTTCTTTACAAGTTTTCATGATACTACATACCCATAACTGCTGGATATTTTGTAGCGACAGAGAAGCTCAGACTACATAAGAAAATTTACATGCCACTCAACATCAATGGTCATATTGAAGTTATTACGAATACTTCTAAAGAAATGTTTTCCAAGTTTTGAACATTTCTCTTGAAACAAGTTAATCCAACCATCCCTACTATAGTACTTTTGCTAATCTTTTTCTTTGGGATTTAATTTTCAAATTTAGTTACTTCTGTAAATGCACATAATTAGTAAACTTTATGCTTGCCTTCAAGATCCTAAGGCTTTTTTCTTACTATACTTTGTATTGTTTGATTATTATTTATTAAGACCGTTAGTGAGACACATAACATTATTGTCATCGAAAATTGTATTGATTACATGTAACTCATGTTTTTATATAGTAAATTCAATTTCAATAGAGTTGTAGACATCTAACTTGAATCAGTCTTGCAAGTTTTCCCCCTTTCCCATGCGATAACTTTTGGGGCAAGTCCAACAGTATTTCATCCCTTCCCTTTAATATTTTCTGTACTCTACTGTACAAAAAATGTTTATAATGAACACCCACTTTGTTATCCGCAGCAGCTTTCAAATTGGAACTGTCTATATTTCTGCTGTTTAGGAAAGACTATTTCATTCTAAAAGCTGCTGCAGACAACATTCTCAATTTGATTAAGTTTTCAAAATATCTAATGACTGGCAAATTCTGAGTAGAAAACACTGGGTAAAATGAAGAAATTGCTTGCCACAAGCAATTTCTTCATTTTCCACAATGTTTTCTCAAACTTTTTTTCTTGACTGTTTTCCACAAAATGCCAATGTATGGGAAAGGTTTCAAACTTGTAACTTTGGGATCACGGGTCAGTAGAAATAAGGCAGATTAGACTGACGTTCAATTTGCACTGTGTTATGTATGTTTATGCTGTTATTGCTTCAATCACTCACCAAGAACACATTTTGTATTTCTTGTGACTAAAGATAAAGTAAACAAGTAATGTATGAATTTGCTCTTTGTTGATCTCCTTTTGTCCCAAAGAGTTACAAATTTTGTGTGTAAAATAGACTGGGTTTTTCGTTATGTGTTGATAAATCGTGGGTGTTGTAATAAAATCTGGTTACTACAGTTTGAATCAAGACGTAGATCTATACATGATTTTAAAACACACGGGCAAAATAATATTGTTTGTCCGAAATTATGTCCCGGTTTACTTGATAAAATTAAAATCGATCCTTATTGGAAGCTACGGCTATTGTGCAATTGGTAGCACATTGAACTTTCAATCATAGAGTCCTCGATTCAATCCTCAACTATTGGAGAGTAGTAATTCATTGTAAACTTTAACCCATTACCACACATTGACTCTTTTTGACTTCCCACAAGATAATGGCTTTGGAAAACATTGTGGAAAATGAAGAAATTGCTTGTGACAAGCAATTTCTTCATTTTGCACAATGTTTTCTCACAAAAAGTATCCAAAAATGTAAAATTAAGTTCACTTTTGAAATTGTCGTCTGCAATATCTTTGAATTTCGACAAGTCAAAACCTTGTCTTTTGGTTATGGGTTAAAGGGGATTACAGCTAAAGGCTCTGAAAGGATGTTCTGAACTTCTGGTGAGAGGAATAGGAATACCAATGTGAAGGTAGTCCATCCCTAATAAAATTTAAGCGACATCAAAATCTTTGGAGCTACATCAAAAACATTTGCAACATATCTGACCTATACTGACACGTTTTGAGTTAGAAATAATCAGCAATTTCCAACGCCACATGTTTCTGATGTTGCCTGAAAAATTCTGTCAGGTGAATCTCATTAGAGATGGACCACCTTAAGATGCTCCAGCCACCATGATAGGCTGGAATCTTGTTAGCCCATTCCCAAACAAGACAGGGTTTTGATGTCCCTAGTGGAAATGGCTTGGGAAAACATTTAGACAAAAGAAGAAACTGCTGATAACCAGCAGTTTCTCTTTTTTCCTCAAAATTTTCTGCGCAATATTTTACTAAAATCTTTACTTTATCAACATCCGTGTTGCAGTCTGCAGCAGATTTTGAATTAGACTACCCTAAAATCTGGCTATTGATGTTGAGGAGATGTTAGCCCTTTCCCAAACATGGCCTGGTTTTGATGTCCTTAACCCTTTCCCAAACACCAACATTTTAGGGTGATCCACTTCAAAAACTGCCACAAATGACACTAGAACTGTCGCAAAGCGGACAAATACCCCCCACTAGCGCGTTGTCACTGAAAAAGTGCTAAAGTTCAAAGTGGCATAACTCTGAAACTACTGCCTGGATCAAGACGAAAATTGCAGGTGCACAACTTCATATGATAGGAAACAACCTGCTAAAATTTCAGCAAAATCGGTCAAAAACTGTGGGAGGAGAAGAGGACACAAAATTATGTCCACGGACGGACGGACGGACAGACGGACGGACGGACAGACGGACGGACAACCTGAATCCAGTATACCCCCCCCATAACTTTGTTGTGGGGGGGTATAAAAATGGATGTTATTAAACATAGAATTTGTGTAAAATATGGCACAAAAAATATTGAGACAAAAGGAGAAACTGCTGGTTATCAGCAGTTTCTTCTTTTTAGCTCACCTGAGCACAAAGTGCTCGAGGTGAGGTATTGTGATCGGTCTGTTGTCCGGCGTCTGTCTGTCTATCTGTCCATCTGTCAACTTTTCACAAAAAAATCTTCTCCTCCTAAAGTACTTGGTAGAATTCAATCGTATTTCACACATATGATCTATGGGTCATGCTTTTTCAAAATGCTTCAAAGAATTTGAATTGGGGCCATAATGGGGTCAAAAAGTAGGTCACTAGGTCAAATTTTCTTTCTGCTCTAGGAGCCACATTTAATGCTCAATCGTTGTGAAAATTGATCAGAATATTTCTTTTGATAATATTTAGGTCATGATAAAAAATAGGTCAAGCCAGGTCAAAAACTAGGTCACTAGGTCAAATATTGTAAAATCCATCTTTTTACACTTGAAGTGCCAATATTGGTCCAAACTTTGTAGAAATTATTATGAATATTTATTTTGATGATATCAAGGTTAAGTCAAGAAGTGGGTCATGCTAGGTCATTAAGTAGGTCAAGAGGTCAAATCTTACAAAATCCTCCCTTTTCCTCTGGAAGTGCCAATTCTTGTCCAAACTTTGTCAAAATGTTTATCTTGATGATATCTTGGTCATGGTCAAAGATGGGTCATGCAAGGTTAAAAACTAGGTCACAAGGTCAAATATTACAGAATCCTTCCTTTTGCTCTAGAGATGCCAATGCTGCCCTAAAACTTTGTCAAAACTATCCTAAATACTTATCTTGATATCTAGGTAAAGTAGAAAGTGTGGGTCATGTAAGGTCAAAAACTAATTGTTCAGAATGTTTATCTTCATGATATCTTGGTGATGTGGAAAGTGGGTCATACAAGGTCTAAAACTATGTCACTAGGTCAAATCTTGTTTTTGCTCTAGACCCCAAAATATTTACTTTATTGTTGTGAAAATTGTTCAGAATATTCATTATGATGATATTTGGTCAATTTAAAAAGGGGGCCATGTGAGGTCAGAAACTAGGTCACTAGGTCAAATCTTGTTTTTCCTCTAAGAACCAAAATGTTTACTTTATCATTGTGAAAATTGTTCAGAATATTTATCTTGATGATATCTTGGTGATGTGAAAAGTGGGTCATGCAAGGTCTTAAACTAGGTCACTCTGTCAAATCTTGTTTTTGCTCTAGGAACCAAAATATTTACTTTTATCTTGATGATATCTGGTCAATGTAAAAAGGGGGCCATGTGAGGTCAGAAACTAGGTCACTAGGTCAAATCTTATTTCTGCATTTAGAACCATAATGATATCTGAATCATTGTGAAAATTGTTCAGAATGTTTATTTTGACAATATATGGGGCATGTGGGCCATGGGAGGTCAAAATATAGGTCAAATTTTGTTTTTGCTCTAAAATATCAAAACTATTTATTCATCATTGTGAAAATTGCTTATCTTGATGATAAATGGGTCATGTAGAAAGTGGTAATGTTAGGTTTAAAACTAGGTCAAAAGGTCAAATCTTGTTTTTGCTAGATAAGAACCTAAATATTTACTCATCATAGTGAAAATTGTTCAGAATGTTCATCTTAATGATATGTAGGTCATGTTAACAGTGGGTCATGCGAGTTTGAAGATTGCAAGATGTTTGTCTCAAAGTCGTCTCAGGTGAGCGATGCAGGGCCATCTTGGCCCTCTTGTGTTTCAATGTTTTCCCAAACATTTTCTGTTAGGGACGTCAAAACCAGGTCCTGTTTGGGAAAGGGTTAAAATAACAGGTTTTGGCAAACATTGGGTCAGAAGAAGCAAATGCTGATAATCTGCATTTTCTCCTAATGCCTAAATATTTTCTGTGCTACTTTGTACACAAATTCCATCTTTAAAATATATTTTGTCATCTGAAGCAACTAGCAAATTGTAATAGACCATAATTTTATTGTTAAGGAATGGCTTTAACCCCCTTCAAATCAAATTACGAACTAGTAAGTCCACCGTAGTTCTAGAATTTTACCATTACCACACAGTGATGCATTTTGACACCCCACAAGATGAAAACATTGGAAAACAGCATGGAAAATGAAGAAATTACTTGTGACAAGCAATTTCTTAATTTTCCACAATGTTTTCCATCCAAAAAAAATAAATTCCATTCAATTGAAATTGTTGTCTACAACATCTTTGAATTTGAAAAGACCAAAGTTTTGTTGTATGGTAAAAGGTTAAACATTAGCCAACATTATAATGACATTTTTCCCTCCATATATTTCATCCTAATATTGACACAAGCATGTACCGGTAAGCCAGGGTTCCAATCCCTGACCCTTTGATTCATGGACTTTAACATTACCAACCTAGTTATTCGTGCTCGTCTGGAGGATTTACCGGTATATTTCCTAAATATCACAAGATTAATATCAATTCATAAAGGTTTAATATTTAAAGCATTTCATATGGTTACAAAAAATAATGAAAACATTGCTAGTGTATTAACAAGTACAAGTTGAGTTAACCCTTTCCCAAACAAGACCTGGTTTTGACGTCCCTAAGAGAATGGGCTTGGGAAAACATTGAGACAAAAGAAGAAACTGCTGATAACCAGCAGTTTCTTCTTTTGTCTCAATATTTTCTATGCCATATTTTACACAAATACTATCTTTGATAACATCCATTTAAGTGGATCACCCTAAAATTTTGCCGTTTGGGAAAGGCTTAAATCATCGGTGTAAACAACTATAGATCTGACCTGCCTATTGCTGCTTTTCAACAAAAACCTTGTATCTGCAGCTTGTTTTAAGCTGCAGTTATGAGGTACGTGTTGAAAAGCATCATTACATTGTTTGAACACATTTGAATTTTTAGACTAGCAACTAGCAAAGGCACTATATATGAAAAACAAGAGCTGTCCGAAGACAGCGCTCTTGACTTTCTAAGTTGCTTTAAAAAGTATAAAGGGGGCATAACTCCAAATTTAGTGGAGCCAGGGTCATGGGTCCTGGTAGTACGGTAGAAGGTGTGATGGTGAATAAGTATTCCAAGTTTGGGTTGAATCCCTTTGATAGTATGAAAGTTATTGATGTCAGGGCTCGAATTTCCACTAGCATACTGGCATTTTGCTAGTTAAAATTAAAATTTGCTAGTGATTTTATCTGACACTAGAATTTTTTGGCAAGTGGAAAAATATTCCCCACTCACAAGTTTTATCAATGCAGCCTGAAAAAGCTTACAAAACAACTTCAAAATATTGAGTAATTGCACTAGGTTTTGGACTTGTTCTTTGAATTAGCAGCATATTATGCTTTTATTGTTCAAAATGAAAACCTTGATAATATACAAAACCAGATTGCCAGTGAATTTGCCTTTTTGCTAGTGGTTTCAAAAGCCACTAGCAAAATATTGCGAGTCAATTCTTCAGGGTAATTCTAGCCCTGGATGTTTGAAAAAACTTTAACCTTTGTTGCAACGCCAACGCCGATGCCCAGGTGACAGTATAAGCTCTCATTTTCTTCGAAAAGTCGAGCTAAAAATTGTTAACCCTTTCCCAAACAAGAAAAGTCATGGTTTTAAAGTCCCAATAAAGAAAGTCCTTGAAAACCATTGAGCCAAAAGAAGAAATGATAACCAGCATTTCCTTCTTTTTGCCTCAATATTTTCTTTGCTATATTACACATAAATCAATACAAATGTACTATCTTTATCAATATCAATTTTGTTGTCGGTACTGTAACAGCTACGAATTTGAAATACCCTAAAATTTTGTCATTTTGGAAAGGGCATATTGTGCCTATGGTTATCGAACTTATCCAAAACATTTTGAACTTAATTTTTCAGATCTAAACCCTATGTTGTGGGCACTCATTTGAATTGTCTCGGTGAAACAAATCAAATGAGGATCCACAACATTGAGTTTGATGAACAACATTTTCAAATGTAATGCATTCTGAAAAGCCATTACCACTTCTAATCTGTAGCTCTAGATTCTTTTATCATGGGAGAGCCCTTATGAAACACAAGTTGCCAATCACTAAAGCAGCATGCAACAAGTCAAATTTTGGAATAGAAAATATAACACCATCTTGACCAAACAACATTCCTGCCACCATGTATATCACACCAGCATACACCCCATACCAGTTACTGGAATACATGGATAGAAATGTCAGAGATAGTAGAGAAAGTCCACTACACGCTTGACTGTACAATTGTTTGTTGTCCGCACTTTGTAATGGCCAGGTAAACGTAGCTATAGCCGAGAAGATCAATATAGTATATCCTAAATTTGTGGAATTGTATTTCAAACAGAACTGATAAGTCACTAAAGGCATCCCTGCCGCAGCCGCTAGCCATGAGAAAAACTTGTGGGTCTTGAACACTGATGTTCTCTCTGCATGTCTCATTCCGAATCTTGCAATCCCAAATGTAGCTGCTACTCCTTGGATTGAAAGTCCAACAGCGAAGTAAGGATGTGATGTGAAACCAACCGTGTAGACGACAAAGAACACAGCACCAGCCAGAAATAAATCTGAGACTGCTGTACTAACTTGTCTGACCATGCTTTCTCTTCTAGTCTATATAGATATAGCCTGTGGAATAGAAAATAAAGTAAATGGATTCTTATGGTACATCTACATATCGCTGCTTTTCAACAAAATTCTTGTACCAGAGGATGCCTTGTTCGATTAAATAAGAAATTTTGACTTTTGAATATTTTGTAATGCTGATGTATAACCTGATTGCAATGAACTTTTTTTACCCCCAAAAATGTGTTTCAATGACTATTTTGATTTTTTAATGCGTTTTACCCAAAAGTAAAACACCTTATCTGACGCTTTGCAATGCCCTTAGCAAGAAGTTAACACATTTGCACACATCCACTTTTTTTTTACTTTCTTCAAGATAATGGATTCGGAAAACATTGAAACAATGATTGTGCAAACTGAAAGTAGATTTGTCAGGACTAGAACAAAAGTGTGGCCGAAGTAAGAATAATTTGGATTATCAAATGAGACATTTCTCAATGAATTTTGTCATGACATTAACGGTTAAGGTGTGAATGTAAGTCATTTTACTAACTGAAGAACTTTATTGAAGTCTCTATCCGAACTATTGTCTATCCGAATTTATGTCATGTAAGATAATGTAAAGAAAATACAAGAACTAAGCGGTTCGTAAAAGTTTTTCTTCGCGTTTCGAATACCTTCTATAACAATGTGGAAAACGAACGTTTATCGTGAGCTGACAACGAGTTGGAAATGAATTATTCCAGTTTTGTCTTGTGACAATATTTGTAATTTAATTGGCACGTTTGGTTGGATCTTTTTGTTTCTTATGAACAGTGCATTTACTGAAAATTGACATTGAGAGAATTTTTTTAGAGTAATGAAATACACAAATGATCGTCCAATTTGCAGTTTTACAAATTATGATAAATTGTGACACAAATAACATCCAAGAAAAACTGGCCATTTGCAACATATACATATTTTTGTTCGATTTACTACTGTAGGCCCACAGTATTTCTAGATCAAACTCGGATCTGAAAACGCAAGCAGTAGCATTTTCTGGTAAGCAACGTTTTTAGCTCACCTGAGCACAAAGTGCTCAAGGTGAGCTATTGTGATCACTTTTTGTCCGTCGTCCGTCTGTCTGTCTGTCTGTCTGTCCGTCCGTCTGTCTGTCCGTCCGTCCACAATTTCGTGTTTACACTCTAGCATCTACAAATATAAGCCAATCTTGACCAAACTTGGTCAAAACATGTATGGCCATAAGATCTCGGATGAGTTCGATTATTGGTCATATCGAACCAGAAAGTCAGGAGTTATCTGCCCTTGAATGCCAAAAATACCTAGTTTTGACATTGTTTACACTCTAGCATCTACAGTTAATGATCAATCAAGACAAATCTTGAACATAATGTTGCAGACTATAAGATCTCAGATGAGTTCGATTTTCAGTCTGATCTGACCAGAAAGACGAGAGTTATGTACCCTTGAATTTGACAAAATTGCCATTTTCGGCTGTTTTTGACCTTGTTTACTCTCTAGAATCTACAATTATACATCAATCAAGACAGAACTTGGACACAATGTTTGGGACCATGAGATCTCGGATGACTTTGAATTTCAGCCTGATCTTATTACAAAGTCGAGAGTTATGTGCCCTTGAATTTGATAAAATTGCTGTTTTTGACTGTTTTCGACCTTATTTACACTCTAGAATCTACAATTTTTTCCCAATCAAGACAAATTTTGGACACAATATTGGAGACCATATGATCTCAAACGAGTTTGATTTTCAGTCGGATCTGACCAGAAAAATGAGAGTTATGTGCCCTTTAATTTGATAAAATTGCCATTTTCGGCTGTTTTTGACATAGTTTACACTCTAGAATCTACAATTATTTATCAATTAAGACAAAACTTGGACACAATGTTTGAGACCATAAGATCTTGGATGAGTTTGATTTTCAGTCCCATCTGATTAAAAAGTCGAGAGTTATGTGCCCTTGAATTAGACAAAATTGCTGTTTTCAGCTGTTTTCGAACTTGTTTACACTCTAGAATCTACAATTATTGACCAATCGAGACAAATCTTGGACACAATGTTGGGTATCATAAGATCTCGGGTGAGTTTGAATTTCAGCCTGATCTTACCATAAAGTCGAGAGTTATGTGCCCTTGAATTTGATAAAATTGCCGTTTTCGACTGTTTTCAACCTTGTTTATACTCTAGAATCTACAATTATTGATCAATTAAGACAAAACTTGGACACAATGTTGGGGATCATAAGTTCTGGGATGAGTTTGGTTTTCAGTCTGATCTGATAAAAAAGTTGAGAGTTATGTGCCCTTGAATTTGACAAAATTGCTGTTTTCGTCTGTTTTCGATCTTGTTTATACTCCAGAATCTACAATTATTTATCAAACAAGACAAATTTTGGACACAATGTTGAGCACCATAAGATCTTGGATGAGCTCGATTTTCACAATGTTATTGACCATAAGTTCGTTTTCAGTCTTAAAGTCATAAATATTTATTGAATTGAACAAAAATGTTGCTCATATCATTTTGGTTCAGGTGAGCGATATAGGACCATCATGGTCCTCTTGTCCTTCTTTTTCTTGGCTGTTTCCTCTAGAATAACAAATGATTTGCAATTTTATATCAAAACTTTTCATTTCTATCTGCTACTGGTGCATGTCATTTTGATTAGATGCAATTTACTGGGTTAATTTTTTATGACACTTTACACAAGAATTTTTTTTTTGTTCTGAATTATCAATATCATAGAATCTATTTGTAATCATGGTTTTCAAAACCATTTTCTTTACTTTCTATCATTACATTTTATGACATGTATTTGTAATATTAGTATATCTTGTCAATCTATTTTATTTTTTTGCTAATCCTATTTTCACTGCTTGCTTTCTATGTGTTTTGCAAATCATTTAATCACTCATTCTACAAAAAAGTGCACAATTAGAAATATAAAAATCTGAAAAACCGACCATTCTGAAAGACTTAGTTTTTGACTTATTCTTTCAAAATATATGTTGAAATTAGAGAATTCAATTCTAGTGTACCCAAAACAAAGCCGGATTTTTTCAATTTTTGGATCCAAACACAGTTACGTCTATGCATAATAAGATACGTTATGGTGTTTGGTTTTCCTGTTTACACATTAGTTTTGTCTATTGGTGTTGGGTGACGATTCATATTAGGTTTCCGCCAGATCAAGAATTTATTGTATTGCGAGAACATGATGATTTATTGACTTGTTATAAAAATATTAAGGCCTTAAAGTTCGTATTTAAAGGAAATACCGTTTCTCTTATTATTTTTTTGTTTGTTTTGAATGAATTGAATAGACCTTGTATGAAATACAATGAACTCCTGCTGAAAATATAAAGATAAGATACCACTCAATTGAATTATAACACAAAAAATATCTTATTCTATTTATTTAGCCTTAGTCATTGTCACAAGGTAAGGAACCATGCCGTAACGTATCTTATTTCAACACAAAATATCTATCTTTTGAACATGCATACATTACCGCATTTTATATATTTTTGGTGAAAAGTGAAATGAATATCTGTATGCTTAGGCGTTGGTTAGAAATGCACTGGTTTCAAGCTTGAATTATAGAAGACAGTCCGAGAAATAAGGATTAAACAAGATACCAATATATTCGAAATGCTTAATTGTGTCAATGGTAAAGGATAATTGCACTAAATGCCCTTTCTAATCTCTTTGTAACAATTGCCATTTAAACATATACAGAACATGATAAAATGCTATGGTAAAACCAGTCTTCGCGAAAGCGCCGGACCGCCGGTCATTGACCGGCAAATTCAAGTGGGTCCGGCAAAATTTAGAGTTGACCGGTCCAAATGTCCGACGAATTTAATTCTGAAGAATCTTATGATAAAAGTCTAAATACCTTTTTCTAGTCCAATTAATTTTATATCACTTATTAAAGATCGCTATCCTGAAGTAAACTGTAACTGATTGAAGTCAAGAATATGACGGGAGTCCTGTACCAGAAAAATCAATAATTTACACGCATGGGTAACTTTACTTAGCATAAAGTATAACACTTTACTTGAAACGTAGCCAATTTTTATCCCTTTCCCCACAGAAATTACACAGACAAAAAAGTTTTTGTTAATGATAAAAGACAATTTAATTTTTAGCTCACCTGAGCACGAAGTGCTCGAGGTGAGCTATTGTGATCGCTTTTTGTCCGTCTGTCCGTCTGTCCGTCTGTCCGTCTGTCCGTCTGTCCGTCTGTCCACAATTTGGTGTTTACACTCTAGCATCCACAAATATTAGTCAATCTTGACCAAACTTTGTCAAAACAAGTATGGTCATAAGTTCTCGGATGAGTTCGATTAAGGGCCAGATCGGACCAGAAAGTGTGGAGTTATCTGCCCCTGAATGACGAAAAATGCTGTTTTTAACTTTGTTTACACTCTAGCATCTACAATTATTGCCCAATCAATACAAAACTTGGATATAATATTGGAGACTATAGGATCTTGGATGAGTTCGATTTTCAGTCAGATCAGGCGAAAAAGTCACAAGTTATGTGCCCTTGAATTTGTCAAAATTGCCGTTTTCGACCGTTTTCGACCTTGTTTACACTCTAGAATCTACAATTATTGACCAATCAAGACAAATCTTGAACACAATGTTGGAGACTATAAGATCTCGGGTGAGTGTAATTTTTAGTCTGATTAGACGAGAAAGTCGAGAGTTATGTGCCCTTGAATTTGACAAAATTGTCGTTTTTGACTGTTTTCGACCTTGTTTACACTCTAGAATCTACAATTATTGACCAATCAAGACAAATCTTGGACACACTGTTTTAGACCATAAGATCTTTGGTGAGTTTGATTTTCAGTGTGATCTGACAAAAAAGACTAGAGTTATGTGCCCTTGAATTTGATAAAATTGTCATTTTCGGCTGTTTTTCGACATTGTTTATACTCTAGAATCTACATTTATTAATCAATCAAGACAAAACTTAATCACAATGTTGGAGATCATAAGATCTCAGATGAGTTGAATTTTCAATCTGATAAGACAAGAAAGTCGAGACTTATGTGCCCTTGAATTTGACAAAATTGTCGTTTTTGACTGTTTTCGACCTTGTTTACACTCTAGAATTTTCAATTATTGACCAATCAAGACAAATCTTGGACAAAATCTTTGAGACCATAAGATCTTGGATGAGTTTGATTGTCAGTGTGATCTGACCAGAAAGAAGAGAGTTACGTGCCCTTGAATCTGACAAAATTGTCGTTTTTGACTGTTTTCGACCTTTTTTACACTCTAGAATCTACAATTATTGACCAATCAAGACAAATCTTGGACACAATGTTTGAGACCGTAAGATTTCGGATGAGTTCGATTTTCAGTGTGATCTGACAATAAAGAGAAGAGTTATGTGCCCTTGAATTTGATAAAATTGTCATTTTCGGCTGTTTTCGACATTGTTTACACTCTAGAATCTACATTTATCAATCAATCAAGACAAAACTTGGACATAATGTTAGAGATCATAAGATCTCAGACGACTAGAATTTTCAATCTGATAAGACAAGAAAGTCGAGACTTATGTGCCCTTGAATTTGACAAAATTGTCGTTTTTGACTGTTTTCAACCTTGTTTACACTCTAGAATTTTCAATTATTGTCCAATCAAGACAAATCTTGGACACAATGTTTGAGAGGATAAGATTTCTGATGAGTTTGATTTTTAGTGTGATCTGACCAGAAAGACGAGAGTTATGTGCCCTTGAATTTGATAAAATTATCATTTTCGGCTGTTTTCGACCTTGTTTACACTCTAGAATCTACAATTATCAATTAATCAAGACAAAACTTGGACACAATGTTTGGGACCATAATATGTCGGATGAGTTTGATGAGTTTGATCCGATCAGAAAGTTGAGAGTTATGTGCCCTTGAATTTAACAAAATAGCCGTTTCTGGCTGTTTTTCGATCTTGAATCTTCAATTATTGACCAATCAAGACAAATCTTGGACACTATGTTGGAGACCATAATATCTTGGATGAGGTAGATTTTCAGTCTGATGTGATCAGAAAGTCGAGAATTGTGTGCCCTTGAATTTGAAAAAAATACTGTCTTTGGCTGTTTTCGACCTTGTTTATACTCTAGAATCTGTGATTATTTATCAATCAAGAAAAACCTGGACACAATGTTTGGCACCATAAGATCTCAGATGAGTTTGATTTTCACAAAGTTATTGACTATAAGTTAGTTTTCAGTCTTATAGTCATAAATGTTTATTGAATTGAACAAAAGTGTTGCTAATATCATTTTGGTTCAGGTGAGCGATATAGGACCATCATGGTCCTCTTGTTTGTTATTATTCTCCTTTCCTCTAAATATTTGAATTAGAAGGTTTCCCTTTTAATTAAACACTCTTTTGCATACCATTTAACCCTTTTCCATATGCCTTTTTCAGATCCAAATCAAATTACCAAATTCTAAGCAGAAGCATATTAGAAGATCAATGCTCCAAAATATAGAAATATTTATGTAATATAGCATAAAATATTAACAACAAATGAGAAAAAATGAGAAATTTAGGTTTTAAGCATTTCCTGTTTCTCTCCTAGCTTTAATTATTTTTTAGACCGTTATTTCATGTTTATTTTCCATTTTACTCCATATGACCGGTCCGGCCAAAATTGTTTCGGTCCGGCCAAAATTTCAAACTGCCTGTCCGGATATCAGGCACTTTTTTCTCAATTTCGCGAAGACTGAAAACTAGCCAATGCAGCACTTATTTTGAAAACAGTGCAATCAAAATGGTTCGTAACGTATCTTATGATTTCATGTGTTTTATTGTTTCAAATAATTCAAGGACTTCGTGAATTATTACTAAATGACACATGTGTTTTTGTGTGCCAACTGGATCAACGATTCTACAAAGAATGTTATCAGAAGTTTTCCATAGCTTGTCTTCCTTTGGAGGGCATTAGAATACATATGGTTGTTTTGTATTGGTTTCTTTCATTTCTGGTATAAAAATGGTGATTTCGTTAAGATGGATGTCTATTCTTTGTCCAAAGTATACTATGTTCGAAAAGAAGTCCAAGTGGATAGTCTAATTTGATCACGTAAGTTTTTTATTGCCATGACTTAGTCGAGCGTCACGTATCTTATCATAACGTATCTTATTCATAAATTAGTTTTTAAAGAAATTCATCAGGAATGAAGTTCCCTGGTTGATTACGCTGCAAATTATTTTTTTCTAAAGAAGGTTTGGAATCATTTAGTATATCACGTGTATGAAAAATGGTGAAAGATTCGAAATAAAAGTAAGTTTAAGCCGTAACATATCTTATGAAAAAAAATGGGGGGATTCTTGTTTTTGAACTTTGATGTTGTTTTATTCGAAAATGTTAATAAGCTTGATCTTTTTGTGTGTGTTTCTGTTTACGTTGATATCTAACCTTCCACTAAAAACCGTTTTGACCTTAGGAACGCATCATGTTGTGTTTTACTATCAGTTAAAGTAGCGTTATGTATTTTACGCTGGAAATCGGGACATCAGAAAAACCTTTATCTCAAAAAAGTTTAGTCCTGCATTCCCACGAAACAGTAATCAGACCACAGGAAAATATATTTGGGAAAGAATACAAAGATAATGAGGCAAATATAGATTAAACTGCGTTAAAATCAAGCTGATTTTGAATTGCACCAGTGCAGGGACAACCAAAATTCATGGAAAATAAGCTAAAGAAATGTAAAATTTAAGGAGAAAAAATAGTTCCTGGTCTTATATCATGCTTGAAATACGTACAAGGTGTCTTTTGTATAATCTTAAGCAAAGAAACGAAAACAAAAACCTTCCAATGAATTTATTACTAGTGGGGGACATAGAATTTCAGTAATTGTGCACTTTTTTGTAGAATGATTGTAATGTCATATGCTATTTTTATGTATGATAGTTGATTCAAAAGCTCATGTGAGCTTATGTTATTGTTATTCTGTCTTGCCGACTTTAAATAAAATTTACTTAGATCTACTTACTTACTTTGAAACTTTAAAGCCTTTAGTCTGTCATCTGCAACCTTTGTGAATTTGAAGTACCCTGATTTTTTGTAGTTTGAGGAATGCAATTTAGAGTAAGTCCATCAATTATCGGACAGCGTCTATTATCGGACACACAGCACTTTCTCAAAATTACAGAAACGCACCTGTAGCCCTCTTTGTGACATCAACTGCATCAGAGCTCCAGATAAGATGCGTATTTGCGTAAAATACGCATTGATTTGGTCTGAATACGCATTAACTTTTATAACAATGCGTACAGATACGCATTCAAAATAATCAAAACGCATTTGATAATTGTCAGTTAGCGTATCAAGATCAAAGAACGTCGGGAAAAAACATACACTAGGAAATCCCAACGATTAACACAAACTTTTTGGTTTGTAAAAAGTAGGTTACGGCAGTCAGCTATCCGATATCTATTTTTTAATTACGACTTTTATCAACCAATCACAACCTGTAATAATTGGGGAAAACCAATTACATCATCACTGTGACCAGCCGAGCGACAATCGGCTATTCCGTAGATCTGCCGAATGATCCCGAGTGTTGCATTTGTTCGAATTTTAATCAATCGGTTATCTCCGTGAAAGCAAATAGTTTACCCGACTTTAATTGGATGGTAAATAACTGACCATTGCAATAATCCGTAAATCGGAAACAACAACTCGTATGTGTTTGTTTATTTTTTTAATCGACGGCAAACAAGTAAATCCACTCCTGAGCAGATCGTAACTTTAGGCGATTTGGCTGATATCATTTCTGAAGTGGCCCTACAGGCAAAGATAGCCAATGATGGTAATCTTGTTCAGAAAAAAAACAACAACTCGATGGTCGGAAACATACCGCTGTTAGAGATGTCCTCGAACCCGAAAATGAAAGTGAGTCGTTCTGGTCGAGTCTTCCTGTTTATTTTAGTCCTTTCTCGAACAAGAAGGTAAATACGCCTTGCCTAAAAAATTATCTGGAAATACGCATTGGAAAAAATTCTGTGGGGTTAATACCCCTTGCCTCAAAAAATCATCTGGAGCTCTGACTGCATGTGGAATTACTGACCTTCAACTCGGTGTTTGTACATATTTTACAATGACGAAAGCATTTTTTGTGTTTATATTGCATCACGAAATACGTCACTGCTCCATGACATCACATATTTTTCCGACCGCACCAGGGAATTTCATTTTTGCAGTTTTGTATCATCAAGATGTCATTACTAATATCACAATGTTTTTAAAGCTTTCGTTATGGACTTCATAATAAAATATTCCTCTTTCGTTTGGAAATAGATATATTTAAAATAAATTCGCACATAAAACAGATGTTTTTTAGAGGAAACACATTGTCCGATGATACCCTGGCCTAATTGTAATTAATGAAGATATGCCAAGAAGGTATCATTGGACGCTTATTTTTAGTAACAGGAATATAGCCTGTAGCATCCTGTATTCGAGCACCGTAAGCATTACTTTTGCGCATGCGCACTAAGATAATCAACATCCGGTGTGACTGTCACTAACCAAAATGAAAGTAACACAAGTTTAATTGCAAAATTCCAGTACTGTAAAATAACTCCTTTTCAACATAATTAGAAAGAAATGAGTCACCTGCTCTTTGTACATGAGGTGATCAGTTTCACAAGAAAAAGTTTCCTCTAATCGATCAAGGGTATTATTTACTTTCTGGGGATCGCTGTTACGATTGAGAGAGAAAACATGGAAGCCCCCGGATGAAAATACAATACAATACTTTCGACGATTCGCCTCAATAATGTTTTATACTAGCGGCGCACAGTTCATATTTTAACGCGCTGGCCGGCCCCTTCAACATGTTTTTATGGGGCTGTCTGTAATTTTTTTACGCTGATCCCGCAATGGCGCGTCCTCGGCAGAACTCTGCAGTAGGGGTGAAACAATATGGCAAAAAACGTATTGCAATATATTGTATTACACCTGACTGGTATTGCAATTTGTATTGCAATTCGCTGTATTACTAACATTTACCATATTTGACTACTGTTATCACTCTTATTGTTGGCGCAGGATCATTCAGCACATGTTTACATTTTGTTCGAATGAAAACAAAATATTGCTGTATAAAACATGACAAAATTCTTTATAAGTAGTGACATAAATATGTTAAAATTTTAGGTCGAGTCATAGAATTCATCACGTTTTAAACCACAATGTTTTGTTTACACTGAACAAAATGTAAAAATGTGCCATATGATCTTGCGCCAACAATTGGGAAGCATGACTTTGTGTTTACATTAAACAAGTATTCTGTGGGGAACTCTTTGTTTCTTTCAATTTAACTAACCTAAAAGCAATTCTATTGCATGCACAGATATAAACAATCACAAATTGACTACAGGGCAGAAAAATTATCTTTTGCAACAATATTTTCCCACATTGTTCCTTTAACCCATTCCCAAACAAGACCTGGCCTCTGTTTCTCAAAAAAACTTAAGTATGTTCTCATGCTCAAATCTGAGCACCGTGCTCAAATCACATGAAATCCATGTGAACTTCAATCGAATACCCTTCAACGTTGGAGAGTATCCGTTTGAAGTTGAGCATGTTCTCATGAGAATATACTTAAGTGTTTTCGAGAAACCGGGGCCCGGTTTTGACATTCCTGAATGTAAAGGCTTGGGAAAACATGGAGGCAAATGAAGAAAATGCTGATAATCAGCATTTTCTCCATTTGCCTCAATATTTTCTATGCTACAAAATACACAAATCACATTCTAATTAATGTCCATTTTGTTGTCTGCAGCAGCTTTTAAATTGGACTACCCTAAAATGGTGTCGTTTGGGAAAGGGTTAAGGGATGTCAGTAACCAGATTTTGTTTTGGGAATACATTCCATGCTAGCAGACAAGATCTAAAATGATTTTTGTCCTCTGATGATATTTTCAAATTAAATCAGTCCAAATTTTAGTTGTTTTTGGAAATGGATAAAATAATGCCTAGAAGTCATAGATTAATTTACAGCTAGAAATTTCTGTGCAGATCGCGGACATATGCACACCCTTGTAAATCAAACCAATTTATTTGTTAATGGATAAAATAATATAATACATTGATGTCATAGATTTATTTATATTTAGAAATTTCGGTGAAGATCGCGGACATGGAATCATCCCCCCCTGTTTTTTCTTTTATTTGTTGCGATTTAACTAACTCAAACAATCACACAGAATGCCTTACTAAGTTTACGAAGGACGCTGATTCTATGGAGAGAAATGCAAACTTAGTTCGAACAAATTTATTTGAAATGAATAACTGCCTGCTCATTCTTGAAATTTCTTTTTCCTTTTAGATGTCACTATAAAGTTTTTATAAAATTCTATTCTAAGTAAAATAAAATCCGAACTTTAAATCATTGTGAAAAGGGTTAATTGAAAGTAAAATGGTAATTGATTGAAGAAGGGTTTTACACATTTATTATTTTCAAGGTATCCATCCTTCCTTTCCTGTCAAAATTTGGTGCATCTGTAGTTTCTATTTATGCTGTCTTGTTGACCCCTTCAGAAACGACAAATGAATTAAAGGGACATTTCATTCCAATTTCAATTTTTTAAAGTATGTCTTGATGCCAAGATTGGTTATTCTAATGAGTATTGGTTTTTTGAAGTTGTCGCCAATAAGCGAGAAACAGGCATTTAAAGTTGAGACATAATCGATAAATTGCATATAAATCCGAACTGTTGTCCACAACAATTTGTTCAATTTTAACACAAAAATATAAATTTCTCGTAAACGGCGCAATATTTTGGCTCGAAATTTTCAGAATTTTCATAAGGAAATATGCTCTTTCAGACAAAAATAAAAGTAAAATTTATGACAAAAAATTCTGAAATGTCACTTTAAGACTGAACCATCCATTCTGAAAGCTTTTACAATGGACTAAATGGAACTTGATAAAGATATGGTTTGTGAAGAATGTAGCATAAAAAATATTGATAATACAAAAGGAGAAAATGCTGGCATTTTTAGCTCACCTGAGCACAAAGTGCTCAAGGTGAGGTATTGTGATCAGTCGTTGTCCGTCGTCCGTCCGTCCGTCCGGCCGTCCGTCCGTCCACAATTTCTTTAAAGATCTTCTCCTCCCAAACCAGTGGACCAATCTTCTTGAAATTTGGCAGGAATGATCCTTGGGTGAAGGGCTTTCAAAGTTGTTAAAAGAATTTGATTCCATCAAAGACTCTGGCTGCCGCGGCATGAGAAAAGGGGAAAATAGCCAACTCTTTTAAAAATCTTCTTCTGCCTAACCAGTTGGCCAATTTTCTTGAAACTTCACATGAATGATCTTTGAGTGAAGGGCTTTCAAAGTTGTTAAAAGAATTAAATTCCATCAAAGACTTTGGCTGCCGCGGCATGAGAAAAGCAGAAAATAGCCAAATCTTTTAAAAATCTTCTTCTGCCTAACCAGTTGGCCAATATTCTTGAAACTTCACAGGAATGATACTTGAGTGAAGGGCTTGCAAAGTTGTTAAAAGATTTTGATTCCATTAAAGATTTGGGCTGCCGCGGCATAAGAAAAGGGGAAAATAGCCAAATCTTTTAAAAAATCTTCTTCTGCCCAACTAGTAGGCCAATATTCTTGTAACTTAAGATGAATGATCCTTGGCTGAAGGGATTTCAAAGTTGTTAAAAGAATTTGATTCCATCAAAGGCTTTGGCTGCCGTGGCATGTGAAAGGGGCAAATAGCCAAATCTTGTTAAAATCTTCTGCCTTCAACTAGTCGGCCAATATTCTTGAAACTTCCCATGAATGATCCTTGGGTGAAGGGCTTTCAAAGTTTTTGAGAGACTTTGATTCCATCAAAGCCTTTGACTGCTGCGGTATGAGAAAAGGGAAAATAGCCAAATCTTTTAAAAATCTTCTGGCTTACTACATGTAGTTGGCCAATATTCTTAAAACTTCACATGAATGATCTTTGGGTGAAAGGCTTTCGAAGTTGTTATAAGAATTTGATTAATATCAAAGCTCTTAGTGCAGGGGCATCAGAAAAAGGGCAAAAGAGCAAACACTTTTGAAAAGGCTGAATTTTGTTTCATTCTTTTGAAAAACTAAGGAAAAGGGGCTTTATTGCAAAATTCTTAATTTGCTGCTATACAGGTCAAAATGTTTATTTCAACAAGGCAAAAAATTTCAGGTGAGCGATCTAGGGCCATCATGGGCCTCTTGTCTTCTTTTTGTCTCAAAAGTTACCCAAGCCGTTTCAGTGCTCAAGTGAGCTATTGTGATCACCTTTCGCCTGTCATCCGTCCATCGTGCATTGTCTGTCAACAATTTCTTTGAAGGACATCTCCTCCTAAACCGTTTGACCAATTTCAACCAAACTTGGCAAGAATGTTCCTTAGGTGACCTCCTTTAAGAATTGTTAAAAGAATTGAAATCCATAAAAATTCCTGGTTGCCATGGCAACAGAATATGAGAAATTGGACTAAATCTCATTAACATCTCCTCTTAAACTACTTGGCCAATTTCAACCAAACTTGGCAGATATATTCCTTAGGAGCTTCCTTTTAAAAAGTTTTAAAAGAATTGAAATCCATTTAAAACTCTGGTTGCCATGGCAAAAGAAAAAGAGAAATTCGACCAAATCTCTTATCTCAATAAAATATTTGAATGACATCTCCTAAACTCACTGGTGGTGAACTTGGCCAAAGCGAGGGACGTTTTTCGCTACCACAAGGTACAGTTATTTTGTGTTTAAATGTGAGTTTAAAGATCTGATTGGATAGTTTTTGTAATAACAATGAATTTGTTCTGAAAATAGACAGGGTGTAGCGATATGTATTGACAAACCGTCTGTGTTGTTATAGAATCTCGTAACTACGGCTTCGATTAAGCCGTAGTTACAAGATTTTATAACAACACCGACTGATTACTATGATCGCGAAAAAAAATCCAACGCTTTGGCCGAGTTCACCACCAGTGAAACTACCAGGCTGATTTCATTATCAGATCGCAAAACATTAGATTGTTCCAATATGAAGGATGATACAGAAGACAATTTCAAGTTGATGGAACTTAAAAAATATCTCCTTTTTGGGTTAGAAAACAATTTGGAAAATCAGGGGTGTGGAATTCACATGCCCGACTTGCCTGACCTGGGTTTTATGGTGGACGGGCAAGGGCTTTTTTTCAAGTGAGCTTGTCCATGGGCAAGTGCATATCAAGGGGATCAAAACCGAAATTTTAATCTTATTTTTGCTCACGATCCATCTGAAAAAATCCATTTCAATCAAATCACATTTTAATTTTAAAAGGTAAATGTGTGTTTGAATTGTGTTCATTCAGTTCTATATGTTAACTTAAAATAGAGTTAAAATAAAGTTTAAATATTATTTTCCTGTCTAGATGTTGTTTTTTTCTGGACAAGTAAACTTTGCCTTCGGACAAGTAGAAATTTGAGTTCAACTTGTCCGAGGACAAGTGGAAAAATTCCATATTTCCACACCCCTGAAAATGAAAAAAATGTCTGTCACAAGCAATTTCTTCATTTACCACAGTGTTTCCAAATCCCTTTCTTGTTTTAAAAAAAAGGAGTCAAAAAGGAGTCATTGTGCAGTAATGGATTAAGCCTTTCCCAAACAAGACCTGGTTTTGACGTCCGTAGTATAAAAAGCTTGGGAAAACATTGAAACAAAAGAAGAAACTGCTGATAACCAGCAGTTTCTCCTTTTGTCTCAATATTTTCTATGCCATATTTTACACAAATTCTATCTTTAATAACATCCGTTTTGTCATTTGTAGCAGTTTTTGGTGTGGATCATCCTAAAATTTTGCCGTTTTGGAAAGGGTTAAAGCAAAATGATAATTGATTGAAGAAGGATGTTACAGGTAATTTTCAAGGCATCCCACCTTCCTTTCCTGTTTGCATACTGTGCATCCACAGTTTCTATTGAATGCAGTCTTGTTAATATGTGCAGAGATGTGAAGCATGAAATTGTCACTTTTCACACAAATAGCAAAATGATGTAACAGGTGGCATGATCATTCAAACTTGATTTCTAGATGCTTCAGATTTATAAGATTTAACCTGTACCCACTTCCACAGAATAATGTCTTTTGATGCCACAAGATAAAAGCTTAAAAACAAACATTGTGGAAAATGAAGAAATTGCTTGTGACAAGCAATTTCTTCACTTGCCAAAATGATTTTATGCCCCGTATCGAAAGATCTGGGCCTGTATTCACCAACATGTCTAAATTGATTTTCTAAAGTTAAGTTACACACTAACCAATCAGAGTTGCCGAGACATTTGTCTACATTTGTCCCGGCCACTCTGATTGGTTGGAATCTAATTTTACTTTAGAAAATCAATTTAGAAACGTTGGTGAATACGGACCCTGGGCATAATATTGTTTTACTTGTGTCTGTCTGTCGGTTTGTCTGTCTGTCTGAAAACTTAACATTTGCATTTTCTCCAAAAGTATTTGACATACAAAGCTCAAATTTGGTATGTTACTTTCTTTCAATAATATCTATCTGTTCCATGCAAGATGATCTTCCTCAAGGTCATCGTTTAACCCTCATCAACCCTTTACACGAAAACTTAAAACATTTTAGAAAAATGGCCATTTTGGAGGCATTCCTGTTTCACAAACACATCTTGTTTCTATCCTAAAAGACCATAGAATGTTAAGTTTTATTCTCTTGAAATTGTAAAATCTTACATCTTTGAATTTGGAACTGTCTGAATTTGTTGCTGTCTGGAAATGGGTCAATCAGCACTTTCTTCTTTTCTCTCAAAATTTTCCATAGCCATTATGACAGGCTTATTAGCTCACCTGAGCACGAAGTGCTCAAGGTGAGCTATTGTGGTTGCTTTTTGTCTGTCGGCGTCCGTCTGTCCGTCCGTCTGTCCGTCCGTCTGTTCACATTTTGTTGTTACCACTCTAGCACCCACAAATATTGACCAATCTTAACCAAACTTGGTCAAAACATGTATGACCATAAGTTCTCGGATGAGTTCGATTTTGAGTCAGATTGGACCATGATGGTCCATGAAGTCCAGAGTTATGTGCCCTTGAACATAAAAAATGGCTAGTTTTGACTTTGTTACCACTCTAGTATCTACAAATATTGACCAACCTTAACAAACTTGGTCAAAAGATGTATGACAATAAGTTCTCGAATGAGTTTGATTTTCAGTCTGATCTGACTAGGAAGACGAGAGTTATAAATTATGTGTCCTTGAATTCAACAAAATTGCCATTTTCAGCTGTTTTCGACCTTGTTTACACTCTAGAATCTACAATTATTCATCATTCAAGACAAAACTTGGACACAATGTTGGGGACCATGAGATCTTGAATGAGTTTGATTTTCAGTCTGATCTGAACAGAAAATAGAGAGTTATGAGCCCTTGAATTTGACCTAATTTTTATTTTCGGCTGTTTTCGACCTTGTTTACACTCTAGAATCTACAATTTTTGATCAATCAAGCCAAAACTTGGACACAATATTGGAGATCATAAGATCTGGGATGAGTCTGATTTTCAGTATTATCTGATCAGAAAGTCTCGAGTTATGAGCCCTTGAATTTGACAAAATTGCCGGTTTTGACTATTTTCGAGTTTATTTACAATCTAGAATCTACAATTTTTGACCAATCAAGACAAATCTTGGACACAAGGTTAGAGAACATAAGATCTCAAACGAGTTTGATTTTCAGTCTGATCTGATTAGAAAGATGAGAGTTATGTGCCCTTGAATTTGATAAAACTGTCGTTTTCAGCTGTTTTTGACATTGTTTACACTCTAGAATCTACAATTATTTATCAATTAAGACAAAACTTGAAGACAATGTTTGAGACTGTAAGATCTTGGATGAGTTTGATTTTCAGTCCGATCTGATCAAAAAGTCGAGAGTTATGAGCCCTTGAATTTGACAAAATTGCTGTTTTTGGCTGTTTTCGACCTTGTTTAAACTCTAGAATCTACAATTAATAACCAATCAAGACAAATCTTGGACACAATGTTGGGTATCATAAGATCTGGGATGAGTCTGATTTTCAGCCTGATCTGATAAAAAAGTTGAGTCTTATGTGCCCTTGTATTTGACAAAATATTGCCATTTTCGGCTGTTTTCGACCTTGTTTATACTCCAGAATCTACAATTATTTATCAAACAAGACAAATCTTGGACACAATGTTGGGCACCATAAGATCTTGGATGAGTTGGATTTTCACAAGGTTATTGACCATAAGTTCGTTTTCTGTCTTAAAGTCATAAATATTGATTGATTTGAACAAAAGTGTTGCTCATATCATTTTGGTTCAGGTGAGCGATATAGGACCATCATGGTCCTCTTGTCATCCTGTCTCTATCAATTACAAAGTGACAGAGAGAGTTTTGGAATGTTTTGCAAGTAAAGTATTTGAAACAATAATTTCCTGTAGCCTAAGGTGTTTCAGTCCCTTCAAGGCCTCTCATTTAATTCAATATAGAACTTAGATTTGTGAGATATAGGATTGATCTAATAAATCACATGTCTGTATCATTCTGTCTGAGAGAGGAGAGCACATAATTATATTGAATATAGATATACTTCCCTAGCACTGAAATAGTGTGTAAGTTCCCTAGTTACACTTAACCATTTTCATGCCCATGTATCGAAAGATTGAGGCAAATATATTGTTTTACTCTTGTCCGTCTGTTTGTCCTGTGTTTGTCCGAGTTTGTCTGTCCGAAAACTTCAGTTAATAACATTTGCCTTTTCTCTAAATGTATTTGACATGCAAAGCTCAAATTTGGTATGTAACTTTCTTTCAATGATAGATCTATCATGACCTTCCTTAAGGTCATCTGTTAACAATCTTATCAACCCTTTACTTGAAAACTTAACGTTTTAGAAAACAATGGCCATTTTGGGGGCATTTGGGGGCATTTGTGTTTCACAAACACATCTTGTATTATAAATGCCTTTGCAAAAAATGATAGCTAAATTGTTATTTTTACATATTGCTGAATAAAAGATGTAACACATGGCAAGGAGGTTCTTCATTATACCCCCCCACAACGAAGTTGTGTCCGTCCGTCCGTGGACATAATCTTTTGTCCTCTTCTCCTCCCACAGTTTTTGACCAATATTTCTGAAACTTTATCAGGATGTTTCCTATTATATGAAGTTGTGTACCTGCAATTTTCATTTTGATCCAGTCATTAGTCTGCCACTTTGAACTTTTTAATGGGGGGGGGGGGTGTTAGTCAAAATTTACAATTTCGTTTCCATGTTCTAACTCGAGAACCGTTTGACCTAGGATCATGAAACTTTACACAGTTGTTGCCAATGACCCAAGGAGGTACCCTATTGTTTTGGGGTCACCAAGGTCAAGGTCACAGTTGGACTTTGTTTGAAATCTGTTTCCATGCACTAAGTCAAGAACCTTTTGACCGATAGCACTTTTTCAGTGACAAGGCCCTAGTGGGGGGGTATTCGTCCGCTTTGCGACAGTTCTAGTTTCCCACTATGTTTTCTCCTCAGATAGACCAAAAAATTTAAAATTTCATTCACTTGATGTTGTCGTCTGCAACATCTTTCAATTTGGAAAAGTCCAAAATTTTGCTGTTTGGGAATGGGTTAACAAGTTTTCTTGTACCAGTAGAAAGCTTGTAAAAAACGTAAAATAATGCAATGAAGCGAAAAAGAATGCAAACAAAAACCCAGAGAGAAATGTAGACATTATTATAGGTGTAACAGCAACAGTATCTTCTGTGCAGTATTGAAAAATGTTATGTCGAGAGTGAGTGGGAGTTGAAGACAGTTTCAGATATTTTGGTTATATCATACTAGAGCGGCGACACCTAAAGGATGTCACATGAAAGAATGAGTGAAATGAATAGAACTTATTCTTGCAACTTGTTGGAAATATTTGATTTCAAAAGTGGGAAATATATTTGTAATAACATAGAAAACATTGATAGAAATGGAGAACATGGTGAATTACCGCAATATCTTCTTTTCTCTCAATGTGTATGACTTTTCTCTGATTTGCAAAGGGGTGTTGTGATAATGGCTTTAATTTTAGGTTGAACATAGTGCGTGGGAACTATCAAACCTAAATAAATAGTCATGAGACCTAACAGTATAGTGTCTTTCAAATGATTATGTATGGAAACTTTATGGGAAAACAAGAAATACTTCAAAGAGAAGAAACTCTCCTTTCACTCAAGTTTTTTAAGCTTTACACAGAAAATTTCATCATAGAAATGTAGCGTAAAAAGATGATAAATTGCTTAATCAAGGCAATTTCTCTCCTTTGTCAACCGTATTTCAACCATTCATAACTGCTTTCAACAAAGATATTATACAGATTTAGTAAATGTCGATTTTCAAAAAAGAAATGTATGTGTTTTAATTTTGGATATCTCATGGTATTTTCACATCTAATGTAACTTTGGCGTTACAAGTGTCAACTGCATAGTGGATAAATGTGATGGTATCACATTTTGACCTCAAGATAGCTGCCAATAACACCCACCAGGAATCCATCCTGGAATCAGCAGGATCACACCATAGTATAGCATCATGCCAGTCGCTCTATCAATTGACCTATAGGAGTTTGTAAAAATCTGAAATCTCAGCTTTCTAGAAATGTCATAGACACTTAAAGATAACTAAGGTCGATACTTTATATGTCAAAGTCCATTGGCTCTTCAAAATACCTTGGAAAATTCAAAGTAACACATACTTTTTAATCATAAGAATAGCACCAGCTTTTCTCTTTGACATAAGCAGCAATTCGACTTAACCAAGGTTGAAAAAACAAGGGTCAGGTGGATTTAAACTATTGCATTAATATACAAACAAGTTCAAACTTCTTCTCTTTCCAGCACAGAAATATTGACTGATTGGGATTTAACACCTCATTCAAGAATTTCCAACTTTATTGCAGCAGCTGGTGCACCTAACCATGAGTTCCTGACATGCCTAGCACCTGTACAAAAACATCCCAGCCACCAGTTGCTCATCCCATTTAAACCATTACCAGACAGCAACATTTTTGGCTGGTCAAAATTCAAAGATGTTGCAGATGACTATTTAGTCATTTAAGTGAATGAAATTTAAATTTGTTTGGTCTTTTTGAGGTGAAAACATTGTGGGAAATGAAGATAATGCTTGTTAAAAGCAATTTCTTCATTTTCCACCATGTTTTTCAAAGTATTTATGTTTTGGGGAGTCAAAAGAGTCAGTGTGTAGGAAACACATTATCCATAGGGAAAGATGATTGACAACTTCTATCAGAAAGAAGATCAACAGAATTGGATTCAAATCAACTACAACATAGATTTATAGACTCTGCCTGCAAAGCTATCTGGGCATTGTTAACCAATGAAAGATGTCTTGCCATTTCTCAATCATCGCTTACAGTGAGAGACCTCATCATTCTGTATAATAGACAGACAAACAATGTGATTAACTCTATCTCAAACAAGACCCTTACAGTTTTTTTGGAAAACATAGAGAGAAAAGAAGAATTCTGATAATCAGCAATTTCTCCTTTGCTCTAAATATTTTCCATGTAGTAACATACACATTTTCTACAATAAGCATTAATTATGTACATATTGCAGCCCCTTTCAATTTGGACCACAGGACCAGCCAAATTTATTTTTGTTTGAGAAAATATAAACTTTTATTAACCATTGATATAACACTGAATATAATATAATGCCTTAGCACCATGAACAAAAAAAAAACTTGCATTTGATTTTTTGTCTCCCTTTTCAAAGAGGCAAAAGTTTGGACTGTTCAAATCAGAAAGCTGCTGCATAAATGGCTGTTTATATCAAAAGTTATGTACAGCATTCTGTTCTTTTCTATTAATCCTTTTTTCCAGCCTATTTCTACAAGGAACATCAAAACTATGTCTTATTTCGGGAAGAGGTGTATTACAAAGACAGTAAATGTAGGACAAGTCAACTCTTTCAGACAAATGTTTGTTAATACCAATGAAAGCTGAAGGAATCTTGTTGAAATTATTAAAATTGTCTAATTCTCAAAGAAATAGAAAACAGCAAGTTAACTCTGTCCCAAACAAGATCTAGTTTTGATGTCTACAACCAACATTTTCTTTTTTCCCCTCAACATTTTCTGTACTATATAACAAACCATACTTTTAAAATAATCCATTTTGTCATCTACAGCATCTTTCAATTTGGACCACCCTAGGAATTCCCAGTGCATGTACAGCTATATAGAGTACAGTACATGTATATATGGTCAATACATTTTGATTAACCCTTTCCTAAACAAGGCCTGGGTTTTGGTATCAGAAAGGCAAGGGAAAACATAGAGACACATGAAGAGAATGCTGATAACATAGATTTTCTCTTTTTTCCTCAGTATTTTCTGTTCTGTACTGCACAAAAATCCCATCTTTATCAACACCCATTTTGTTGTCTGCAGCAGTTTTCTAAATTTGAGTACTCTAAATTTCTGCAGTTTTGGAAAGATTTAAATTTATCAAAATGCTCTTATTTTGTTAACCTGTATCGAAGAACTAGCTTAGGAATCCAGCTTCATAGGGCAACTTGTTTTTAACCCTGGAACACTCCATATTTACTGAGCAAATTGCTGCAGTGTGTGCCAATCTGCTTTAATCCTATTCCCCTCTTCAGTAGCTTCTATTCAGCAGCAGTGATACCATTCTAAAACACACACATGTGACATATTCCTACAAGAAATAAAAAGCTGGTTATCACAAAGTACATCTGAGGCTTTCAACTAATTATGCGGTCAATGTATACAAGGTTGTTAAATAACTAGTCAACAATTGCATAGGCCTACATGTAAAATGTGCAAACATTTGAGTAAATAGCCTGTTTACTGTCTAGAATCGACAGCCCATAGGTTGTCAATAGACACCAACTGTACAGTGTTAGCTATCAGGACTCGCACCCAGTACCCGACAAATTGTCTAAATGGAAAGTTGTTCAGTTCCAAATGAGAAGTCAAGTGCTGCCTATTGCATATTATACATGCTGAAATGTGACAGTCCATAGGTCCATTCTCTACCAGCAGATGTAAGAAAGACATATCTCTGCAGATTATGCAGTGATTCAAATTCCATGCACTATTATTTTAGTCCATGAATGTCCATTCGAATCAAGGAGATATAAGAACAACGTATCTCGACATTTTCATACAGTCATTTGGCTTTCCGTCACTCTTTAACCCATTACCACAGAATGGCTCATTTTGACTCCCTACAAAATAATGGTCATGGAAAACATTGCAGAAAATGAAGAAATTGGTTGTGTCAAGCAATGTCTTCATTTCCCAGAATGTTTTCCATCCGAAAAGACCAAAAAATTGGAGATTCCATTCAATGGAAATTGTCTTCTGCAGGATCTTCAAATTGGACTGCCTAAAAATTCTGTTGTTTGGTAATGGGTTAATTTAATCCAAATCAAGACCAGGTTTGGATGTGTCTAATAGAAAACATTACGGAAAAGGGAGAAAAAACTGGTTACAAGCAATTTCTCCTTTAACCTCAATATTTTCTGACTTACATTGTACGTTCCGACAACTACAGTGACAATAAGAGCTCTTTAGACACACCTAACCAAAGATCACTTACTGCTTTTACCATGAAGCTACAGCTAACCAGTAACCATGCTTTTGGTACCTTCCAAATACAGATTTTTTGGACCCACAAGAACATCTTAGCTACAAAACAAATGTGTTATAGTGTTCTGCATGTCTGCGTCTGTCCGTAAACGGCACAAGATCCTGTGAAACAAGAGTTGTCCGCGGACAACATAGCTCGCCTATATAAGAGCTTGTCACAAAAAGAAAAGTAAAAGGTCAAAGGTCAAGGTCACTGGGTCAAAGGTCATAGTCTCAAGGTCAGGGTCATTAAATGAGGTATCCATGTGTGAAATATCAAAGCTCTATCATCAATAGTGCATGATATATTGGCCAGGTTAAAGTTTTTCAAAAGTAGGTCAAACTCCAAGGTCAAGGTCACTAGGTCAAAGGTCATGGTCTGAAATGAAAGGTCTTGTCGAGATGTATCTATGTATGAAATATGAAGGCTGTATCTCTAATAGTGCCTGAGATATAGGCCAGGTTAAAGTTTTTCAAAAGTAGGTCAAACTCCAAGGTCAAGGTCACTAGGTCAAAGGTCATGGTCTCAAATGAAAGGTCTTGTCGAGATGTATCTATGTATGAAATATCAAGGCTGTATCGCTAATAGTGGCTGAGATATAGGCCAGGTTAAAGTTTTTCAAAAGTAGGTCAAACTCCAAGGTCAAGGTCACTAGGTCAAAGGTCATGGTCTCAAATGAAAGGTCTTGTCGAGATGTATCTATGTATGAAATATCAAGGCTGTATCTCTAATAGTGCCTGAGATATAGGCCAGGTTAAAGTTTTTCAAGTGAAGAGGGGACGGGACGGGACGGGACGCGACGCGACGCCGACACTAGGGCTGTGACATTAGCTCCCCGGACATAAAGTCCCGGCTCGCTAAAAAATGGAATAATGCCTTTTTACCGTTATCTTTTACAAATACAAAATTCTTTTACTGCTTCGCTAACAATGTTTAAAAAATTGTCCCAAACGCAAGTAATTACATGTTAGAAGGAAAATAATACATGTTTCGTCATGGTTAATCATAGGATTTACCACGGATGCTCGTTCAGATGTGTTAAATAAACCACTCAGGCATATGGCCTTGGTAAATCCTATGATTAATCATGGCAAACCATATATTATTTCCAAAGTATCTTTCAGAAAATTTAAGTTAATAATTCAGAGATGTTCCTACATACATCTATGTCCATGGATTCTGGTCCCCCTCCATGTTCATGCAACAATTTACACGAAGGATGAAGTATTATCTGCTCAAATGGCAGGGGTATCATTGGATTCCACCAACTCATTGTCGCCAGATTTCAGACATAAAAGTACAATGTAGTTATAATAGAATGTAATAGGAATATACCCTAGAATCCTGGATTTGTATGTTTTTTTAATTAACTGATAATATAGATAATATGAAAAATTAATATTCCGAATTTATAATTAGTAGATGAAAGAGTAAATATTTTTAAAACGTTCGACACAAATTATGGCGCTTTGTTCACTGTCCGATCTTAAACGATATACAAGACCAAAAAGTATTTCTAAAAGGTTTACACAGGCAATGTTTTGCAACAACCCTCACCTGAACAGACATTGTTTAGGCCTATAATGACCTACTTTCCTATGTTTTTGAATGGTAGTGTGCTCTGATGTAAACGAGCGACACCAACATATCAAAGAGTGAATTTCATCAGAGAAACCTCAGATTATAGTGACTATAACAGCAAAATGTTAAAAATAAATGACATAATTTAACCACAGATATAAATTTATATCTATGGTTTAGCAGAAATATTCTAGATATAATTTGCGTTTCTTATCTGACAAACTCGGCTTAAATTTTAAAAAATCCAAAACAAAGTACACGAAATCTAAGATTATCCGAATTTATGATCAGTTGGGTCATACTGTGAAATACTTATAATTCGACGAAATCATTAAAATTCAATTCCGACATGTCTAAGTGTTTAAATCTTGGTTGATTTTTCCTATCCGATACACATGATCAGCTATTTTACAGGGTTGCCACTAGTCATTGGAAATAAAATTCCCTGACAATTCCCTGACAATTCCCTGACAAAATTGAAAAATTCCCTGACATGTTTCTATCTGGTAAATTTGCGGTAACTCGCGACATTTTGAGACAATTTTAGAAGGCGACATTGAAATCATCAATTATATGGCAATGCATCTTATTTTTTTCAATATTCCCTGACAATTCCCTGACATTTGCCTTTATTTTCAAATTTCCCTTACAGTTCACAAAATTCCGTGACAGCTCCCTGACCTTGAAAAAATTTAAATTTCCCTGACATTTCCCTGACGCGTGGCAACCCTGTTTTATGAAAACTTCCTTACATCTGATAGTACACAGGGCGCGGCCATGTTTGGTGGAAGGTCACCCAGATTGGCTCCTACATAACTCTATGTAATTTTTTTTCACCTTTTCCAAAATGAAAAGAAGCAAAACTTTGCCTTAAAAGGCACAGATCCATCCCTGCCATTGCCCTGCAAAATTTTCAGCAAATGGACCCACCTCATGTGATTCATATTTTCACAATTTTCACTCAAACATACATACCGTGTATTTTTCTGTGCCAAAATAGAAACACTGGAAATGGGGGTCACGTGTATCCCTGCACCCAAACACACGAAATAGTCCCGGAAACAAAGATGGATTCCAAAAATATGGTATCTCAACTGAATTTCGGGTCCGCGACACCGCTTCGAGCAATTTAAAGCGATATTTTGAGTCGAAGAGTTATCCAAAGTTTTTGATGGATTATACCAATGAAAAGTCATATTGCATGTGCAATCCTCCAGTTCTATAATTAAGCCATTTGGGGTCCCTTTAAGCTTTCAAAGTCAAATTTTTAGACAAATTATGCATATTCAGATCTACATGTATGCCAAAACGTACACATTACTGGTCCTTGTAAGTGAGAAAAATGAAGCTTTGCACTAAGCAATAGGTCCAATTGCCCCCTTCTTCTTAGAAATCAGTCCAAATGACTACTTTTGTGAATTTTAATCTTTTGATAATAAGTGATTCCACATCATTTTTAAGGAATTTTAGTCTGTGGCACCAAATTGATGTGGCAGTTCAGCTTACCATGTGTTCCAGTCTATTTCAAAACAGAAGCAATCAAAACACCAAACTGGTGAAAATAATTGCTTATTCTACAGAGAAAAAATCCTAGTGCCACATTACATTACCAAGATTTTCGTGGGAGAGGTGTTTAACATAGAAAACTTACAAATATTGATGTTTGTCGGAACCCGAATCTGTACAGAAAGCGCTTTCGGAGTCCCCAAACCTCGATAAAGCGCCAAACTCACTACTTGGTCACTTTGGTTGGACTTTTAGCAGCTCAGTCAAGCAATCTTGGTCTATCAAGAGACAGAGACATATTAAATGCCATATTTTAATCATGTACAATTATTTTCTACAGAAAATTACCCCGAAAATAAGTCAGTAACTGTAAATATGAATATTAAAGTGTGGTCCAATTTGAATGAAGTTACAAATGACAAAATGGATGTTGATAAAATAGGGATTACTGCATGATATAGTACAGGAAATACTACTGAGGAAAAAGGAGACCTTGATAAGCTTTTTCTACTTTTGCTTTAAAGTTTTTCCAAGCCTTTCCTCTTAGGAATGTCAAAACAAGGAGGGATTGTCTTAACAAGCAAAATGAAATAACATTTTCATCAGGAGTGTTTAAAAGATCTATCACATCCGGAACATGTGTGGCCAACTGGCCTTGTTTTGTCTTCTCTAGACTTTGAGCCATTTTCAAATTGGTCAGGTATCAACTGTTACCCTTTCCCAAGCAAGACCTGGCTTTGGCATCCTTTGTAGAAAAGTCTTGGGAAAACTTTGATGCAAAAGAAGGAAATTCTGATAACCAGCATTATCTCCTTTTACCTCAATATTTTCTGTGCCATAATTCGAGGGCTTGGTGCAAAACTATTGTAACTCTATTTTATAAAACTTTACAGGAGAGGGAAAAAACTAATTGACTTTCTCAAAGCTAAAGAGGAGAAATGTTTTTAAAATTCTAGAAATTATTTTAAGTATACAGAATTGAAACCTAATAATTGAACACATGATGCATTCCTTCCTAAAGATTCAGAAAATGCAAAAAAGTAAATTTCTGAAAAATAGGCAGTTAGTCAAGTTACAATAGTTTTGCACTGAGCCCTCGATATACATTGTAGTACACAAAGTCTTCACCAACATCCACTTGTCATCTGAAGCAGGTTTTGAATTAGAATTAAATTTGTTGTTTTGGAAAGGGTTAACAGAATTATGAGGTGACATGAGGTTCTTGATAATTTCTTCTTTCCCTCAGTATTTTCAGGGCTTCATGTGCTCTGCAAGTCGAATCAGATAAATAAGTACTCCCCCTTTCATCTCATTATCCTTAGGTAGAAAACCAGAAATATGTAGCTGATGATCATCAGTATTTTTCCTTCAATAAATTTGTTTATCCCTTCCCCAAACATTGAAATTTTAGGCCAGGGTGGTTCACTTCAACAACTGCTACAAACAACAAAAAGGAAGGCAAATGATATTTGTGTACATTATACTTCTGAAATTTTTAAGACAGAAGGATTAATGCTAGTCACCAACAATGTTACATTTTCTTCTTTTGTATCAATGTTTGCCTAAGCCTATTCTAACATGGTGGGGAATCATGTGACATAACAATGATAGAAAATAAAAAAGTTATTGATGACAGACCAAACTTTTAGTTGGTTGTCCATGATTTTCTATCAGCTGAGTCTTAAAAGATTTACCATGTGTAGCTAATTCCCCGCATTTTCAGACCTGAACTCTACTTCTGACCAAATTCATATTGGATATTACAGTGTCCTCCCCAATCCATTAAGCTGTATTGGCCCCACTACAGCTTCCTGTAATCAATGTTATGTCATTACAGCTTCAAAAGTACCCCTACAGCTTAATTCCTTCAAAAAGATCACCAAATAGGGGAATTTGTAGACATTTCATCATATCAAAAAAGTGATAAATAATATATTTTTATAATATGAATACATGTAAATTAATGATTCTGTATAATAACATATTGGGAAAAGAAGAAATTGCTCAATTTGAGCAATTTCTTCTTTTGCCATTATGTTTTTGTTCACAATTATTTTACCCTTCAAGGGCGGATCCAGGAATTTTTTCCAGGGGGGGTCCAAGCCCAATATTTTTTCCAGGGGGGGTCCAAGCTCAAATTATGGCTTAAAATGCAATAAAATGTAACGTTACAAATAAATTTATATAGTCAAAATTCAATTTTCGGCCAATGCCAGGGGAAGGTCCGGACCCCCGACCCCCCTCTAGATCCGCCCATGCCCTTCATTATCATAATTATTGAAGACTTTCTGAATTGGTTATTGTGTCATGTGATTCCCCACCGTCTTCTAAAATTGACAAGTCAAATCGAGGGCTTGTTTGGCACAGAGTAAAAAGCTTCTTATGTTACATATGTAGAATCTAACTAACAAACTATTCAATATTTTCATCACAAGTCTGATCCTATAAGATTGAAGGGAAAAGAGAAATGCTAGTTTTCAAAACTTTCACCATTTACCTCAATGCTTTAACAGTTTGAATTAAGGTATTAAGGTAGACCACCCATGTAATGAAATTCATGTGACATCGGATTTTGTGTGTGTCATTGCAATCATTTGTTACAAATCTGATCTATGTCCACACAATTATGAGTTAGAAAAAAAGACATTTACCACCACCAAAAGTTTACAATGTCACCAAAAAGTAATCACAATGTTACATGGATCTCGTTAGGGTTGGACTACCTTAATAAATGCTTCAGTTTCAAACACTATCATTACATTAACCAATAACAAAATAGTAAAATTTTCGACTGGTGAGTGGTCGAAATTAAAAGGAATTGCAGAAGACACTTTAAGCCAATTTTAAACTTTTTGGTCTCAATTTGTAGAAAATGTCTTCATTTCATATAATGTTTTCAAATGCCTTTATATTGTGGGGCATCAAAAACGTCCTTGTTTGGGAAAGGGTTAAAACTTAAAATCAATAAAAACTGGTAAACAATTGATATCAAACACCAATGAACGTATAGCTCTCAATCTTACTCTTGCCGAGACTCGTACTCGGAACTCACAATTTCCCTGGCATTTTAACATTAAACTGAAAAGTGTTCTCCTTGAGATTTGATACTGTGTATGAAATCCAGTTATCAGTGTTCATTTTCATTTACAAGTGCTGCCTTGAATGATACATAAAATTAATGCATATCCACGGGTCATTGTAAAACCATTTTAAGATTTGATTTATTGGGGGTTAACCCCGTTTTCAACTACTAATGTCATATCGCGGCGGCTGGACCACCTAAGTTGACCTAACCATGGATTCCTGGTGTTTTTCATACCAGTAAGTACTACCACAACACCCTTACCGAGCCTCCAGCTGCTCCCCCACATAGGTTCACGATATCAAACCATTGACGGGTGACTTTTTTGTCAGCAAGGGTATTTGCCGCGGCCAGGTATTGAACCCGGGACCTCTCGAATGAAAGGTAGATGCGCTACCAACTGCGCCATGGCACCGTTTTAAGAACATATTTGTAATTAATTGTTGTTTAATGTGTATAGTGTTTACATTACTTTCCTACTGTACAATAGCAAAGAATTTTGTATTAATCTCTCCCAAACCAGACCTGGTTTTGACGACCCTAATAGAAAAGGCTTGGGAAAACATTGAAACAAAAGAAGAAACTGCTGATAACCAGCAGTATCTCCTTTTGTCTCAATATTTTCTGTGCCATATTTTACACAAATCCTATCTTTAATAACATCCATTTGTCATTTGTGGTAGTTTTTGTAGTGGATTACCCTAAAATTTTGACGTTTGGGAAAGGGTTAAAATAGACTGGCTTTACCATTATGTTTGGATAAACCGCCAGTGTTGTTATAAAAGCTCTTAACGGCTTAACCCTTTCCCGAATGACAAAATTTTGGGGTTGCACAATTTTAAAGTTGCTACAGACAACAAAATTTAGATAAGTTAAGATTGGAATAGTGGGGAATATAGCACACATATCGTCGGTGCAAATGCAAAACCTCGTATGTCGATTCCTGCGATTTTCAAAGTACAAAATTGTGTGCCAAATTTAGACAATTCTAGCAGGTTTTGAGATATTTATACTGATCAGTATTAATGACACATTATTTGTGAACAGTATGTCAAAATTTAAAGTAAAACATTTTAGTTTGAGAAAAGTTATTACACTTTTTTCCCTCCCCTTTGAAATTTTCAAAAAACGAGATACAAGGTTTTGCATTTACAACGATATATTGAGACAAAAGTTAAAATTGCTGGTTTCTTCTTTTGTCTCAAAGTTTTCCCGAGTCTTTTCTAATAGGGACGTCAAAACCAGGTCTTGTTTGAGAAAGGTTTAACTACCGCTTGAATGGAAATGTAACACAGTGACAGTTTAGGAATTACTGGCACTTTTCAATTTTGCATCTGGGTCTTTGGTGCTAATAAGGGTTTGGATACCTTAATCAAAAAGCCTAAAGACTTTATCAATATTCATCATCATACATGTCTTGGTCTGCAGCAGCTTTTGAATTTGACCATCCTAAAATTTTGCTGTTTCTGTTTGGGAAAGGATTAACGCCTGTGTAACTGTTACGTCTTTTGTCGGGGTTGCGCCCCAAAACCCTCGCCGTTTACAAAGTGTTTGTATCTTGTCGTAAACTGATATTGTCAAATGGACAATTCTAAACGAGTCTAAAGGATTCTTGGCTCTTCTTTGTTTACATGCAAAAATGAATTTTTTAAATTAAAATGGCCCTAAGACCAGAAATAAATGTTGTTTTGGGAAAGGACCAATGCCTTTGTTAAGTCTTATGTCGGGGGCTGCGCCCCCGAACCCCTGCTGTTCACAAAGTGTTTATATCTTGATTTATACTGACACCATCACATGGATGATTCTAAATGAGTCAAAGGATTGTTGGCTATTAAAATGGCCCTAAGTCCACAATTTTTTTTACACTGACAGTATACAGGACATGCATCAGTGGCGCATCCAGAGGGGTTTGCAGATTCGAACGAATCCCCCTCTGTAGCCTAGTAAAATCATTTTCATGCATAAATTCCGTACAAAAACTGTAATAATTTCTTAGACTGGCGGATCCAAACAGTGGGTTCAAAAGAAACCTGAGCATGATACGCTTACATCCCAT
Source organism: Fragum sueziense (assembly GCA_963680895.1). Taxonomy (NCBI): domain Eukaryota; kingdom Metazoa; phylum Mollusca; class Bivalvia; order Cardiida; family Cardiidae; genus Fragum; species Fragum sueziense. The sequence goes on from OY804599.1 coordinate 43,607,431, forward strand.
AATGTTTATTATCATTCATAATGTCATTTTCAGCTTTGTTCTACTTACATCAGGGGGCTGCTTTTTTTTTTTGGGGGGGGGGGGGGGGTTCGAGGCAAGAATTTATTTCCATTATCCTTTTTGAAGACACATAAAAATTGTAACTATGCACGGGACACAAAAAAGCAACGAATTAAAACATGACTTACCTTGTTAACTTATGTTCGTCTAGATTTGCAATCAGAGTCTAGTGAATCTCACCATTCAGCAAAATTCATCAAATTTTGACATCATGGCATTGTGGTCGAAAACCCATGACATTTCACAAATAATCACTTATTCTATCACTGCAGTTAATCAATGCAACTTACAATAAATTCAATGTCAACCAAAATATCAAACCATCTCCACACATTTTTTTCTTACTTGAAAATTTCTTTTTCCAGCGAAAAAAACAACACTTCTGTCTGACTCACCTTGAACGAACTTTAGGGCGAACTTGATTGGGCTACTCCGTTTACATAGAATACTTTTTAGAACCGAAAAGACGCCAGATTTTTAATGAAGAAGCTAAACAAATGTATTTTGCATGTTATTCATCGATTTTGTAATTGTGCATTCTACAATAATCATCTTGGTCAGAACCCAAACACGCTTGATTGGGCAGCATAATTCGTGAAATGAAAACAGAGTAAGTCCAATCAAGTCCGACCCTTCTTAGCAACACCGCTTTTTGTCAGACAGCTCAAGCAGCCTTATGTTTCATGTTTGTTTAATTTGTTTTTTCTATTGAACAGATACTTTTTTCTCCGCAATAAATCATAGAATATGGAGAAAATAGGGTTTTGATTATACATTGGGCCATGGTTTATGTAAGAGTTCAGCAAAGTGACAAAGAATAATTTCAGGGGGCGGTACTTGTGACGCAGTTGTAGTGCACGAACGGATGACAAAAAGCGACATCCGACACCTGAAGCTATCGCCCGTAATTCGCTTTTTAGCAATAAAATATCCAATTTTGCTTTAAGAAAACAAATACTATTACTTCTTTTGATCAAATGTATGCATTTAAACAGTTTTCCGGACAATTCTTTGAATGATAAGGCCCGTAAATCGAATTATTTACTTATCCACGATTGGTAACTACGATCGGTAACTATACAAGTCCGGTAATAGGTGCAGTTGCATTCTGCACTTTGCAATTTGAATAAACCAACAAATAGATTTTTCCCAGAAAAACGACTACGTGGAGACCTAGATGGAGGTTGCGCGAAGAGTTGCTGAGAATTTCAAGAAAATTTATTCGACAGTTTTTGAGCGCATCAAATCGCGGCTATATCCTGCTGGAAGGAGACATTTGGCCCTATTGTATCATTCATTCCATGAATCGAACAAGTTCTTTTCATTACACTCATTCTTTATTTTCTACACAAATTTTCATTAAATGCTCATCACATCCTATGTTGTGAGTACTTATGATGTCATAGTAAAATCTTCTCAATGAGATGATTGTACAATGTTCCCATGATAATGGGTTTTGAGTTGAAATGTCTGATTTGAAATGTTGTTTAACACTCATAACTGAAGCTTGAAGCTCTTTATTAGAGAGACCAAAACATTATCATCAGTGTGATTATTACAGTTTACTGTGGGATGTTAAGTGTGAGAGAACAGTTGGTTTGGGGATGTTTTATTAATTAATTTCAAGAACTGGAAACATAATTATAATATAGAGTCTAAGTTTAGCCCTTTCGCAAAGAGTAGAATTTTGGACTGTTACTGTTTGAAAGCTGCTAACCACCAAATGAAATGAGCAAAAATAATTTGCTTACAATATAGCAGGCAAAAGAAGAAAACGCATTTCTCATTTTGCCACAATATATTCTGTGCTATATTTTAAATAACACCAAAATTTAATGTTATCAAGATCCATTTCGTCATTTGCAGCAGCTTTCAAATTTGAGCAATCCAAATTACGCCATTTGGGAAAGGGTTTATTGACATGTGATTATCACAGTTTCTGTAACATTAGTGTTGGATGTGAAGTGTTACACTGAACAGTGGCTTCAGGATATTTTATTAATTAATTTCAAGGATTCTTTGTCTGTTCACTCGTGAAATGATCAAGGTAATTTTTTACTGGCTTTTAGCTAATTTCTTTCTTTCTGTAAAAAAGTTCATTAGTTATTCCGTTTTGAAAGTTTAATTACAAGGACTTGTTAATCCATGTGGTTCTTGTGCTTGTGTACATGCATATCACTGCTTTTCAACATAAACATCGTAACTGCAGCTTGTTTTAAGCTGCAGTTACAAGGTTTTTCTTAAAAAGCGATGATATGTTTAAGTCCATTCTGAGCCTGTTAAATTGTTTCTTTTCAGACCCCAATGTTTCTAGTTAAAATAAAGTCTAGTCGTGTCTGTTTTTGTGGTTTCGGGAAAGGGTTAACTTAACCATTTTCTAAGCAAGACCTTTTTTGACGTCTGCTAGTAGTCTATAGTATGAAAGCATTACTAGAATTCTTCTTTTCGCTCAATATTTCATTTCTTTGATAACATGCACATTTTCTACTCTCATTTTGTCGTCTAGAACTCCTTTAAACCATTACCAAACAATTATGCTTTTTGACACCCAAAAAGATAAGACGTAAGAAAATCTTGTGGATAATGAAGAAATTGCTTGTTTCAAGCAATTTCATCATTTCCCGCAGTGTTTTTGACCAAAAAAGACCTAAGCAATGTAAGATATGATTCACCTTGCATTGTCATCTGCAGCATCTTTGAATTTGGCCCTGCATAAAATTTTGTCGTTCTGTAATGGGTTTAAGTTGGTAAGTTGATGCTTTATAAGATTTGGCCATTTCAGAAAGTGTCAACCCTTTCCCAAACAAGACCTGGTTTTGACAGGCCCTAATAGGAATTGCTTAGGAAAACATTGAGACAAAAGAAGAAAATGCTGATAACAAACATTTTCTCCTTTTGTCTCAATGTTTTCTGTGCTTCAATTTGCTCGAGTTAAACACTTTACACTTTGTCTATAGCAGAAATCAAAATGGACAGCCTTAAAATTTTGCCGTTTTAGAAAGTGTTAAACTGCTACCTGTTGTGTCAGTCTCTCTATTAATAGCTTGAAATGTAATTACAAAAATATTTACTATATTGATGTATTTTGTCGATTTTGCTCTTTTCTATAGCACATGATAAATGACATGGCAGAGCTCTAGCTAAATGATAGAGATGCTCTGCCAGGTCATTTGTTGTGAGCTACACACAATTACTACATAGCTTTGAAAGCTTTACCATAAAGCAATGGAGAAAAAGGTGCAATTGCTAATTTAATAACATCCATTTTGCCAGTTGTCGCAGTTTTTGACATGGATCACCCTAATATTTTGTCGTTTGGGAAAGGGTTAACGGAAAACACTGGTATAGCTCTTGATAGATGATCTGGCAGAGCATCTCTAATAGAAAGAGATCCTCTGCCAATTCATTTATCATGAGCTATAAACGCACTTCTAGATATTTAAATAGATTCTAGCACTCATTGGAAATGTCCAAATACAGTTTATTTGAGTGCCTACAACATAAGATTTAGAATATCAGTTAGGGTAGATTGAATTTTCCCCTCTCCAATATCTCTTCGCTTTTCAACAAAAATCTCGTAACTGCAGCTTAAAACAAGCTGCAGTTACGAGGTTTTCGTGATAAGAGACAGTCTATTCCTCTGCCTGTTATCTAATGTTGAATGTTATGTCATCCGACCAATGTTACTGGAACAAAGTGTTAAAATTTAATTAAAAACTCTAGTTAATGGCTTTTATGAGAAGAAATGCTTTTAGTCTGATCTCAAGATAAGAGATTTGTTCTTTTAACCCTTTACCAAACTATCGTTGGGTTTCATACCTCTGGTCAAGAATACTCTGGAAATCATTGAGAGAAACTAAGAAAATGCTGATCATCAGCATTTTCTCCTTTTCTCACATTTCCTGCCATAGCATTCACATTTCTCATACTTTGTGAAATTAATTTGTTGTCTGCCCCATCTTTGAATTACTAAGAATCGTAAAAACATTGTCACTTGGGAATAGACCTTTTCCCTAACAGCTAGATTTAGGATGTTCCAAATTCAAAGTTTCTGCAAAAGACAAAAGTCACAAAATGGATGTTGATCAAGATAAAATTTGTCTGGAATAAAGCACAGAAAACATTGAGACAAAAGGAGAAAGTGTTGATTATTAGCATTTTCTTCTTTTGCCTCAATGTTTTCCCAAGCCATTTCTATCATGGATGTCAAAAACAGGTCTTGTTTGGAAAAGAGTTAAAAAGAGACTTAAAGTCTCTGATTTAATGCTGCATCAAAGACCTTGAGGAATGAATCATGCTGGTAACTTTGTCTTTGATGTTTGCTTAAAGCTTGCTTGAATTATGCAAAGTTGAGTCAAGGAATTGGTTTAGAAATTTTAACCAGCCAGGACTATATAATTATATGAGCTCAGAGACTTAATGGGGGTGGGGTAGCTAATGTTACATTGTATTGTTTTAGGTTATCTATCCTCGGTTGCCGGTTGCCCATATGACCGAGTAGTAGACTGGGCGTGCCCAGGAAGGAACTCCCTTCTTTTGACCTGTTTCCAGCTTTGAATGGTGGAGGAAGACCCCAAGTGAGCACCTGGGTAGAACCACCGACGTTCCGCAAGCCAGCTGGATAGCTTCCTCACATGAAAGTTCATACGTCCCTGGCGGGATTCGAACCAACAGAGGTGAGGGGCAAGTGATCCTGAGTCAGCGACTCTAACCACTCGGCCACGGACGCCCCTAATGTTACATTACTACTGTAGTCCATATATATAAGAGGGCCTTCATAGCGCAGTTGCTTGCACATTCTGCCTCTCACTGGAGAGGTCCCAGGTTAGATCCCCTGCAGCGGCAAATATCCTTTCTGACAAAAATGTCGCTCACCAATGGTTTGATATTGTTAACCTATGTGGGTGAGCAGCTGGATGCTCAATTAGAGTGTTTTGGAAGTACAAGTATGAGAAACAATAGTAATTCATGGTTAGCTGCTCCAGTCGTAGTGATATGTCTAGAGTCGGTGGAAGTGGCGTCAATCCCTAACTAATCATTTAGACTAGCCCAAATTGAAATTGTTGTCAGGAAAGGGTTAGGAAGGTGTTTCATCTGTAAGGGAAATGAGTTATTCAACCATGATGATGCTCTATCAAGGTGACGGATCAAGATGTTGTTAGTCCTATCGATTTTACCATGGATCAAATAGCATTTTCAACTTTTATCCTTTCCCAAACGACAAAATTTGGACTGATCTAATTAACCCTTTCCCAAACAAGACCTGGTTTTCACATCCCTTGTGAAAATGGCTTGGGAAAACATTGAGACAAAAAAAGAAACTGCTGGTAACCAGCAGTTTCTCCTTTTTGTCTCAATATTTTCTGTGCCATATTTTACACAAATCATGTCTTTAATAACATCCATTTTGTCTTTTACGGCAGTTTTTGAAGCGGATCACCCTAAAAATTTGTTGTTTGGGAAAGGGTTAAAAAGCTGCTGGAGATGACAAAATGGGTGTTGTCAAACTTAAAGGTAAATCTTGTGAAGAATATAGCAAAGAAAACATTGAGACAAAAGGAGGAAATGCTGATTTTCAGTAGAAAACAGGACTTGTTTTGCAAAGGATTAAATATGATTGCAGCACTGGTCTAAACTCTTCAACAAAACAATTTCACATATAGCGGGGGAGAATTGACCTGGCAGAGCATTTCATTCAATTAGCATGGGCTGCTTGCTCTGCCAGGTCATTTATCGTGAGGTATACCGGTATACATATATCGGTTGTCATTGCAAAACATCATAACTCAAAGCTTGATTTAAACTTAGGGCTGCGTTCAGTAAGACAAAACGTTAGCTAACTTTGGCCGATTCATTCGGAAAATTCGGTCAATTCTGTGAAATTTGGGTCAAAGAAGTTGCGAATGTTGGTAACGTTAGCTAACAGTTTGTCTACTGAACGCAGGGCTGGAGTTACTAGGTGTTTTCAGTAATACTGGTGATATGATAGTTTGACAACAACTTCACAATGTGATAAATTAATGAAAATTCAGTGATGCGTTTAATATTATTTGGACCATAACCGTATGCTGCTGTTGTGTTTTCCCTTTCCTAACTATAAAATTTTAGACTAGTCCAAGTTGACTGCTGTTGAAGAAAAATAATTAACTTCAGTGTATTTGCAAGATGTGGCAGTTATAGCATGAAAAACATTGAAAGAAAAGATGAAAATACTGGTTTTCAATCTTTCTACCTATGATTTTCAATTGTTTCTTTGTAAGCGGTGGCAAAACTGGACAGTTTTAGAATAGAAAAGTGTTATAAATACTATATCATGCTGGACAACAATGATACCATCTGGTTTAATATGAATACTAGATTGAGATGCCCAGTCAGTGGGCAGTGATATTAATTTAGGTTTCAATAGCAGTCTAATCAAGTGTCAACTGTTTCACTTTTCCTTTAAGGGTTTCTCGCTGGTGGTGAGCTCGGCCAAAGCCTGGGACGTTTTTTTGCGAACATAGTATTCTGTCGGTGTTGTTATGAAATATCGTAACTACGGCTTCGATAAAGCTGTAGTAACGAGATTTTGTAACAACACAGACGGTTTGTGACAATACATATCGGTAAACCCGGTCTATTTTTAGAACAAATTCATTGTTATTAGTAAAACTATCCAATCAGCAAATATCTGTACCTTGTTGTAGCGAAAAAGTCCCTCGCTTTGGCCGAGTTCACCACCAGTGTTTCTACATTGACATCCCTTAGGGTCATCAAAACCAGCCAGGGCTTGCTTGGGAAGGGCTAAAGGGGTTTAACCCATTTCCAAACATTGATGCTTTGTGACGGTCCATTTAAGATGAAGGCTGTGGAAAACATTGTTGAAAATGAAGAAATTGCTTGCGACAAGCAATTTGTTCATTTCCCACAATGCTTTCTACATTTCCTGCAATGTTTACTAGCCCAAAAGTTGTTAAGATTTCAAAATTTCTTCTCATCCAAATTGCTTCTGCAAATTCTTACAATTTTGACAAGAATAGAAATTTGCTGTTAGTTTATGGATTAATATATCTGACTCAAAATATTTTTCATCTACAAAAAGGTAGCCTCTAATTAGTCTCAGTGTCGCCTGTTCAAAGTAAATCCAGCATTCATCACCTGCGGGGGGGATCGATAATCATTGTACAATATTGGTGTCAACATCCTTCAATAAAACATAATATTATGTTGGATTTTACACTAGTTTTGCACTATTCAAGTGCATGTCAAAATATTTCAAAATTGTAGCATCCTTTGTCACTTCAAAAGCAGTGCTTACTTAAGGAAAGGGATAGTTTAAGTGAAAATATTTAAAAATTGTATTTTATTGTAGCATTCTTAGTGGATTATATGATACAATATTAACCCTTTCCCAAACAACAAAATTTTAGGGTGATCCTGTTTGAAAGCTGTTGCAGACAACAAAAATGAATGTTGTTAGAGATGAGATTTGTGTATGATATAGCTCAGAAAATATTGAGACAAAAGGAGAAGCTGCTGGTTATCAGCACTTTCTTCTTTTGTTTCAATGTTTTCCCAAGACTTTTCTATTTAGGATGTCAAAACCAGGTCTTGTTTTGGAAAAGGTTAAGTGCCAATGACCTTGAGTTGGATTTCCTCATGAAAATGTAAGTATAGACCAAAGTACAAAATATTGTCACTTTAAGTTTTCTTCAAAAACCTCGTTTCTACAGCTTGTTTTAAGCTGTAGATATGAGGTTTTTGCAGGAAAGAAGGAATATTTAAATGGGTTTGCACAAAATTGTTCTTATATAATACAGGAATTAAGCATTATACATTTTGCTAACTGATTGATGAAGGAAATCATTAATGAGTCAACCTCACATGGTTAATAAAGATTACAAGTTGAATCAACTTGATCCTTTCCCACACAAGCCCTTGTTTTGACATCCCAAATAGGAAAAGTTAAGAAAACATTAAACAAATGTTGATATGTCCTCCAGCTGGAGGATGGGAAAGGATTTTTTGGTTGTACTTGAGAGCAACAACAGGAATCCATGGTTAGGTGCTCAAGCCATTGTAAAATGACCATCTTTGATCCTTCAAAATTTTCTGCTATAACATTACTCTTTTTCAAGAATGAGTGGTTTAATGATGTGAAACTGTAGTAAAATTTAGTTTAACTTTTGGTGAAAAGTGATATTTATATCACTTTGTCAAATTGTTTGTGGTGTCAAATTTTATGTACATGTACATTTGAATATTTTGATTCTTGAAGATGATTGAATTCAACGAAAAATGTTAACGTACTGCTTTATGTATTAAAAAACTCATTTGTCAATCACAGTGCATTGAAGAGACAGGGCAAAGCTAATTTTAATATTAATCGAAAATAATTATTGTCTTAAATTTGCAATAGAAATAGTCCATGTCTCATCTTGAGCTAGATTAGAATTCACGGTACAATAGGAAGTGAGTATAATTATGCGCCAAACCATTGAAATGACTCTGGAAGGTGACATATTAACCCAATAACACACAATGACACTTTTTGACTCTTGTAAAGAAAAATGCTAGAGAAAACATTGTGGAAAATGAAGAAATTGCTTGTGACAAGCAATTTCTTCATTTTCGAAAATGTTTCTACCCAAAAAGTCATTGAATTATGAGATTTCATGAACTTATAATTGTCGTCTTCAACATCTTTGAAATTGGACTGGTTGAAAATTTTGCTGTCTGGTAATGGGTTAAGTACAGAAAATTTCATTCGGAAAAGGGTCCGCTCATTGGCTAAAACTATATAGATACTGGTATTCAATATGACTATGGCCCATTGCCTGTGGCCCATGCCATTTCCACTCATTGTGATAAATGATATGATGGGATAGAAAAGGGAAGGTTGAGGATGAGACTTTAATTGAATATGCATACTTTCTCAGCGTGCAAATATGTGAAACCTGCTGTGTGACAAAATTTGTTGTATGCTATGTATGACCTTAGTTTAGACCCTTTCTGTCTTTCCCAAACAACAAGAATTTAGTTTTCCAATTTGAAAGCTGCAACATATAAAAAAATGTTGTCGATAAATATAGAATTTGTGTACAATATGGTACAGAAGATATTGAGGCAAAAGGAGAAAAATTAATGCTGGTTATTAGCAAAATAAAGTTTCTTCTGTTGCCTCGATGTATTCCCAAGCCTTCTCTATTAGGGCATCTATTTAAGAAAGAATTAAAAGCTTTAAAGTTGTTGGAAGTTCACTCATTATTAATTAACCCTGTCTCCTTTTCTCTCAATGCTTTTCAAACTTGTTGTAAACTTGTTGAGACTTCAAAACCAGGATCTATTTGGGAAATGGTTAATATTCTAGCAGCATAGAAAGTCTGGAATGGTGCAATTTACATTGAACATTGAAAACCTGTAAATGACAATATAGTGCATGAAAGGAATATTAAGTCTTTCTTTCAGATTTCCTTGTGACTGAAACTTGTGTTCATAATGTAAACAAAGTAGTCTTCAAATCCAGAGACTTTGTGAAAGTGTTAAGAAAATAAGTGAGAGGATATTGGATCACGATTGGTAACCCACATGACTTTTGGAAAGCGTTCACACTGAAAAATTGTCCGCTTCAATGTATGTTTTGTTTAATTTCTAAGCTTATAGTATATACTCTACAGGTTGTAACAAGGATAAAGTGCACTGAACCCTCAATTAAGAGGGCCATTCCTGGTTGTAACTCACTCCTCTCACAATCCAGTGGTTTGTTCAAACATTCAAAGAAAATTATTTTTCGGTGCAAAACGAAAGTGGGAAGTGTTCACGTGCACCGAAAAAAACTTTCACTTAAATGTTTGAAGAAACCATGGGATTGGAAGCAGAGCGAGTTCACAACCGGGAATGGCCCTCTCAAATGCGCATACGGTAAACTTTACCTCGTCATAATCAGTAGGGTATAAGCTTAGAAATTAAACAATACATACATTGAAGCGGGCAATTTTTTTCTGTGTGAACGCTTCCCAAAAGTCATATGGGTTACCCACCGTATTGAATTTATGTTTTCTTTAATTCCAGGTTTTCTTGTGACTTAAGTTGGATATAAAATTGTGTTCATGATGTAAACAAATAAGAAGTTTGCGACAGAAATAGAGAGAGAGAAGACAAGATGGCTACTCGGGTGGTGAGATTGGTTTGTTACCTGTTATACAGGGTGCTCCTTCCTGCGGTACTTCTAGTCTGTAAGTATACTTCGATCTTTTTAACCCATTACTGCACATTGACTCTTTTTGACTCCCAACAAAATAATGGCCATGAACAATGTCATGGTAAATGAAGAAATTGCTTGTGACAAGCAATTTCTTCATTTCCCACAATGTTTTTCATCCAAAAATAACCAAAAATTGAAAATTCCATTCACTTGAAATTGTCGTCTGCAGGATCTTTGAATTTAGACCACCCTAAAATTTTGTTGTGTGGTAATGGGTTAATAGGTCTCAATAATTGACCTTGCAGAGCATCCCTAGCTATTAGTTAGAGATGCTCTGCCAAGTCATTTATTGTGAGCTACACCACTAAAATCATTAGAATTGAAAGTTGGACTGTGTGCCCCAAAGCAAGATGGCAACCAGAGTTGTGAGACTGGTGTGTTACCTGTTATACAGGGTGCTCCTTCCTGCGGTACTTCTAGTCTGTAAGTATAGTTTGCCCCTTCGTTACATTTAGCGTATAAGGTCCCTTTTAGCTTGATGGAAAATTTTGATATTTCTACTGTGAAGTGTGTACAGATAGCTTACTATACATAGTAAAAAAAGTTTTGCAACATTTTTCTTTTTAATAGAAAATATTAACGGTATTTTTTGAGTAGATAGGTTTTTCATATAATGATGTGCCTATCGTTCAGGTATACAAACCACTATGTAAAACATGGGTATAACCGTTATGCGGGCGTCATGTGCGAGATTAGGCAATCACGTCGATACACTTTATACACATGTTATGGTCAGTCTGACTGATTCATACGATACTGTATACATCACTTATTGACTTCACTAGAAAAAGGCCACAGAAAAAAATTCATTTGCAGCAATGGGACGCCGTCCAGCAATGTCAATAGAACAACGTCATCAGGCGGTAGGGATGTTGCGTGGAGGAATAGCAGTTAGACACGTTGCCTTACACTTTGGCGTTGCAGCAAGCACCATTTCTCGCCTGAGGAATCGATTCCAACAAAGTGGCACTGTGAGAGACCGCCAACGTAGTGGCAGACCACGGAAAACGTCAGACGTTGATGACCGCTACCTCCGAGTAACGTCGCGCAGAAACAGGTTTATGTCAGCGCCAAAGCTCGCAGGTCACCTCTATACTACGGCACACGTGCAAGTGACACCTCAAACCATCAGAAATCGCCTACATTCGAGCGGTATTTACGGTCGCAGACCATACGTTGGGATAACGTTAACTCCAAGACACGAGGACGCAAGGCTGGATTGGGCCAGGGAACATCGTCGTTGGACACCACAACAATGGAAAAACGTTCTTTTTACGGATGAGTCGAGATTTTGTGTGGATTTTGGCGACAGACGAATCCGAGTGTGGCGGAGAAAAGGCGAACGTCTTGATCCTAGTAACGTGTTACAGAGAGATCGCTACGGTGGGGGGAGTGTTATGATATGGGGAGGCATATGTAAGGATGGACGAACGGACATTGTTGTTGTTCAGGGAACGTTAACATCGGTGCGTTATTGTGATGAAGTGATCGAACCTATTGTTGCTCCGTTTCTTCGACGACGTAATGGCATGATCCTGCAGCAGGACAACGCTCGGCCGCATTCAGCCCGACATACACAAGACATACTAAGACAACATGGCATCCAAACCCTGAATTGGCCAGCGAAATCCCCAGATCTCTCACCCATTGAGCATTTGTGGGATGAGCTGGGACGACGTGTACGTAACCGGAATGACGTCAACAACGTTCGCGACTTAGAGAGGGCTCTTCGGGAGGAGTGGCAGAATATTCCTGATCGTACAATTAACACACTTATTGCCAGTATGAGGAGTCGATGCTTGGCTGTAATTGCGGCTAACGGCAAACATACCAGGTACTGACTTTTGGAACGTTTATTTTGACGTGATAATTCTTGAAATATGGATTGAACTGTTAGAATTTGTTGTCAAGATGTTGAAGTTTATTTTGCACTTTGTTGTGAAACCATACACAATTAAATGGTCATTTTATAGCTACAAACTTTCAGTGTTGCTAAACTTTTTTTACATGGTATATATTGTAGGATATTGAATGTGGATAAACAGCTGTATGAAAAACAATCAGATAAATTGAATGTAACAAATCTGTTCTTGAATTTTTTATTTCTATAAAATGCCATTCTAATCTGCTAAATAAGCTTTATCTTATCATGTTAAATGCTATAACAAATTAATTTGAAATGTCACAAAATGTTACAAATACTTCCAGGAAATAAATGACTTTTAGATTCAAATCAAAATATTATAGGCCGCAAAAATTTTATCAGACTTTCTATCAGAATATTATGTAAATGTAGCTACTCCTAAAATGATTTCTGTCATTTTATCCTTCATGCATTATCTTCTGTTAAGAGGCATGCGGAATACTAACCTATCCTATGTGGGCCTTATGGGATAGTATGACAAGCTCCCTGGTACCTTCAATATGGCAGTGCCCTTAACCCTTTCCCAAACAACAAATTTCAGGGTGATCCACTTCAAAAAGTGCCACAAATTACAAAATGGATGTTATTAACGATAGAATTTGTGTAAAATATGGCACAGAAAACATTGAGACAAAAGGAGAAACTGCTGGTTATCAGCAGTTTCTTCTTTTGTTTCAATGTTTTCAAAAGCCTTTTCTATTAGGGACGTCAAAACCAGGTCTTGTTTGGGAAAGGGTTAAAATGTGTAGTGTTATCATCCTCATTGTCTGGGCATATTCTATGAGGGCATAGACCTTTTGTGCATCATTTTATTCAGATTAGGATGAATTACAACATATTTCATAGGCACTGACATATTGAAAGTAGTTCAGAGTAAGTAATACTACCCACGATGCCCAAATCAGGTAGCTCAGTTTCTGACAAGCCAGCTATTGTAAGACAATGTTATAATCCAATTTTTACATGTAGAATATTGTGCAGACAAGAGCCTTCATTAACTTTTTATGTTCCAACAAAGAATGTACTAGTATTCTCTGTACAAACTTTAACCCATTCCCACTTAATCACGCTTTTGATTCCCCACAAATAAAAGGCTTGGCTAGTAATAATCAAAGTATGCATAACTTTCTATTTTCAGCCGCTGCAGTCAGGTTTAATGCCCTTTCGTTCATCTATACCATATTTCTGCTGTTAAATCCACTGCTCAGTTCTCCTACACCCTCAACTATAAGAGGTAAGATAGTATATAAAGTTGTTTTATATTTGTATTGTTGATGGATATGCTATTTGGAGCAATTATAATATTTTGCTAGTGATTGATTGGTTGGGGTTTAATGCCTCTTATTGCATGAAATGTGTGTTTTCGGGCCGTTATCAGCATTGAATAATGAGAAGAAACCGGGCTGATATCGTGATAAAACAGTCGTTATTCAAGATATTCATGTGCGATATTGGACCGGCTTTGCACTCACATAATACATGTATCCTCGATTTGACCCTTCAAAATAAATAATTGTCTCTTTTTCCGCTAAATTTGCAACGTCTTACGTTAAATAAGCGATGTGAGCCTTTGGCACTAAATTATGACGTAATGTTGTTATACTGATGTCACGCATAACAAACAATTTGCGGAAGATTTATCAGAACAAAACAACAATGGTGGACATTTATGATCTCACCTGGGTTTATTTTTCACACATATCAAGAGGTTTGGGGTAAATAATCATTGGAATTTTATGCAATAATAGAGTCAATTCACATGATTTTTGGTCGTTAATACTCACAGGGGCCCGCAATATACGAAAACGACCCTCGTGCCTCGCACTCTGACGTTAACGTTTTTCTTGGGCTTCTGCGAATGTTAATGACCTCAAAAATGTGAATTAAATCTATATTAATTGCCATCTGTTGAAACTTGGTATTTCTCTCACCAGTACTACCACAATGTTCAAACAGATCCTCCAACTGCTCTCTCAAATAAATCTTTGACTTTGGTCAAATGTCAGAATGGATGTTGGCTGAGCCATGCTTCAAACCCATAACCCATAGATTGACAGACTCCAACGTTACCTACTTAGCTATCTAGGTTAATTTAAATTTGATTTTAAAGTCTACTACCTCAAACGAAATTTTTTAAGAAAATTTATGAAACATGGCATACATACCCCTCAGAAATGGAATGTTTCCCATGTTTATTTGTTTGTCAATGGAGAAATAACATAGAAACAATTACCCCTGATCTATTGTTGTGGTAATGGAAATAGTCCAGATGTTGGAATGTACTAATTAAAAAGACCGCCATATGTAGAGTACTTTGTGAAGACAGTTCTTGCTTGGAATATAAATCATATGCAGTTTACCCTCCTATATATCATCCATGTTTTTATGCTTTAAACCTTTTGCCAAATGTCCCAATTTTAGACTACACCAATCTATCTTGTTGTCTGCAACAGCCTTCAAATTGGAACTGTTTAATTTTTTGCCTTTTTTGAAAGAATATGTGTAAGTACAGTCTGACCCTCAGAGCCCCTAAAGGCATTTACCCTTTCCTGGAAACATATACTTTAACCCTTTCCCAAACGGCAAAAGTTTAAGGTTGTCCAATTCAAAAAACTCCTACAGACAACAAAATTGATGTTAATAAAGAGTAGATTTGTGTAAAATATACCTAAGAAAATATTGAGACAAGAGGAGAAATTGCTGATTATCAGCAGTTTCTTCTTTTGTCTCAATGTTTTCCCAAGCCTATTCAATTGGGGACGTCAAAACCAGGTCTTGTTTGGGAAAGGGTTAAGATCAGGCTCAAATGTTTGTCTCTATCAGCACTCTCCATTCTTGTTTGTTATCTGGTATCTAGTACAGGTTGATTAGATATGCAGACTGCAGCATCTGTTGCATTTTAGATGCTGCGAAACATTTTCTTCAAGCAGACATTAGCGCTCACCCTTTCCATAACAATAATTAGTTTTGATGTCGTCTTTCAATAGAAAAACTTTGGAAAGTATCTAGGGAAAAGGAGAAAATGCTGTGGACCAGCATTTTCTCCTTTTCCCTAAATACTTTCAATGTTAGGATCTTTAATTATGTCTTGATTTTTTCGTAACATTGATTTTATTTTCTGGAACACCTTTGAATTTGGCATCTGTTGCATTCAGATGCTGTGAAACATTTTTTTGCAGTCTGACATTGACATTTATAGGCTTTCAGTTACAAAGCAGTACCTGTTTAACCCTTTGTCAGACAACAATTTTCATTTAAGTACCATATTAAAAGCTGTTGCAGACAACAACATGTATACTGATTACAGAGATTGACCAATTAGAATTTGTTTTTATACCCCCCACCTACGAAGTAGAGGGGGGTATATTGGTTTCACCATGTCTGTCTGTCCGTACGTCCGTCCGTCCGTCCGTCCGTCCGTCCAGTCGTCCGTCCGTAGACTTTTTCGTTTCCATGCTCTAACTCAAGAACGGTTTGACCTAGGATCATGAAACTTTACACAGTTGTTGCCCTTGACCCAAGGAGGTGCCCTATCGTTTTTGGGTCACCAAGGTCAAAGGTCAAGGTCACAATCAGACTTTGTTTAAAATCCGTTTCCGTGCTCTAAGTCAAGAACCGATCGACCTAGGATCATGAAACTTTACACAGTTGTTGCCCTTGACCCAAGGAGGTGCCCTATTGTTTTTGGGTCACCAAGGTCAAAGGTCAAGGTCACAATCGGACTTTGTTTAAAATCCGTTTCCGTGCTCTAAGTCAAGAACCGGTTGACCTAGGATCATCAAACTTTACACAGTTGTTGCCCTTGACCCAAGGAGGTGCCCTATTGTTTTTGGGTCACCAAGGTCAAAGGTCAAGGTCACAATCGGCCTTTGTTTAAAATCCGTTTCCGTGCTCTAAGTCAAGAACCGGTTGACCTAGGATCATGAAACTTTACACAATTGTTGCCCTTGACCCAAGGAGGTGCCCTATTGTTTTTGGGTCACGAAGGTCAAAGGTCAAGGTCACAATCGGACTTTGTTTAAAATCCGTTTCCGTGCTCTAAGTCAAGAACCGGTTGACCTAGGATCATGAAACTTAACACAGTTGTTGCCCATGACCCAAGGAGGTGCCCTATTGTTTTTGGGTCACCAAGGTCAAAGGTCATGGTCACAATTGGACTTTGTTTAAAATCCGTTTCTGTGCTCTAAGTTAAGAACCGGTTGACCTAGGATCATGAAACTTTACACAGTTGTTGCCCTTGACCCAAGGAGGTGCCCTATTGTTTTTAGGTCACCAAGGTCAAAGGTCAAGGTCACAATTGGTTTTTGTTTAAAATCCGTTTCCGTGCTCTAAGTCAAGAACCGGTTGACCTACAGCACTTTTTCAGTGACAAGGCGCTGGTGGGGGGTATTTGTCCGCTTTGCGACAGTTCTAGTTTCGTGCTTATTTTCATTTTGCATGCTATTACATGTGCATTTCAGCATTAAATAATGTTTTCATTTGGCATTTGTAACAGCTTTCAAATATGAAAAGTGCTTTTGTCTGGTAAAGGTTTGATTGGACAAAAGTAAATGTTTTTCTTATCTTGAATAAAAATGGCCTTGACAGGGATTTTAAAGTCAGAAGTTAATGCCAGGATTAGACACCATTCTCTTCATTGTTGTATTATAAAAGGTGTCTCAGTGGGTCATACTCTCTTATCTTACAATATTATGATATAAGATGTCTTGTTTTAGATCGACCCTTTCCCGGTAAATGATGCCTTTTGATGTATGTTAACCCTTTCCCAAACGGCAAAATTTTTTACTTTTTCAATTTGAAAGAAGTTACAGAAGACAAAATTCTTGTTGATACAGATATTATTTGTGTAGAATATGGCAAGGAAAATATTGAGACAAAAGGAGAAACTGCTGGTTATCAGCAGTTTCTTCTTTTGTTACAATGTTTTCCCAAGCCTTCTCTATTAGGGACGTCAAAACCAGGTCTTATTTCGGAAAGGGTTAATAGAAAGATGGTTGAACATATTGAGGCAAAAGAAGAAAATTCTAATAATCACCATTTTCTCCATTTGTCTCAATACTTTTTAGCTCCACTGGCCTTCAGGCCAGCGGGCTATTGTCATGGCGCTGTGTCCGTCGTGCGTGCGTGCGTGCGTGCGTCCGTCCGGTCGTCAACTTTTTCTTTAAAAATCTTCTCCTCAGAAACTACTGGATGGATTTCAATCAAACTTCACAGGAATGATCCTTAAGTGGTCCTCTCTCAGATTCCTTCAATTAATTCTGATTGAACCAGTAAGTCTTGAGTTATCTGCCCTTGAATTAAAAAATGGCTATTTTGACTTTGTTTTCACTCTAGCTACTACAAATATTGATCAATCAAGACAAAACTTAGTCAGAATGTTGGTGCTGATAAGATTTTGCCTGGGTGCAATTATCAGCTTGATCTGAATATTACGTCTTGAGTTATGTGCCCTTGAAATTGGCAAAATTACCATTTTTGACCTTATTTTTACTTAAACAACCATAAATATCCACCAATCAACACGAAACTTTCACATTATCTTACTGGCTATAAGATCTTGCATGGATGTAATTTTCAGCTTCATAAGAATCTTAAATCATGATTTATTTGCCCTTGAATTTGACCAAATTGCTGTTTTCGACTTTGATTAAATTACACTCTTTACATCCACAAATATTGAGCAATCAGGTCAAAACTTAAACAAGTTGTAGGTGAAGTTAAGATCTTGCTTTAGTGTGATTCTTAGCTAGATAGGGAGATATAAACTTCTCAGTTATATGCCTTTCAATTTGACAAAATTGCTAATTGTGGCTTTGTTTTCACTCTAACAGCCAAACTCACTCTAATAAAGACAAAGCCTTATATGAATGTATTTTCAGCTTTCTTGTTACTTTGTAATTGCTTTAAAAGCAACAAGTACTGAAAAATCGAGTCAATACTTGGACTTGATATTACAAGAAATTCAGGTTTGATTAGTTATTTGCATTAATTTTGGAAAAGGGTTTTCCCTGAATCTATTTTTAGCTCAAAATCTATTTTTAGAAATATGAAATATTTTGGAGTAATCAATGGTCTGTTAATTTAGATCTGTTTGGAGGAAGGAAACTTTTAATTGCTAGTATCATCCTAAGCTGGAATACTCTCCCATTTCTTTTTACCCTTTCTCAAATGGCAAACATATAGTTTTACTTTCTTTGCTTCAAGAACCACACATTTTGAACAATCTAGTTTTGTAACTTTCTTTTTCCTCTATGAAACACAAGCATTGAACAAACTAATCAAAACTTGGATTAAATATTACATGAAATTCAGGCCTGTGGAGCGACTCAAGACCTTCAGGTCTTCTAGTTCTGCTATATTGTACACACCCCTTTGTTATAGACAAACATTTTGTAGACTGTAGCAGTTTTCAAATTGGACCAGTATTTTTAGCTCCACTGGCCTTTCAGGCCAGCGGGCTATTGTCATGGCGGTGTGTCCGTCGTGCGTCAGTGCATGCGTGCGTCCGTGCGTGCGTGCATCCGTAAACTTTTTCTTTAAAAATCTTCTTCTCAGAAACTACTGGATGGATTTCAACCAAACTTCACAGGAATGATCCTTGGGTGACCCTTTCTCAGATTCCTTCAAAGAATTTTGATCGAACCAGAATAAGCTGAGTTATCTGCCCTTGAATGTCAAAAATAGCTGGTTTTGACTTTATTTTTGCTCTAAAATCTACAAATATCAACCAATCAAGACAAAACTTGGACAGAATATATATAAGCATAATATCCTGCCTGTGTCAAATTTTCAGCTTGATCTGAATTTTACATCATGAGTTATGTGCCCTTGAAATTGACAAAATTGCTATTTTCGGCTCTATTTTGACATGTTTTCACTCTAGCAACTACAAATATTGACAAATCTTGAGAAAACTTTAACAAAATGTTGGTGACTATAAGATCTTGCCTTGATGTAATTTTCAGCTTGATCTGAATTTTACATCATGAGTTATGTGCCCTTGAAATTGACAAAATTACCATTTTCGTCTCTATTTTTACTTTGTTTTCACTCTAGCAACTACGAATACTGATTAATCAAGACAAAATTTGTAGAGAATATTGGTGACCATAAGATCTTGCCTTGGTATAATTTTCAACTTGATCTGAATTTTATATCATGAGTTATGTGCCCTTGAAATTGACAAAATTACCATTTTCGGCTCTATTTTGACTTTGTTTTCACTCTAGCAACTACAAATACTGATTAATCAAGACAAAACTTGTACAGAATATTGGTGACCATAAGATCTTGCCTTGGTATAATATTCATCTTGATCTGAATTTTATATCATGAGTTATGTGCACTTGAAATTGACAAAATTGCCATTTTCGGCTCTATTTTGACTTTGATTTCACTCTAGCATCTACAAATATGGACTAATCAAGACAAAACTAGAACAGAATGTTGGTGACGATTAGATCTTGCCTTTGTGTAATTTTCAGCTAGAACCATAAGAAATTCAGGCCTGTGGAGCGACTCAAGACCTTCAGGTCTTTCTAGTTTTTTTTTGCCATTTAGGAAAGGGTTCAGATGATATTGACCTTCACTAGACTTATTATTTTGAACCATTCATTGTTTCAAGGCCACATTTAGAATTTCACAAGTTAAAAGCTATTGCATTGTTTAATAAGGATGAAATTTTAGATTTCTCCCAAAATATCACAGTTAGTTATTAGTAAGAAATATCTTATCAATATTATCAAATTGTAAAAGTTTCGGCAACAGCTGTTAATATTTTGTAACTTTTCTCATTCACAATATGCAGCTGCTGTTGCATCTTTTAACCCTTTCCCAAAGAACAGCAGATTAGACTGTTCCAGTGTCAATTTAATATTTGATGTCAAGGTTGAAGCACAATGCTTTTTAAGGTACCAGTACAATCATAAATGAATGCATTTGTATAAATTTTGAACTGGCCTGTGCTATGTCGATTCTATGTTGGACTTTATGTTTATTTCACAGATAGAATACCTCCTGCCAAGACCTTTCAGTTTAGTTCTTAACCTTGTGACCTTGACCTTGAAATATGACAAGCTCCGGTGCAGGCGAACTTACATTTTCTACTGACAACTCTTGTTTATGACTTTGATAGACATACTTGCTGTTTTAGATTTGTCTTGAAAAAAGAATTTGTTATATGCATTCAAGTCCACACCTTATGAGATTCATGTGACATCAGATTTTTTTGCGACTTCATAAACTTTTAGTGGTGGAATATTCCACTGGCGAATGTTTAAAACCTTGTCCAAATAGGTTTGAATAGGTTAACCCATTACCAAACGACAAAATCTTAAGCTCGTCCAAATTCAAAGATGTTGCAGACGACAATTTAAATTGAATGAAGTTTTACACTTTTTGGTCTTTTTGCACACAAAATATTGTGGGAAATGAAGAAATTGCTTGTCACAAGCACTTTCTTCATTGTCCACAATGTTTTCCATAGCCATTATCCTGTAAGGAGTCAAAAAGAGTGATTGTGTGGTAATGGGTTAATAACATTACACAAAATATTCCAAGGTCACCTGAATCTCACTAGGGGTGGATTACCTTAAGTTTGGTAGTTCAACCCTAATGAGATTCATGCGATGTCAGATTAATTCGGGCAACTTTGTAAACATTGGCGGTGGAATATTCCACCGCCAAATGTTTACAACATTGCCCAAATAGGTTCAAGTAGATAACAAACGTTAATGGTGTTACAGGAAATATTCCGGCGTTGCATGAATCTCATTACGGGTGGATTACCTTAAGTATAACATCTCTATTTCTAGGTGGTACGGGGATATATTTGAGGATTGTGTTTGTAGTGGGTCTACTTGGAGTCCTGGCTCATGCTGTGTTCCATATTACACTGTCAGCGATAGCGACAGACACCAAGCCATATTGTTACATGTATTAAGGTAGTTAAACCCTCATCTCATCTCTATTTCTAGGTGGTACGGGGATATATTTGAGGATTGTGTTTGTTGTTGGTCTACTTGGAGTTCTGGCTCACGCTGTGTTCCATATTACACTGTCAGCGATAGCGACAGACACCAAGCCATATGGATCCATGTTTCCTAACTGTAAGTATTAATAATACCTTCACACTATGTTTGTGAAATAGAGGGAGCTTTTCGTCAGCTATGTCCAAAATTGCCGTAACTACTGCTTTAATAAGTAACATCTGTATGACGTAACAACCAACATACAAGCATGTCCACATTTCTTTAAAACAACTCCTGCATTCATTGTAGGATTTGTATAAAATTTTCTCAGAATGTCCCTTGCATGTTGTCAGGGTTTTGTCATATTATCCCATTACCAGACGTCAAATTTTGGACTGTTCCAATTTGAAAGATGTTGCAGACGACAATTTCAAGTTGATGAAATTTTAAAATTATTTTCATTTTTGGGTTGGAAAACATTGTGGAAAATGGAGAAATTGCTTGTTACAAGCAATTTCTTCATTTTCAACAATGTTTTCTAAAGCCTTTTCTTGTGAGGGAGTCAAAAGGCGTCAATGTGTGGTAATGGGTTATGCTGTATCAAAAGAAGCAGGAGACTTGATGGAAAAATGTGGTGTATATTGTCAATGTAGGGCTTTTGTTATTCAAACTCCATTGTTTATAAGGTTGAGAAAGTTAAGATCAGATCACATGTTTAGAAGACTTCTGTGCGTTTATTTCACAGAGAAAGCCTCTGGCCTGTCATAATCTGCATGACAGGAGCTGATTGATAATGCAAGCTGTGTTGAATAACTTCAGGGCTTCAACTAAACCCTTTCCCAAACAAGACATAGTTTAGACGTCCGTAATAGAATAGGCCTAGGCAAACATTGAGACAAAAGAAGAAAATGATGATAATCATCATTTTCTCTAGTCTAGGGGCCAACCCCAAAAAGAGGCCTAGAAAGTGGTTTTCTTTGGACCAATAGTCCAGAAAGATTCCGATGGTACAGTGAGTTAGGGTAACCATTGGGGCTTTATTTTATGGTGGATGCCAGAACTGAAAGTGGTGCAGATTTTTTCCAGGGGCAGATAACTCTACCCACCCCAAAATGAAATAAACAGTTTTTTAGTTGACCTTGAATCGAAATTGTCGTCAAAATTGTTTCTGCGACTTTTTTCCTCAATAACTTTATGTTTTAATTGAAATATTATGTATGCCAAAAAATAATTAGTAATAGAATAGTCGTTTTTTAAAACACATTTACCGTAATTGCCCTAATAAATGTTCATTCACCAAAATAGAAATATCACTCTAAATAATTAGGAAAAGTTTTTTCAAACTTTATTATCTTTTTAAACGTTGATGATAGAAAAGTTTAGACACCATAGAGATATTTTGAAGTCAATTAGGTTTCGTTCCAGGATGACTTTTGCAACAAATGTCGGTGTGATTTTTTTTCTGGGGGCAGACAACTCTTACCACCAATAAGGGCATGTTCAAAGAAAGACTTTATGACAAAACATGTTTACAATCTAGTTCTCGCAAAAGTAAACCAATATTCATTAAACTGAATCAGAACAAGTATGACAATAGGTTCTTCGATGAGTTTGATTATTGGCCAGATCGGACCAGAAAGTCCTGAGTTATCTGCCCTTGAACATCAAAAATAGCTATTTTAGACTTTGCTTACCATCTAGCATCCACAAATATTGACCAATGAAAATGAAACTTCTACATAATGATAAGGACCATAAGATCTCTAATGAGTATGATTTTCGGCCTGATCGGACAAGAAAATTATGAGTTATTTGCCCTTGAATTTGACAAAATTGCCGTTTTTGACTGTTTTCGATTTTGTTTACACTCTAGCATTTATAAATATTGACCAATCAAGTTGAAACCTGGACATTATGTTGCTGACTATAAGATCTCCGAGGCGTTCAATTCTCAGAATGATCAGAATAGAACATCGCGAGTTATATGCCCTTGAATTTAACAGATTTGCCATTTTCGACTATTTTCGACTTGATTTACACTCTAGAATCTTCAAGTATTGATCAATCCAAATAAAACTTATGCATAACGATTGGAACCAAAAGATCTCAGATGAGTACAATTTTCAGAATGATCGGGACATAAATTCATGAGTTACTTGCCCTTGAATTTTACAAAATTGCCGTTTTACGACTATTTACGACTTCGTTTACACTTTAGTATCTACAACTAGAGACCAATCAATTTGAAACTTGGTCATAATTTTGTTGACCATGAGATCGCGACTGAGTACAATTTTCAGAATGATAGGGACATAAAGTCATGAGTTATATATCCTTTAAGGTATATGGCCCATCATTAAAAACAACACTCTCTAGCCATGGGACATTCATCAAATTACATACACTTGTAAATACACTTCAAATAAGTTGATTCACCGTGTCGGATTTCAAGATTATGCTTCAAGAAGAAAATGATTTACAAATATCTTATTACTCTATATTCATATGCAAGGGAGGTAATTTATAACATTTTTGTCAAATATTTTCCTAATTATGCATCAATTCGAAATTCTAAACCCTTCAAAATGCTTAATATGTTTGTATTTGGAATGGAAATATAACACAGTTTAGGATTTACAGGCACTTTTTAAATTTCGCCTCTGGCTCTTTGGTGCTAATGATGGGTTGTATACGTTAATTTTACAAGATAGCCATTTTCAACTATTTTCAACTCCGTTTACACTCTAGAGTGTATAATTATTGACCAATCCAAATGAAACTCATACATAAGGATTGGGACTATAATATCTCGATTGAGTGCAATTTTCAGAATGATCGGGACATAAAGTCATGAGTTATATGCCCTTGAATTTTACAAAATTGCCATTTTCGACTATTTTTGACTCCGTTTACACTCTAGCATGTATAATAATTGACCAATCCAAATGAAACTTAAACATAAGGATTGGGACTGTGATACGAGGGGCGTTCATTAAATAATGAAAACATATCTGCCAGTCTTTTCATACGCAACATAATTAAGAAATACTTATACATTTGCAAAGAGCTGCTTTTAAGCTTTCATTGTGAAAATCCAGACTGAACATTCCGTGTGTTACTATGGAAACGCATGACGTCATATTCTCGATGGGTATGACGTCTGACGTTTTTTCACGTTATTTTTGCTAAAACAGACTTGCATCATGGTATTTATTTAGAATTTGTGTACAGAAAATGTTTATTCAGCACTATTGTCTGATGGTGTTATGTTTTTACTTCAAAACTACATATAAGGTTCTTGTATGTGGCAATACTGAAATCTTCGGCATTGTGATCAATGGAATTAGGTAAATACAATGATATGAACGGAGGTGTTAACATGCTTTTTAACCATATATTCCTCTTTGATATGTACTATACTAATTTCAAACATTGATTTGAAACGTGCAGGGAACTTGTGATTGATTATGCTATGCCACAACATTAAATTTCTTTTATTTAAAGTGTGATGACGTCACATTATTGACCCCCACACTTTGGATCAGGGGAAAACGTCAAGATTTTCCAGATTCAAAGTATTTGATGACGATTTTTTTTTTCTAATTTTTAGAGAGCAAAGTGACTTTTACTGCTATTTTATGTTTGTACCTGAGACACAAAATTAACCAGTACAGGGTCAGAATGATTCCATTTTGATTTCTTGGTTTTTGAGAGGAAAAATCAATGGAAATCGCTAGAATTTCAGAGTGGAAACCTTTGCAACTTTGTGACAGTGTTGCCATGGCAACGGTTGTCATGCATGGTTCCTGTTACTTTGAAAAAAGTTCACATACTTGTTACTTTCATATTAAACATTAACTATATAATTACACATTCTTAACATCGAGCTGATAGTGTATTTTCATTATTTAATGAACGCCCCTCGTATCTCGATTGAATACAATTTTCAGAATGATCGGGACATTAAGTTATGAGTTATATGCCCTTGAATTTTACAAAATTGCTGTTTTCAAATATATTGACTTGGTTTACACTCTAGCATTTACAATTTTTAATTAATCCAAATGAAACTTTTATACAATGTTGATGACCATAAGATCTAGGACGAGTATAATTTTCAGAATGATCGGGACTGGAAGTCA
The DNA here is from genome assembly GCA_963680895.1 of Fragum sueziense. Lineage (NCBI taxonomy): Eukaryota > Metazoa > Mollusca > Bivalvia > Cardiida > Cardiidae > Fragum > Fragum sueziense. The sequence continues at coordinate 43,632,769 of OY804599.1, forward strand.
TGAAATATGCCCTTGAATTTTACAAAATTGCTTTTATAGACTATTTTCGACTTGGTTTACACTCTAGCATCTACACTTAATGACCAATCCAAATGAAACTTGGACACAATCATTGTGACCATAAGATATAGAATGATTTTAATTTCAGTCCGGCAGGATCAGAAAGCTGTGTTTTTGTGCCTTTGAATTTGATAAAAACTGATGTTTTTTACTTTGGTTTTACTCAAACAACCACAAATTTTGGCCAGTCGAGACAAAAAACTAAAACATAATGTTGGTGACCATTCTTATAAGATGAATACAAATTTCGACATAATTGGACCAGAAGTTGTTAAGTTATCTTCCGTTGAATTGGACAAAATTTCCGTTTTGACTTTATTTGATGGACAAATCAAGATGATATTTGATGCGTAGAATGTTTCCGATGTTGTTTTTACTCTAAAAACCACACATAGTGAACAATCAAGACAAAACTTGGACACCTAGATAACGACTACGAGATTTTGGATAAGTTTGGCATTCAGTTATTCAGTCAGGATAGAAAGTCTCGAATTATTTGCTCTTGAATTCTGTAAAATTGACTTTTTCGACCCTGTTGTCACCCTAACAACCACAAACATTGACTAAGCTAGACAAATCTCAGTCTTTGACTGTGAGATATATTTTATAGTGTTAATGTGAATCTGACATCCTGAGTTATAAGCCTTTAATTTTGACAAAATGACCATTTTTTGCTTTGTTTTCATTGCAAAAGACACACATGTTGATCGATCGATACAAAACGTGGACAAAATGTAAGTGACCACAAGATATGGTTCAGTTTCCAGCCTGATCATGATCCAACAATTTTAATTGCTTTCCCTTGAACTTGACAAAACTGCTGTTTACGAGTGTTCAGTTTTGCAGTCACAAATATTAATTGATTTGAATAAAACTTGGGCTCATATTATCTTGGTTCAGGTGAGCGATTTAGGACCATCATGATCCTCATGTTATTTATTAAGAATATCTGACAATCAAAACTCTTTTTCAAGGTTTTGCGTTAAATGTCATTTGAAAACGCGAAATTCGTTAAGTTACAGGTAAATATTTATTACGTTTTAAGCACACAAAGTTTGGGCGATGAAAGACGTACAGACGATCGGACGGACAAAATGGACAGTAGAATTCATTAACATATTCTAAATTTTCTCCTTCTACATTACTTCTATCAGTCTTTTTCGAAGATTTGGGTGCAAAATTGTGACTTATCTGAATTATCTGCCAATAAATAAGCTATCAGCCATTTCCGACAGAAAACTTCAAATTTTCAAAAAATATATCAACTTGCGAACATAGATTAAACATGTTTTTATCAAATGACATGTCATGTTAGAAGTTTAAAAACATTTCCGGGTACTTGGAAATGCATTTTCACAGTTTTAAGCAGATCTATGAGTTTTTGGCTTTTTAACGACATCATGAAGTTGAAGGGGGTAGACATAGCTTAAATTGGTGGGTGGGGTAAGGACAATTGTAGATTTCTTAGAATTCAATATGATTTTTGGTATAAGAAAATTATAATCACGAAGATTATTCAAATGGGATTTCTTTCCATGAAAATAATTTATCAATTAGATAAAAATAGTAGTATAAAAACAATTTCTGATGACTACTATTTAACCTTAATTTTAAGTGGGTGGGGTAAGAAAAGTGTTTGTAAAAAAAATTGCACCACTTTTGATTATGGCATCCACCCTATTCTAACGTCCCATTGAACTAACAATCACCTGGTACCAACAGATTTTTTCTGGACGATTGGTCCAATAAAAATTCATTTTGCGGGACGGGCCCCTAGACTACTCCTCTTGCCTCAATGTTTTCTGTGATATATTATTCACATTTTTACCAGCAGTATATAAATAGCCGTTTTGTAATCTGAAGAACCAAATTTGTCATTCAGGAAAGTGTTTAGTGGATTAATATTCGCTAATGTTTTTTTTGCACTGGTGTTAAATTATTGTCATGGGGCTAAAATGCGGTTCTGTTTGTACTTTTCAAGCTTTCCAAAACAACAATAATTTTGACCATTTCAACTGCTGCATACAACAAAATGGATGCTTTGTGTACAACATAAGCCAGTATTTTCGTCTTTTGACTCAATGTTTTTCTAAACCTTTGATGTAAGGGACATCAAAACTTGTTTGGGAAAGGGTTAAAATTGTCAAGGCAAAGCTTTGGTAAATGCATATAAATTTACATGCCTTTCCAGCAAGTTTCGTTCTAATTAAGAAATTGTGTCCTAAGTAGAGCTCCTCAGCTTATTAAACCAAGCATTCCTGGTCTTTCGGCAAAAAAGAGAACATTAATTGGGCACGAAGGAGATGTATTATAGGAATGCACAAAATATTGCATTAAGTTATGCATGGATTGTGGAAAGAAAAACTTTGCAAGAGAGATATACAGGTGCAAAACTTTTATTGCAGCAGCATTATGTTACAAACATCACACTTTGTATCAACCCTTTCCGTAACAGGCTAGACTTGAAACACAGGGATGGCTGGTTTGATCCCCCACTTCTCCAGTCTTTCGGATGAGACTTTAAATCGAAGTCCTGTCTCCATATTACCTTCGCTGTTGAGCAGGACGTAAAACTCCATTCATTACCCTTTCATAAAACAGACCAGGTTGTGAAAAGGCTTGGGAAAACATTGAGGCAAAATAGGAACATGCTGAAAACTTGCATTTTCTCCTCTTGTCTCAATATTATCTGGACTGTTACATGCTCCAATTCTTTATTCATTACCGTCAGTTTTTACTATCAATTTTTCATATGCAACAGTTTTCTAATTGGACCTCAATAAAATGTTGTTGTTTGGAAAAGGTTTGAAGCATTTTAGGTAATGTCTAGTCCTGATTTTGAAGTTTTGTAATCCACCAATTTTGATTTTAGCATCTCATTTATGTGTTTGAAGAATGTGAATGCAAAAATTGTCAAAAATAGCATTTTTTGACATTCAAGGGCACATAACTCAGCACTTTCAGCAGCAATTCCGGCCAAAATCTATCCTACACAATACATATTTTGACAAAGTTTGGTTAAGATCGGATAATATTTGAGGATTCTAGAGTGCAAACCTGATATTATGGACGGGCAATAAGACAGACGGACGGACGACAGATGAAACTGATCACAATAGCTTATTTGTAGTACTATTTGCTGAGACCAGCTATAATTTAAGCTAAGTAAACATTTCTGCCTTTTTGTACGAAGGAAAGCCAGAAAAAAATGTATTTTGTTATTTATTCCACAATTTGTCATGGGTTTTCGCGCATTCAAGGGCCCACGACTAGCTATCAAAATTCCCTCATAATTTTGCAATGACGAATTATTAACAAGTTCTCACCTAAAATATTATTCCAATATGTCGCTTTATAAAAACGTGTTGATGTTTTCCTCAAAGTTGGGAGATGAAAATATAATAAAAATTGAAAAATTACATGAAATGCCAAATATTTTAATATTTATCATAAGCAGGCCAATGAATTTAATGTCATATTAACATAGGCTCATATACAAAAAATAATGTTTTTAAAAAAATTGCCAATTATTTACATTTAGATAGAATAATGATGAATTAGAACCTTGGGTAGCGCCTGAATAGAATTACCCCACCCACTTTCAATATGCAATATACACCAAACCAAATGTCCGTTTGATTCAGACTTTTCAGCAAAACATGTCCCCTTTATTTGTACTAAAAATATCATTTGAAAATTTAGGTCCCAGGAAAACGGCCTTATGGACCCCCCCCCCCCCCCCCTTTTCATTGGAGCGTTTCTTTTGGACGTCAGTTTAGATATGTAAAAGCCAAACAAGTCAATGCCTTATTAAAGAATGCTGCACAGACATGTTTTTTTTACACCGCACAAGGGTCTACTCGAATCAGTTTATTGTTGATTGATACCATGTTGAATGCAGTATAGTAATATTCTGAATGATTTAGATTGGTTTTAATGATGATTACATTCTTTGTTGTTTGTAATAAGACTCTGCATCACATAATTATTAGTTTGATAAAAGAATATTCTAGCTCCTTTTGCAGGCAAGCATAGAACAAGATCAGCCTGCACATATGTGCAGTCTGATCGTATTCTATGCTCCCTGCTTGTTTAAAGTCAGTGAAATCAATGTAATAGGCCATCTTCCCCAGAAATGAAAATTATTAATTTAATGAAAGAATGATGCACATGCATTATTATTACACCACAGGGGTCTACTATAACCAGTTTATTGTTGATTGATACCATGTTGAATGCAGTATTGTAATATTCTGAATGATTTAGATTGCTTTTAATGATGATTACATTCTATTTTGTCTGTAATAAGACTCTGCATCACATGTTAGATTGATACAAGAATATTGGTACTTTTGCATGCAGCTTAGAACAAGATTAGCCTGTACAAGCATGCAGCCGGACCTTATCCTATACTTGCTGCTTGTTTAACCTTTTCCCAAACAAGACCTGGTTTTGACGTCTCTAATAGAGATGGCTTGGGAAAACATTGAGACAAAAGAAGAAACTGCTGATAACCAGCAGTTTCTCCTTTTGTCTCAAAATTTTCTGTGCTACATTATACACAAATTCTATCTTAACTCTTTCGCTGCCAATGTCGCCGAAAAGCCACTTATAAGGAGACTGCCAATGTCGCCTTTTGGCGACTTCAAAACAATAGCTTAATTAGGTCATCCAAGGTCAAGGTCAGGGTCATCTGATCAAACTGTGTGATAAAGAGTATGCTATTCAACAAAATAGTTTATGTGCAATCACTCCTGAGGGTTTCAGCTTCACATTCATCAAATAATGACCTTTACTATATTATAAACTGATAGGCCCTGTTATGAAGTTTGAATAAAATTGGCACTGGAAATAGCACAATTCCAGGAAATTTGGCAGCGAAAGAGTTAAACATGGTACATTTGTCCTCTGGCCATTTGTCCTCTGGAACAGCTTTTGATATGGTAATTTTGAAAATTTGCTATTTGGGAAAGAGTTAAAGTCAAGTGTAATCAATGTAATAGGCCATCTTCCCCTGAAATAAATAATATCAATTTAATGAAAAAAAAAATGATGCACATTTTTGCACCACAGGGGGTCTACTATAATCAGTTTATTGTTGATTGATACCATGTTAAATGCAGTATAGTAATATTCTGAATGATTTAGATTGGTTTTAATGATGATAACATTCTTTGTTGTTTGTAATAAGACCCTGCATCAAATAGTTACCCTTGAGACAGCAAGCTATATGAACAGTGATATTCTTGCATTTACTCATTGGTTAGGTTGAATTAGGGAAGGTTTTTAGTACATGATTGAGCTTAGACTGCTTAGCACCCCTGATACTACTTTCTTTTAGTGTCAGTAAAGAGGGAGAAGTTTTATGGTTGTTAATCATTCTAACTTACACATGCATTAAAAGGGTTCTGGAGAACAATTGGTATGTTAAAAAATTAGTGGAGCGGATAAAGGTCAAAATCGTGCAAATGATGATACAAGCACCAAATTTGGTATGGTAGTACCTTAAAGCAGTAGAAAATTTTTGAATCGATGGGACATTGAAAAATCCAATATGGCGGCCATTTTTCAAGATGGCCGCCAAACTGATGCTTCAAAAAGGCAATATCAATAGATTTGGGTCTGAAGCTATCTTTTAAACTAGTTTCAAAGCACAATTTTGATGCTCTTGTATGTGTTTTGATTTGTTTTCTCCATTAGCACTAATAAAACAACATGGCCGCCTATTTCAAGATGGCCGCCAAGCTGGAAAACTCCAAAATTTCATATGATGGTGAAAAACGATGTTTCAATTTCACATTTTACACTGCTTGTTATATTAATGCTATTTGTAGGACTGTCTTGAATATGCTTCTTGTGATTGTATATTTAAATTTACATTTCACAAAGTCTAATATGGGCGAAATGATGAGTGATAGTCGAATAGAGTGAGCGGCAAATTCTGTAAGGTAATGATTTTTTGAAAAACGAGACCTGACTCTTGTTCATTGTAGAAACTTTACTTAACCTAAAACAAACAAGCAGATGCAAAATTGTGTTAACATCTCATTAACATATGGAACGAAAGAAAATCATAATTAGTCTTTTCCAAACAACAAAAATCGGACTGCAGGGATTTGGAAGCTGCTTCATACGACAAAATGAATATCTATTAAGAAAAAATTTGGATAGAAAACAAAATAGAAAATAATGAGACAAAAGAAGAAAATGATGGTTATCAGCATTTTTTTCATTTGCTTCAATGATTTCTCAAATTTAAAACATTAGGAACGGGAAAACCAGGTCTTGTTTGGGAATAGGTAAGAGTGAGGCTAAGTGTCCGTTGCCAAGGCAAACCTCTGATATAGGGGAAGTCGGCTGTGGCCAGGCCTGGAGAGGGATAGGCTCCTCCAGGCGTCATTGCCTAAGATTCGCTACAAAATGAACACAACCAGAACTATTTTTAAGCCAGCTTGGTCGTCGCCCGGAATATCAAGGACCGCCACAACGCCGGGCACCAAGACGGAAGTGGGAAATACACTACTGGTGCCAACAATGATAACAGTAAAGACGAAATCAGTGCCAGACGCAACAACAGTCGTTGGTACATGGAATGTTAGGTACACTAAATGCTCCTGGTAAGCTTGAGGAGTTAACACATACTATGAGCATCTGTAGTAGATGGAATGTTTTGGGGATTTGCGAGATGAGATGAAAAGGCATGGGAGAAACAACGACCCATGAAGGTCACAAGCTCTACTTCAGTGGAAGAGATGATAGACACGAAGAAGGTGTGGGTTTCCTTGTGCATTAAAACACAGCTAGTTCATTGATGGGATGTTGACCAATATCCAGCAGGCTCATCACCATATGCCTTAGGTCATTTACCTTTTTAATTTTACAATTTTAGTGTATGCGCCAACCACTACACACTCTGATGAAGAAATAGATATCAACAGTGACCATGAGCTTTTCATGATATCATTCCGCCTACACCATAAGAAAGCAAAATAGTTAAAGGCTCCCAACAGAATAAAGTTTGATCTGGAGAAAACTAAAAGACCTAGAAGTGGCGTGTGTCTTCGAGGCCACAATTGGCGGAAAGTTTGCCCCACTCCTGCTATTTGATGCAGATGATATAGACGCAGACACTTTCATTGGCATGATCAACAATGCTGTGACGGAAACGGCCAATGAAGTTCTTGGTAAACAACGGACCATCAAGAAGCCATAGGTAACACTAGACATACTAAAGCTATGCGACTAAAGGAGAGACTTGAAGCAGTCCAAGTATGGAAGCAGTGAGGGAGTCAATAAGTACCGGCAAGCAGACAAACTGGTAAAGATAAGTATGTTAAAGGCAAAGGAGAATTGGGTTGCAGCGCAATGCAGCGATATTGAATCAAGTCTCAAAGCCAACAACACCAAAAAGGCATACAAAGTAGTGAAAGACCTCACCAGTGGAAAACAAAATCAGCCAAGCACCATCCCAAATAAGAACGGGAAGTGTCTAACCGAAACTAAAGACACTTTGAACAGATGGACAGAATATATCTCGGAGCTGTACTCCTACTGCACAACAGGAGATTAAAAAAAAAACAACACAACCTTGTCATCAGATACAGACAACTTCCCCATTCCCCATCCTTAGAGCAGAAGTGGAGGAAGCAGTCGAGGCCCTTAGGAAAGGAAAGTCAGCAGGAACCGATAACATCCCGGGAGAACTAGTACAGGCTTGTGGTGATGCAATGATCAATGCCCTGGGAAGATCTGTAAAACAGGAGAATGGTCTACACAATGGACCCAGTCCTTCGTGATCACACTACCAAAGAAAGGCAATTTACAACAATGCAACAATTATCGCACCATAAGCCTAATATGCCATCCCAGCAAAGTGATGCTCAAGATCATATTGAATAGATTGACACCACAGGCAGAGACAACCATAGCAGAAGAGCAAGCAGGATTAAGAGCAGGACGTAGCACCACTGAGCAGATCTTCAACCTAAGGATCCTATGTGGAAGATATCTACAGCATCAGCAAGAACTCTACCACATATTTATAGATTTCAAGAAAGCCTTTGACAGAGTCTGGCATGCCACACTTTGGGCTACTATGAATCATTATAACATCAACACTAACCTCATCCAAGTCATACAAAATCTATACGACAATGCCAGTAGTGCAGTGTACCTCAACAGAGAAATTGGCGAGTGGTTCAGAACATCAGTTGGAGTAGGACAAGGATGCCTGCTTTTGCCAACAATCTTCAACATTTTCCTAGAAAGAATTATGACCGACACACTCGAAAACTACGAAGGAACAGTAGGCATTGGTGGCAGAACGATCACAAACCTGCAGACTTTGCTGATAATATAGACAGACTGGCAGGCTCAGAACAGGAGCTAGAATACCTGGTCAACCAAGTCGACAAATCCTATGCAGACTACAGTACGGAAATCAGCGCAAACAAAACCAAACTCATGACAAACACCATTCATGGAATTCAGACTGACATCATCGCAAACGGAGAAAAACTTTAAACCGTAAAGAACTTTAAATACCTAGGTGCACTAGTATCAGATGAGGGATCTAAACCTTAAATATCGACCAGAATTGCTATGACAGCTGTAACCCTAGCTAAGCTTAACACCATCTGGAAAGATAAATCCATCAAACTTTGCTCCAATATAAGACAGCAGTGAGGACCAGTGCCAGTAGTCGATCTGTCGGATTGGCTGACTACTGTGTCAAAGGTACTACCTCTACTATGTACCCTACACCCAAAAAACATACAAGTACAGAATAATTATTCAAGGCCGTCTTAAAATTGAAGAGAAAATGATTTGATTTAATGGGGTTTTACGCCGTTTTCAACTACTAAGGTCATATCGCGGCGGCTGGAGCACCTAACCATGGATTCCTGACGTTTCTCATACCAGTACTACCACAACACCCTAACCGAGCCTCCAGCTGCTCCCCCGCATAGGCTCACGATATCAGACCATTGAGATGAGAAAATGAAAGATAATGTGAAAAATTAATTGTATAAAAGTGAAACATTAATTTTTCTATCATTAAATGAAATATGAGGACTTTCAATCTTGGCGGCCATCTTGAAATAGGCAGCCGTTTTGTTCGATTTGTACAAATGGATAAAATAAATCATTATACATGCGATTTTATCAAAACTTAGCTCCGGAACTGCTCTAAATTAAAACCTTGGTTCCAAATTTTATGATATAGCCCTTTCAAAGGTTCATTTAGGCGGCCATCTTGAAAAATGGCCGCCATTTTGGATTTTTCAATGTCCCATCGGGTCAAAATTTTCTAATTCCCTTCTAGTACCACCACACCAAATTTGGTGCTTGTATCACCATTTGCACGATTTTGCCAAAAAATGGCACTTATCCGCTCCACTAAATAGTGTGAAAGGGTCTATTGGTCCCTTTAATAGAATTTGAATAATTTTGCTATTTGAAAAAAAATGATAATACTTCCAAAAAAAGATATCTGTTAGAGACTGCAAATCCACGGGATAACTTTGTCTAGTTACATGCATTTGTTGGCCAATCGGTAATAATGTTTTGTTGCATTATCGAAATTAAATCTAAGAGATTGGCTTGCTTCTCCTGGGAATAATGAAGACTCGGTGTCTCCTTTTATCGTAAAATATAGCTTTACTACGACTTCTTTATGAGGAAGGCATTTCCAAGTTCCATGTCAAAATTAATTATTGGTAGTAGACTTAACCATTAGGCAAGAGACAAACTTCTATACTGCTGGTTGTAAATTCAAAGCTGTTTCAGATGACAAATGAATGGTATCAAAAATAGAAAATCTACAATTCATAGCTTGGACATCATTGAGGGGAAAAGGAGAAAATGTTGATTGTCAGCTTTTTTATTATACGCCCGAAGGGTCGTATTATGTTATGGCCCTGGTCGTCCGTCCGTCTGTCTGTCCGTCTGTTAGCAATTTCTTGTGTGCGCAACTCCTCCTACAGTTTTCATCAGAATTTGATCAAACTTGCCGCAATGACTCTCCATGGTGTTTAGTTGTTTACACCGCTTACGGAATTCAGATAACTCTTTTCGTTCTTGAATTATCTGCCCTTGAATTAGAAAAATGCCCATTTTCTTGAGTGAGCAACTCCTACAGTTTTGATCAGAATTTCATCAAACTTGACACAATAAATTTCCATGGTGTCTAGTTGTGCACACCGCTTACGGAATTCGGATAATAATGTACACGAACAAAAATAAACCAACAAACATCACTTAAACTAAAGTACTTGCAGTGCTTTGATGGAAGATACAAAAACCCAGTGTGATGTCTTTTCTGCTTATTACCCAAGTCTGTTGTTTTCATCATGTTAATTGAACATTCTCTATGATTTAGGCGGTGCCAAATATTTTTGTGGCTTCCAAGGTAAATTTTTCCGCAGGGTGGCCTTGGCATACATACTTTACTGTTAATAGATGCAAATTCTGCAGTTTCTGGCATAACTAGACTTGCTTTCTACGCGGAAACGTCATATCTTGTCTCGTCATGTCTTGTCTCTATAAATCCTTTTATAAATAGCAAAACTTAACCCTTTACTAAATGGCAAATTCTGACTTTCAGTTTGAAAGATGTTGCAGATGACACTTTTTTTACCCTTTCCCAAACAAGACCTGGTTTCGACGTCCCTAATAGAAAAGGCTTGGGAAAACATTGAAACAAAAGAAGAAACTACTGATAACCAGCAGTTTCTCCTTTTGTCTTAATATTTTCCTAGCAATAATATTTTTGGGGTAATAATTAGGGTTCTCCGCAGAATAATTTGAAGCCGTAGTGGCAAATTATAAGTATTGTTAAACCTTGAAATGCATTGTGTTCATGCAAATAATTGTGAATAAAAACATAATGGGAAAAGAAGAAATTGCTCAATTTGAGCAATTTCTTCTTTTCCCATAATGTTTATATACATATTTATTGTACACAATGCCTCAATTCATCAGTTTTTGACATGAAATAACTCAAATTTCTCTATTTGAAGACCATTTTGAAGAAATTTAGCTGTAGGGGTAATTTTGAAGCTGTAGTGGCATTACACTGATTTACATGAAACTGTAGTGGGGCCGATACAGCTTATTGGGCTGGGGAGGACACTGAATATTGTACAAAAATCATTTCTTTTTCAATGACCATTTTGTCTTCTGCAGCAACTTTCAAATTGGACAACCCTAAATTTGGGAAAGGGTTAAGTTGATGCAACGTTGAAAATCTGGCCTTTTCAGGTGAGAAAATATTGTGAAAAAATGAAGAAATTGCTTGTCAAATTGGTTTCAAGAAAATGCTGATTATTCCATTCCAACATTTTCATTCTCTTGAAATTATCATCTGCAACATCTGTAATTTTGGACAAGTCAAATATTTTGGTGTTTGGTAATGGGCTACAGAAATATCTCTAGCTCACTTGTGAATGTTATCATCAATTTATGTTTTGCAGACTTTATATCATTTATGACAATATACACAATTTATAAAAGTAATATTACAGAAAAAAATCTGACACTCACTTGTCAATATTTGAGACATGTTGATCAAGTAACTGTCTAAAGTTGAGATGTTATTAAGCTTTTTACTAACATTTATGACCCATCAAACTAAAAGGGACCTTCTGGGAAGTATGAAAAGTATTGGCCCTAGTCAGTTTGTGTGATACACACAGACTGACTAGGATCGAAACTTTACACTCTAATGTAATTTTCTGGATCCAAATTGTATTTCCTATCTTAGTTTTGGTTCCCTTTCCAAATGGGACATCTGGTTGACAGCCACTAAGCCTGATCTGTTAAAATTTGGTGTTATGGACTGTATGGAGAGTCGCTTCTAGTGTGATTCGTAACATTTTTATGCTTTTCCCCCAAAAAAATTGGAGGAAGCATAATTATATATGCAATACTGTCTGTCCTTCCATCTGTCCATTCTTCTGTTTGTCAGTCTGTCTGTAGCCTGTTCTCCACAACCATTATCAGCTTATCAAGCTTTCTTTAATGCTTTTCGGTGGATTATCAAGAAATAACGGTAGATTATCATTTTGATAAACTCACCGCCTATCCAGTGAAATTATCAAAAACTTGTTCCCCGCTTTTGTTCATTTCACCCTATCTGACGGTATATAAGCCGGGCCAAACAAGTGACGTCATCATAAGCGGTGCATAGCAATCACATGCAAAATGACCCGCTTTAGAAAATTTGTCATAAAATTTTACATTTTGTCTAATTTTTGGATTAAAGAAATAGATTATCATTTGTTTTTCGAGTAAGATAGATTGATATTTCATTTCGTGAACAACGAAAGCTACATTTTCACTCGTGGCTTCGCCACTCGTGAAAATAAAGCTTTTGTTGTTCACTCAATGAAATATAGATCGATCTTACACTGAAACAAACGATTATCCTCTATATAGACCTGGTATTTTTCCATGATAATAATTTGCCACGAGTTTCTCTCAATTATTATTACATCACTGAAATTGTTATAAGATAAAGCACTGTAGATGATAAAGTACCATAGATGATAAAGTCATTATCTGTTTTGCAGGTTCCGCTAATGAGAGATTAGCAAGACAAATAGCAGTAGAAAGGTATGCTTTTGTTGTCATATCGGTAAAGTACTTATCCTTTTATAACTCTTGTAATAATTTGGTCTTTACCTTTTTATCACTAATATTAATATTTTTGTGATTGCTTGGCCAGGGCTAAAGCTTTTTTGGTGGTGCATCAGACTCTAAATCAAAGGATCCTTGATTTGGTCCAGGCCATGTCAATTTTCCTATCGTGAAATCAAAAACCTAAGTGGAGTGAACAGCAGCTGCAGGAGCACGGTGGATAATCACATGATACACCAATTTCAGAAAACCTTCTATAATTTTGTTAATATGCGACCAATTTGAATTCGGTTTGAAGCAGAAAATGTGGACAGACGTCACGCACTAGATGGACGTGTTGGATTTTTGAAGAATCAACTGATAAAAAAGTTATTGAAGATAAACCAAAATTTTGATTCTTCAAAAATCCAACACGTCCAGCTTATTCCTGGCATTTTCCCACATTCTCTGCTTCAAACCAAATTCAAATTGGTCAAGTATTAAAAAAGATAATGAAGATTATCTGAAATTCTGAGTCACATGATTGTACACCGTGAGGAGGCTTGGAAAGGATATTGAGGTAGTGCCATTGAGATAAATGACAGGAATCATTGGATTGGCGGTCCAGTTGCCATTATATGACTGAGATACAATGTACTGCTAAAAAATGCATTAAACCTTTCCCAAATGACAAAATTTTACGGTGATCTAATTTAAAAGCTGCTCCAGACAACAAAATTGATGTTAAAAAGGAAGGGATTTGTCGACAATATAGCACAGAAAATATTGAGACAAAAGGAGAAACTGCTGGTTATCAGCAGTTTCTTCTTTTGTCTCAATGTTTTCCCAAGCCTTTTATATTAGAGACATCAAAACCAGGTTTGTTTGGGAAAGGGTTAAACCTTACCAATCAACTTATGTACATAAAAAATTCCATTCTTCACAAGCAAGTGATTAGCCATGGCTTAGTAAATTAATGATTGCTATAAAATGAATCAATGGGATGTTTGTTCAATTCCCCGCCACTCCAATCTTTCAAATAATCTTTCGAAAATGGTCAAATGTTCAAAAGAAAGAAGAAATAGTATACAGTCAATCAATCATTTAACCCATTTAATTACCAAACACCAAATTTTCGGACTGGTCCAAATTCAAAGATGATGCAGACGACATTTTTTGTGTGATGAAATTTTATAACTTTTTTGGTAGAAAACATTGTGAAAAATGAAGAAATTGTTTGTCACAAGCAATTTCTTCATTTTCCACAATGTTTTCCAAAGCCATTATCTTGTGAGGTGTCAAAAAGCTTCACTGTGGTATGGGTTTATCAATCCCAAATAAAAAAGCTCTTTGAGGCATGAAAAAGGCTTGGGAAAATATTGAGACAAAAGCAGTAAATGGTGATAATCAGCATTTTCTTCTTTTGCCTCTATATTTTCTGTGCTTTACTTTACATAAATTCTTTCTTTATTACCAAACGACAAAATTTTGGACTTTTACAATTTGAAAGATGTAGCAGACGAGAATTTCAAGTGAATGAAATTTTCAAAATATTTCCATTTTGGGTTAGAAAATATTGTGGAAAATGAAGAAATTGCTTGTCACAAGCAATTTCTTTATTTTCCACAATGTTTTCCCAAGCCTTTTCTTGTGAGGGAGTCAAAAGGCGTCACCGTGGAGTAACGGGTTTACATACCATTTGTCATCATCCGCAACTGATTTAGTTTGAACAAACCTATTTGTTTGTTGTTTGGGTTGTAACATTTTATTTTGTAATTTTCAGGTTAGACGGCGTACCAGCGGTGGACGTGATTCGTCTAGTGCTTCCTGACATCATCGTGTTCATCGCCGGATTAATTGTGTACCTCGTATGCTACAAACTACTTCCCGTAGAGACCTCACAAATTGAAGAACTACCGTCCACTGTCAAGAAACAAACTCGATCTAGATTTACCGACTTTTTTATATTCATCGGAGAGTTCACGCTCCTCATGTTTTTGGCAGCTAGTGGAATAATTGTGCCTGGTGTACTTTCTGCTGTGTATTTTCTGACGTTTATATTTTTGGCGACCTTGTGGGCGCTTTACGGCCATCTTGGAGTCAAGTTTTCTGTGTTCCGTGTACTCTTGCTCATCTACTCTGCTGCTCATATTTTACTACTACACCTCTATCAATTCCAGTTCTTTCAAGATGCAGTCTCACCAGATGACTTTATACCGAGGTTAGTGCCCATTGTTTCTCATTTACTAACTATTTGTGATTTTTAACCCATTACCACACAACGACTCTGGCTCTCCATAAGATAATGGCTTTGGAAAACATTGTGCAAAATGAAGAAATTGCTTGTCACACAATTCCCACAATGTTTTCTACCCTGAAAGACAAAAAAAATATGAAAAAATCACATTCACATTTGATTGGTACCCGCAACTTCTTTGAGTGTTTGGACAAGTCTAAATTTTTATGCTCCCCGAAGGGAGAGCATATAGTCGCCGCTTCGTCTGTCCGTCCGTCATTCCGTCCGTCCGTCCGAAGCGATTTCTCTATAACCCTTGGGCCAAATCAAATGAAACTTACCATGTGAACTCCCTATGACATAATGCCGATGTACTTTTCCCAGTTTTTGGATTTGAGGCCTCGTCATGGGAAAAGGGGACTTAAGGTCAAATACACTTTTTCTCTAATTTCTCATAGTCTAATGGTCAGAATTTGATGAAATTTCATATTTGAGTAGCAAATCAGATGCCCTTGACAAGAAACTACTTTAAATTTGCGTATAAAAAGTATGTCATGGAAAAAGGGGGATTTAACGTTTGTTAGCTTAATCTTAGCTCTGCATGGCATACATTTATTGTGACAATGCCTTAATCGGGGAGCATTGTCCGTCTCTGACGGCTCTTGTTCTGCTTGGTAATGTGTTAAGGAATTAAAAGTATTCATATTTGTATATTTGAATATGTCCAGAGAGTCACATTATGTTACTGTGGCTATAGTTGAAAGTACCTGAAGGTGCAATGGAAATGTGTAGGACAAAATACCCAGGGTGGGGGCTAAGATACCCCAGGGTATCGTGTCCCCTTGGTGGCCAAGCTGCCCAGGGGCCAAGATAAACTGATACACTGGTTATCTGTCCATATATTGCTTGTCATTTGGGCATACATTTCCTAATTGCTTGCTGTATATGTATCCACTTTCAGATTACTTGGTCTCACAGCGGTGGTGGTCACAGACTGCTCCAGCCCACACAAGATATTCTTCAAAGACTCCTCCCAGTGGCCTTGGTTTGTCAACCCTGTATTTCTACTCTTGTTGTACTACACACTCGCCTTTGAGGTCAGACGGAACTTCAGAAGATCTGTAAGTGTCCTTGAGAATAAAAAAATGGCATAAAGTTTGTGGATTATAACATAATTGATGATTCATAATCTGTACAAACATGAAGCCAGAAATGCAACATTTTGGTAACCTTGATCATAAATGTGATTCAAAGAATTGGTTAATGGTTATTAGTCCCCTACCGGCGAAGCCGAAGGGGACTTTAGGTTTGCACTCTGTCCGTCAGTCAGTCTGTCTGTCCGTCCGTCCGTCCGTCTGTCTGTCCGTCCGTCCGTCAGTCCGGTGAATTAGTTTTCCGGACTTTTTTTCTAAACAGGGATAGCTATTGAGCTGTTTTTTTGTATGTAGACCCGCATTGATGAGTTACAGAACAAGTGTAAGTTTCGTTCCGGTCCAGTGATTTTTGAGGAAGATATGGATGCTGGACTTAGAAAATTACTGGGAAATTACAGTTTTCCAGATTTTTTTCTTAATGCTGGCAGCTATTGAGCTGAATTTTGGTATGTAGACCCGCATTGATGAGTTACAGAACAAGTTCGAGTTTCGTTCCGGTCCAGTGATTTTTGGGGAAGATATGGATGCTGGACTTAGAAAATTTCTGGGAAATTACAGTTTTCCAGACTTTTTTAGCTCACCTGAGCACGAAGTGCTAAGGTGAGGTATTGTGATCTATCAATGTCCGGCGTCCGTCTGTCCGTCTGTCCGTCTGTCCGTCACGGCGTCAACAATTTCTTTAAACGACATCTCCTCCTAAACTACTGGGTCAAAATCAACCAAACTTGGCAGAAATGTTCCTTGGGTGGTCCTTTATAAAAATTGCTAAAATAATTGAAATCCATGAAAAACTCTGGTTGCCGTGGCATCTGAAAATGGGAAATTTCACAAAAGCTCAAAAATTTCTTTAAACGACATCTCCTCCTAAACTACTGGGTCAAATTCAACCAAACTTGGCAGAAATGTTCCTTTGGTGGTCCTTTATAAATATTGCTAAAATAATTGAAATCCATGAAAAACTCTGGTTGCCGTGGCATCTGAAAATTTGGAAATTTCACAAAAGCTCAAAAATTTCTTTAAACGACATCTCCTCCTAAACTACTGGGTCAAAATCAACCAAACTTGGCAGAAATGTTCCTTGGGTGGTCCTTTATAAAAATTGCTAATAGAATTGAAATCCATGAAAAACTCTGGTTGCCGTGGCACCTGAAAATGGGAAATTTCACAAAAGCTCATCAATTTCTTTAAACGACATCTCCTCCTAAACTACTGGGTCAAAATCAACCAAACTTGGCAGAAATGTTCCTTGGGTGGTCCTTTATAAAAATTGCTAAAAGAATTGAAATCCATGAAAAACTCTGGTTGCCGTGGCATCGGAAAATGGGAAATTTCACAAAAGCTCAAAAATTTCTTTAAATGACATCTCCTCCTGAACTTCTGGGTCAAAATCAACCAAACTTAGCAGAAATGTTCCTTGGGTGGTCCCTTATAAGAATTGCTAAAAGAATTGAAATCCATGTAAAACTCTGGTTGTCATGGCATCGGAAAATGGGAATTTTTACAAAAGCTCAACAATTTCTTTAAACGACATCTCTTCCTTAACTTCTGGGTCAAAATCAACCAAACTTGGCAGAAATGCACCTTGGGTAGTCCCTTATTAAAATTGCTAAAATAATTGAAATCCATGAAAAACTCTGGTTGCCGTGGCACCGGAAAATGGGGAATTTCACAAAAATTCAACTATTTCTTTAAACGACATCTCCTCCTTAACTTCTGGGCTAAAATCAACCAAACTTGGCAGAAATGTTCCTTGGTTGGTCCCTTATAAATATTGCTAAAAGAATTGAAATCCATGAAAAACTCTGGTTGCCGTGGCATCGGAAAATGGTAAATTTCACAAAAACTTAACTTCTTTAAACAACATCTCCTCCTTAACCTCTGGGTTAAAATCAACCAAACTTGGCAGAAATGTTCCTTGGGTAGTCCCTTATAAGAATTGCTAAAAGAATTGAAATCAATGAAAAACTGGTTGCCGTGGCATCAGAAAATGGAAAATTTCACAAAAACTTAACAACTTCTTTAAACAACATCTCCTCCTTAACTTCTGGGTTAAAATCAACCAAATTTGGCAGAAATGTTCCTTGGGTGGCCCCTTATGAAAATTTTTAAAAGAATTGAAATCCATGAAAAACTCTGGTTGCTGTGGCATCAGAAAATGGGAAATGTCATAAAACTCATCAATTTTTGTAAACGACATCTCCTCCTAAATTACATGGCCAAATTCTTCTCTGGGACCACAATGCGTAACATATGCAAAGTTATTTGGCATTATTAAAACATTACTCAGGTGAGCAATTTAGGGCCCTCAGGGTCCTCTTGTTTCTTCATGCTGGCAGCTATTGAGCTGATTTTTGGTATGTAGACCCGCATTGATGAGTTACAGAACAAGTTTTAGTTTTGTTCCGGTCCAGTGATTTTTGGGGAAGATATGGATGCTGGACTTAGAAAATTTCTGGGAAATCACTGTTTTCCAGACTTTTTTTCTTAATGCTTGCAGCTATTGAGCTGATTTTTGGTATGTAGACCTGCATTGGTGAGTTACAGAACAAGTTTGAGTTTCGTTCCGGTCCAGTGATTTTTGAGGAAGATATGGATAATGGACTTAGAAAATTACTGGGAAATTACAGTTTTCCAGACTTTTTTTCTAAACGCTTGCAGGTATTGAGCTGATTTGGTATATGAACACATATTGATGAGATACAGAACGAGTTTGAGTTTCGTTCTGCTCCAGTGATTTTTGGGGAAGATACGGATGCTGGACTTTTGAAAATTTCTGGGAAATCACAGTTTTCCAGACTTTTTTCTTAATGCTTGCAGCTATTGAGCTGATTTTTGGTACATAGACCCGCATTGATAAGTTACAGAACAAGGTTGAGTTTCGTTCAGGTCCAGTATTTTTTAGGAAGATACGGATGCCAGCAACTGGACTTTGAAATTTTTTGGGCTTCTTTTTCTAAACACATATATAAAGCCGGTAGGGGACTTGGTATTGTTTTGCAATACTTCTGAATGCTTGTTCAAAATTTCTCAAGTTTGTTATATTTTAATTCTTTCATACTTTTATGACTCAAATTTTATAAAGCACTTCTATTCACACAAAAATTTTGTTACATTAATCTTTTTCTTTCATTACACCCACATTCACTATTTCTGCGAATATATTTGTATGTATAACAAATTATTCAGGCTATGGAACCAGAACCTGTTGTATGTATAATGCATTGCTTTGATATATCAGTTAAACTTTTGATTGATTGAGCTATTCTTTGATGAAACTTAAGTAATCTCAACCTTTCTTTACCACTGCCTTCAACATAATGGTTTTAGTTTCTATTTCAATATAATACATTGTAATCACTGGCTAACAATCTTTGTATGTCAGAAGTTAAAATGGTACTAAAATATTAATTGAACTATTTCATAAATTTGATGTACATTGCATTAAGAAGCACCTTCAGCTATTTAGGCAAATTATCTAGAAACATCCTTGTAAAATATGGTATGGAGCAATGTATTTGTTAGTTCTAAATTATTTGATAAAAAGGTTAATTCGTTATGATGTATGTATCAGCCAATTATATCAATTGATTGGTGTGTAAATATTTGCATTTGACAGAAGATAATTGAGTCTGTTTTGCTTTATGAGGAAAGATTAGCAACAATTTCTATGACTGAAGTTTTGTCCAAGATTGGCTCAATGTTTGATTGAGGTTGAGTTACTGTTACATGTACATATTGGTTCCATTGGACATTTCTACTAATATGGGACAGATAAAGACAAGTACATCTACTGGAAACATGACTCGCAAATTGCAATTTGACTTTATTATTCCCTTGATGTTTGAAAAGAAATTCCTCTCAGTATTTGCTAAAACTTACGGGCCAGATTGTATAAGTGATGGTTAGCTTTAAATAGTTTTTTCCTTAATTTTTCTGATCAACATAGAGAAAGTTAACCAAATGGGGTATTCAACTGTTTGGTTAAGGCTAGCCAAAGTTTATACAACCAGGCCCAGGAGGCTTGTAGGGCTGAAACGAGTATCTGAGTACCCGCGGGTAGGGTACAAAATTTCTAGTACCCTGGTACAGATTTATTACAGGTTACCCAAAGCTTGATTTTGACTTTAATAATGTATTCAAAATTCAACATAATGTGTAGACAGTCAAAAACTTCAGGAAAGGGGAGAGTAGTGTGCAATGTGTTGTCAAGGATCACATTAGATAGAGGGACTGATTTGTAAATCCACCAGTGGGATCATGCAGGCTAGTTGACTCAGTGTTGACTCGGTCGAGTCAACTCGTCTGGATGTTCCCGTTGGTGGATTGCTCTTTTACTATACTGAGTACATTTAATTCCGCAGAGATACTCCGTTCGTGTATAGAATGGAAAGGACAAGCAAATGCTACGTAATGCGGGTTCGTTGATTTATCTAATTCCATAAACTCAAAATGTAGAAAATGTTTTAAATACACGTCGGAATGAAATTTGATTATTTTCAATTGAGAAGGGTCAAATCAATTAATAACCAGTGTGCCCACCTCAAGCTTGAATTAAAGGCTGGTATTGTCGTCGCATAGAAAGGGCTTTTCTCGCAATGCAACCTTTTGTGACATTTTGTTTCGCTCTTGAATAACAGGAATATGAAGTTGTTGCAACGTTTTGGGTGGTGGGGTACGTAAATGCACGCATCTCTTCAGGCCATCCCGATCATGTTCTTTAGGGTACATAACGGGCATGTAGTGTGTAACCACATAATGTAACTTAGCCATCGTGTCGTTAGTCGTGATATTAATGAGTTACGGCATCCTACGTGCCGTGAAATGTCCGAGTTTGAAAAACCAAGCAAATGGGTTCCAAAAGCTTGGTTCCTCACATTTTCAAGAAGACAGGGCATACTGATTGAATTGAGAATATTTCAATAAAACGTGTTTTTATAGTGTCCCTATAGACCAGCTTTATAGGCATGCTGATATATAACTCGAGTTTCACGTGCATCAAATTTATGCAACGTCAACGTGTTTAACGCTTTGGCTATGGCGCAGTAAAATGTTCAAGAATTACTAACTCTATTCTTTTCTATTCAAGTTTAAAAACTTGTCGGAGATTCATAGCACATATTTTTATTATACCCCCCACCTACGAAGTAGAGGGGGGTATATTGGTTTCACCATGTCTGTCTGTCTGTCTGTCCGTCCGTCCGTCCGTCCATCCGTCCGTCCGTAGACTTTTTCGTTTCCGTGCTCTAAGTCATGAACCGGTTGACTTAGGATCATGAAACTTTACCCAGTTGTTGCCCATGACCCAAGGAGGTGCCCTATTGTTTTTGGGTCACGAAGGTCAAAGGTCAAGGTCACAATCGGACTTTGTTTAAAATCCGTTTCCGTGCTCTAAGTCATGAACCAGTTGACCTAGGATCATGAAACTTTACACAGTTGTTGCCCATGACCCAAGGAGGTGCCCTATTGTTTTTGGGTCACGAAGGTCAAAGGTCAAGGTCACAATTGGACTTTGTTTAAAATCCGTTTCCGTGCTCTAAGTCATGAACCAGTTGACCTAGGATCATGAAACTTTACACAGTTGTTGCCCATGACCCAAGGAGGTGCCCTATTGTTTTTGGGTCACAAAGGTCAAAGGTCAAGGTCACAATCGGACTTTGTTTGAAATCCGTTTCCGTGCTCTAAGTCAAGAACGGGTTGACCTAGGATCATGAAACTTTACACAGTTGTTGCCGATGACCAAAGGAGGTGCCCTATTGTTTTTGGGTCACGAAGGTCAAAGGTCAAGGTCACAATCAGACTTTGTTTAAAATCCGTTTCCGTGCTCTAAGTCATGAACCGGTTGACCTAGGATCATGAAACTTTACACAGTTGTTGCCCATGACCCAAGGAGGTGCCCTATTGTTTTTGGGTCACCAAGGTCAAAGGTCAAGGTCACAATCGGACTTTGTTTGAAATCCGTTTCCGTGCTCTAAGTCAAGAACTGGTTGACCTAGGATCATGAAACGTTACACAGTTGTTGCCCATGACCCAAGGAGGTGCCCTATTGTTTTTGGGTCACGAAGGTCAAAGGTCAAGGTCACAATCGGACTTTGTTTGAAATCCGTTTCCGTGCTCTAAGTCAGGAACCGGTTGACCTAGGATCATGAAACGTTACACAGTTGTTGCCCATGACCCAAGGAGGTGCCCTATTGTTTTTGGGTCACCAAGGTCAAAGGTCAAGGTCACAATCGGACTTTGTTTGAAATCCGTTTCCGTGCTCTAAGTCAAGATCCGGTTGACGTAGGATCATGAAACTTTACACAGTTGTTGCCCATGACCCAAGGAGGTGCCCTATTGTTTTTGGGTCACCAAGGTCAAAGGTCAAGGTCACAATCAGACTTTGTTTGAAATCCGTTTCTGTGCTCTAAGTCAAGAACCGGTTGACCTAGGATCATGAAACTTTACTCAGTTGTTGCCCATGACCCAAGGAGGTGCCCTATTGTTTTTGGGTCACCAAGGTCAAAGGTCAAGGTCACAATCAGACTTTGTTTGAAATCCGTTTCCTTGCTCTTAGTCAAGAACCGGTTGACCTACAGCACTTTTTCTGTGACAAGGTGCTAGTGGGGGGTATTTGTCCGCTTTGCGACAGTTCTAGTTTATTATAACATCTTATAACATCCTGATTTAAGCCTTTGAAAACTCTGCGTTTTTAAATGTACTAAGTATATAATTAGATTTAGCTATCTAAATTCACAAATATACATTTGTGCAAGTTCCCAGGTACCTGCTGGTAATTGTAAGACGGGTACCCATTTAGAATTTTTCTACCTGTTTCAGCTCTAGAGGCTTGTGTGGCCATCTTTGTCTGGCCCTTCATAACCTTTGACCATCGCAGCCCTAGTTATCTGACCCATCATTTACCTGTTGCTGTGTATGTCATTGTGTGAATGCTATTTGTGTCATTGTAGCCTAGTGCTTTTACAAGGTTTACTTTGGATTCAATGATGAAATGAGAAATCAGCATGATCTGTCTGAGTTGGTCGTAGTCTTTACAGTGGCATTGCCTGAATGGTCTCATTGAATTCCAAAGAGGTTAAATTGTTGTTGGTTTGCTGCAAAATGTAGTAAATGCCATTTAATCAATTTTTTACTAGCCCATCAAATATTAGAATTTTAAGCATAGCATACTATTTTCTTGAAGCATTTCAGCAGAGAATGCTTCATGGTCGGTCTGAAGCTCTTGTTTGTTCTACAGTTGAGAACATCATGAAATTGACATTCTGAGTGGAATGGCAATGTTTTATGAGCGAATGAATGGACAAATGGAATGAGCGTTTGGAATGATTTTATTCTGATCTAAAAAATCGATAACATGCCCACAATAACCTTTTAACCAATCAAAAGTGATCTTAAAGTAGTAACAGACCGATATTGGAAATTTACTAATATTATAGGTATGAGGGTTTATCGATAATACACCCACGATAATATTTCAGCCATTGAAATGCCTTCTTTTTTTAACAACCAATAAAACCAGTGAACGTCCACAGGGTGCCCACTGGTCAGGGAAAAGTCAGTGAAATTTGTATTTTCTTCAAGGTCAGGGAAAAGTCAGGGAATTTTGAAAAATGGTCAGGGAAATCTGAAAAGCTTAAAAAGTCAGGGAAAAGTCAGGGAATTTTGAAATTTTCTTTTGTTCAAACAAAATAAATAGAAGAAAATGAAATAAAGTAAAACAGATTAACATAGCTATGGCATTTTTCAGGTTTTTATAAAAAAAAAAAAACAGTTCAGTTTTATACATGACTCTGCACTGATCATCACTATCATTTTAATGTTGAATTAAGGCTTAACATTTTTAGCTCCACTGGCCTTCAGGCCAGCGGGCTATTGTCATGGCGCTGTGTCCGTCGTGCGTGCGTCCGTGCGTGCGTCCGTCCGTCCGTCTGGTCGTCAACTTTTTCTTTAAAAATCTTCTCCTCAGAAACTACTGGATGGATTTCAATCAAACTTCACAGGAATGATCCTTAGGTGGTCCTCTCTCAGATTCCTTCAATTAATTGTGATTGAACCAGAAAGTCTTGAGTTATCTGCCCTTGAATTAAAAAATGGCTATTTTGACTTTGTTTTCACTCTAGCCACTACAAATATTGATCAATCAAGACAAAACTTAGTCAGAATGTTGGTGCTGATAAGATTCTGCATGAGTGCAATTTTCAGCTTGATCTGAATATTACGTCTTGAGTTATGTGCCCTTGAAATTGGCGAAATTACCATTTTGGACCTTATTTTTACTCAAACAACCATAAGTATCCACCAATCAACACGAAACTTTCACATTATCTTACTGGCCATAAGATCTTGCATGGATGTAATTTTCAGCTTCATAAGAATCTTAAATCATGATTTATTTGCCCTTGAATTTAACCAAATTGCTGTTTTCGACTTTGATTTTACACTCTTTACATCCACAAATATTGAGCAATCAGGTCAAAACTTAAACAAGTTGTAGGGGAAGTTAAGATCTTGCTTTAGTGTGATTCTTAGCTAGATAGGGATATAAACTTCTCAGTTATATGCCTTTCAATTTGACAAAATTGCTAATTGTGACTTTGTTTTCACTCTAACAGCCAAACTCACTCTAATAAAGACAAAGCTTGGTAACCAATAGATCTTATATGAATGTATTTTCAGCTTTCTAGTTACTTTGTAATTGCTTTAAGAGCAACAAGTATTGAAAAATCTAGTCAAAACTTGGACTTGATATTACAAGAAATTCAGGTTTGATTAGTTATTTGCATTAATTTTGGAAAAGGGGTTTTCCCTGAATCTATTTTTAGCTCAAAATCTATTTTTAGAAATATGAAATATTTTGGAGTAATCAATGGTCTGTTTATTATACCCCCGCAAACGAAGTTTAGAGGGGGTATACTGGAATCAACCTGTCGGTCCAGTGGTTGGATGGTTGGATGGTTGGATGGTTTGTTGGTCTGTCTCCAAAACTTTGTCCGGACAACTCCTCCTACACTTGTAGGCCAATTAAGTTCATACTTGGCACAAATGTTCTTTGTGACCTGTAGATGTGCAAGACGCAAATTTCACAGAAATCGGACTGATACTTTTTGAGTTATGGCCCCTGATTTGACCCAAAAATGCTTTATACCCCCGCAAACGAAGTTTAGAGGGGGGGGTATACTGGAATCAACCTATCGGTCCAGTGGTTAGATGGTTGGATGGTTTGTTGGTCTGTCTCCAAAACTTTGTCCGGACAACTCCTCCTACACTTGTAGGCCAATTAAGTTCATACTTGGCACAAATTTTCTTTGTGACCTGTAGATGTGCAAGACGCAAATTTCACAGAAATCGGACCGATACTTTTTGAGTTATGGCCCCTGATTTGACCCAAAAATGCTTGTCCTGACAACTCCTCCTACAGTTACTGTCCGATTTGCTTCATACTTGGCACAGGTGTGCATTAGGACCTGTAGATGTGCAAGACGCAAATTTCACGAAAATCCGACCGTTACTTTCTGAGTTATGGCCCCTGATTTGACCCAAAAATGCTTGTCCGGACAACTCCTCCTACAGTTACTGTCCGATTTGGTTCATACTTGGCACAGGTGTGCATTAGGACCTGTAGATGTGCAAGACGCAAATTTCACGAAAATCGGACTGAAAATTTCTGAGTTATGGCCCCTGATTTGACCAAAAATTGCTTGTCCGGATAACTCCTACACTTGTGGACCGATTTAGTTTATACTTGGCACAAATGTTCATTGTGGCCTGTAGATGCGCAAGACGCAAATTTCACAGAAATCGGACCAATACTTTTTGAGTTATGGCCCCTGATTTGACCCAAAAATGCTTGTCTGGCCAACTTCTCCTACAGTTACTGTCTGATTTGCTTCATACTTGGCACAGGTGTGCATTAGGACATGTAGATGTGCAAGACGCAAATTTTACGAAAATCGGACTGATACTTTCTGAGTTATGGCCCCTGATTTGACAAAAAAATGCTCGTCCTGATAACTCCTCCTACACTTGTGGACCCATTTAGTTCATACTTGGCACAAATGTTCATTGTCACCTGTGGATGTGCAAGACGCAAATTAAACTGAAATCGGACCAATAATTTTCGAGTTATGGCCCCTGATTTGACCCAAAAATGTTTGTCTGGACAACTCCTCCTACAGTTACTGTCCGATTTGCTTCATACTTGGCATATTCGTGCATTAGGACCTATAGATGTGCAAGACGCACATTTCACGAAAATCGGACCATTTCATTTTTAGCTCCACTGGCCGAAGGCCAGCGAGCTATTGTCATGGCGGTGTGTCCGTCGTGCGTGCGTCCGTGCGTCCGTGCGTCCGTTAACTTTTTCTTTAAAAATCTTCTCCTCTCAAACCAGTGGGCCAATTTTGACCAAACTTTGCAGGAATGTTCCTTGGGTGACCCTTTACTTAAATTGTTCAAAGAATTTTGATTGGTCCATAAATGTGGGCGTGGCAGGGCGGGGCTTATCAGACTTAGAGAAATCACAAAATAATTCTTTAAAAATCAACCATTTGGCCAACTTTGACCAAACTTGGCAGAAATGTACCTTGGGTGACTCTTTACTTAACTTGTCAGTGAAATTTTGATTGGCCTATAAATGTGGGCGTGGCAGGGCGGAGCTTATCAAATTTTGAGAAATCACAAAATAATTCTTTGAAAATCTTCTCCTCTCAAACCAGTTGGTCAATTTTGACCAAACTTTGAAGGAATGTTCCTTAGGTGACCCTATACTAAAATTGTTTAAAGAACTTTGATTGGTCCATAAATGTGGGCGTGGCAGGGCGGGGCTTATCAGACTTAGAGAAATCACAAAATAATTCTTTAAAAATCAACCATTCGGCCAATTTTGACCAAACTTGGCAGAAATGTACATCGGGTGACCCTTTACTTAGATTGTTCAAAGAATTTTGATTGGTCCATAAATGTGGGCGTGGCAGGGAGGGGCTTATCAGACTTAGAGAAATCACAAAATAATTCTTTAAAAATCAACCATTTGGCCAACTTTGACCAAACTTGGCAGAAATGTACCTTGGGTGACTCTTTACTTAACTTGTCAGCGAAATTTTGATTGGTCTATAAATGTGGGTGTGGCAGGGCGGGGCTTATCAAATTTCGAGAAATCACAAAATAATTCTTTGAAAATCTTCTCCTCTCAAACCAGTTGGTCAATTTTGACCAAACTTTGAAGGAATGTTCCTTAGGTGACCCTATACTTAAATTGTTTAAAGAACTTTGATTGCTCCATAAATGTGGGCGTGGCCAGGCTGGGCTTATCAGACTTAGAGAAATCACAAAATAATTCTTTAAAAATCTACCATTCGGCCAATTTTGACCAAAATTGGCAGAAATGTACATCGGGTGAGTCTTTACTTAACTTGTTCGTGAAATTTTTATTAGTCCATAAATTTGAGTGTGGCAGGGCCGGGCTTATCTGACTTAGAAAAATCACAAAATAATTGTTAAATTCTTTAAAAATCAACGATTGGGCCAATTTCAATTAAACTTGGTAGAAATGCACCTTAAGTGACCCTATACTTAACTTGTTCATGAAATTTTGATTGGTCCATAAATGTGGGCATTGCAGGGCGTGGCTTATCAGAATGGGAGAAATCACGAGAAATTCTTAAAATCAACCATACTTTGTTACTTTCGACCATACTTTGTTATTCAATAATACTTTGTTAGTAAAATTTTAATTGGTCTATAAATTTGGGTGCGGCAGGGTAGGGCTTATCAGAATATGACAAACCATGAAAAAGTTCTTTAATTAAACATAAATCTTTATTAGGTCAAATCTTAGAAAAACCTTGTATGCCCTTCAGAGGTCATATTTTCTGCCCAGTCAATCTGAAAAGAGGTCAGAGTGATTGTTTTGATGAAATCATTGAAGGATTGAAATTGGGTCACTGGGGTTGAAAACTAGGTCAAGCGGTCAAATGTTAGAAAAAAACTGTTTTTTGTCCAAAAATGGGTGCATGGCAGGATGGGGCTTATCAGAAATCATTAGAAAATTTTTCATTGATTGCCGCTTCTGTAATCACTGGACATATTATGAGTGTACTTTGCCAGAATGTTCCTTAGGTGACTTTTTGCAATTTTTTTATTTTTACTTTGAATTTTCAAAACATCTCCAAGACCATTTTTTATTTGAGACACCCTTCTTAGAACTTTTGTGTTGAATTTTAGTCACATGAAAATCAATTCAACGTTCATTAACCCTTTCCCTAACAAGACCATGTTTTCATGTCTCTGAAGGAATTTAGTGTCAGAAAACTTTGAAAGAAAAAACAAAATGCTGATTATTAGCACTTGCTCCTTTTCCTTCAGTATTTTCTGTTCTGTAATGTTCACAAATTCCATATAGTTTTGTAACCCAATTCATCACCTGCAGTAGCTGTCAAATCTTGACAGTCTGAATTTTTATCGTTTGAGAAAAGAGAAAATGCACTAAACAGTGGATTCTTTTTAACTGCAATGTCTATTTGTCAAGATAATTATTGCAATTAACAGAAAAAAGCTAAAAAGGGAGTATATTGTTCTCAAAATTTTAAGTTTTTGCAGACAGGAAATTGCTAATTTGCAATGAATGTCTTATAACAGGATTATATAATTATTAAGAGTCCACTGTTTAACCCATTACCACACAGTGACGCCTTTCAACACCCTGCAAGATAAAGGCTTTTGAAAACATTGTGGAAAATGAAGAAATTGCTTGTGATAAGCAATTTTTTTCATTTTCCACAATATTTTCTGAACAAAAAAACACCAAAAAATTTAAAATTCCATGCACTTGATATTGCGGTCTGCAACACCTTTCAAATTGGAAGAGTTTGGAAAATGGTTAAGTTTGATGCCAAAATGTGATATACTCTTTTTCTCATTTCAGACCCTCTTGACCCGTGACAAGTGTTTGTGTTAATGAAGAAAAAAAAACAACAGTTTATGATTATTATGAAGAATGATTGATAATTTGTAACCCATACTTTGTTAAATTCTATTTAAATCAAAAGTTTAGATAGACTTTGTTCTTTAGGGGCTATTGCAGACGTTAACCTATACCAGGTAAGTGTGCTGGTGACCAAAACATGCTGCAGGAATCTTTTGAGTATGTAGGATTGTGTATTTCAAAGACAGTTGTTATTTGCTTTCTTTGAATTGCATACATGATTATCACCAGTTATGAAGAGGGCCTCTTTTTGGGATAACCGCCTTGTTTATCACAAAAAATAGTTTACCACTTTCATAGAAAGTGGAAATTATTTTCTATCAATTTAACAGAGATACACATTTATTTAAGTTTTGGAAATGATATTTCAACAATAAACTGAATTTGATTTTCTAGTCTTTAGTAATGTACAGTGTCATGCCAATATTTAAATTATTATAACGTTTTGAACAAATTTAGATTTAAATCTCAAAACTAAACACACAGTGAATAATTTAGAATTGCTAATCGCAATTACTTCCAGATCTTTTACATAGGTTAGCAAAATAACATGATTTCTATTGTTTTACTCCTGTCTGTCTGTCAGAAAACTTAACATTTTGCATTTTCTCCAAAAGTGTTTGACAAACAAAGCTGAAATTTGGTATCTAACTTCCTTTCAATGATATCTATATGTTCCATGTAACCCTTATCAACTCTTAATTAAAAAACTTAACATTGTAGAAAAATAGCCATTTCGGGCATTCATGTTTCACAAACACATCTTGTCTTTCAAGAAACTTACATTTTGTCACTCAACTATTCTATCAATCATGATTTCAACAACTGTTCTTATTTATTTCAGACAAATTTATCAATATTACAAAAAGACTTACCGTAATATCACTTGGAACATTTGTGAACTTTTATTATTATTTCCAAAATTGGAAATGTTATACACATTTTTATGATTCTTGTGTGGAACAGTGAATTGTGAACACTTTAATAGTGAACATTTTTTTATGATTTTTGTGCAACACTGATTTAATTCTAAATACAGTTTTGTGATTTTTATGTAGCTGTGAGTTCATTGTGACAGTGAATTGGAGTATATATTGGAATTATTGTGAACATAAGTTCTACCCTATGTGACTTAAGGTTGTGTACCTTAATATAGATCACTTTGTGTTGATTGCTGAAAGATATAGAGTACAGTGTGACGAAGTTAAAGAAAAGAGATACAGAGGAAAAAGGGACTTGGATTTACCATTGATTTATCCGTTTAATGTAAGAACTGGCTTTTTATTACTTTCTCTTGAATTTTTACACTATCTGCACCTAAAGATCAGAAAGGGATCAATATAAAATCTGGTCTGTCCATTAGTTTGTCTGTTTTTTCCTTGTAAGTTAGAAATTAAGATGTAGTGCTCAAATTTGATATTAAAACAGTTCATAATTCATTGGTATGAATCCCTTAATAACATTGTTAAAGTGACTTATCAAGGTCAAAACGATACATGCTTGCAAATTTACACTTCATACACATGTAGCAGCTTTTATGGTCCAGGGCCCTGTTTTTCTTATGATTTTATGAACATTTCAATTCATTTGTAAAACAGGGTCCTGGTCATCAGACAATGTCAAAAGTTGTCTTTGAATGTCTGGAAAATTTGCCATTTTAGTTTATATTTTCTAATTGCAGAAGGAAAATGCCTCGCAAGAAGAATTGGCGAATGAGTAGAGCCAGAAGAGATGTACTCACGAAAACCACAGCTGATTTAACGGGTGTCTTTGAACTATCAGATGGGGGCCTATCCCACCCTTTACCTTCATCTGTTTTGGATGAAACAGATGTAAGGCCATCTGTGTCTATGGAGGGCGTCTTTGGAATATCAGATGGGGGACTTGCCCACCCACAAAAACCATCTGTGTCTATGGAGGGCGTCTTTGGAATATCAGATGGGGGACTTGCCCACCCACAAAAACCATCTGTGTCTGGAATTTGTTCTGAAACTGTTCTTGATACTGTTCTTGATACTGTTCTTGATACTGTTCTTGATACTGTTCTTGATACTGTTCTTGATACTGTTCTTGATACTGTTCATGATACTTTACCAAATACTGCAGATGATATACTTACTGACACTGTTATTGATGCTAGTGCTGATGGTAATACTGTTCTTGCTACTGAAGTTGTTGCTGAAGATACAGAATCCAACACAATGATTTTCGGAACTTTTCATCAAGGTAATCAAATGTTTGACCCATCCTCTCGAAATCTACAATGTACAGCCAATGCCTTATGCTCGATGATATACACAGAGCTTAGACATCTGCCATCTTCACAAAATCTAGATGAAATTCTAATAGAAGGAGATAGATTACATAGAGAAATAGTGATTGGACTGAAAGCGAGGAATGACTTTCAAAGCTTGCTTTTGAATTTGGAAGAGATCCCAGGTTCTGTAACTGCATTTGATAGACATGTTTCTATTGTGAGAGGAAATATTTTATCTGGTGTATTTATTCAAAGTTCTATCAACACTCATATGTCATCACTTCACAGTTGTTTGAAGGAAGCATTTCACACAACTTCTTATCTTTTATTTATCATTGGTTCAGTTTGTTCTGCAATTTTCAGGCAGGATGGTAGATATTGTTTATTTGATTCTCATTCACATGGTGTTGATGGATTGGTAGATGATGATGGAAGATCATTATTAGCTTCTTTTCTTTCAATAGATGATTTGGTAATGTTCATGTATGCAATGTATCAAAGTATGAACATCGATCTAAATGAACAATTTGACATGATGCCAATTAGATTTGTTATAGGAGAAAAAATCCATGAATCTGAATCCAAGAAAAATGAAATTGAATTTACAAATTGTCCACCTGAGAAATTATCTTTGATTGACATATATTTCAAGGATCAAGCAGAGAGACAAAAGCGCAAACAAGAAGTTAGGTCAGATTATGAAATTGTACACGAACGTAAAAGATTAAAAAGAAATGAATATATGAAAAGTTATATGAGGAAAATTAGGCAGGATCCTGAAAGACAATCTAAGGAAAGATTAGTGGCTAGTATTTCAAAGAGAAAGGCAAGAAAAAATCCAGAAAGGCAAGTCAAGGAACAGACTATGACTAGTATTTCAATGAAAAAAGCAAGACAAAATCCAGAAAGGCAAGTCAAGGAACGGACTATGACTA
Organism: Fragum sueziense; assembly: GCA_963680895.1. Taxonomy (NCBI): domain Eukaryota; kingdom Metazoa; phylum Mollusca; class Bivalvia; order Cardiida; family Cardiidae; genus Fragum; species Fragum sueziense. The sequence goes on from OY804599.1 coordinate 43,665,008, forward strand.
GTATTTCAAAGAAAAAGGCAAGACAAGATTCAGAGAGGCAAGTCAAGGAACGGACTATGACTAATACTTCAATGAAAAAAGCAAGAAAAAATCCTGAAAGGCAAGTCAAGGAACGGACAATGACAAATATTTCAAAGAAAAAAGCAAGAGAAAATCCAGAAAGGCAAGTCAAAGAAAGGTCAATGACAAAGGGTTCTATGCAAAAAGTTAGACAAAATGAGGAAAGAAAGAAGAAAGAAAGAATGTTAACTCTTAAATCAATGCACAAGTGCCGCTCTAGTAAATTGTATAAAGATTCAGAAAGGATGAAAAAACAGAATAAACGTTCATCAAGATTCAATATGATAGTAGAAAATGAAAGAAATAAGACTAAGCGCCAGAGTCTAAGGTCTAATTTAGATTATAAAATTAAGGAAAAGAGCTACAAAAGTTCAAAGCGATATGGTTCCAGCTTAGACGACTGCATTGAAAAATTTAAGAAGAATGTTTCAAAAGGCCCTGTTTATGTTTGTTCATGCTGTAACCAAACATGGTTTAAACATTCTGTTGTGTTATTCAACAAACTAAATTCTAAATGCTCTTCTGATGCAGTTAAAAAATTTTCTACAAATTACATCTCTGTTGATGATTGTGAATGGCTGTGTAAAACATGCTATGAAAAAATTAAACTTAACAAAGTCCCTCCAATGTCTGTTTTCAATCAAAATGCATTTCCTGGACTGCCAAAGGAACTGAATTTACATCAGCTAGAGGAAAGATTAGTTTCTTTGAGAATCCCATTTATGCAGATTAGAGAATTACCAAGAGGAGGTCAGTTGTCCATCAAAGGGAATGTTGTCAATGTCCCGGTTGACATTCAGCCTGTTATACACAGTTTACCAAGAACATTAGATAGTCACTATACAATACCTGTTAAACTTAAGAAGAAACTTTCATATAATAAATGTGATTTCACTGAAAATATTAGACCTCTGCATGTTTTAAGTGCTCTTCATTGGTTAGTGAACCATAGTGTACTGTATAAAGAATCTGGTGTTAAAGTAGATGATGACTGGATGCAATCAATTACTTCAGATTGTAGTGATACAGTAAAAGAGTTCTTTGGAATGACAGGTGAAAGCGTAAGTGAAGAATTAGATTGTAATGATGATGTGAATTATGACTCTGATCACTTTAGTGAAGTTGACGAGACAGAAAAGGTTATTGGTAATAGTGACACTATGCTGGATGCTGCAGACCCAAATAAAGACAACGCTTATACTTTTGCTCCAGGTGAGGGTCAAACACCACTCAGCCTTTATCAAGATCCTGATGCAGAATATTTGTCTTTTCCTACAATTTTCTGTGGACAGAGAAGAAGTCCAAATGATAAAAAACATGTTCACATTCACTATAGTGATACATGCAAGCTAGAACTGAGGCATATTGATCGCAGAGTAGCATCAAATATTCCCAATATCTTCTTTAAGTTAAAGAAAGTTCAACTGAAACAAATTTCTGATAAAGTCCATCTTGCTTTGCGTAGATGTAAAACAGAAGGTAAAACATTTACTGCCTCACAAATGCTTGATACAAATCATCTTAAAGGTGTTGTGAGATTGGATGAGGGATTTTATATTTTCAGAAGTTTAAGGAATTCACCACCATATTTTGAAGCCCGTAAAAAAGATGTTTTTGCAATGATTAGACAACTAGGATTACCTACTTGGTTTACATCTCTTTCGTCGGCAGATACCAGATGGCATGATCTACTAAATATGCTCTCTCAGATAAATGATGGAAAAACAATGTCTGTGGAAGAATTGGATAACTTGACTTGGATTGATAAAACAAAACTTGTGCAAAAAGATCCAGTTACATGTGTAAGGTATTTTGACAACCGAGTACAAGAATTCATAAACACTGTACTTAAAAGTCCCCATGACCCATTAGGAAAAATAATAGATTACTTTTATCGTGTTGAATTCCAACAAAGAGGTTCACCTCACATCCACATGTTAATATGGATTGAAAAGGCTCCTAGATATCATGAAAGTTCATTAGATGAAGTAACATCCTTCATAGATAAGTATGTATCTTGTGAGAAAAATCCAGATCAACAACTTGTAGAACTACAGATACATAAACATTCCAAGTCTTGTAGAAAGAAACAGAAATCTATTTGTAGATTTGGTTTTCCCATTCCTCCAATGAAAAGCACAACTATATTGGAACCGTTAAATGACTGTAAAGAAAAGCAAAATTACAAAGATTTATTTGTCAAAATACAAAAGAAATTGGATGAGTTGAAGGAAACAAATATTACGGTAGATGATTTCCTTACTGAGATCAAAGTAAGCAAGGATGATTACATCAAAGCAGTCCAAAGCTCATTGAGTGGTCCAAAGGTTTTTCTGAAAAGAAAATTAAGTGAGGTTAGAATTAATGCATACATGAAACCTATTCTAAACGCTTGGGGTGCAAACCATGACTTACAATTTGTATTGGATCCATATGCATGTGCTGTATATATAGTTTCATATATTAGTAAAGCACAGAGAGGAATGAGTATTCTTATGAATGAGGCATGTAAAGAAGCTAGAAGAGGAAATATGGATCTCCGACAACAGGTTAGACATATTGGAAATAAATTCTTGAATAGTGTTGAGGTTAGTGCCCAGGAAGCCTGCTACTTACTTTTACAACAGCCATTGACAAAAGCCTCAAGGGATGTTGTTTTCATTAACACTTCTTTGCCTGAAGAGAGAACATTCCTACTTAAGTCTAAGGAATCTCTTGAAAAATTATCTTCAAATTCTACAGATATTGAAGCAGATAATACCATTAAAAGATATTCTAAAAGACCAAAACAACTTGAAAATTGGTGTTTAGCAGACTATGTGTCCCAGCTTGATATCAAATACAACACTGACAAAGGCACTGCAAGAAATTCAGGTGAAAACATTTCTGAAACATTAAATGAAGAAACCAATGAAGGTGAAAACAATGAAAACATGGATACATATTGTAACGAGGATGAGGTGCTTGACTCAGACACAAATGACTATAATTCAAGTGAGGATAGACAATATTCTATTCCTGGGGGTCGAATTGTTCTCAAAAATGGAATTGTTATAAGTGAAAGGAAACAAAGAAAAGTCATAAGATATGTAAGATTTTCGAAAAAAATTGACATCGAACAGTTCTGTAGAGAAAGATTGCTTCTATTTACTTCATGGAGAGATGAAAGTATTGATTTGAAACAAGGTCATGACTCTTACCTATCAAGGTACAGATCCATTAAAAATTTCATAGAGCACAAAGCCTTGCAGTATGAAAAGAATGCTGATGAACTAGATGATGCAATGGAGCGTGCTCACAATGAGGAAGATTTTGATGATGTTGCCCCAGGCACAGAGCAGTCTGAGCAGGATGACTCAAATATTGGTGCAAAAGAAAGTGAAAGTTTCATATTCTTTGATCCTGATAGACCTGAAAATCAGAGACAAGGTGATATTGCTGGAGATGTTGGTTTAAGTGTTGCTTCTGTAGATATTAGTGTACGCAGGAAAACAATGTCAGACATAGATTACAGGCAATTGATAAAATCATTGAATACGAAACAGAGAGAATTTTTTATTCATGTTTTCCAATCTGTTAAGCGTGATGAACAAAAGTTGAAAGTTTTTTTAACTGGTGGTGCAGGCGTTGGAAAATCTGTTCTTGTAAGTGCATTGTTTGAAGCTTTGCAGCGTTACTTGACATCTAATCCTGGTGATAATCCTGAGAACTGTAGAGTTCTTCTCTGTGCACCAACAGGTAAAGCTGCTTTTCATATAAATGGGGTAACATTACATTCAGCTTTCCGCATTCCAGCAAGCCAGGGTTATGATTGTACTCCACTTAATAGTGACACTTTAAACACCCTTCGAACAAAATATAAAGACTTGTCTGTTGTTATGATTGATGAAGTGTCCATGGTTGGAAATAACATGCTTAAACTCATAAATGAAAGATTAAAACAAATAAAGGGCAGTAATGTTCCATTTGGTGGCTTGCATATGATATTCATTGGAGACCTTTTCCAGTTGAAACCAGTGATGGATGGTTGGATATTTGAGAATTTGAAAACAAATTTTGGACCTTTAGCTACAAACTTATGGCAGGATTTTATTGTAATGCATGAATTGGATGAGATCATGAGGCAAAAGGAAGACAAGCAATTTGCTGAACTTTTGAACAGATTACGAGAAGGAAATCATACACAAGTTGACATTGAAAATCTAAAAAAGAGATTGACTGATACTGCTAGTACAGACTATCCACAAAATACAACACATTTATTCAATACCAATGAGAAAGTGAACAATTTCAATGTCAGGAGCTTTCTTAATAATACTAATGAAAAAGTAAACATTCCTGCTCTTGATCATGTATTAGGAGATGACAATGTGACAGTTAAACAACAACTAATATCAAAGTTGCCACATGATTCCACACACACTGCAGGGCTTAGTCAGATGGTAGGAATAGCTATTGGAATGATTTATGACCTATGTCTTAACCTTGATGTAGATGATGGATTAGTAAATGGGTCTTCTTGTATGATAAATAAAATTGAATACAGACAGAAAAATACTACTAGACCAAGTATTGTGTGGGTTTCTTTCAATGATGATAAAATCGGAACATCATGGCGTTCAAAGTACAGACATTTGTATCATAGTGCTATTAATCCATTATGGACACCTATCTTTGATTCAAAGAGGAACTTTGTGTATTTGAGAAAAACTTTTGTGAGAATACAAATCCCTCTGCGCCAGTCAACAGCAAAAACTGTACATAAATCTCAAGGAGACACGTTGAGTCAGGTTGTAATAGATATGGATGGAAAACGTGTATTTTCCCATGCCCATTATGTCGCAATAAGTAGATCAAGATCCCTGAAAGGCCTTTACATTCTAAACTTGAATGAAAGCAAGATTTCTGTGTCAACTAAAGTTCAAGAAGAAATGATACGTTTAAGAGAATCACAGAAATTGAAACTATGTTACACTCCAGTTTACATGACTAGTGACACTCATTTCACATGCCTTTTCAACAATATGCAGTCTTACAGAAGCCATAAGGATGAATTGTTTTCAGATCCCAATGTCAAAGCTGCAGATTGTTTATGCTTATTAGAAACATGGTTAACTGCAGATGATTCCATCGATTTAGTGCAGAGAACTGGATATCAAATTGTTAGAGCAGATGGGAAACAAGTAAGCAATGCTCGTCCTCACAGAGGAATTATCGTTTATGTGCGGGACAACATTCATATTTCTCATAGCTTTTCTGTGGTAAAGAAAAACATAGAAATGATTGTTGTAGAACTCTTGGTGCAAGATAAAGAAATAGTCATTGCAACATTGTACAACTCTCCTAAATCTTCGGTGACTGACCTGAAGAAATTTCTAACTGAAAATTTAAAGCATTTCAAAGGGAAGCACCTCATTATTCAAGGTGATATCAACATTGATTTATTGGATATGAATACAACTATCCAGAGGTTTATGCAGGATTTCTTCAACTGCAGTCAACAAGTGTCAAAAACAACCCATTATTCTGGCTCCTTAATTGATCATATTTACAGTAATATACCACTGATTCTCACTGATGTCATAGAATGTGTCTGGTCTGATCATTCGATGGTGTATTCTGCTGTGCCAAATCACAGTGTCAATCTTTCATAAAGTTTAAAAAAAAAATCATTAATATTGAGTTGTGTGAAGCTAATGACAAGTTTACATATTATTTTGAATGAAAGAGGTCAGTTTGAAATCTCACCCGTCATTGTTTTTTGCTTTGTCTGCTATTTCAGCAGACAAAGCTGGTGGTTCATATAGGTATGGGTGGCCACTATAGGTGCAGAAAGGTGGACACAAAGATATGTGACCTGTCACACTGAAAGGGACCTTCTGGTTTTTCCATTTAACCAAATCTTGAGATACATGAGATTCAGCAGATATCAACCAGATGTCATATTTGGAATTTTATTGAACATGTAAAACAAACAAGGAAACGAAATATATATATATCCAAGAAATTGCCTTAGAATGAAAAAAATTGATCCTAGTTAGTTTGCACAGACTGGCTAGGTTTGATATTTTTCACACTTTCCATAAGGTACTGTTAAGCTTGGCGGGTCACATAATTATGATCAAGCGATATAACATTCTTTTCTTATTTTTTTTCCTTCATGTTCAACACATATTTCAGCATCTAATAAGAAAGAGAGAAATTTCTACTGTAAGCCTTGTCATATGCTGAACTGTGTGGCAGAAGATTAACATAACGATCAGCCTGCAGTCACATGTTGACTGATCATTTTACACCTTTAACCCATTACCATACAGTGATTCCTTTTGACTCCCCAGAAGATAATGTCCATGGAAAACCATGTGGAAAATGAAGAAATTGCTTGTGAAAACCAAATTCTTCATTTCCCACAATGTTTTCTACATAAGATGACCAAACATGTAAGATTCATTCATTTTAAATTGTCATCTGCAACATTTTTGAATTTGGACTAAGTTAAATTTTTTAGATTTACACTGAGGAAATACTATTGTTTGTCGGAAATTATGTCACTGTTTAATTAATAGAATTGATTCCTATTTGTTACTTTCTGTTACACATGAACTTGCTACTTTACATTAATTCAACTGTACCTTTTTACTCACATTACTATTCCATTCTGCATAATTTTTCTGAAGGCAGTGCAGAGCTTAGCAAATGGTTCATCACGTATAAAAACAAGTTAAATGAGATTTGTAGATTAACATCTCATATATATTTATTGCAGTATGTTCTTTAAATTTCGAAATGTGTTCACACTAACTTACACAAATTTTGTATTTCACATCAACCTCAGTATTGAGAAGAAAACTCATCAAAAAATTAATGACCTGTAGGGTGAAAAATTATGCACAATGGTAAGATTATTGTGACAAATAGAGCAAATATTTATATTTTTATACGCCTGAAGGTTCATATTGTTATGGCCCCGGTCGTCTGTCTGTCCGTCAGTCTGTCCGTTAGCAATTTCTTGTGTGCGCAACTTCTCCTACAGTTTTGATTGGAATTTAATCAAACTTGCCACAATGATTCTCCATTGTGTCTATTTGTGCACATCGCTTACGGAATTCAGATAACCTGTTTCGTTTTTGAATTATCTGCCCTTGAATTGAAAAAATGGCAAATTTTACAAACAAGCCCCTCTCGGGTGTATATGCGCCACTCTGCGGAGCTCTTGTTCCTATTTTGATTATACTTGTTCTAAGCTCAGTAAAGCACTGTCTTACTTTTGTTAAAACTGCTGATCTACTGAAAAAGTTCATGTACCATTCATTGTTTGATTCAAAATATTAGTTTAGTGTTTTATGCGAGTTTTAGAATAAATCTCTGAAATGATTAGAAAATCAAAACAAAGACTAGTACTGATCCAAAAGGAGAATATATTTCAAAGATACTTAATGAATATATATAGCAATGTCATAGATTAACAAATAGACTTTGTTAGAAGTGGAAATGGTGCTTTGCACAAAGAATATCACAATAACCACATTTATATATAAATCATATGAAAGTCATGACAGATGATAGCAAGGGAAAGAGAGAAAAACAAACTATTTATTATATGTTACTCAAATAACAAGAGGACTGATATCATTATGACAGTCAAATATTCATATAAAGGGATTAATGCAACATCATTGTAAATGTGTATGTATTTAAATTTAATTATAATAGTTTAGAAATAATCACTTAAGTATGTTTTTGTATGGCATAGAACAATTCTTTCATATAATAGATGGAAAGGCATTTTAATATATAGCTGTACAATCTGCAAAACTTTGTTTTATCATTGGAATAAAAGCTTACAGGTCTAAAACTCATATATGTACATTTATAGTGAAGATGTCACTCATAACAGATCAAGACAATCCAGAAAGGCTTGTCGGTCTGTAAAGGGTAGAATGATGATCAAAACACATGAAATATGATCATATTCTATTTTAAACAATGGGGTCCTGCTTGACATGGTAGCTTGAATGCCAAACTCATTTCTTGTGAGAAGTTGCGGGTGATGTGATTGGATTACATTCAAGCTGCCATCCATGTGGGTATGGCCTTTGGCAAGTCATTTCAGAGCCCCAGCCTAGTTATAGAGAACATTGTTGACAAAAATTAAGTTGTCCTGGGTTAATATCAGCAGATAGTAGCAATATGCTTTTTGAATTTAGATGTTATACAAAGGTTTGAATAACAGATAATGTTGAGATGAATTAACATTTTACTTTTGTCAAAAACATGAATAAGCTGTAATGAAACTTAACGCTTTCCCAAATAAGAGCTTGTTCATGACGTCCCTAATTTAAGAGGCTTCTGTAAACATTGAGTGCTGATAATCAGCATTTTCTTCTTTTGCTTCATTTTTTTCATAAATTTATTCATTTATTTTTATTTTGCTATATTGTGCAAAACCTGTTTTCATCACCTTCCATTTTGTCTTCTGGTGCAGCTTTTAAATTGGAAGTCTAAAACAATGCCATTTGGGAAAGGGTTAATTGAAAATTTTAAGTAATACATGTACATGCATAATATGAATTCTGCAAGTTGTTTATTTAACAACTTTTATGTAATGAAAATATGTATTGATTGTATGCTATTGTAAACAACAATTTCAATTACTTAAACATTCTTTAATAAAACTTCATTATTTACAGAAACACTTGTGTTTGAGTTTTATTTATACTACCAAATCAAGTTAAACATAAAAACCACTGGTGGTGAACTCGGCCAAAGCAAGGGACATTTTTCGCTACCACAAGGTACAGATATTTCAGTTAAATGTGAGTTTAAAGATCTGATTGGATAGTTTTTCTAATAACAATGAATTTGTTCTAAAAATAGACCGGATGTAGCAATTTGTATAGACAAACCGTCTGTGTTGTTATAAAATCTCGTAACTACAGCTTAATCCAAGCCGTAGTTACAATATTTAAAACAACACAGACGAAATACTATGATCGCGAAAAAATGTCCAACGCTTTGGCCGAGTTCACCACCAGTGAAAACTATCTGGCAAGGTCATATAAATCAAAATTGTGCATTTTACGGCAATTTAAAGAGAGAGATGAAAAAGATCATATCCATGATAATTTTGTGTTGTGTGGAAATCTAAGATGGAAAACCCTACGATACAGAATTTCCAGCCAAATTCTGCCTTATTTCCATAAAACTAAAGCCTTGGCATCATTAGTATCATTTACACCTGTTTTCAGCTCTCCTGAGCACAAGGTGCTATTATATGAGCTTTAATGATCGTCCATCGTCCAGCATCTATCTGTTGCGGGACTTAACCCATTACTACACATTGACTCCCTAAAAGATAACAGCTTTGAAAAACAGTGCGGAAAATGAAGAAATTGCATGTGACAAGCAATTTCTTCATTTCCCACAATGTTTTCTATGCCAAAACACCAAAATATTTTAAATTTCATTCACTTGAAATTGTCGTCTGCAATATCTTTGAATTTGGAAAAGCCCCAAATTTTGCCATTTTGGTAATGGGTCAAAAAATATATTGGAATTTCATCTTTAACTAAGTTTCACTGAAAAAGATATGGCAGGTTGGATCTGAGTACAATAATACACAGAAAATATTGAGGCAAAAGGAGAAAGTGCTGATTATCAGCATTTTCTTCTATTGCCTAAATGTTTTCTCAAGCCTATTCTATCGGGGACATCAAAACCAGCCCTGCGTCCAGTAAGACAAAACGTTTTGTCTACTGAACGCAGCCCAGGTCTTGTTTCAGTTTGGAAAAGGGTTAAGCTGCGGTTACAAGGTTTGGTTGAAATACAGGGATATACATATTGTCGCTTTTCTGCAAAAACCTTGTATCTGCAGCTTGTTTTAAGCTGCAGATACATGTTTTTGGCAGAAAAGCAGCGATATATAACTTTTCCTATTTACAAACAATACTTATTACCACTGAGAAATAAGGTTTCTCAAGGTAAAGTCTATTCTGGAATCAGCTTTCCTGTCAAATTTCCTTATGAAAATCTATACTTGAACCGTCTCATTGATTGAAATACTGAGCCAGTGGAGCGATACAGGCCCTCTTGGGCCTCTTGTTGAGTTATGGCCCCTGATTTGACACAAAAATGATTGTCCGGATAACTCCTCCTTTAGTTACTGTCCGATTTGCTTCATGTTTAGCATAGGTGTGCATTTACTTCTATAGATGTGCAAGACGCACATTTCTCGAAAATCAGACTGTCTATTTTTGAGTTATGGCCCCTGATTTGACAAAAATGCTTGTCCGGACAATTCCTCCTACAGTTACTGAATGATTTGCTTCATACTTGGCACAGGTATGCATTAGGACCTGTATATATGCAAGATGCAAAATTCACGGAAATCAGAACAATACTTTCTGAGTTATGGTCCCTGATTGGACCAAATTTCAAGAAAATCGGATTGACAATTTCTGAGTATGGCTCCTGATTCAACAAAAACGCTTGTCCGAACAAAGGTGGTGGCGGGGGTATTTTTATCACCTTCAGTGATAGATTTCTAGTTTAGATCTGTTTGGAGGAAGGAAAATTTTAATTGCTAGTATCATCCTAAGCTGGAATTCTCTCCCATTTCTTTTTACCCTTTCTCAAATGGCAAACATATAGTTTTACTTTCTTTGCTTCAAGAACTACACATTTTGAACAATCTAGTTTCGTAACTCTCTTTTTGCTCTATGAAACACAAGCATTGAACAATATAATCAAAACTTGGATTAAATATTACATGAAATTCAGGCCTGTGGAGCGACTCAAGACCTTCAGGTCTTCTATTAAATGGATCTTCTATAGAAATCTAATGCTCTAAGAGCTAAATCTGTAAGCAAGAGGAAAGAAGCTGACAGTGAAGAATATTGAATACCTTCAGAGGAGGTTGAAGAAATATAATAAAAAAAATTATGTGTTTGTGGCATGTGTATCAAAAAAATACACAGCTGCAAGAACTGTGCACCATTTGGTTTTAATTGCTTTTGAGTTTGATGATGAGTGTAATATGATTTAGGTCAAATATGCCATCTCCTTCCAAATTACTTAGATATTACCATTGTCTTATTTCAAGTGACACTTTTTATGTCAAGTGAATAAGGCACTCAAATATATCCATTATCACCAGTTTCCAACACATTCATTAGTGTTACTTGTACCTGACTGATAGAAAATCAATTTTAGCACAAAGCCGGTTTTAAAATGCTCTAAAATTGCAACACTTGAGCATGCAGTATGTCAAAAATATACATTAAATTGTGCTGATGATAAACTGTTAACACATGCACAGAGGTATCCATTTTTGTCCAGAAAGTGGCTGAAAATAACTAGTAAACAGGATATATTTTAAGTGAAGATAAATGTGAAATGCTATCAGTGCAGGAAATGTTGATTGGAATGTATTTAGATAGTTTATCAATTGGTCAGGTAATATTTAAAAAAGAAAAGTTGGAGTGGAAGCAAATTTGTCCTTTAAACACCTTTCAGAATGATGCTCAAAGTTGTTAGAAACAGTTTAAGTAAGACAAAGACTGAAGCAATATTTCTCATTTTCTCTTATGTATTGAGGTGTACCTTTAAAAGCTCTAGTCATAACTTCAACCATAAGAATTAACATTTCATTTGTTGTCAAAGAAAGTTTGTTTAACTATTTCAAGCAGGACAAAATATCTTTTTCTCTTCATCATGTTTAAAAAGTTGAGCATTTTATGGCTTCTACTAAGCCATGTAAGTTGAACTATCACATTTGAATTGTTATTATAAGAAATCTTCAAAAATAGCAGATGGATCAGACAGCTTTAGGGGGAGAATTAGGTCGTTTCGCGCAAAAAAAGGTCAGGGAAAAATGAATTTTGGTCAGGGAAAAGTCAGTGAAAAGTCAGGGAATTTCATTCCAGATGAAGGGTGGGCACCCTGGTCCAATGAGCGTTGTGAACATTTTATGAGTGTTTTGAATGTTTTTGTGATCGGAATGAATGAACGCTTGAATGGAATGATTTTGATCGGAATGGAATGGAATAAATGTCAATTTCATGATGTTCTCAACTGTATTTGGGTTTTCTTTAGTCTTTCAATACATAATTTTTAAACATGAAATTGTATTCCTGTTTATAAATCATATAGCTTTGCTTTTCAACATAATCTTTCTTGCTTCAAGTTGCTATATAAAGGAAAGAAATAGGGAAAAAATACAATACCATGTAATATGGACAAAAAAGAAGAGACTGTTTCATTTTCCTCATGCTATATCAAAATTTAATGGCATATGGATGTGAAGTACAAGTAGTTGCTAGTATTATTTTGGTGTCTTAATTTATAATTGGCATGAAACTGTTCGGAGACAAAGATTATCTTTTACATTTATAGGCGTTGTACATAAAATACATAATCTTCTTGCAAACTTTGACACAATTGCATGTTTTTATATACTTAAACTTCAAATTTACTGATCTGAATATTCTTTTATAAGCGTAATAATTCAACTTAACTGTTTTAAAGTCTTTATTAATACTACATAGATTAAAACTTTTTTATCAATATAAACATTACACAGTTCTATGCATGAAACCTGTTTGTCTTGAGGATTTTTACCAACACTGTTGTAATTGCGGTGCGTTTATATGCATGCTGTTTTACAGGCTTCTGGGACCGATGCCGACCGTCAAAAGCGACGCCGACGGCAAAAGGAGGGAGAGAGACAGGTAGCCACAAACCTGGATGAAAGTCAGAAAGAGGTTCGGTGGAAAACTGTTGTAACTTGTATAGATATTGTCAAAAATGTCAGGCTTAGTGCGAAACTATTGTAAGTCCATATCATCGCTTTTTAATGAAAACCTTGTAACTGCAGCTTAAAACACTGCAGCTTAAAACAAGCTGCATGAGTTACGTGATTTTCTTTGAAAAGCCATTATATATTGTAAATTTACAATAGTTTTTGCACTAAGCTTTCAATTTATAGTGTACAGTGTTGTACCGTCATGTCATTAACGTCCCTTTTTGGTATCGTAACATTTCACTAAATTTAACTTAAACCTTTTCCCATGTAACAATATAAATTGAAAATAGACGCAAAAGGCAATATTAATGTAATGTAAAAGTGTAAGGCAGAAAAAAAAAATGAGGAAACAAAAATAAAACGCTTGTTATGATTAAAATTTTGTTCTCACAACCTTCTACCTTTATGTATTGTTATATGGGAAAGGGTTTTAATGCCCCTTTAAGTATCATAACGTTTCACAAAATTGTAAATGTAACACCATATAAAATCTGCAGTATAAAAGTTCTGTCTTGTTGAGAAAAATGAAATCTTATGCTACAAGATCTAATACATCTAGTATAATTGGAATGCTGTTTTAATAACAAAATGGTAGCTTCGAAAGAATAGAAGAATACCATTGGTTGATATGTCCATATCATAGCTGCCATAGGTTAAACTGTAACCCCATAGTCTATGACTCCATTGAACTCATTTTGCAAGAGTTAACCCATTACCTCACATTGACACTTTAGCAACATAAAGACTTTGGAAAACAAATTTGGAAAGGAAGAAATGGCTTGTGACAAACAATTTCTTCCTTTTTGCCACAATATTTTCTAACCAAAAAAACATTTAAAGATTCATTCCATTGAAATTGTTGTCTGCTAAATCTTTGAATTTGGAACAGTCTATAAACTTGCTGTTCGGTAATGGGTTAAATTCACCAGGATTAATATATACCCATTTGTTGTGACTAGCATGGTTAAGTCTTGATTTCAAAGCAAGAAAAATCTAGGACCATCACGAAGACATATCATTTTATATGACAACATTTTGCATGTCATAAGATACTGAACAACATTTTGAATGCAATGGAGCCATGAGGGAATTCATTTGTAAATAGTGTGCTTCCGTGATGAAAGGGGGTTTGCAAGCATTTTGCAGTTTTTGTAGATAGAATTATATGTAGTTTTTAACCCTTGCCCTTTTGTGGATATAATAAGAACAAGAAATTCTTGGTTAAGTTTCTATGCGCAACTTGTATATATCTGTGAAAACTGTGAAAAACAGCTTGAGCTATTGCTTTCAAACTTTGCACATGCTTCTGTGACCATAATATCAGCCTGTAGGCAAAGATTTGTTACTCTGGCGTTCAATTTTATGGAAGTTTTACCCTTTTCGAATTTTTCACTGTCCAGCACTTGATAATCAAAATGCTTGGCTGACCTGAGACAGCTCTTGTTTTAGATGTGGCGGCCTAGTTTTTATTAGCTCCTCTGGCCGAAGGCCAGCGAGCTATTGTCATGGCGTTGTGTCCGTCGTGCGTCCGTCCGTCCGTCCGTGCGTGCGTAATCTTTTCTTATAAAATCTTCTTCTCTCAAACCAGTGGGCCAATTTTGATCAAATTTGGCAGAAATGTTCCTTTGGTAGTGCTTTACTTAAATTGCGAAAAGAATTTTGATCGGTCTATAAATGTGGGCGTGGCAGGGCGGGGCTTATCAGACTTAGAGAAATCACAAAATAATTCCTTAAAAATCAACCATTCAGCCAATTTTTACTAAACTTGGCAGAAATGTACCTTGGGTGACCCTTTATTTAAATTGTCAGTGAAATTTTGATTGGTATATAAATGTGGGCGTGGCAGGGCGGGGCTTATCAGACTTAGAGAAATCACAAAATAATTCTTTAAAAATCTTCTTCTCTCAAACCAGAGGGCCAATTTTGATCAAACTTGGCAGAAATGTTCCTTGGGTGGTGCTTTACTTAAATTGCGAAAAGAATTTTGATCGGTCCATAAATGTGGGCGTGGCAGGGCGGGGCTTATCAGACTTAGAGAAATCACAAAATAATTCTTTAAAAATCAACTATGGAGCCAATTTTGACAAAACTTGGCAGAAATATACCTTTGGTGACTCTTTACCTAAATTGTCAGTGAAATTTTGATTGGTCCATAAATGTTGGCGTGGCAGGACGGGGCTTATCAGACTTGGAGAAATCACAAAATAATTCTTTAAAAATCAACCATTGAGCCAATTTTGACTAAACTTGGCAGAAATGTACCTTTGGTGACTCTTTACCTAAATTGTCAGTGAAATTTTGATTGGTCCATAAATGTGGGCGTGGCAGGGCCGGGCTTATCAGACTTGGAGAAATCACAAAATAATTCTTTAAAAATCTTCTCCTCTCAAACAAGTGGGCCAATTTAAACCAAACTGTACGAGAATGTTCCTTAAATGAACCTCTACTTTAACTGTTCAAAGAATTTTGATTGGTTTATAAATGTGGGCGTGGCAGGGCGGGGCTTATCGGAGAAATCATAAAATAATTCTTTAAAAATTAACCATTCAGCCAATTTTGATCAATCTTGGTAGACCTGTACCTTGGGTGACTCTTTACATCATTTGTAGGTGAAATTTTGATTGGTTTATATATGTTGGCGGGGGGGGGGGGGCTCATCAGAATTGGAGAAATCACAAAAGAATTCTTTATAAATCAACCAATGGGCCAATGGAGACCAATTTTGGCAGTACTTTTACTTGAGTGGCCCTTTACTTACTTTGTTAGTGAAAATTTGGTTGGTCCATTAATGTTGGCGTGGCATGGGGGGGGGGGGCTTATCAGAATGGGTGAAATCACGAAATAATTCTTTAAAAACAACCATTGGGTCAATTTTAGCAAACTTGGCATAATGTTCCTTTGGTGGTTTACAGTGTTTTGAAACTTTGATTGGTCTATAACTGTGGGTGTGGCAGGGCAGGGCTTATCAGAATTGGACAAACCATGAAATAATTCTTTAGAAATTAACTAATGGGCCAATTCAGATCAAACTTGGCAGAAATATTCCTTGGGTGACCCTTTTAAAAAATTGGCAGTGCGAGGCTTACAAGAAATCATGAGGTTATTCTTTTACTTTAGCCAGTGGAGCGATACAGGCCCAATACAGGCCCTCTTGGGCCTCTTGTAAGTGTTTGACCTACTGTTTAGACCAATGAAATTGCAGTATATTTTAAAATTTTGCCGCTCTATTTCGCATAAACGGGCTGCCGGCTAGTTTAGGTGACGTCTATACATAGCCACGCCCAGTCTCCAATGAACCGCTAGCGAACACTAAGTCAGATAGAGTCTGTGTAGTAGATTCTACGTGATATAAACATTCAATGCGCTGCGCGCATTTGAATGTTTATTTCGCGTAGAATCTAGATCTACTACACAGACTCTATCTAATACATATACTCAGAAGGACAAGGGTTGGAATGTGGTCACATCTTTTTATAATGCACCAAGACAGAACACTAACAGTGCAGCCTGAGCATGCCTATATAGTAAACTTATTTATTGCTATTTTGGATATTAGGAAATTATCATTACTTAATATATTTGCTTCTAAATGCATGTTTTGCTTGATTTTGTACATTGCTTCTTATTGCATTGAAAGAATTTCTCTTTTGCAAAAAGTGCTTAATTTTGCTAAATTTACAAAAATGCTTCTTTGATTATAAAGTTAAATAATATTGATGGATTAATATTTCATTTTGCAAATTAACTTTAGATTTTAGCTATTTGTTTTGAATTTCATATCAGACGATTGTTATAATCACTAAAAGCATAAAGATTGGATGTGAAGTCGGATTAAGATGATGAACTTGGAGCTGACAGCTTTCTTTAGAAAAAGACAATTTAATAGCAACAACTCTTAAACAACAATATGATTATGAGACTGGTCCAAAATATACACAAGGCCAAAGGCACAAGAAAAAATGTTCTAATAAGCACATATCATTGGACAGAAAATGTTCAATGAAATAATCAAAATGTGTTAGTTTCATAACTGCCCTAATTTTGCTTTCTCTTATTTTTAACTTTTGTAGGGAGTATCAAATGTTAATTTAGAAGCTAAGGCATGATGACATACGATTCCACATCCATGGATGCGATATGCATCCAGATCACATCAAAAAGCTATACTGCAGGGCCCCCCTGTTTTAGCTGTGCCCTGGCCGTGAGGTGGACACGGATTGGTGTATGTGACCAGGCCTTTAGTATAATTATTGTTATATAAAATGTTGTAACTGTTTATTTAAGTAGGGGATAAGCCATAAAACAAAAGTATATTATGACTAACATACATTTAATTTGTCTGAAGTAGATCATTTGAGGGTTCATGAAAAATTTGCATGTAATACACAGTCACAAACGCACATTAATTACCTACCTAATCAAAGTCGGACACAAAAGAAGTCTTCAATGAAGCATATGTTTGGATATTATTTGGAGGTGAAGTTGTCACGGTGGTTAACCACATTTCAGAAAATCATCAATATTTTTAGCCTTTCAGGCCAGCGGGCTATTGTCATCATGGCGGTGTGTCCGTCGTGCGTCTATCCGTGCGTCCGTAAACTTTTTCTTTAAAAATCTTCTCCTGAGAAACTACAAAATGGATTTCAACCAAACTTCACAGGAATGATCCTTGGGTGACCCTCTCTCAGATTCCTACAAAGAGTTTGGATTGAACCAGAATAACTTGAGTTATCTGCCCTTGAACGTCAAAAATAGCTGGTTTTGACTTTATTTTTACTCTAAAATCTAAAAATATCAACCAATCAAGACAAAACTTGAACAGAATATATATAAGCACGATATCCTGCCTGGGTTCAATTTTCAGCTTGATCGGAATTTTATATCATGAGTTATGTGCCCTTGAATTTGACAAAATTTCAATTTTTGACTTTGTTTTCACTCTAACAACCATAATTGTTAACCAATCAAGATGATATTTGGACAGAATCTTGTTGACAACAAGATCTTGCTTTTGTGTAATTTTCAGGATGATTGCATTGCTACAATCTGAGTTATGTGCCCTAGAAATTGACAAAATTTCAGTTTTCGACACTTTTTAGCTCACCTGAGCACGAAGTGCTCAAGGTGAGCTATTGTGGTCGCTTTTTGTCCGTCGGCGTCCGTCTGTCTGTCTGTCCGTCCGTCCGTCTGTTCACATTTTGGTGTTACCACTCTAGCACCCACAAATATTGACCAATCGTAACTAAACTTGGTCAAAACATGTATGATTATAAGATCTCGGATGAGTTCGATTTTGAGTCAGATCGGACTTGGAAGTCAGGAGTTATCTGCCCTTGAATGTCAAAAATGGCTAGTTTTGACTTTGTTACCACTCTAGCATCTACAAATATTGACCAATCGTAAACAAACTTGGTCAAAATATGTATGACCACAAGTTCTTGGATGAGTTCGATTTTGAGTCAGATCAGACAAGGAAGTCTGGAGTTATGTGCCCTTGAACGTCAAAAATGGCTAGTTTTGACTTTGTTACCACTCTAGCATCTACAAATATTGACCGATCAAAACAAAACTTTGCAACAATGTTGGTCACTATAAGTTCTTGGATGAGTTTGTTTTTGAGTCAGATGGGACAAGGAAGTCTGGAGTTATGTGCCCTTGAACGTCAAAAATGGCTAGTTTTGACTTTGTTACCACTCTAGCATCTACAAATATTGGCCGATCAAAACAAAACTTTGCCACAATGTTGGTAACTATAAGTTCTCAGATGAGTTCAATTTTTTGTCAGATCGGACATGGAAGTTGGGAGTTATGTGCCTTTGAACATCAAAAATGGCTAGTTTTGACTTTGTTACCACTCTAGCATCTACAAATATTGACCGATCAAGACAAAACTTTGCCACAATGTTGGAAACTATAAGTTCTCAGATGAGTTCGATTTTTTGTCAGATCGGACATGGAAGTCTGGAGTTATGTGGCCTTGAATTTGACAAAATTGCTGTTTTCGACTTTGTTCAAACTGTAGCATCTACATTTATTGACTAATCAAGACAAAACTTGGCCACAATGTTGGTGGCCATAAGATCCTAGATGAGTGAAACTTTCAGCTTGATTTGACTAAAAAAAGCAGTTTTCAGATGGGTCATAATCTCACATCTTAAATTATGTGCTCTTGAACTTGACAACATTGTGACTTTCATTCTACCGGTATCTAGGATCAGGTGAGCGATTAAGGACCATCATGGTCCTCTTGTTTTCACTTTTGTGGCCCCATTTATAGATTAATACTGACAAAATTTGGACAGACCATAAGATCTTGCTCGAGTTTAATATTCAGCTTGATTATTGTGGGGTTCAAGACATAAATTATCAAGTCAAAATCATATTTTTAGATCAGAATGTCTCTTTATTTTCAAGACCACTATGTTACATGCACAATCGCAACTTCTTGAACTAATTATCATAAAGAAAAACAACTCTTACTGAACTTTAAATTGCTCATATCAAAAGTTACTTCCCTTAGTCTACCACAATTATTAACTCACATATTGAATTATGTGCCCTTGAATTAGGCATAATGACAGTTTTCAACTTTATCATCACTCTAAAAATCCCCAAAATATAAGTCAATCATTTACCTTCTTTTCGCTTTGACCACATAATTGCTTATCTTTACTTTGTTTCTGCTCTAAGAATCACAAGAATTTAAAAATATATCAGTTTAAGCATTGAGATAAATTTGTCAAACTTTTTATAGTAAACCACAAGAAATTCAGGCCTGTGGAGCGACTCAAGACCTTCAGGTCTTTCTAGTTGTTAATACTTGACCAATTTAAATTCGGGCTGATACATAGGAGATGGGAATATGTCAGGAATAAACTGAATGTAGTAGATTTCTGAAAATTCAAATGATGAAAAAGTTATTGAAGATCAAACAAATCCATCTGATGTGTGACGTCTGTCCACCTTCTTTGTTTCACACCGAATTCAAATTGGTTCCGTATTAACAAAATTATTGAAGATTTTCTGAAGTTGCCGTATCACATGATTATCCTTTGTGGTTTTGTCAACTTGTGTGCGACTGGGCCTTGAGATATCAAATTAATTGATGATGCATTCTTAACATATTGAAACTTGTATTGATTTTAAAAGCTGAAGAATAGATTAATTCACGATTTTCATAGATTAATTAATGATTGACATGATCATAATTATGAGCTTTGAAGCTATGTAACACCAATGCCTTGGGTATCATTCAATTCTAAAACCCAAAATACAGTTTGAATGCTTAGCGTGATACTTTTCTAAGTGCAGAAAAATTATATGCCTCCTCCATGAAAGATTTGGCTTCAAGCTTCGGATTAATATTTGATTATAGGATTTAATTCTAAAATTGAAATGAGAAATCTAAATTACCTGTGTATAAGCATGCTCAGGTGAACTGTTATGATATACTGCAGTTTTGTATAGACCTAAGTATTTCTTTAAGTTGTAGATTTAGTCCAATACCAAAACATCAACACTTTTTGACGCCCCACAAGTTAAAGGGTTTGAAAAAGATTTTGAAAAATGAAGAAATTGCTTGTGACAAGCAATTTCTTCATTTCCCACAATGTTTTCTACCTAAAATCAGCAAAATATTTCATTCATTTGAAATTGTCGTCTGCAACACCTTTGAATTTGGACAAGTATGACATTTTGCCATCTGGTAATGGGTTAATCAACTAAGTTGTAGATTAATTAAGCACATCAGTCTTCAGTTCCACCCAGCCTGTTTTTGTCATGTTTTTAGTTATTTTGTGTTGTAGATATTGCTAATCATGTGAATCCTTGATTATTTTCTCATCGAGTAAGAATTGTCAGATCCTGCATATTCAAGGCTAGATTCCTGAAATAAATTCTTAACCCTTTCCCAAACAAGGCCTGGTTTTGACGTACCTAATAGATAAGGCTTGAGAAAATATTGAAACAAAAGAAGAAACTGCTGATAACCAGCAGTTTCTCCTTTTGTCTCAATATTTTCTATGCTATATTTTACACAAATCCTATTTTTAATAATATCTATTTTGTCATTTTTGGCAGTTTTTGAAGTGGATCACCCTAACATTTCGCCGTTTGGGAAAGGGTTAAAAATCAATGTGCATCAGGAAAAATAAAAAAATAAGCCTTCATCCTGTTCAAGAAGCATTTTGGAATGATAAAGTTTGTTCCATGCACCACTTTGAACTTGTTTTGACTATCATAGTCTTTATGGTGTCAAATTTTGTCTTCTACCAAATATGAAGGTCTTGTAAAAGAGAGAGAGAGAGAGAGAGAAAAAAAAAGATGTAGATATTTGAAGTAAACATTAGCTGAAAACATTAAACAATTCCAACAAACCATATGCTTTGGTAAGTAAATCTGTGTTTTGCCATTGAATTTATATCTTAAAGATATTGGGAAAGAGGAGAAAATGCTGCTATATTGAAGACAATTCTATCTGTGTCAATAAAAATCATAAAATTATCTTCTGCAATAGCTTTCAATTTGAAATAGTCTAATATTTGGCTGTTTGGGAAAGTCTTAACTCTTTCATAAACAGCAAAATAATATACTTCTCCAGTTTGAAAGCTGCTGCAGATGACAGAATTGATGTTGATAAAGAAAGTATTTTAAATTTTGTGTATGATACACAGCAATCAAGAAAATCATGAGTCAAATGAAGTAAGTTCTGATTATTAGCAGTTTCTTTTTTGCCTGGATATGTTCCAAGCACTTTCCATTAGGGACATCAAAATCATATCTTGTTTTGGAAAAAGTTGAATATATTTGATTCAAACTTATATTGACTGTATGCATATCTTTCATGATATTGCAGTTCATGATATGATGAAATTTCCTGCTTTCATTTATTGTTTTTTGTGCAAGTAAAAGTCTGCATGCATGTGTTGCTTTTGTCTGGCATATTTAGCTTCTACAGATTTATTGCACTATGACAACAAGGAATCATGTAACTCAACAACATTTTTTTGCTTTTCATCAAAAACCTCGTATCTGCAGCTTGATTTAAAGCTGCAGATACGAGGTTTTTCTTATGAAAAGCAGCAAATTGCTGAAAATCTTCAATAAATCTGTTAATAAATGACTGATTTGAATTTTGGTTTAAGCAGAGAAGGTGGGAAAATGTCAGAGATTCGTTGAATTTGATAGATCTTTAAAACTACACCTGAAGATTACTGACTAGCAAACAAAATTTTGTGTGCTTGTCAATAACTTTTTATTGGCCATGTATTAATAGATTTGTTGAAGATTTAATGTTATTGGTGTTGTTGTGTCACATTATCACTCACATGATTCTCTGCAGTGACCAGGATGAGTTTGCTTGCATGATTTTATTTGGGCACATTTTCTTTATATCTGTAGATACAAATAGAAAGAGTATGTCATTCTTTTGTTGTCTCCTTGCAAGAAATTGTTTTTGTAACTTTTTTTCAATTTTGTGTGTGCAAATTTATAGGGCATTTATCACTGTTTTACACAATTTCATAATCTGAAGCAATCACATTGATTGAAGGTTTTTTCACTGCACAATTCCTTGCTTTTGTATTTTGTTATCTGTAATCAATTGCATCATATTTTTCCTTGCACTGAAAAATTAGCCCTCTCCCAAAAATTGGACTGGTCCAAAACTTAAGAAGTTGCAGGCAATAAAAAAAATAACATTTTGGCACAGATCAAGGGAAAGAGGAAAATGTTTGCTTGTAGCAAAAGAAGAAAATGAGATTTACATTGTTTGTAAAATCTTGTAAGTATCAGGACTGTAATAGCAATAGAGACATTTCTAAATGATACCAAAGATCAACTGGTTAATATACAACATTTCAAGAGTCTTAAAAAAGGAGATTTTAAAAAAAGTAATGAAGAAAAAGAAAGAAATCACTTTGTATTTAGTCAATGTGCCACTTAGTGTCAAAGTCTTTTTGCCGGTGGGGGGATCAAAACGGATTCAAACCCCGTAACTCCAGCATCATGAAGATTTTGACTCCCCACTAACGTTTTATTTCAGCACCTGGTAGATTCGGAGGTCCGTGATTACAGCACCATCGAGCAGCCAGAGCCGACTGGATCAGGATCTACAACCATGCTAGCCTCGGATACTGAAAAGGAAGATGAAGATCAGACAGACGGACCGGACAAGGGAGGATCCTTGAAGAGGAGACCTGTTGTGTCACTGTTGGTGTATATAATGAGGCAGAGTTATGTGCTGTCACTTATTGCTATGATGGTATGTCAAGTCAATTTTAGCCATTGGTCAAAATATGGTGATCTCCCTATAACAAAAGAAAAGACCAATTGTGTAGGAAAGTATTTAGGGAAAAAGAGAAAATGCTGGTTATCAGCATTTTCTTCTTTTGCCTCAATGTTTTCCCAAGCGTTTTCCATTACACATTTACAAAGAGTGTAACCAACAAAGGGAGGATCCCTAAAGAGAAGGGCTGTTGTGTCACCACGGTGTATAATCACGTGACTCCAAATTTCCGATAATCTTCAAAATCCTTTTTGATACTTGACCAATTTGAATTCGGTTTGAAGCAGAGAAGGTGGGATAATGTCAGGAATAAGCTGGACGTGTTAGATTTTTGAAAAACCAACTAATAAAAAAGTTATTGAAGATAAACCAAAATTTTGGTTTATCTTCAATAACTTTTTTATCAGTTGATTTTTCAAAAATCAACTATGTCCATCTAATGCGTGACGTCTGTCCACACTCTCTGCTTCAAACTGAATTCAAATCGGTCTAGTATTTACAAAATTATTGAAGATTTTCAGGAAATATTGTATCACATAATTATCCACCGTGGTCACTGCTATTGGTGTATATAATGAGACAAAGTTATGTGCTGTCACTTATTGCTATGATGGTATGTCAAGTCAATTTTAGTTATGTTTGAAAACTTGTCCTAAAATTACGATTTGATGATGTCCAAGCTTGAAACAATATTTCTCTTTGATATTGATTGTGTACCTGACCTTTATATTTGGATCACTTTACTGCTTCTTGAATTATTTGCCTTTAGATATCAAAACAAGGCCTTTTTATTTGCATTTGAAAAGAAAAGAAGGTCATTTTCATAACAAGCTTGTTGGAGCTTATACGAATTGATTCAATAAAATCTTGTTTATATGATGTTTGTTATTGTATTGTTTTTTCCAGGCTTGGAGTATAACCTTTCACAGCTGGCTGACCTTTGTACTTCTTCTTGCCGCTTGCTTTATCTGGATGATGCCGAACTCTCGTCGAGTTTGCTACATTGTGTCCCCCATTATTCTACTGTACGGAATTTGTCTGCTGATTATACAGTTTGTCTACGGAATGAATCTGACGGACATGGAACTGCCAACAGAGAAGTCGGGAATCAAGCTTGCAGATATTGGTCTCAAGAAGTTTCCCTATCCTTGCTTACAGCTTGCCCTTCAGGTATGATAATTAACCCATTACCGAACAACAAAATTTTAGCCTAGTCCAAACTCATAGGTGTTGCAGACGACAATTTCCTTTGAACAAAATTTAACCTTTTTTGGTCTTTCTTGGTAGAAAACATTGTTGAAAATGAAGAAATTGCTTGTCACAAGCAATTTCTTCATTTATCAAAATGTTTTCCAAAGCCTTTATTTTGTGGGGTGTCCAAAAGTGTCAATGTGTGGGAAAGGGTTAAGTATTGTTTGCCCAAGTTGTACATTATTGGCTAGGCTTTAAACTGAAGTTAATCCATTACCACACATTCATCCTTTTTGATGCCCAGCAAGTGAAAGGCTTTGGAAAACATTGTGGAAAATGAAGAAATTGCTTGTGACAGAAATCTTTGAAAATTCATTCACTTTAAATTGTCGTCAATGTCACAATTTGGACTAAAAATTTGCTGACTAGTAATGGGTTAGACTTAAACCGAAGTTAAACTATCAAAAGAGAAGTTGGGAATTAGACTTGCAGATATTGATCTTAACAAGTTCCCCTATCCTTGCTTACAACTTGCACTTTAGGTATGACATGTATTATTTCAGTCAAATTGGGAATAACCAAGAAGCATAAAACTTTGAAAACATTGCCATGATTTGTTAATGATATAGATTGCAGACAGGGGAATTAATGATTTCTTTTCACATGGTAATACTCAAGATTTATGAAATAAAACTTTATAGGTACTCTACACCTTGATGTTCTGGCTAACACTGAGACAATACATGCGAGAACGGCGTCAGGCCATCCTTGCCGAAGGAGAAAAGTATCCTCTAGAACCTGTTAATTCTACCCCACCCACCACTCCACAGTCTCTACCGGAGATGCTGCGTAAGTGTCATTATGTTTGGATGGTTATATGAATAATGATATATAATTGAATAATTTGAGGATAATGAGCCAGGATCTGGAAAAAAAGTCATTTAAGGATTTTGAGTCCAAGATGGTTCAAGATCAGCCTGCGTATACACGCAGTCTGATCATGAACCATGTTGTTCTCCACTAGCTTCTTACTATCCTGTGGCAACCATGAGACAGTGGCATGGGTTCTGCTCAGACTGCACTTAGGCATAGCTGATCTGGAAACACAGTAGTCTGAAAAGCTATAAGGGCCCTTTTTCCAGATCCTGGCTCAAATATAAAGTGTAGTAAATATTAAATGAATTCTGGGAAAGATGAAGACAGGAATTAATGAAAGGAATATTTGTCATTTTCATGAACAAATGTTTTTGCATGTAAATTGAGCATGTGTAGATTAGGGTTTAAAAAATGCTAGACACATGCTTATCTTTGAGTTTGTTAGTAAGTAGAGAATTTTTTTCTGCAATGTTCGAAGAAGTTTTCCCTGCAACCCATTTAAGATATAAAATCATAAGTAAAATTAAGTTTCAAAGAACATACTTTCAAATTTACTGCAGTGTTTACCTCTAATTTTAATCACATTCTCTAAGCTTGCTTGCCAAAAGATCATAATGTATATTGTGTAAATTTAGGATACTATTGTTGTTTATGAAATATTTATATTATAATCAAAATATTGAATACAACAAAGTGGTTCATATACCGTGATTGTTCTAATAAATGTTCTCTGTCCCCATAGTACAACCTCAGCTGAAAATCAGCATATTTGGATCACAATTTCAGCAAAAAGTGTGATGTTAATAAATGCCAATCGCCCATCCATGATTCAGGAAAAAGTATTGTCAGTCATAAATGAAGTTGAAATATCACATTACAGTGGATTCGCAACAAGACTTTTCATCATGACCATCGACCATGTTTCCAATAAATGCCCAGGCACTTAATAGAATTATTACGGTATATGAACATGTCTCTTATAATAGTTATATGCTGTGACTAAATTGCTATGGAAAAATAAAAGCTTCTATCGAAGACAGAACCAGAGATTAACTATGGATATGATTACACTGAAATTACTCTACGGCCATATCATATGCATATCATATCATAATAAGGGCCCTTCTTGAAATCCTGCTTAAATCGTTGCTTTTCAACCAAAAACCTCTTGTTGGAAAGCATTTATACTATATATTGTGATAAAGTTATTTATGCTTTGTTATAACACCACAAGTTATGATTATTTTATTTTTGCTTTATTATATAGATGGTATAGGTAAAGTTTATTTCATACCATTAGATGCTGCTGTGGATTTATTTGCAGTGTTACTAATTTAACCATTATAATTAGGATGGTCCTAGCTAGTACCACAGTACTTAATTTAGAGGGACAAAAAAGAGACACATTCTGTAAACATTCACTGTTTATTATCATACTCCTGTAAACAAATTTTATAGGGGGCAGTATACTGGAATCACCCTGTTGATAGGGCTGCATGTTGGTCGATCAATCTATCAAAAATATCTTCCATGCGACTCCTAAAATTTCAGTATGAACTGCTTCATAATCTCGTAACTACAGCCCTTTCACAAATAGAAAAAAATATTGATAGTTTACATTTGGAAAATGATACAGACAGCAAAATGCATATTTCAATGTCTCAATGTTTTCCTAAAGAATTTCTATAATGGACGTGGAAGCCAGGCCCCGGTTTCACGAAAAAACATAGGTATATTCTCATGAGAACATGCTCAATTTCAAAGGGATACTCTACAACGTTGAAGGGTATTCGATTGAAGTTCACATGGATTTCGTGCGATTTGAGCACGGTGCTCAGATTTGAGCATGAGAACGTACTTAAGTTTTTAGCTCCACTGGCCTTTCAGGCCAGCGGGCTATTGTCATGGCGGTGTGTCCGTCGTGCGTGCGTCAGTGCGTCCGTGCGTCAGTGCGTCCGTGCGTCCGTAAACTTTTTCTTTAAAAATCTTCTCCTCAGAAACTACTGGATGGATTTCAACCAAACTTCACAGGAATGATCCTTGGGTGACCTTCTCTCAGATTCCTTCAAAGAATTTGGTTTGAATTAGAATAACCTGAGTTATCTGCCCTTGAATGTAAAAAAAGCTGGTTGTGACTTTATTTTTACTCTAAAATCTACAAATATTAACCAATCAAGACAAAACTTGAAAAGAATATATATGAGCATGATATCCTGCCTAGGTGTAATTTTCAGCTTGATCTGAATTTTACATCATGAGTTATGTGCCCTTGAATTTGACAAAATTGCCATTTTCGACTTTGTTTTCACTCTAGCAACCATGATTGTTTACCAATCAAGATGATATTTGGACAGAATCTTGTTGACAACAAGATCTTGCTTAAGTGTAATTTTCAGGATGATTGCATTGCTACAATCTGAGTTATATGCCCTTGAAATTGACAAAATTTCAGTTTTTGACACTTTTTTCACTTTTGCGGCCAGGTACATAGACTAATACTGACAAAATTTGGACAGACCATAAGATCTTGCTCAAGTTTTGTATTCAGCTTGATTGTTGTGGTGTTCAAGACATAAATTATCAAGTCAAAATCATAGTTTTACCATGTTACATGCACAATCGCAACTTCTTGAACTAATTATCATAAAGAAAAACAACTCTCACTTAACTTTAAATTGCTCATATCAAAAGTAACTTCCCTTAGTCTACCACAATAATAAACTCACATACTGATTTATGTGCCCTTGAATTTGGCATAATGACAGTTTTCAACTTTATCATCACTCTAAAAATCTGTAAAATATTGGTCAATCATTTACCTTCTTTTCGCTTTGACTACATGATTGCTTCTTTTTACTTTGTTTTTGCTCTAAGAACCACAAATCTTGAGAAATCTAGATTTTCTTTGAACACATTGCTGTATTTTACTTTGTTGCTGCTCTAAAAATCACAAGAATTAAAAAATATATCAGTTTAAGCATTTAGATATTTTTTTCCAAATTTTTAGCTCCACTGGCCTTCAGGCCAGCGGGCTATTGTCATGGCGTTGTGTCCGTCGTGCGTGCGTGCGTCCGTCCGTCCGGTCGTCAACTTTTTCTTTAAAAATCTTCTCCTCAGAAACTACTAGATGGATTTCAATCAAACTTCACAGGAATGATCCTTAGGTGGTCCTCTATCAGATTCCTTCAATTAATTCTGATTGAACCATAAAGTCTGGAGTTATCTGCCCTTGAATTAAAACACGGCTGTTTTCACTCTAGCCACTACAAATATTGATCAATCAAAACAAAACTTGGTCAGAATGTTGGTGCTGATAAGATCTTGCCTGAGTGCAATTTTCAGTTTGATCTGAATATTATGTCTTGAGTTATGTGCCCTTGAAATTGGCAAAACTACCATTTTTGACCTTATTTTTACTCAAACAACCATAAATATCCACCAATCAACATAAAACTTTCACATTATCTTACTGGCCATAAGATCTTGTGTTGGTGTAATTTTCAGCTTCATAGGAATCTTAAATCATGATTTATCTGCCCTTGAATTTGACAAAATTGTTGTTTTCGACTTTGATTTTACACTCTTTACACCCACAAATATTGAATAATCAGGTCAAAACTTAAACAAGATGTAGGTGAAGTTGGGATATTGCTTTAGTGTGATTCTTAGCTAGATAGGAATATAAAATCATCAGTTATATGCCTTTCAATTTGACAAAATTGCTAATTGTGACTTTTTTTTCACTCTAACAGCCAAACTCACTCTAATAAAGACTGTTGCAAAGCTTGGTAACTAATAGATCTTATATGAATGTATTTTCAGCTTTCTAGTTACTTTGTTATTGCTTTAAGAGCAACACATATTGAAAAATCTAGTGAAAACTTGTACTTGATATTACAAGAAATTCAGGTTTGACAGCCATTTGCATTATTAGTCCCCCACCGGTTACCGGTTGGGGGACTATAGGTTTGCTCGATTCCGTCTGTCCGTCCGTCCGTCCGT
Organism: Fragum sueziense; assembly: GCA_963680895.1. Classification (NCBI taxonomy): domain Eukaryota; kingdom Metazoa; phylum Mollusca; class Bivalvia; order Cardiida; family Cardiidae; genus Fragum; species Fragum sueziense. The sequence goes on from OY804599.1 coordinate 43,694,224, forward strand.
CTGTCCGTCCGTCCGTCTGTCCGTCACACTTTTGTCCGGGCTATATCTTCTAAACCATATGTGCTAACAACTTCAAACTTGGTACACTTATACATCTCATTGAGGAGAAGTGTCATGTTCAAGAACCATAACTCTGCCACGCCCACTTTTTGAGTTATTGCCCTTTGTTGTTTTTACCCTTACATTCTTGTCCGGAATATATCTCCTAAACTATGTGTGCTAGCAACTTCAAACTTGGTACACTTATAGATCTCATTAAAGAGAAGTGTCATGTTCAAGAACCATAACTCTGCCACGCCCACTTTTTGAGTTATTGCCCTTTGTTGTTTTTACCCTCACATTCTTGTCCGGAACATATCTCCTAAACTATGTGTGCTAGCAACTTCAAACTTTGTACACTTATAGATCTCATTAAGAAGAAGTGTCATGTTCAAGAACCATAACTCTGCCACACCCACTTTTTGAGTTATTGCCCTTTGTTGTTTTTACCCTTACATTCTTGTCTGGAACATATCTCCCAAACTATAAGTGCTAGCAACTTCAAACTTTGTACACTTATAGATATCATTGAGGAGAAGTGTCATGTTCAAGAACCGTTACTCTGCCACACCCACTTTTTAGCTCACCTGAGCACGATAGTGCTCATGGTGAGGTATTGTGATACCGCTGTGTCCGTCGTCCGGCGTCCGTCGTGCGTCGTGCGTCGTCTGTCGTCCGTCAACCTTTGGCTTGTGTGCACTCTAGAGGCCACATTTTTTGGCCAATCAACCTGAAATTTGCTCAGAATGATTGTCTTGATGAAATTTCGGACAAGTTCGAAATTGGGTCATCTGGGGTCAAAAACTAGGTCACGGGGTCAAATCTTAGAAAAACCTTGTGTGCACTCTAGAGGCCACATTTTTTGCCCAATCAACCTGAAATTTGCTCAGAATGATTGTCTTGATAAAATCTTGGACAAGTTCGAAATTGGGTCATCTGGGGTCAAAAACTAGGTCACGGGGTCAAATCTTAGAAAAACCTTGTGTGCACTCTAGAGGCCACATTTTTTGACCAATCAACCTGAAATTTGCTCAGAATGATTGTTTTGATGAAATCTCGGACTACTTTGAAATTGGGTCATCTGGGGTCAAAACCTAGGTCACGGGGTCAAATCTTAGAAAAACCTTATGTGCACTCTAGAGGCCACATTTTTTGCCCAATCAACCTGAAAATTGATCAGAATAATGGTCTTGATAAATTCTCAGACAAGTTTGAAATTTGGTTATCTGGGGTCAAAAACTAGGTCACAGGGTCAAATCTTAGAAAAACCTTGTGTGCACTCTAGAGGCCACATTTTTTGCCCAATCAACCTGGAATTTGCTCAGAATGATTGTTTTGTTGAAATCTCGTACCACTTTGAAATTGGGTCATCTGGGGTCAAAAACTAGGTCACAGGGTCAAATCTTAGAAAAACCTTGTGTGCACTCTAGAGGCCACATTTTTTGCCCAATCAACCTGAAAATTGATCAGAATGTTTGTCTTGATCAATTCTCGGACAAGATCGAAATTGGGTCATCTGGGGTCATAAACTAGGTCATGAGGTAAAATCTTTGTAAAACCTTGTGTGCACTCTAGAGGCCACATTTTTGCCCAATCATTCGGCATTCAACCTGAAAATTGATCAGAATGATTGTCTTGATCAATTCTAGGTCATGAGGTCAAATCTTAGTTAAACCTTGTGTGCACCCTAGAGGTCACATTTTTGTCCAATCAACCTGAAAATTGGTATACAAAAAGTTATATTATATCAGGTGAGCGCTTCAGGGCCAATGGCCCTCTTGTTAAGTTATTGCCCTTTGTTGTTTTTACCCTTACATTCTTGTCCGGAACATATCTCCTAAACTGTGTGTGCTAGCAACTTCGAACTTTGTACACTTATAGATCTCATTGAGGAGAAGTGTCATGTTTAAGAACCATAACTCTGCCACGCCTACTTTTTGAGTTATTGCCCTTTGTTGTTTTTAGCCTTATATTCTTGTCCGGATCATATCTCCTAAACTATAAGTACTAGCAACTTCAAACTTGGTACACTTATAGATCTTATTTTGGACAAGTGTCATGTACAAGAACTGTTATTCTGCCACGCCCACTTTTTGAGTTATTGCCCTTTGTTGTTTTTACCCTTGCATTTTTGTCTGGAATATATCTCCTAAATCATAAGTGCTAGCAACTTCAAACTTTGTACACTGATAGATCTTATTGAGGACAAGTGTCATGTACAAGAACTGTTACTCTGCCATGTCCACTTTTTGAGTTATTGCCCTTTGTTGTTTTTAGTCTTACATTCTTGTCCGGATTATATCTCCTAAACTAAAAGTGCTAGCAACTTCAAATTTTGTACACTTACAGATCTCATTGAGGACAAGTGTCATGTACAAGAACTGTTACTCTGCAACACCCACTTTTTGAGTTATTGCCCTTTGTTGTTTTTACTTTTACATTTTTGTTCGGAACATATCTTCTAAACTATAAACCCTAGCAACTTCAAACTTGCTACACTTATAGATATCATTGAGGACAAGTGTCATGTACAAGAACTGTCACTCTGCCATGTCCACTTTTTGAGTTATTGCCCTTTATTGTTTCTATCCTTACATTTTTGTCCCGAACTTATTTCCTAAACCATAAGCCCTAGCAACTTCAAACTATGTACACTGGTAGATCTCATTGAGAAGAAGTGTAATGCAGAAGAACTGTTACTCTACCACATCCACTTTTTTAGTTATTGTCCGTTGTTGTTTTTTATCCTTACATTTTTGTCTGGACCATATCTCCTGAGCCATCAGTGCTAGCAACTTCAAACTTGGTACACTTTACTTATAGATCTCATTGAGGACAAGTGGCATGTACAAGAATCATTCTTCTCCGCCCACCTTTGGAGTTATTGCCCTTGGTTGTTTTTACCCTTATATTTTTGTTAGGGACATTTTGTCCAAAACCTAATGTGCTAGCAACTTCAAATTTTGTATACAGTTATAGATCTAGTAAGTAGGAGATATATTATAAGAAAGGTTTTTTTGTTATCCGGTGGGGGACTCCTGTATTGCATCGCAATCCGACATGCACTTGTTTTTAGAAAAGGGTTTTTCCTGAATCTATTTTTAGCTCAAAATCTATTTTTAGAAATATGAAATATTTTGGAGTAATCAATGTTCTGTTAATCTAGATCTGCTGGGAAGAAGGAAAATTTTAATTGCTTGTGACATCCTGAGCTAGAATGTTCTCCCATTTTCTTTTACCCTTTCTCAAATGGCAAACATGTAATTTTACTTTCTTTGCTTCAAGAACCACACATTTTGAACAATCTAGTTTTGTTACTTTCTTTTAGCTCTATGAAAGAGAAGCATTGAACAATCTAATCAAAACTTGGATTAAATATTACATGAAATTCAGGCCTGTGGAGCGACTCAAGACCTTCAGGTCTTCTAGTTTATATTAAACCACAAGAAATTCAGGCCTGTGGAGCAACTTGAGACCTTCAGGTCTTTCTAGTTTCGAGAAACCGGGGCCAGGTCTTGTTTGGGACAGTGTAAAAGCTGGATTTACACAATTCTTGAAGCAAAACAGCCAAGTCAAATATTCTGATAATGGAACTAGTATTGGCATTGATGTGGTACCAGCCTGGCCCTAGGTACTGTACCATGTGGCAATGTTTAATGTTTTGGTGGTCCAGGGGTATTATCCTTTGTCCTTGTATGTCCTTTTGGTTCCGTTGGTGGCTAGAAAGTGAGAATCAATATTTCAAGGTTATGGGTTCGATTATGGGGATGATCCAGGTAAACTTAGTTTGTGGTTTTAGTAATATCCCGTTAAAATCCAAAATTTCCAATTGGGGGGGACATGTTACCCAGGAGGGAGAACACGTTACCCAGGGTCATTACCCTGGGTAACGTGTCCCCGGGGACATGTTACCTCTGGGTAACACCCAGGGGACACATTACCCTGGGTTACCGGTATTTCAAAGGGGTTCGAGGGTTAAGGCTTTGGACTTGTAATCTAATTTTCATTCGGAGATGGATGATAGAATTCATTGTTTTGTAAATATATTGCTGCTTTTCAACAAAAACCTCATATCTGCAGCTTAAAACAAGCTGCAGGTACGAGATTTTCTATGAAAAGTGATGATATCCTGCTTTAGTTTGGCTTTGTTGTGCTGCAGGACACTTAGAATGATCCTATTTCTAATATATGCTGTAATACCCTTGTTATAATGTCAAATCATTTTGTGCTTTTCATTTCCCACAATGTTATTTAATACAGTGTTTGATACATTATGTTATATAGAACAGAAGTCTAAACCTTGGTTAGCAGGTAATTAAATGTAAATGGGAATGAATTAATATTTTTTATGACAGAAAATTAATACATGTACATGGAATCACATCTTGTAGTCCATGAGCCAGACACTTTTTTGGTACCACTCGGAGGGAGTAATTCTTATTGCACTTTCTGAACAGCTTGATATATGCAGTTAACTAATTGATATGATAGCAGTCTGAAATTGGTAGCTTATGCTGAGAAAATCGCCGTTTTCTTAACCTACCCCATTTTCACATGTCCACAAATGGGACAGTAGGTGCGATTTCTTTTGGAAGTGTGTGATATATCAAAAGGCTTGTCGTGATTATTTTCTCTGCCAAAATATTCTTAAAACACTATTTTTGAGTACTATTTAATCGGTTCCCAGGTTTGAGGCCTCTGTAGGCTGTGAAATAGAAGATAATTTGTCGGCCCCTACACCGAACGAAATGCACACTTTTTTCAAGTGAATTTTTCAATTCTTTGAAGCAGAAATGCAAGTGGCTACATATTTTTACACTTAAATATATTTTCAAATGCGTATTCATCGATTCAGGTCAATTTCGTGACACAAAACACTCGGAAAAAGCTGTATAAGGCAAAAACATTTGGTCGATTCGGACCCTGAAATGTTCGTACCTAAAAACTAAAACGCATATTATGAGTGTTTTAAGGCTTCTAGCTGTTGCTAATCTATCGACAGCACTGTGTTTTTATCCAAAACAATTGGATTACCTCTTATGTGACTATTTCATGCATATATATGTTAGATGAATATGAAATGGAGAATTTTACGTTAGGCCTACTGAAAGAATGCTGAACTCAATAGCATTTTCACCTTTAAAAATAATGAAGGGCCTAATATGTTCAGTTGAATGCCCAATCAATACAAATTAGAAAATAATTACTGGAAATATATACAAGTGGACAGTATTCGACGGTTCGTAACTAAATTGAATGACCAGATGAAAAAAATGAAACTACACTTTACGCAACAAAATATAGCCCAATGCCAATATACGATTATACGATATATATAATGTACATCATGTAGCAACCAAAGTAAAAAGAGAGTCCCCTATTCAATGATACAATGAATATACAAAATAATTTGCTGCTTTTGTCATATATAGTACAAAAACTCTCTTCGACGGATATATTGGTCTTCATATATATCCAATCATAACTCAATATAATACATATACAATATAATGTGTCAGGATACGGAAAAAAGGTCCCTTAAGGCTCTTGAACCAAATATGGTTACAAATCAGCCTGCGTATACACACAGTCTGATCAGGAACCATTGCTGTTCTCCACTACATCATTAATGACCTGTTGCAATTGTAATATATACCATGTAAAAAAAGTTTAGCAACACTGACTTTGTTAATTGAAAACATATATTTTCTGTGATATTTATTTCACCACCATTATATATATTTCAGCATATGCATTCACACACAACATTCAAAGGTTGCTTTGTGGAAACGTTAAATGCTCTCTGAGAAACAGTGTCTTAACGTAGGTGAGGGTGGTCAAACAAGAAAACACAATAAAATTCGATATCGGCTATGAGGTCATTTTTAGCAAGAACAGCATTGAAACGTTTTCTAATACACTTAAAAAGTTTGTACCCAGTATCAACATTCACTACTTTATCAAGAGACTGAACGTCATTCACGTCATAAGGATCACGTTCACGTCTTTCCCCAAATGCGCCATATGAGCTCTATTGGTGATAAATCAAACAGAATGGTGGTAATGGGAGAAAATCAACGTTGCTTACGCTTACAGCATTCAGGACTCTATGCCAGTAAGGTCTGGTACGTTCATGGTGTAGCGTCAGGGAAATTACAACGTATAGCCAACGTCTACTAACCCTTCGTCTGTGGAGACGATCATGGATGGTAAATGAGGATACTCTATTTTGGTATTACTGTTGAAGCCACTCAAAGTTTTGGTGAGAATATGGAACATCTTTGCCTTGACGTTACGAAATTATGACGGTCATCGTCTCGTGGCGTCTTCCTCCGATATCCTTGACCGGGACTATCTCAAACCACAAACAATGGCTCATATAGCATCCTCAAACAGTTACTCATGCTTTGAGACTCGTAAAATTTAAAAAGACATCTTTATCGCCGGTTCCGCCACGTAGGAACACATTAGCGACATAACGTCCTTCTGACGTAAGTCCACGACGTAGTCAAACAGCGTTGCAGAAAAGTCTTTTTAGTGGCCTTTTTCATTCTGGGCAAAGACGAGTATGTTCACACCTAAAAGTTTTCTAGAATTATGCTCCATAAACATGAATACCATGACAGACATGAAAACCGGAAATGCGCACCTGGAGTGCGAGACGCACGCGATGGCGGTATAAAATTCATTTGTTTGTGTTTTCTAGCTATAATCTATCGTGTAAACGTTTGATTTTATGTTAAAACAAAAATATTTTGGCTACTAAAGATATTTACATTTTGTTGCTAAACTTTTTTTACTATGTATAGCAGCATGGATGTCTGCCTGTCTATACTGAAAGCATGCACTGATCTTGAAATGTGACTGACTCAAATGCTATAAGGGACCCTTTTCCAGATTCGAGCTCATTTATGTACGTTTGAGAGAATACATTTGTTTCTGCTATTGAGTGGGATTATGGCATTCTCATTTCCTAAACCTAGTTTGTATAAACTATGATGATTAGACAAAGATTATTTATGCAAAAAAATGATAATCAAAGTGTACGGAGGGAACTTATTTCTATGTTGAAATAGAAATTAAATACATGTAGTACTTTTGCAATTTTATTTCGTTATTGCAGTGTCCATGAATGAATGCACCCCCTGGCCTCCTAAAAGACAAATTCTATATGTATTTCGACAGCGAAGTCCGTAGATGTACATTGCATCCTTGCAGAATAGATATATCAAAAACAATATAATTTTATAAGCCAGGTGATTGTATAACATGTATGTAGTCCTTTTCCCATTTCCAAGTCTCCTTGTCTGTATGTACGTATTGTTACTACAGTTGCAATAGCAATATTTCTAAAATTTCTGCTACATATAATCATATATACATGTGCTGATTCTGGTATTCGTGATTTTGATTCAGTCAATGGTTCCTGACATAACTGTTGTTAGTGTAATGCTTTTTGTCACTTAAAATCACTTTAGGTAATATGTGTCCAGCTCACTAGGAGAAATGATAACATATAGATAAAGATATGCTTATATACTAATAATCATTTGACAGAGATTTAAACTTCTGTCGAACATATGCATTAAAATGTGAATCAGATGTATATGTGTTCTAGTTTATTTGGCATGAATCATAACAAAATGCATTATGATACATACTCAAATGGTTGGGTAAATCTTTGTTTTCATTTTGTAAGAGTCTGAATTGATTGAAGTTGTGGTAACAAAAGCAAAAACGGCACCCCTGTCTTTATAATTACAGTGGCGTAATTTTTAATTAAACATATCTCATTCACCCTCTCTTTTAGACAAATGCAAACGTTTCATAGAATCTGCGTTTTGAGCAACAGATTCATCAGATCAATATAAAATGAAAACTCGATTTAGTAATCCTCTAAATAATTACCATACCTTGTCACTACTGGTGTGACTTTCATCTGTGTAGGAGAGAATGCAAGTTTGTGGTTGTTTAGCGGTTTCGTTTATGATCCCATGTTTCAAAACAAGTCGTTTATGAGGGCATATAAAAGGTTTGTGATTCTCACACCTGCTGTATTTTTCATATAATATTCCCGTAGCCTTTTTTCAACCCCACACACTCCTTCCACCTTGTTAACAGTTGACTGATATCCGATGTTTAGGAATCAACGTCTTGTTACCCTAATCAGTCTCCTCGGCAGCAGTCAATTAATCTTCTTAACTGTCTCAGTCTCACTGGAATTCCCTTTCCCAATATAAAATTGTTGCAAAAGAAGGGGTTGACTCCCCATAAACTTAGGCAATCTTGTTTAGCACTTCAAGCCTCTAGGACTAGAAACATTACCATGTTCTTAGTATTATCCATTTTGGCCAATAAAACTGGGAGGGGTAAGTCGGTTTAAAAGTTTCGGACAAGCTCGTAGCAGCTAGCCATATTATTCTACATGCAAAGTGTATTTAAAACACTCATTTACACGAAGGTGTAAAAACCTTTACTACCTCAAAGGAGTAAATACCAGAAGTCAAAACTATTTTGATATCACCCCATACATGGTATGTTAATGAAATACCTGAACTTGACTAGTTACGAAAATGTACTAGCGTACTTTAAAGTGCCGAACAAATTCGTTGTCTACATAACTTTATAATTTCGAAATTGTCATTCTCGTGGGTAATTGGACTTATACCAACTGGTGATATATGACATTCTTCAACGACACAAATCACATTTTGCTTATGATTCAGTAATGATGTTTTTATCTGACTATGATTAAAATACTACAATTTGTTTGTAAGTTTATAATGTCCGTAATGCGGAGAAATTAAATTTCATTTCTGCTCCAACAGTTCGCATTTCCATCACCGCTTTATAGATCTTTTTTGTAAACATTAACACCTAAATCATTGAAAAAAATATTGATGCCAATTAGAATAGGTACTTAATTTATCAATGAACAGAGCAAAATAACTTTGGATCGTTTAAAAATGTTTTTTATTTTGTCTGTCTAAAGCACCAACTGACAAATTTGGTGACGACTTCGATACATGGAAAATCTCTACCTCTGATTGACCATATTTTTTCATATATTCATAACCGAGACCACTTTTATCGTGATTCAATTCTCTCTCTTATTTGCATATTTACAATAAATGAATCACAGGCTTGAACAATTTAATAAATGACTAATCTCCATAACTATTAAGTGCTCAAAAATCACCAAACACATTTCCCTGTTATGTATACTAGACAGCATTCTTACATTTTTCTTTATATCAACATGTCTGCATTTCTTCATTTGAAATACCAATATTGCTGTAAGGCTAAATGCTAGTGTGATTTCGATTGTTCGATTATAATTGTGGCCTTGTCCATGACAGTTCCAAGCTTTGGATGCAAGTTGATTAATATCAAGTCGTAAGTCTTGCATTATGTTGTAATTGCAGTTCAACACATCTGTTTTGGTGCCTAAATACTTACATTTGCATATATTACTCTCTTTGTGTAATCATTGTTTACTTCGCATCAATAAATTGTGACTGTCTATGTACATTGTATACCAGTCCATGTAGTGATTCTTTCTTCCTTTCTAGCCCATTTTACTTACAGTGTGCATCATTCACGAAAGATTCCAACTGAACTTTGCTATGTTGATTTGACATTGGAATTACAGTTTTTCTTTTTTCAGAAACGTAGTGTGAGTTTTTTCAACAGCTTTTGTATCGATGTAATCAGTTTTATCTCTAGTCTCATCGTTTATTTAACACTTTGCTTTATTTTCACTCGTAAATATTTCTTTTGTGCTGCATTATATCTTGTATTCTAAAAGTCTATACTGCTGTAGTGATATGTCCACGCTACAGAGTATAGTGCACTAAAGTGAACCCGGGACAACTGCATCTTCGTCCGTTAGTTGAGCGTCTTAAGAAAACATAGCCGAAGTATGGTCATTACATATTCAGATATCCTTGTTTAATGGTAATTCTGTTGCACAACAACGCTTTTAATACATTTACCATGTATTTAATTCTTGCTATGCCTCTAATTATAGATTAGTTTCATGACAGTTTTGCTGAAAATACCTCCTTTTTATAACATTTCTATCCGTACACACGAAAAGCGATAGCATTGTAGTTAACTACACATGTTTCTTAATATGTTGTATACATAAACAATGCTTTGAGTACTTTTTCCCGGAATGCATGTTTCATTTGCAATCCAGGTGATTGCATTAAGTAATTTATACATAGAAAGAATTTATATAGGAAACACCAGATTTGCATGTCAGTGTTAACACCAGAAGTCCTCATAATTGTCTTTAAAAGCAGGCCAATAACCTTCAATTTTTGTTTACATTGTGCAAATGTATGCGAACAAAAGGCAAAAGACGAAGGTGTGCACTCTAGAGGGGCTCTTTATTTGTAAAGGATGTCTTATTCACTTGAAAATCCACATTGGGTTTCAGGAAAGAAATATTATACATTATATAACAGTATTGATAACTTGTCTTTCTTCACGAATCAACACCACATGGAAAAACGTTACTCTTCAATGCTTTATGGGTGTACATTTGTCTGGAAATGAATTCTAATAACCGTCTGACAGTAGAATAACATTAAAACAATAAAACAATGACTTTGTGTCATCCTCTCGAACCAGAAACATAAATACAGTATATCCGGCTTTTAACCCTCGCCCCTTTTTTATCTTGTGAGAAATTAGCTTCTCTGCGTACACTTTCGAACCAGGCCTAGTTTTCTTCATGTTAATCATCATAGAAGTGTTTATAAGCATTATTCATTTGAATTATTCGTAGTTCGAGTTAGTTTTACATTTAAAAATGAATGAAAATGTAAATGATAAGCATTTATGCTTATTTGACTTTCTGGTAGTATAATGAGCGACAATAAAGTCGGCATTGCTATCCATGCTAGTTTGTTTTATGTATATTTATTTAGTATCACCTGATATCAAAGTACTAATTACAGTTCATTTACATCAGAAAGCAGACTTTATGTGTCTACAAACACTATAATTTTCATTTTTTCTTGTAATTCGTATCATCTATGGATAGTTCTCTGTGTACACTAAAATCATCCTACAGATGACATTTCAGACTAACACAAAACCTTACAATATGCTACTCTGTACTGTATCTCGATTATGAATAAAGACTTTTGTATTTGAATGAGTTTAAGGGTTGGAAAAATGTATGTGTTGTTTCACTAGAAAACCAATGAAATTTTTGTGTGTAAAGGGTACCCTTGAAAAGAAGCGTTTTTCGGGGCATAAGCTACCAATCTGAGATTGCTATCATACTGAAACATGAAGTATAGATATCAGACTAATCAAAAAGTGCAAAAAGAATTACTCCCTCCGAGTGGTACCAATCGGCCAAAATTCGGGTCCTGGCTCATGGACTATTGTACTTGTTTCTTTCATACATTGAAATCGTATGTTACAAGATTTGCACTAAATTATATTGAAAAAATATCACAGCCTGCATGTTACTCTCTTAAAACAGAGCACATTATCTCTTCATTACATTTTGATAGAATGATACTCTGTTCTCACGGGGTCATTTCACGTCTAATCTCGGGGCCTTTGCGGAATTTCGTTATCCATTCGTTGGCTTAAACAACAAAAGATTTGAATAATCTGATACAAATTTTCATTGGCTGACGCTTCAAATTACTGGCTTCAGCCAAAAATAGAAGCGACGTAATGTATATGTATTCATACAAGATAAAACTGAATGATTTTGATTTGATAATTCAAAAATTACTGGCTTCAGCCAAAAATAGAAGCGATGTTATGAATATGTAATGATTATACAAGATAAAACTGAATGATTTTGATTCGATTATTCAAATGATGTGCTATTATTAGATTATGACGACCAAATAGACTGTTGGTGTATCAAAAACTGCAGGGGTCACATTTGATGGTTTAACCCATTACAACTCAGCCAGCATCAAGGGTGAATTGTTTTGAACAAACAGATGTTGATAAGAATTATTGGTTTTTTACCCTTTCTGCACCTGATCTTAAAACAACTGTAAAAAAGATGCATAATTGATTATTTTACACATTTTTGATATATGTAAAGTTTTTAGAGAATTTAAATACCTTTTCAATGATATAACTTTGAAGCAGATGAAATAAGCCCCTTTAACAAAAAATGATTTTGAAGAACAGTACCCTTTCATGTTTGTTGTTTAATTTTATTTTTCTTCAAACAGAAATAAAACAACTATTTTAAATATTTTTAAGATTTTTTTTTGTTATTTTAAGGAAATATAATATTAAGGAAATGAATGATGTAAAAATATTTTAATTAGATGTATTTCCATAGTAATTTTCAAGCAAGTTTGAAAAAGTTATCAGACCCCAGTCATGTTTACTTGCAAATTAGTCTTTTTTTTAAAGAACAAAGTGCATATTTTTTTAATGGTCTTAAAAGCTAATAAATCAAACTTACTAATCATATAAAAGAAAAGTTTAAATTTAAAAGGATTGCCATACTTTTCCAATGTTGAAAATGACAGGAGTTAAAAAGAGTTACTGTTTGTTCAAGACAAAGGAGTTAAAAGGAGTCACTGTGTGGTAATGGGTTAATCAATAGACTTCGGCTTTGGAGAGTACCTGCATGTATGCTTGTCTGTAAGGCTGACTAACAATTAATGAGAGATGAAAATTATAATGAATATACATAATGAATGCTTATAAAATATATGTACTATATTTACAATTAGCTTTATGTACATGTATATAAAATTACTAATTATGAGGTGAAAAATTATTAAGTATACTATAGTTCTTACCTATATTGAAAGGTCAGTCAAGGGTTTGAATCTTGCAATCACCAGAAATGTCATAAAATTATCAATCAAAATTACAAAATTTTCACATTGTCTCCAATTTCTTTCTGTTATATCCAAATGGGTATGAAATTGTTGGTAGTTAATAAGTTTACAAAATGGTTTCTTGACCAAATTGCAGCATTCAAACCCATGGTTTATTTGTTGGTCCCATATGTAACCACCTGGTATAATGAGCCTTGATTTGGAATGAAAGGACTTTTATGGCATTTAATGAAGCCAGCAGAGAGTCAGATCAACATACGCATATATGCAAAGCGTGATAAAAACCTTTAAACTATTAAAATATCTTTATTTTTAGCAACTATTGTGGAGCAGAATGGATCCTGATCAGACTGTGCAGAATTATCTGTATCCATGGATGTCTAAAATGCCAAAAGGGCCCTTTTTTCCAGATCCTGGCTCAAATCTATGTCATTAACCCATTACCAGGTGGCAAAATTTCAGACTTGTCCAAACTCAAAGATGTGGCTAAAGACAATTTCAAGTGTCCGAAACTGTACATATTTTGGTCTGTTTCTGTGAAAAACATTGTCGGGAATGAGAAATTGCTTGTCACAAGCAATTTATTCATTTTCGACTATGCTTTCCAAAGCCATTATCATGTTTCGAGTCAGAGTCATTGCACGGGAATGGGTTAACCCATTACTGCACAGTGACGCCTTTTGACTCCCTCATATAAAAAGGCTTGGGAAAACAATGTAGAAAATTAAGAAATTGCTTGTGACAAGCAATTTCTTCATTTTCCACAATGTTTTCTAACCCAAAATGCAAAGATTTTTTTAAATTTCATTAATTTGAAATTGTCGTCTGCAACACCTTTCAAATTGGAACTGTCCAAAATTTTGTCGTCTGGTAATGGGTTAAACATCCAGTGTGAATAACATTTGTCATGTTTGAGCTTTTTGTGATCTTTGTGCTGCTATTTAACACAGATTTCCCGTTTGGAACGGACACCCCAGATGGGTATGATAGTAGTACTATGAAAATTCTAGGTATGAGATTCAAACTTGTAACCAGAGAGACCAGGTTGCACTTCACCAACCATTTGTATGTACCAAAGCTACCAATGTACTTTCAAAATTGGCTTCTGTCCACAAAATATACATGTATGTGTCACACTTCTTATGCATTCACTTTGTTATTTTGCAGATTACAGGATTAATGTTAAACGCTTTTCTTGATTTGCACAATTCAAATTATACAAAGGCTAGTTGCAAAAATAAGTGAACATAGGGGTTAAGTATTTATTTATTTATTTCTTTAAGCCAGTGTCAACTGATACTTAAGGCCATTTTTCTGCAAATGTGACAGAAATTGGCTGTGATAATCTTAAATTAATACTGTACGTTTGATTATGGAAGAGGAAGCGGCCATATAGTCAGGGCACGAATTCAGAAAAGTTATCACCCTAAGGCATTTTGTGAAGAAAAGGGTTTGAGATCAGTTCTAGGGGTAATTTGGTATGCTGAATCCGAAAAACAATGTTGCCAAGCTGAAAAATGGCTTCTTCATCATCTAATTTGCATATTTTCAAAATGGCCGCCAAAACCTCAAATATGCAATAATAATGTTGTTTTTAGGTCACCTGACCAAAGGTCATGGTGACCTATTGCGACCGTGTTTCGTCCGTCGTCGTGCGTCGTCCGTCGTGCGCCGTGCGTTAACTTTTAACATTTTCGACTTCTTCTTGAGAACCATTGGACGGATTGCAACCAAACTTGGCAGGGAGCATCCCCATGGGAAGCCGCTTCAGATTTGTACGAATCATGGAGTTATCTCCCTTTGGGGCCCCATAAGGGGCCAAAAAGGGGTTAAATAGGGTACATCTTAAAAAATCTTCTTCTCATGAACCGGTTGTTGGATTTGATTCACATTTGATATTTAGAGTCTTTAGGGCAAGGACAACAAAGTTTGTACAAGACAAAAAAATCCGTCGAGAAATGGCCGTGCTGGGGATGGGGGATGGGAAGGGGGGTCGCGTTATTAGTTAACTTAACATTTTCGACTTCTTATTAAGAACCATTGGACAGATTTCAACCAAACTTGGCAGGAAGCATCCTAATAGGAAGCCTCTTCAGATTTTGTACAAATCATGGAGTTATCTCCTTTTTGGGGTCCCATAAAGGGCCAAAAAGGGGGTAAATTGGGTACATCTTACATCGTACATCTTGTTGCATTGGATACATATTTGGAAGTTAAAGTCTTTAGGGCAAGGACTACAAAGTTTTGTACAAGAGAAAAAAATCTGTCAATAAATGGTCGTGCTGCGGATGGGGGATGGGAGTGGTTCGCGTTATTTCTTAACTGAACATTTTCTACTTCTTTTTGAGAACCATTGGACAGATTTCTACCAGACTTGGCAGGAAGCATCCCAATGGGAAGCCGCTTCAGATTTTTACAAATCATGGAGTTATCTCCCTTTGGGGCCCCAAAAGGGGCCAAAAGGGGGTAAATAGGGTACATGTTAAGAAATGTTCTATTGTTGGATTGAATTCACATTTGGTATTTGAGTCTTTAAATAAGTTTATACAAGAAAAAAATAGACTGTCAAGAAATGGTGGTGCTGGGGGGGGGGGGGGGGGGTGCTTTTAGTTAACTTTTAACATTTTCCTTAAATGTTTCTGCTCATTTGATTCAGGTGACCGATAAGGCCCTCTGGGCCTCTTGTTTAATCATTTTTTGACATGTTATGTTCTAAAAATCCCACATTTCATGTTTACAGACTAAAACTAAATGGTTTACTAGGAGAACGAGGAACAGAAATGGCTCTTTTATCATCTAATTTGCATATTTTCAAAATGGCCGCCAAAAAATCAAATCTGCCATATAATATCAAAGTTTTTGGCATAATCTTAACCAAATTGCTGAGATATAATGCTATAAATTGTTTAAAACTAATGAGTAAATAATTCTAAAAGTAAATAGAACCTCTTTGGCACTATTTTTGATAATCTTTTACCGTATAACGGGCAATAAAACCCTTTTAAACATACAGAATATCACTTTCATGTTGCATTTTTTTTAAAATACACTGATAAAACACACAACTTTTGTCAACAGTACCATTTTAGATGTTTACATTTACAATTTGATTAACCCAAAAATCTTGGACAATTTAATTTTAGCCTACGTAGGATGATTTGTCATTTTCAAAATTATGCAAAGCTAAAATATTTTAACAAATCTTGGGTACTTATGACTCGATCGGAAAGAGCTCCGTAATCCCACTTGCATTATGGAAATTTTTTGTCTGAATTCATTGATACCAGGATTGACTTTATAACATAAAATGTCATAAGAGCTAAATACCGTACTTATTCCAATAAAGCCAATAACAAACCCTATATACGGTTTATAAAAGTGAATGTGTCCAATTTTCAGATAGGAAATTGTTGCGTTCATTTAATCTAACTGTAAGTGCTAGCGTATAACGATCCTGTACAAAATTAATTTTTTGTCGCTGTTGATTAGACATCTCCCTTTCTATTTAATGGGGTCATGCTAGATATTTCAGGCATCAGAACAACATGGGAACATTTACAGTTTGCTAAGAGGTATGCACATTATATTTTCTGTGCCAAAAAAGGATTATATCGTTGGTACTAAGATTTTCATCGAGGATCAGTTTCTTGTAAACGTTATTAGAAACTAACAATGCTGTAAGTAAAGTTAAATACAAACATTATTTAGAACTAAATATATTTGATGCGAATTTTTATCATACAGTAAGTATCTACATATACAGGTTGACCAATCCATACGATATTTTTTATATAAGATATATTTTACCTGTTTTTTTATGTTTGACTAGCATGGGGCCCCTGCTAGGACGCCGAACAGTTGTCTAGAAACACACATGAAAAAAATGACAACTACACTGATCTCAAGGAGTATTAAAATGAAACTTTTGAATAGAAGATGTAAGTCAGATGTCTTCATCAGAAATAACGTAGGCGATGTCAACAAACACAACATTTTTGATACATGCAGATTATGAGGTTATTTAACATGTCTTTGTACAATACCGAATTCTATTGGATGAATACTTTGCAGAACGAGGCTATATTTGGACGAGCCGATAGGCGAGTCTAAATATAGACTTGTTCTGCAAAGTATGAATCCAATAGAATTCGGTATTGTACAAAGACATGTTAAATGACCTCTTTATTTCACATCATTTTTTTTCACACAAAACATGACAAAGATTAATTTTGTATAAAAATTAAGATCTAGATCTAATTACTTTTAAATAGAATTCCAACGTGAAATAAAAAAGGAAGAAAAACAACATAGGCCTATGTCATGAAAAAATGTATGCTTCATGTACAATTCTAACACTGTGAAATATACATGGCATATGACATTTAATCTATTTTTATCGATTTATGTTTGTCTCAAAAGATTGAATAGACCGTCATATGATAGTGTGAAATATACATGAAATTTGTCGTATAAACTATCTATCATGTCCTGCGTAAATCAACAATGAAAACATTGACAGAAGAGGAGAAATTGCTGATAAACGGCTTATCTCCTTTTCTCTTAGAAATTTTTTGTCAAGCCTTTAATGGATATCAAATCCAGATCTTGTTTGGGAAAGGGTTAAGTGTGATTTGTGTCATTGCTGCAAATTAAATGCGCTACAATTCAGAAATGTTTTGAAATGAAAATAATCTCTTTAATGATGTTTAAAATCATTTTCTCCTTTTGTCTTAATGTATTACCAAGTTTTTTTTCACAGAATTTAATCTGTCTTGTTTAGGAAAGTGTTTTCAAAATATCATGTTGAAACAAACATTCAACCCCAATGCACATTTGCTCTACTCTACCAAGGGAGATTACTCTTCGATGCAAATATGGATTTTTTGTATCGCAGCCTCGCTTTGAAAAAAAATCCATATTTGTACGGTTCAATCGATATTTGTAGGGTTCAAATGAGTGCAATACATATTTGGAGGGTTCAACCGGTGCATCGTACAAATATCGATTTGGCCGCTTTGGAGTATCGAGAATCCCGTGCGTTCACGCATTTATCTCGTGCGTACAATACGGCTCTAGGTATTGTATACTCACGTGGTTCGAATGGGACGATTTCATTGGTTTACTAATGTAGGGTGTGAAATAAAAGTTGCTTATTGTATTTCTAAGAATACTAAAAGCGCATCTTAAAACTTCCCACATTAAATACATTTTGCAAATCTTTGGTCAGCAACGAAGTGCAGCAATATCAAAGAAATTGAACAGAATATTTGTATTCAGTACAATAGCATCATATGAAATATACCTAACGTTCGTTTCCAAAAATGTCATTACAATATTTCATTCCGTGTAACATATCTGATTTTTACGTCACTCGGAATAAATTTTCTTAACAGATGGAGCTGGATATTGAGACTTAGTGTACCTATTTGAGATTATTCATACATGAGAACCGATGAAATGACGTAAACATATGATGAATATGAGTTAATACTTGAACATAAGCTTCAGACCGTATTCTTCAAACTGATTATATGACAAAGCAAACTAGACATGTCAGCATTTGATTCCTTCATGTCTGTGAGGCTATCCATGTCTCTGTGCAGCATCAAGCGGAAAAACACTTCTCTATTCATAACCATTTCCTTCTTACTTGCCTTTCAGTTGAGGTTACCCTGTGTGAAGAAATGCTAAGTCTTGAAGACGCAAATGCCTCTGTCTAAGCCATTCTTATCAAAATATCTGGTATGGCAACCCTATTTGACCCTTCATTTTAAACTTGATGTATCAACTTAGAAAGCATGGAGGTGTACACCAAGAAATTCATATTTTATCTGTATGACAACCCATGGCAAATGATATGGCCCTTACCACGAGCATAGCTAAAAAGGGGGCTATCTTTTAAACAAATGTTTCATGTCTATCCTTCGACAGCGCACAACTTATGATAGGGGTTCTCGATGAAACTGTCACTAATTTAAATATTATTATTAAATAGATGATATAGTCCTAACAGTTTCGGATATATCTGCGATACTTCAATAAATAACATCAGAGACTATCTATACAGGGCTTACTGGTTCAAACCCATGGGTGTCAACATCATTTTTGACGTAGTGCAAAAAAGATTCAGTGACCAAAGGACGAATCGCTTACATATTATCTACATGTACGTGTGATAAGCAGCTATTGACTTTGATTGGATCTTGTACTTTACCTGTGCGAAAAATGTCAGGAACATAATGGAAATGTGCACCAGACACTGTAATCATACTGAAAATTTAACCCAATTCAATCATTAACGTTTATGTGCTGTGCATTTGTTGACTAGAAAATCTGTATTATATAGTATATTAGTGACTATATCCAAATTCTAGTCTTCTCTTTGTCGTAGTTAGATAAATAAGTTGTCTCTTTGAAATATTGTCAAAATAAACAACTAGTTTTTCCTCTGAAAAAAAATCAAGCTCAACGTGCCATAGTGAATTAAGTTTGCCACACTCAATTATTTTTTTGTAATTTAACAAAATTTGAAAACCTAGGATATTGGTACTTTTTTAATATTGTCCAATGCCTAAGTTGATTACCTGTTTAATATGAGTTCGATTTCAAATATACACGTTTTAATTTCTAAGGATATCAAAAATGTAAATTAAAATGATTTTAGTTACCATCTCTGAAGCAGTTTGGAATCACGAGTGTATGTATATGAAAGTGCAAAAAGTGGAATTTCCCACAAAATGAAATTTTCCATACTACACTGTATTTTATTACAATGAATACGGTAAACCGTTTTCCAAAATGGACACTGATTCATATTCTTAAGAATTAATTGTAGATATCTTGGCAACAATTTTGGATTTCAATATAAAGGATAAGATTTATCATTATTTTTGCAGAATTATGTGAAACATTATGTACATGGTTTTAAAATTGGCATGTTTGAGGTTTGCTAAAAGCTTAAATACGTGGTAAAAGGACTTGCGCTCAAAGTTGTGTTCTGTATCATATTTGCCTTTGAAACTTTACCTTTAATGCAAAACATTTTTAAAATAATATTTTGAATACTTTCACTGCATTTCATACGTGAAAATAAAATGTAGATAAATGTTATTGTTTAAATGCGATTTATTGCCATTTATATGGTAATTGCCAAAAATGAATATCATTTTTTTCTCATTTACGTGTTAAATCATTTATGTTTAGTCTTTAAACATGAAATGTGCGATATTTAGAACAAAAGATGTCGAAAAATGATAAATAACAACATTATTTTTGCATTTTTTAAAGTTTTGGCGGCCATTTTAAAAATATGCAAATTAGATGATGAAGGAGTCATTTTTCAGCTTGGCAACATTGTTTTTCGGATTCAGCATACCCAAATACCCCTAGAAATGATCTCAAACCCTTTTCTTCACGAAATGCCTATACCTTCAAAACTAAGCGACTTTTTCAAAATTTTGTCCTGACTAATAGCATAGTTGGTATCCCATCAGACTCGCTCATGATCCCCAGCCCCTGCTAACATCCTTTCTTACATTTGTCTCCCACCAATGGTTGATAATTTTAACCCTTTCCCAAACGGCAAAATTCTAGGGTGATCCACTTTAATAAATGCCACAAATGACAAAATGGAAGGTATTAAAGATACAATTTGTGTAAAATATGGCATAGAAAATATTGAGACAAAAGGAGAAACTGCTGGTTATCAGCAGTTTCTTCTTTTGTTTCAATGTTTTCCCAAACCTTTTTATGCTCCCCGAAAAAATTTCGGGAGAGCATATAGTCGCCACGCTGTCCGTCCGTCCGTGCGTCCATCCATGTGTCCGTCTGTGTGTCCGTCCGTCCACAGCCATATCTCCGCAACCATTGGACCAAATTCAATGAAACTTCACATGTGAACTCCCTGGGTCAATACCTAGGGACCCTTTTCTCCGTTTGTAAATTTGATGCTGCGTCATGGAAAAATGGGCCTTAGTGTAAAAATTAGTTTTTCTCTTATTTCTCTTCATCTAATGGGCAGAATTTAATGAAATTTTGTGCTCATGTAATAAATAGGATGTTCTAGACCATATTCTATAAATAATGTGTGTACAAAAAAGCTGTCATGGGAAAAGGGGGCTTCATGTATGATAGTTTTTACACTTATTCGGGGAGCATAATCCGTCTGTGACGGCTCTTGTTTATTACGGATGTCAAAAGCAGGTCTTGTTTGGGAAAGGGTTAAACCCATGTGGTGGAGCAGCTAGATGCTCTAAAAGGATGTTGTGTTAGTACTGGTGTGAGAAATAACAGGAACCCATGGTTAGGTGCTCTGACTGCCGCTATATGACCATAGCAGACGAAGGAGGTATCAAACCCCATTCAATCAACATAATTGAAAGCACTGATACCATGATTGCCCACGACCTGGAACTCAAGTTTGAGTTACGATTGCTAAAAACTTGGCCTTGTATCTTCAGTAAAATGAAAGATTATGAATGGTTGGTGGATAGAAGATACTCTGATTTGATGTAGTCTTAATTCTTACATGAACAGAAAAGAGGGGGCAATTGCTCTTTGAAATGCTAAATTTTATTTGATGCTGCCCTTTCCCAAACGACAAAATTTCAGGGTGCTCCAATTTGAAAGGTGTTGCAGACGACAAAATTAAGATTGAAAACCATTAGATTTGTGTAAAATAAAGCATAGAAAATATTTAGGCAAAAGAAGAAACTGCTGTTTATCAGCAGTTTCTTCTTTTGCCTCAATGTTTTCCCAATCCTATTCTATTAGGGGCGTCAAAACCAGGTCTTGTTTGGGAAAGGGTTTAGCCTTATAAAGTGGCAACTCTTTGGACTTGTTGCTACAATATTGGGTTTGGAATCGAAGTGTCTTTTTCAAAATTTCTCTTCCCCTTCTTATCTGTTTCTGTGTCTGTCTTTGAATAATAAAACTTTGTGTGTCAAATATTATAGAGCTAGATCTCTGTATGAAAAAATAGCATGTATATATGTGTGATAATTATTTTGGTTACAAGAATGCAGAAACAGGAAGTTGAAATTGATATCTCATTGAATTATTGTTTACCCATTTTAGATTCTTTGAATATTTCTGTACATAACCAACATTTTCTCCTTTTGTTTCAATATTTTCTGTGTTATATTGTACACATAATCCTTCTGAAACAATTTTCAATTTTTCAACTGCAGTAACTTTCAAATTCGAACAGTCTACACTTATCCCTTTATGAAAAAATGAGGTGTTATAAATTCTAAACTAGCTATTTTGTAGCTGTCATAGTTAATGCTAGAAATATTATACAGAGCAGTAGTCATAACTAACCATGCAGAAATAGATGTAACACATTGTCTTCTTAGATTAATCAAATATTGATAGTATTATAATAACGGCATACAAATGGTTTTGACCATATATCATTACTTTATCTCCATGAAATTTGAGTATACCCTTTTGTTTATATCATGAGTGAAATCAAACACACAAGAATTAAGGTATTCCATCCATCATTAGATGCCAAACTTTTGGGCCAATTTCACTTCTAACTTTGGTGTTTTTAGTGACAAAGTATATCGTCGCTGTAAATGCAAAACCTCGTATCTCGGTTTTGGAAAATTTTAAAGGGGAGGGAAAGAAGTGTAGTAACTTTTCCCAAACCGAAATGTCTTACTTGAAATTTGGACATATTGTTCTCAAATAATGTGTCAATAATACTGATCAGTCAAAATATCTCAAAACCTGCGAGAATCGTCTACACAGGGCACACAAGTTTGTACTTTGAAAATCACACCAATCGACATACGATTTACACCAACGATATTGACAAGGGTGTTCAGATTTTTAAAATCCAGATATCCTCATCAATCTCTTTTGCCAAGGTATACTCTGGAGTTGCACAAAGTATTAGGTATCTAATGATAAGTGTAATACCTTAATTGTTTTTAATCATCTATGTACTTTAATGTTTGTGGATATTGTGTATTGCATCAATGCATGGTATTTATCTTTATAATGGATTTGAATATGCCAGACATACTATTGATACAATAACTTTATTTTGAAAAAAAAATGTGCTGAATTCAATAATCATTTGTTACTTTCATAAGATTACAACAGTTTTGCTATTAGCGCAGAATTTGAATGACAAACATTATATTGAAACACTAAATGATGGAAACAACGATAACAACAAATCAGGGCAAGAAAACTGGTTTTAGAGCAAAGCTTCATGCAAAAGTTCTTTATTCTTATTTGTAATTTTGTAAGATAGAAGCTAACCCAACTTAACCCTTGCCCAAACAAGACCTAGTTTTGACGTCCCTAATAGAATTGGCTTGGGAAAACATTGAGACAAAAGAAGAAACTGCTGATAACCAGCAGTTTCTCCTTTTGTCTCAATATTTTCTTTGCTATATTGTACACAAATTCCCTCCTTCTTGGCATCAATTTTGTCGTCTAAAGCAGCTTTTAAATTGGAACACCCTAAAATTTTGTCGTTTGGGAAAGGGTTAAAGGATCATAAGTTCATAGTTCTTATGTATACCATATGCATTTGCCATAATTTTGTACTAATCCTTTAATTTAACTATATTTTAGGTTATGTTAAAAAATGTCATAACTAACAGCTTGAATAGGCTGTAGTTAGAACATTTTTATAGCATGATTATTGTTATGAAACCATAATGCATTTATGATATTGCTGCATTTACCTTTTAATCTTACCTTCTAAAGTATTTTTCAATAAATGTACAATGACCTTATATGGAATTTCTTCCTTATTTTACAGGCCAGTATGTTTGGTACATACTGTGTAAATACTG
Source organism: Fragum sueziense (assembly GCA_963680895.1). Taxonomy (NCBI): domain Eukaryota; kingdom Metazoa; phylum Mollusca; class Bivalvia; order Cardiida; family Cardiidae; genus Fragum; species Fragum sueziense. Next base: position 43,717,925 of record OY804599.1, read on the forward strand.
GATATTTGTGTGTTCTGGTATGTTATTGGTGATCTCCTTACAAGAAGTGGTCGTCTACAGAATTATCTACATGATTCTGTTTCTGGCATTTGTGCTAGTCTTCCAGGTAAGTGATGTGATGTAATTTTAAACAAAATGTGAAACTAATTTACATGATATGTGAAGGAAAGATGTAGAAATGTTATGGTTTGTTACTGGTTATTTGTTTACAAGAAATGGTTACTTACAGAACTATCCACAGTCACGGATTCGTTCCCTGGTCACGGCAAAAATCCTTTTAGGCAAAATTGTCTCCCACCATTGGTTGAATATCATTAACCTTTGTGGGTGAGCAGCTGGAATCTGGGTAAGAATGTTGTGGAAGTACTGGTATGAGAAATGAAAAAGGCATAAACCCCCAATCAATCGACAGAATTATCCACATGATAATGCTCTGATAAGTCATACTGGTACAGTGTAATGTTAAAAAACATGTAAATGTGATGTGAAAAAAATATGTATATGTAATGTGATAAAATGAAAATGTAACGTGAACAAAATGTAATTTGAAAAAAAAAAAAAAAAAAAAAAAAAAAAAAAATGTAAATGTAATGTGATAAATATACAAATGTAATGTAAAAAAAATATGTAAATGTAGTGCGAAAAATGTTATGTGAAAAAAATGTAAATATAATGTGAAAAAATGTGTAAATGTAATGTGAAAATATGTAAATGTAATGTGAAAAAAAAATATGTAATTGTAATGTGGAAAAAAAATTAAATGTAATATGACAAGAAAGAAAATGTAATATTAAAAAATGTGGAAATGTAAATTGAACAAAATGTGAAAATGTAATGTACAAAATGCTGAGGTGTAAAGTATGTAATTTGCAATCAGTTATTAGATCTAATTTTTTGTAACTATATTTTACATTTCAGTACTTCTATGCTTTCTGGAGATTGACTATGTTCCTATTCTGGTGGGTTGTGATTGTATACTCCATGTTAGTGTTGATAGTACTCTATACGTACCAGTTTGATAATGTGGCTCAATTCTGGATGAATTCTACACAACTTTCTAGTGACACGTAAGTCAAGTTTGGACAAGTTTTGTATTCTTATTTGCCAGGAGGGTCACATTATGTTGTTTAACCCTTTCTCAAACAAGACCTGGTTTTGACGCCCCTAATAGGAAAGACTGGAAAACATTGAAACAAAAGAAGAAACTGCTGATAACCAGCAGTTTCTCCGTTTGTATCAATATTTTCTAAGCCATATTTTACACATTTTCTATCTTTAATACCTGCCATTTTGTCATTTGTTGCAGTTTTTGAATTTGACCACCCCAAAATTTTGCCGTTTGGGAAAGGGTTAAGTGCAGGCCTTCTGTCTGTCTGTCAATTCTCCTACAGTTTCAATCTGAATTTAATCAAACTTGACACAATTAATTTCCATGATAATCAGCATTTCTCCTTCAATATTTCACCAAAATATTTATACCAAGACTGTCAAAACTTGGTCTTGCTTAGAAAAGGATAGCATGCAGAAATGAAATAATTTGCTGCATTTATCTGCAATAAAGCTGTCCAACAAATAATCATAAATAGCAAATGTCAATCTATTCCATGTTGGCATTATATCATCCTGTAATGGGATATGTTTGTTTTTGTAAACTGAATATCAATCATCCAAACTGTGAACATTAATAATAAATGTCTAATTCTTTTCCCATCAGGGAAATATCACTATTGATTAACAGATCTGCTGAACTGTCCCATTGGTCTTTCTCCAAAACAAATATGCCAACTGTCGTGCTTAAAGGTACATTCTGGAAATTATGAAAAGTATTGCCCCAAGTCGATTACTCTCTTATGAACAGAGCACATTATCTCTACATTCCATTTCGATAGAATGATGCTCTGTTCTCGCGGGGTCATTTCACGTCTAATCTCGGGGCCTTGGCGGGATTTCAGTATCCAATCGTTGGCGATACACAACAAACAATTCAAAAAGCTGATACAAACTTTCATCGGCTGACGCTTCAAATTACCGGCTTCAGCCAAAAATAGAAGCGACGTAATGTATACGTAATCAAACCAGATCAAACTGAATGATTTTGATTGGATAATTCAAATGTTACCGGCTTCAGCCAAAAATAGAAGCGACGTAATGTATACGTAATGATCATGCAAGATAAAACTGAATGATTTTGATTCGATAATTCAATTGGTGTGCTATAATTAGATTATGACGACCAAATAGGCTGTTGGCGTACCGAAAACTGCAGAGGTCATATTTGATGGTTTAATCAATAGAGCTCGGCAATTGAGAGTACAAGTCGATATGAGCAGTCCATGCAGACTGACTAGGAGGCCAATCAGGGGAGATATTTCATCTTTGAATTTTGTCGGGGGGGGGGGGGGGGGGGGGCTTTATCCGGGATATTAGTCACTAGTCTGCTATGTCACAGTTCTTGTTATATACGGCCAAAGGTGGTTGTATATTGGTACTATTTTCTCTGTAGATTTCCTAATATTCCTCGCACATTTATGGATAGGTTTAGATGAAATGTTCACAGAATGTATCTAATCACCTGAAAATGGGCAAATTGCCATTGTATGCTTCATTTCAAGGAAAAATGGGGGTTTATCATGACTGTTGTCACTATGATGCACTTGATATGGAGCTTACTGACTTTTAACCCATTACCAAACGGCAAAATTTTAGACTAGTCCAAATTCAATGATAACTCAGACAACAATTTCAAGTTATTGAAATCTTGCATTTTTTCGTCTTTTTACATAGAGAAAACATTGTGGAAAATGAAGAAATTGCTTGTCACAAGCAATTTCTTCATTTTCCATGATGTTTTCCAAAGCCATTATCTTGTAGGGAGTCAAAAGGAGTCACTATGTGGTAATGGGTTAATAGCAAACTATTATTTTCTTGTTTAGAAAAGTTCTATTTCTTTATAGGTTAGCAGATATAGGTCTAGAGAAGTTTGACACCGCTGGGTTATTTATCCGTCTGCTGACGCCGACAAGTTTTCTCATCTTCATCATCATCCAGGTGCATTATTTCCACAAACCTTTCATGCTTCTCAGTGACCTTGATAGATTCAAGTAGGTGGAATATATTTACTAGATCTATAATAGTGAAATGTGACCCATCACGCTAAAAGGGACCTTATGGGATGTGTGAAAATATCGACCCTTAGTCTTTCTGTGCAGTCCGCACAGCCAGACAAGGGCCGACACTTTTCACTTTTATTTAATTTTCTAAATTTGGAATGTTTTCCATATCTTACTATATGTTCATTTTTTGCATATGTTATCTGGTTGACTTGTACTGAGTCTGACAAGTTTGTCAAAATTTGGATTTTTGGAAACCTGATAAGGTCCCTTTTAGCTTGATGGGTCACAAATAGAAAAAATAAAAATTACTTTGTATAGCATCCAACTTGTGCAGGCTTTTCCATTAATCACAAATAGCATGCCATTGTTTCAATTTCAAAACAATTGACCCCATAGAAATTAGCTTGAGGGTCATTTAGGGCCGCAAGTTTTAACATCCATATTTTTGTATGATACTTGCGTCCTAAGGCATTTATAAAATTTATCCACAAAGTTGGAGAAATTACCCCTAACCTTGAAGGCAAGGGGTCACAATTATTATACGCCCATCGAAGACGGGATGTATTATGGGATCACCCGTGGCGTCCGGGCGTCCGGCGGCGTCCACTTCTTTGTCCGGAGCATAACTCTGTCACCTTAAGTTCGATTGACTTTAAACTTGGCAGTAATATTCTTCTCATCATTACGGAGTGCAGTGCACAAGAACCATAACTCTACCTGGCTTATTTTTAGCTCACCTGAGCTCAACGAGCTCAAGGGGAGCTCTTAGGGTCAGTCACTCTCCGGCGTCCGTCGTCCGTCGTGCGGCGTCCGTCGTGCATCGTCAACAATTTCTTTAAACATCTTCTCCTCCTTAACCTCTGGGCCAATTCTTTCAAAACTTGGCAGAAATGTTCCTTGGGAGGCCCTTTTCAAAACTTGTTCGTGAATTTTTGATTTGTCAAAAAATGTGGGCGTGGCAGGGCGGGGCTTATCAGACTTCGAGAAATCATTAGATAATTCTTCAAAAATCTTCTCCTCCTTAACCACTGGGCCAATTCTTTCCAAACTTGGCAGAAATTTTCTTGGGTGACCCTTTTCAAAACTTGTTCATGAATTTTTGATTTGTCAAAAATTGTGGGCGTGGCAGGGCGGGGCTTATCAGACTTCGAGAAATCATTAGATAATTCTTCAAAAATATTCTCCTCCTAAACCACTGTGCCAATTCTTTCCAAACTTGGCAGAAATGTTTCTTGGGTGACCCTTTTCAAAACTTGTTCGTGAATTTTTGATTCGTCAAAAATTGTGGGCGTGGCAGGGCGGGGCTTATCAGACTTAGAAAAATCATGTGAAAATTCTTTAAAAATCAATTATCAGGCCAATTTGAACCAAGCTTGGCAGAAATGTCCCTTGAGTGACTGTTTTCAACACATGCTCATGAATTTTTGATTGGGTGAAAATTGTAGGCGTGGCAAGGCGGGGTTTATAAGACTTCGAGAAATTGTTAGATAATTCTTCAAAAATCTTCTTTTCCTTAACCACTGGGCCAATTTTTTCCAAACTTGGCAGAAATGTTTCTTGGGTGACCCTTTTCAAAACGTGTTCGTGAATTTTTGATTCGTCAAAAATTGTGGGCGTGGCAGGGCAGGGCTTATCAGACTTAGAAAAATCATGTGAAAATTCTTTAAAAATCAATTATCAGGCCAATTTGAACCAAGCTTGGCAGAAATGTCCCTTGAGTGACTTTTTTCAACACATGCTCATGAATTTTTGATTAGGTGAAAATTGTAGGCGTGGCAGGGCGGGGTTTATAAGACTTCGAGAAATTGTTAGATAATTCTTCAAAAATCTTCTTCTCCTTAACCACTTGGCCAATTCTAACCAAACTTGGCAGGAATGTTCCTTTGGTGACCTTTTTTAAAACTTGTTCATGAATTTTTTATTCATTAAAAATTGTGGGCGTGGCAGGGGGGCGCTTTTTGGACTTAGAGAAATCATGTGAAAAATCTTTAAAAATCAATTATTTGGCCAATTTAAACCAAACTTGGCAGGAATGTCCATTGAGAGACTCTCTTCAACACATGTTCATGAATATCTGATTGGGTGAAAAACATGGGCTTGGCAGGGTGGGGCTTATCAGACTTCAAGCAATCGTTAGATAATTCTTCAAAAATTTTCTTCATCTTAACCATCTGGCGATTTGTTACCAAACTTGGCAGGAATGATCATTTGGTGACTCGTTACAATATTTGTTCGCAAATTCTTTATTCAGTCGAAAATGTGGTCGTGGCAGGGCAGGGCTTATCAGACTTAACGAGATCAAGAGAAAATTCTTTAAAGAAACAATTATAGGGCAAAGTTGAACGAAACCTTACAGGAATGTACCTTGAGTGACTGTCTTCAATACACGGTTGTTAACTGTAGATTTATTGAAAAAATGTGTGCATGGCAGAGCGAGGCTTGTTGATTTTTAAATGAGCTATGTCCTTTTGTTAAAAATTGGCATTTTTTGCAACATTTACATGTGCTGTTTGGTCTATTGCTCGTTTTTCCCCAATTGATAAGCTCACAGTTCAAATGAAATGTACTTCTCAAAATGCACAAAAACAGTGCTGTTAGGGGGTATGATCACTCTCAGTGATATTCTAGTTTACAATAATTTGATGTGACATATATTTGTTTACACCAAAATTTATATTGTACACAATCAAATACACGAAGAACTCGGGTGAGCGATATCAGTGCCTTTCAGGCACTCTTGTTTGAGTTATTGCGCTTTGTTGTTTTTCATACTTGAATCTTGTCCGGAGTATATCTCTAAAAGTATAATAGCTAGGATCATGAAACTTCATGGGTGTATAGAACTTACCAAGGGGGAGTGCAGTGCACAAGAACCATAACTCTACCTGGCTTATTTTTTGAGTTATTGCCCTTTGTTGTTTTTCATACTTGAATCTTGTCCGGAGTATATCTCTAAAAATATAATAGCTAGGATCATGAAATTTCATGGGTGTATAGATCTCACAAAGGGGAAGTGTAGTGCACAAGAACCATAACTCTACCTGGCTTATTTTTTGAGTTATTGCCCTTTGTTGTTATACCCCTGCAAACGAAGTTTGGAGGGGGTATACTGGAATCAACCTGTCGGTCCAGTGGTTGGATGGTTGGTTGGATGGTTGGTTGGATGGTTGGTTGGTTGGTTGGTTGGTTGGTCTGTCTCCAAAACTTTGTCCGGACAACTCCTCCTACACTTGTTGACCGATTTAGTTCATACTTGGCACAAGTGTTCATTGTGACCTGTAGATGTGCAAGACGCAAATTTCACGAAAATCGGACCGAGTTATGGCCCCTGATTTGACCCAAAAATGCTTGTCCGGCCAACTCCTCCTACAGTTACTGTCCGATTTGCTTCATACTTGGCACAGGTGTGCATTAAGACCTGTAGATGTGCAAGACGCAAATTTCACGAAAATCGCACCGATACTTTCTGAGTTATGGCCCATGATTTAACCAAAAAATGCTTGTCCAGATAACTCCTCCTACACTTGTGGACCCATTCAGTTCATACTTGGCACAAGTGTTCATTGTGACCTGTAGATGTGCAAGACGCAAATTTCATAGAAATCGGACCGATACTTTTTGAGTCATGGTCCCAGATTTGACCCAAAAATGCTTGTCCGGCCAACTCCTCCTACAGTTGCTGTCCGATTTGCTTCATACTTGGCACAGGTGTGCATTAGGACCTGTAGATGTGCAAGACGCAAATTTCACGAAAATCGCACTGATAATTTCTGAGTTATGGCCCTTGATTTGACCAAAAAATGCTTGTCCGGATAACTCCTCCTACACTTGTGGACCGATTTAGTTCATATTTGGCACAAGTGTTCATTGTGACCTGTAGATGTGCAAGACGCAAATTTCACGGAAATCAGACCGACACTTTCTGAGTTATGGCCCCTGATTTGACTCAAAAATGCTTCTCTGGCCAACTCCTCCTACAGTTACTGTCCGATTTGTTTCATACTTGGCACAGGTATGCATTAGGACCTGTAGATGTGCAAGACGCAAATTTCATGAAAATCTGACCATTACTTTCTCGGTTATGGCCCCTGATTTGACCAAAAATGCTTGTCCGGATAACTCCTCCTATTTTTGTGGACAGATTTAGTTCATACTTGGCACAAGTGTTCATTGTGACCTGTAGATGTACAAGACGCAAATTTCACAGAAATCGGACCGATACTTTTTGAGTTATGGCCCCTGATTTGACCCAAAAATGCTTGTCCGGCCAACTCCTCCTACAGTTACTGTCCAATTTGCTTCATACTTGGCACAGGTATGCATTAGGACCTGTACATGTGCAAGATGCTTATTTCACGAAAATCAGACGGACACTTTTTGAGTTATGGCCCCTGATTTGACAAAAATGCTTGTCCGGACAATTCCTCCTACAGTTAATGAACGATTTGCTTCATACTTGGCACAGGTATGCATTAGGACCTGTATATATGCAAGATGCAAAATTTATGGAAATCAGACCGATACTTGCTGAGTTATGGCCCCTGATTGAACCAAATTTCAATAAAATCGGATTGACGATTTCTGAGTATGGCTCCTAAATCAACAAAAACGCTTGTCCGAACAAAGGTGGTGGCGGGGGTATTTTTATCACCTTCAGTGATAGATTTCTAGTTTTTATGCTCCCCGAAAAAATTTCGGGGGAGCATATAGTCGCCATGCTGTCCGTCCGTGTGTCTGTGTGTCCGTGTGTCTGTGTGTCTGTGTGTCCGTCCGTCCGTCCGTCCACAGCCATATCTCAGCAACCCTTGAACCAAATTCAATGAAACTTCACATGTGAACTCCCTAGGTCAATACCTAGGGACTTTTTTTCTCCGTTTGTAAATTTAAGGCTGCGTCATGGAAAAAGGGGCCTTAGTGTAAAAATTAGTTTTTCTCTTGTTTCTCTTCATCTAATGGGCAGAGTTTAATGAAATTTTGTGCTTATGTGATAAATGAGATGTTCTAGACCATATTCTATAAATAATGTGTGTACAAAAAATCCGTCATGGGAAAAGGGGGCTTAATGTATGATAGTTTTTATTTTGTGACAAACACTTATTCGGGGAGCATAATCCGTCTGTGACGGCTCTTGTTCATACTTGAATCTTGTCCCGAGTATATCTCTAAAAGTATAATAGCTAGGATCATGAAACTTCATGGGTGTATAGATCTCACCAAGGGGAAGTGCAGTGCACAAAAACCATAACTCTACCTGGCTTATTTTTTGAGTTATTGCCCTTTGTTGTTTTTCATACTTGAATCTTGTCCGGAGTATATCTCTAAAAGTATAATAGCTAGGATCATTAAACTTCATGGGTGTATAGATCTCACCAAGGGGGAGTGCAGTGCACAAGAACCATAACTCTTCCTGGCTTATTTTTTGAGTTATTGCCCTTTGTTGTTTTTCATACTTGAATCTTGTCCGGAGTATATCTCTAAAAGTATAATAGTAAGGATCATGAAACTTCATGGGTGTATAGATCTCGCCAAGGGGGAGTGCAGTGCAAAAGAACCATAATTCTACCTGGCCTATTTTTTGAGTTATTGCCCTTTGTTATTTTTCATACTTCATTTTTGACCAGGGCATATCTCAAAAAGTATAATAGCTAGGACCATGAAACTTTTACCAACCTGCTCCCCCTGTCGACATAAAGCAGTGTTACGGGCGTATCTTGTGACAGTTTGACACCTTGTTTCCTTTGGTGACTACACTTTTAACCCTTTCCCAAAGAACAAAATTTTAGGGTGATCCACTTCAAGAACTGCCACAAATGACAAAATGGATGTTATTAAAGATAGGATATGTGTAAAATATGGCACAGAAAATATTGAGACAAAAGGAAAAACTGCTGATGATCAGCAGTTTCTTCTTTTGTTTCAATGCTTTCCCAATGCTTTCCCAAACCTTTTCTATAAGGAACGTGAAAACCAGCTCTTGTTTGGGAAAGAGTTAATGTGCATATTTTATCCATTTCCAGAGCAAATGATAAGGTCAGATAAAGAATCTCTAAGTTTGTAATTACAAATTCAAACCATATCGTCTGGGTACTCACTGGAATTGTTTATCAATCTTCATGTTTTGGGTACTCATTAAAATCGTCTTGTCAAGACAATTCAAATGAGTACACACATTATAGGGTTTGAATTTGAAATAGAAGAATTAGAATGTCTTCACCCCCTCCTATCTGTTGCTATGGTTCAAACGCTATATCAAGTCTCATATTTTTTTAGGACGGCAGACAACAATGCCCCGAGGAGCCCGGTCGTTAAGCCGTCCATGTCTGTGACCTCAGAAATAGAGGAAGCGCAGGAGGGACAAGAGAAGAAGAAAAAATGTAAGTAATATTTGACCATTGAAAATTCAAGAAAAAAGGAAGCTCTAAGCATACAAACTGTAATTTTTGTTGCAACTTTTAAAACTAGTTCGGATTATACCAAATGCAAATATATTATAAGAAAATTGATTATTCATCGTTGACGACTCAATGTAATCTTCATTATGTATTTTCTAATCCTTTCACAAACGGCAATGATTGGGACAATTCCAACTAGAAGGAGATGCAGACAACAAAATGATTGACGTCAAAAGCAAAAAAATTGGTATGTTTAGCATGTTGAGGTAAAAGGAGAAAAAATGGTAGTTGTAAAAATTTTCTTTCACAAACTTTTTCTATTGGTCACATCAAAGCCAAGTATTGTTGGGAAAGGGCTCAACAACCTGTTACCTTTATATCCACAGCGTTGGGAAAGCGTATGACAAGAAACATCAGAAAGTTTTGGTTCTGGGCAAGTGAGACATGGGAGACAGTAACAAGATTTTTCTGGAGGCTAGCAGAGATCCATGTATCTAAACTGGTGGCTTTTACAATCATCATGGTCTGTGTATATGAGGTAGGGGTAGTTTTCATTTCTTTAGAAATATCTTGGTGGTTTTGTACAAAATTTTTGTTATTGGTTAAAATTTTATATGTACTGAGAGTCGGTGTTGACGTCTGTGTCGTCGTTGGCGTAATGCTTTGGTTATGCAGTTTTCCATGACACACAAATTTTGTGTCATTGTCGCAATTTCAAAACGAATGACTCTGTAGAAATTTACCTGAGGGTCATTAATGATGCAAGTTTTAGAGTCCAAATTTTCTTATGACACTTGAGTCCTAAGCGTTTCTAAAATTCAACCCACAAAATCGGAAAATGACCCCAAACTTTGAAGGCAAGTGGGTCACAACGACCCCCAGATTCTTATGCATAGGGAAAACCCTAGTTATGCAGTTTTTATGTAAAACTGTCATATCTTTGTTTCTATTAATGTTATTGCTCTGTAACTTTGTAAACTGCATTGTTACAAATGATTTGGATGTTATATATTATTAGTGACTTTTATCTGATACACTAAAAACTACTCTGAAAAGCTGAAAGCATATAGTCAATTGTAATCTAATGTACATGTTTACTTCTAAAAAACCTTTAGATTATAGTATCATGTAAATCCTTGTATATGATGTAATTATCTGAAAAATAAAGTTATAAAAAAAAACAAAAAGAAAAAAAACAACAAATGATTTAGATTGAATTGATTATTATTTGTTTATTTATCTCTTACAGGTGTCAGCCATCAGTGCAGTGTATGTAATATTACTGGTGATCTTCCTACCTATGACTGGTTGTCCGTCTGTCTTGTCTCATCTAGTCCAATTTTGGACGGCCCTCGTCCTTCTAGCCAAGATGATTTATCAACTAGGTTTGGTAGATAACAGTCGATGGCTCTCAAATTGTACAGTAAGTTTATAACTCAATTATATGTTTTTGATACATTTTTCGTTAGTCTTGTCTGCGTATCTTCGGAAAGCTCAGTTGGAAACACTTCAGTTAGTTAATTCAGTGGTTGTGAAGTCAAACTCAGGGTAAGCAAATATTCTTTCTGAAGTATGAATAATATGAAAAACTTGTGTTTCAACGATAGATTATTTGTTTATGAATAAATTAATTGAGAAGAGCAGCTGGAGGTTTAGATTGGAAGTTGCAGTAGTAATGCAATGGAATTAGAATGAATAACTGAACTAAAAACACTGTTTAAAGTGGTGTTAAACCCCCATTTAATCAGTTAACCCTTTCCCAAACAAAACCTGGTTTTGACGTTCCTAATGGAAAATGCTTGGGAAAACTTGGATAACCAGCAGTTTCTCCTTTTGTCTCAATATTTTCTGTGGTATCGTATACACAAAATATATCTATAACAACATTCATTTTGTTGCCTGCAGCAGATTCCAAATTGAAAGATCCTAATTTTTAGCTCGACTTTTCGAAGAAAATGAGAGCTTATACTGTCACCCGGGCATTGGCGTTGGCGTTGGCGTCGGTGTTGCAACAAAGGTTTAAGTTTTTTCAAACATCAATAACTTCCATACTATCAAAGGGATACAACCCAAACTTGGAATACTTATTCACCATCACACCCTCTACCTTACTACCAGGGCCCATTATCCTGGCTCCACTATATTTGGAGTTATGCCCTCTTTATACTAAGCAACTTAGAAAGTCGAGTGTGCTGTCTTCGGACAGCTCTTGTTAGTTATTTGGGAAAGGGTTAAAACATTAGTCTGTCTATCCGTCTGTCTTTCCATCTACAACTGAGGTGGATATATAGTATATTAGTACAGTACAGCTCGCATGTTTTTCCTAACGCATCACCATGATTTTTTTCAAGAGAAAATTTTTAATTGTGATTTGTGTTGTTTTGCGGGAGTTGCAATGGGCAATAATGGCGATTTTTCACTTAAAGTTCATTTTTACTGCGGTAGGCGAGTGTTTATGCAAATAGCATGCAAGCTGTACTGTCACCCTTCTATACAAACATCCGTATGTAGTCCACATTTATGTAGATAAACACAGGACTTGTATATATTTTAGCACAGAAAAAATTGAGACAAAAGGAGAAACTGCTGGTTATCAGCAGTTTCTTCTTTTGTCTCAATGTTTTCCCAAGCCATATCTATTTGGGACGTCAAAACCAGGTCCTGTTTTGGAAAGGGTTGATGAAGGTTTCATAATTATTTTGTATTCACCTGAACTTGTGCATGTAGTAGCTGTGTCATGGAAAAAGGGGACTTTATGCAAAAAACCTGTGTGCAGCTGTACATTATGACTATAGCAATCTTGCTCTCCTTTGACAAAATTGAATTAATAAACAAGCAATATCATTACAAAATACTTATGGTTGTGTATGTTTTTCAGACAAATGGATCCAGTGTACCAGTCAATACATCAAACAATGCTAGCTCATTGCCTGTCTCGGTGAGTGTTGTGATATCTTAACCCTTTTCCAAATGGCAAAAATTTAGACTTGTCCAAATTCTAAGATGCTGCAGACGACAATTTCAGGTGAATGAAATTGATGTTTTTGGATCTTTGTGGGTAGAACACATTATGGAAAATTAAGAAATTGCTTGTCTTCATTCCTTAACTCTTTTCCAAATGGCTTAAATATGGACAGTTTTAAATTTAAATATGCCTCAGATAAAAATGGATGTTAATAAAGATGTAATTTGTGTTTAATATAGTTCAGGTTTATATAGTCTTACATCTTCATTATTTAAAAAAAAATGATCTAGAATCTGGAAAATGTGTCCTTATAGCTTTTTACAAAGCCAAGTCTTAAGGTTAGCCAGTAACCAAATGTATAGTCTAATAAGCATTCATTCTGGTGGCTTATAGTTGATAATGGTCATGGACATGCTATTGGAGAACAACATGGATCGTGATCAGACTGCATGTATATGCAGGCTGATCTAGATCCATGTTGTTCTCAAATGCCATAAGGGATGTTTTTGAAGATCCTGGCTCAAATATTTTCAGCTCATTTGTGATCTACAGCCAATTTTGCATCACATTTTGTAGATATACATGTATGACGATGCACCATTCAACAGTACCATAGACAATGCTATCTGGGCAGGCTTGAACAAGACAGACAACATAGGCTACTATCTGAGGGTATGTATCTTCTTCTTATAATATGTGACCCTTAATGCTAAATGGGACCTTGTGGGAAGGCAATAAACCGAAATTATGAGAAACAGATAAGACTTAAAGTATGTCAACAAAATGTCACATTTGGAAAATGAACAAATTGTGAAATAGGGATAAACCCATTACCAAACGACAAAATTTTGGACTTGTCCAAATTCAAAGATGCTGCAGACGACAATATGAATTGAATGAAATTTCGCATTCTTGGATCTTTACAGGTAGAAAAAATTGTGGGAAATGAAGAAATTGCTTGTGACAAGCAATTTCTTAAATTGCTTGTGACAAGCAATTTCTTCATTTTCCACAATGTTTTCCGAAGCCTTTTTCTAGTAGGGAGTCAAAAAGAGTCATTGTGTGGTAATGTGTTAAAGTCTTTATCCATAAAATTACCTTTGAATGAAAAGGTTTGGTCTCGTACAGTCTATGCAGTTTTGGATGGAATAAAGGCCTTTTCATCTTAAGGATGTTGTAGCGTTTGGAAAATCGGTAGTAATTACGGCATGTCGTAAAGTAGATTTTTTATATATTTTAAAATATTTTTAAATGGTATGAATATAACAAATTTTAAAAGATTGCTTTATCTCAATATTTCGGCGTAGACGCCTTTTTGTAGAGAAAAAATGTAAAAAATTTAACGCTTCATTATAATATCATACAATTGTTTACGTTAACGCGTACAGTAATGGCGGCGTATAAGGTTGACTTCACGACGTCGCCGCCAAACCAACACGACGTCATTCCCGCGTTAATCAATACTTACGTCAAAGCGTTATACGTATCTTTGACGTTACAGCCCTGTGGACGTCCCGTCACAAGTTTATTGATCCAAATACTTTCCCGTAATTGTCTCTCAATCTTTTCCGCACCGTATAGCCTTTCTAAGCATACAAACCGAAGATCTTCATGTGCGCGATTTTTCTCAAAGTGCCCATTAATAGGCTTATCCTTGCCTAACCGTACATCTCGGAGGTGTTCCACCATTCTGTCCCTTAGTTCCCTTTCTGTCTCACAAACGTAAATGGTACAGTTAAATATAAATTGATATGGGCAACATTCTGGTGAAGTTTGAAAAAGATCAACCTTATGGTTTAGGAGAAGTTCACATTTAAAGTTCTGGCTTGTTTTCACTATTTGTTGCCATGGTAAACAGAATTCTCAATTAATTTCATTTCTTTCTAAGTTTATTAAATAGAAATTAATCAGTGCAACAGTCTGCTGTAGTTTGAAAAAGATCAACGTTATAGTTAAGGAGGAGTTCACATTTAAAGTTCTGGCTTTTCCCCACTATTTGTTGCCATAGCAACCAGGGTTCTGAATGAATTTCACTTTTGTTTGCTGTTTTGGTAGAGACCAACCCATAGAGGGTAGCATTATTATGAAGTTTGATGTAAATCTGCCAAATTACACACAATAAAAAGAATACCTACTAAAATATCAAATGTTATATGGGCGCCGCCGTGCGAAAATGGCCCTTCGGACATTTTTTATTGAATTTTAGATTATATCAGTTTCATAGAGAACGTTCATTTCTTCGCGCTTTCGTCTTTATTTGAGGAGGATATCTTGAAAAATGACGGAGATACACAAATCTGAATAGATGGACCCAATTCTGTTGTTTTGACGTCGGCGTCACCGTATTGCGAGTTTTAACGTCATCAAGAACGCCATTAAACATGAATGCATTATGTCCTTAAAGATAAGGGAAAATTTACAACAATACACAAAATATCACCAACATTAGTATTTCTTAAACAAATATAACAATTTAATCGTAGTTAACCATAGCAAAACTCATTCATTCTTGGTGTAAATAGCGCACAAAAGTCAAAATTTCCGTTTTTATTATGCTTATAAATTACACACAGCAACATTGCTAAGACAACAAACAAATATGATAACTTTAAAACATGAATGAAGACAAATATTCAACACACATTATTCAGAATCTTAATATTTTACAATATATAAAGCCTCTCTTACAACCCGTCGTGCGTCTTTATAAATCGTACGTTTTAAAACTATGCAAAATCGCACGATTTATAAAGACGCACGGCGGGTTGTAAGAGCGACTCAAAATATTGTCCGGTCAATTCTTTGCGGCGTGCAGTCTGCGTCGTGGTTGCGTCCACCAAAATCGTAAGTTGCATGTGCGTGCATCGCACGACTAGACGTACGTTTTAGACGAATGACCGGTAGTAAGCTTGGATGATGGAGAAACAGTTTTGAATAGATTGACCCAATACATAAATAATCTAAATTTTTAAAAATATAACAGTCAACAATACGATATAGATTTATGCCCTAACACTGTAAGATTATAAAAACTAGAAATAAACAATGAAGCAACATAACGAGGGTTGTCCGCAAAAGGAGCGTATCTTATTCTATAAACAATGTGAGTTACGTCCCTTTTGCGTGCAACCCTCGATATATTTAGAGTAACAATCGTCAACAATGAGGTGTATTGTGAAGAACCCATTACTCTTATGGCAGTCCCGGACACGTACTGTCTTGAAAGGCTGGCCGTACAAATGGTCTGACATGCATATACATATACTGCTGCCTTATCCGGCTCAAACCAGCAGGTGGTAAGGTATCCGGAAAATTCCCGGGGACGTCTACATTCCGCTTCACAATAGGTATTCGAACCTCGTTTCCTGTGGAACGTTCCTTTACGAAGACGGCGTTCTTGTTTGCATAGGTTATATTTTTCCATTGAAAATATATACGGGTATTTTATAGAAACATATTACAATCGTATTTCTCCATAGAAATCATTTACACGATATAGCCGTATTTACTCTTTGTTTGAAACACTAATAGATGAGTCAACGAGTTATGTTAAACACCAAATCTATATGGATAAAAAATTTGTTTCGGCAAAGGCTATCTGTCAGAACGATTTCATTAAAAAGAATCTCACAATGCCATTCGCTCCAACTAATTCAGTTTCACAATTACATTTTTTCTTCCTCTCTTTGTCTTCTTTCATCTCATGACAAATTAGCTTTTCTGTGTACTCTATCAAATAATACAAGGGTCTCTACGTATTTATCATGAAACAGTAGTTGGTATAGTTACTTGTACTGTGTATGCTTTCACGATTTGAAGTATTCTAACATCAAATGACACGGTGGGGATTGTGCATGCTGGGATGGATAACGAATACGGACAAAAATAATCTCGAATCTTGTCAAATATTTTGCAATAACTCCTTTATTTCTTTGTGGATTTTCAAAAGGTCTGTTGCATGCACCCCGCCTTGAAATTCTCTTTCCTAGGATACATGGATTATTTGTGGTATCCTTTTATTTTTTCCAAAAATTTATCCCAACTGACCGGAAAACGAAATGATAACGACTACGGCAAAATAAGCCACGCTTCAGGTAGGAAATTGTGCAATAATGTTCTTATTTCTGTGTCAATTTTCAAGCGGTTTAATGCATGTACCCCGCCTTACTGAGCGCTTTCCTCAGGTGTATTACTTATTTGAAAACTCCCCATATTTTTCCCAAAAATTGATCCCAACTGACCTGAAAAACGATCAGATTTTTTGTCGTTTTTCTGGTCGGTTGGGATCACTTTTCTCAAAAAGTACAACAAGGTTTCGTGTAAAGCATACATCGGAGGAAAGAGCTTAGTAAGGCGGGGTACATGCAACAAACCGTTTTTGAATTGATGCAGAAATAAGGAAGTTATTGCAAAATGTCTTACCTGAAGCGAGGCAAATTTGTCCGTAGATTTACCCATCCCAGCATGCACAATCCCCACCGTGATGAAGAATTTAATTTCAGTTACTTGTTTATGTTTTTTATTACTGATCGGTGGTGATTAAAGAAATTATGCCGACAAAGTCAGTATCATTTTCGTATCCAGCCATTTCTGCTTACATCACAAACCACTTGCGCCCGGTTGTATAAACTTCGGTTAGCGCTAACTAGTGGTTAAATACATCTTTTGATTAAATCTCCATATGACAACACAGGTAATTTTAACCAAAGCAGATATTTAATCATGTAGTAAGCGCCAACCAAAGTTTATACGACCGGGCCATGTTATCTAATAAATAATGCATTTTCGGGAGTATTAGCTTCCATTCTGACATTGATATAATGAGGAAACAATGTCCTAAGATAACAGACAACTCCGAAATTGCAAAAAGACACGAAACTAGCGTATTGAAACTGTTCAATATGCACTATTATTTGCTTTTCCCCAGGGAATTTGAGTCCCAAGTAACTAGTTCTCTGCGTACACTAAATGCATTAAACAAATGTCATTTAGACTACTGTTAAACTTCTCATTGCATTTCCCCATCCTTTATCACGATTAATAATCAAGAGCTTTGCAAAAGTAGTAATGTTCAGGGCTAAACCAATGCATGTTTTGTTTCATCAGAGGTCAGAAGACAATTTTGTGAGTAAAGGGTACCCCTTAAAACAAATGTGTTTTTGGGCATAAGCTACCATTCTGACATTGATATCATAGTGAAACACTGCATTTAAATATTAGACAAAGAACAGGGTGCAAACAGATTTTAAAATGGCTTTATTTGTCCAAAAAGCACTATTATTTGCCAATCTTCCCTTAGAATTCAAGTCAACGTTCGGGGTTCTCTGGGTACACTAAAAGAATGCAATAAATGAAAGTTTAGACCACTGTAAACTTTCTCAGTGTGCTGCTCTATCCTTTATTCCAATTATAAACCAAGAATTTTGCAAAACGAGTACTGTTTGGGGCTGAACCAACAACCAATACATATTTTATTTCATCAGAAATCAGAAGAAAAAGATGTGAGTAAAGGGTACCTCTGAAAATAAGTGTTTTTCGAGGCATAAGCTACCATTCTGGCACTGCTATCATAGTGAAACATCAAGTTACCCTCAGATATCAGACTAATCACAAAGTACAAAAAGATTTACTCCCTCTGAGTGGTAATAATCGGCCAAAATTCGGGTCCTGGCTCATGGACTATGTTGTTTGGTCTATTGATTTTTTTGTCTGCTCTTTTTCCCAATTGATCAGCTCACATTTCAAATGAAATGTACTTCTCAAAATGCACAAGAACAGTACTGTTGGGCGGTATGATCACTTTCAGTGATATTCTAGTTTTTTTTTATTATTATTATTATTTTTATTGTCATTATTATTATTATTATTTCCATAATATTTATATGCTGCATTTTTTGTTGCTAACAGTTTTGAATTTTGTTAAAAAAGAAGGAGCAGTCGCCGGGGCTTGAACCCGGGTCCCCGAGTGTAAAAGACCAGCGGGCTACACATTACGCCATTTCGAGAATTATAGTTGTTAGTACATTACGTAATATTTATCTATTTACGTCATAACTGCGAACCAAGGGAGATTATTACACAAGACGTATCCCTAACAACAAGGGCATATAATTTATAAACAAAGAGCTGTCAAACAAAGAAATTTCAATATTGCGCTCCTGAAAAATAAAATCATTTCCAAAATATTTAATCACAAACAGTCAAGACTAATTTGTGTAATGTTTTTTATATGAATACTTCGAAATTGAGTTGTTTAGAGTGAATTGTTCAGCTCAGGATCGGATACCTTCATAAGTGAGGATGATGCAGACGGTCTTTACTGAATGATTTTAATCGATGTTAACTGTACATAACCCTAATGAAATAATAATTTGCAGATATAAAATAAAGAAATTTATCCGAAAATGGTCTGTACTTGACATATCTTAGTGAAATAACGTAAACAATAAAGAAAATCGAAAGAGTCTGGTGACAGAGTGTATTGACAGCAAGTGTCAACTTTTCCCGGAAAATTTACCGGTGTCACCAAAAATGCCCGAAGGTACAAAATCGCACGGCGAGGGCCATATAGTCTTGCTTGATATTTGTGGCTTTTCTCTTCGTTTTGAGTGAAATGTCGTACCTTTCTGACGATATTGTGAAAAATTTTCCACGGTGACCTTTCAATTTCTTCGCTTTATTTTGTTGTTACTATTATTATCAAGATCATAGTAGAAGATAGTGTAGAAAAAAAATACTTTAACAACGAAAAAAACATAAATCAAAGAATGTAACCCATGTATTTTACAAGTAAAATGTAAAGTTCACGAACAAAAAAAATAATCTGAATATAATGATCAAAATAGACGGTTATAGTTCATTCAAAATTTGTTTTAATGTATTATTAGTCACAAACAATGTTTTAAGCTGCAAAATAAATATTCATTCATTTCTTTTATAATAGTTTACTTATTTTAATACGAAATAATGATACCAAGCCCATTTTGCAAATTTTCTAAATCCAGAGATATTGTTGTTATGGTTACATTAGAAAAACTGCATTTATCAAAAGACTTCCACCGTTACCCCAATTTTTTTCATCATTTTTATTTTCGCTATAAAATTACCTTTCTGCATGAGAAGTTTAAAGGTACAAAAAAAAAATTGACCCAAACGCTACCACATCCTTAAAGCCACCACAATATAAATGAAGGCTTGAATTTGTCTGTATTTACAACACAAATCTTTGAAACAATTCAAATACAAATTAAGTTTATATTCAAAGTCTGTTCTAATATTACCTGATTAAGTGGTAACTATTTCATATTTTACAGAATTACATTGGTATACTGCTGGTCCTTATATTTGAAAGAATCGTGATCTACCACCAAACTCAGTACTTCAATACGCCAGATGTTATAAAGCCCAAGACTGGTATTATTTTCCCAGAGATTACGAGACCAAAAGCTGACGAGGGCATGGTCTCTTGTCTGAAATATTTCCTCAACTATTTCTTCTACAAATTTGGATTGGAGGTAAGATTTTATCCAACATTTTACTTAAATTCTGAACATGTAAAATTTTTTAATAAACTTTTGTCACACATTGGACAAAAAATATTTTAAAAAAAGCAAACTGAAAAAAAAAAAAAGATTGATGATATAAAAACACAATAATATTTTGATTTCACTGATTGACTGTAACATATATGTTACTATGAATGCTGATTTGATATTTGACAAAATCTGTTGGATGATTTCAAAAGTATGAATCAGCAACAAGGCTTTGGCTGTTCATGTTTCAGGTTAGATAGTCACGGTGTATAATCACATGACTTAGAATTTCCGATAATCTTCAATAACTTTGTTAATATGCAACCGATTTGAATTCGGTTTAAAGCAGAGATTGCGGACAGACGTCACGCATTAGATGGACGTGGTTGATTTTAGAAAAATCAATCTGATAAAAAAGTTATTGAAGATAAAAAAAATTTTGGTTTATCTTCAATTACTTTTTTATCAGTTGATATTTTTAAAATCTACAATGTCCATGTTATTCCTGACATTTTTCCACCTTCTCTGCTTCAAACGGAATTTAAATTGGTCCAGTATTTACAAAGTTATTGAAGATTATCGGAAATTCAAAGTCACGTGATTATACACAGTGATAGTGGGAGTTTACAAACGTGAAAACCGCGAGGAACCTATTATGGCTTTGGTGCACCAGATATTACAAAAATTTTGAAAAATTCTTTAATCCATTCCCACAAACTGATGCCATTTGAAAACCTTCAAGAAAAAGGCTGGAGAAAACAATAAGGAAAATGAAGAAATTGGTTATGTTTTCTACTCAGAAAGATTAAAGATGAAAAATTTATTTAAATTTCAGAAATTGTCGCTCCAAACATCTTTGTATTTGGACTAGTGTAAAACTTTGTATTCTAGTAATAGGTCAACACAATTTTGAATCCCATTGAATCAATGGAGAATGATTTTATCAAGTAAACCGTATCGTAATTTGGACAAATACTAGTATTTCTTTGGTGTAATTGTAAAACCTCGCAATCACAGCTTGATTGAAGCCATACTTAAGAGATTTTATAACCACACAGACGATTTATCGGGTAAAACCTTTACAACTAGTCTATTATTAGCACAAGATTTATACCTATTCACATATTTTGTAATTAAGGGGGAATGCTCCAGTTTTTCGGAACACTCGGTCTTTACTGTAGTAAATTAAACATTTCGTACCAATATGTTTCGCTACCATATTTTCAATAATATAACACATCATTACAATTAACCATTTTCGACGGTAAAAGTGTATTTATTATGCGAAACTGATTTCCTCAAGATGGAAATCGATTATTAGAGCAAGATAGTCGTAAGTGTGTATGCAGTTACTACTGTTTTGCGTCATTTTTTTTCATGTGTGGCTGATAAAAATTGCTGTAATTCACAAATAAGTGCGCTGACCTATACATTTTCTTTTTGAATTATTACCAGGACATGTTGCTTAATACAATGAGGGAGTTTTATCAAATTCTATTATGTAGAACTTGAAATATTTCCAAAAATATGCAAATTTTGACATAAAACACTCCAGCTTCGTTGATCTAATCGAACACGTGAGCATGCTGTTTTATACATTTGCGCGTTTATAGAAGCACCTATTTTGGGTTTTCTGTTCTTCTTAAATGTAAGACGTTACTTAAGATCCGTTTTCGGGACCAAACGATGAATATACCGCATTTTATTGGCATTTTAGTTACCTTGGACAGGTGCAAGAAAATGTGCATTTGTTTCGCTGTAGGGGTATGTTATACGAATGCCTATAAAATTCAAACAAGATCGCTAACCATCATTTTTTATTTCATTTTTCAATTGGTAATAACATATAATTTCAACATACAAAATATAAATAAATTCTATTATTGGGAAAAAAAATTAGGAAACTGGAGCATTCCCCCTTAATTTTATTCCAGCTTTGTTACATCATGTCAGCAATCACAATCTGTGTACGAGTTGATGTAGTTTCTGTGATCTACGCCCTGTTACTTGGACTGATTTTGTTGTTAAGTCGACGAGGCAACACAATATTCTGGCCAATCTACACGATTATCCTTGTGGTATTGCTGCCAGTACAGTTCTTGCTGGTGCTTGGATTACCTGTTGGAGTCTGCTATAGTAAGTATTGATCTTGAAATATTTTGAAAATAAATTTTGAAACCCTTTCCCAAACAAGACCTTCCTTTTGTGATTAAGGCAATTAAGAAATGCTGATAACCAGCATTTTCTCCATTTGTCTCAATTTTTATGCCCCCGATAGGGAGGCATCATAAATTTGACTTGTCCGTCCGTCCGTCCATCTGTCCGTCTGTCTGTCCGTCTGTCCGTCTGTCTGTCCGTCTGTCCGTCATTCCGTCCAAAAACTTTAACATTGGCCATAACTTCCTTATTACTTAACATATTCGCTTCATACTTTACCACAACATTCCTTGGTACATTACCTTTCTGTAGGCACATACTTTGGTGACCTTGACCCCTGGATGACCTTGACCTTATGACGATCAAAGCGGTGTCGGGGGCATTGTCATCTTACAGTGACAGCTCTTGTTTCTATGCTACACTCATCTTCGCAAGCCAAGGGTGACATCTACGATGTAACGTCGTTTCTGTATTCACCCTTGGCTGATTTAGTCTGATTTTCTTGGTCTCCTGGAAAGCATTTTCATTGGTTCCAGCGAGCTCTCGCTGGAACCAATCAGATTGTCGACTGATAAATTTGTTATGAGTAACCAAATCATGACAACGGGCGGGAAAAAGCATTGCATTTGCAACCCAAAAACCCGAAGATAGGCGATTTTTCCTAAGGATTTCACTGCAATAGACAGGAATTCCGTAACTTTAATCGACGAATTATTATACTTTCGACAATTCGACCAAAAAAGCAGCTAATTTTACATAATCCGCATGACGTATGACGCGAAAGAAAACGCGTGTTAATGACGTCATCAATAATGGACGTAAACAACCAGCAAAACAACCGCTAGGCGGCACTTCGCGATTTCAAGAAAATCGGACTAAATCCGCCAAGGGTGAATACAAACGTAGGTGGGTTCAACCTTGGCTAGCGAAGATGTGCTACACTATACACATCTAAATTTTATTTACATGTTCCATTTTGTTGTCTGCTGCAGATTTTGAATTGCATCACCCTTAAGGTTTGCAGTTTAGGAATGGATTAAGAAAAAAAAAATACTCATCCAAAGAAAAACCATAAATGGACATCAGTAAACTTTCAATTGCAATTAGTGACTGACCAGTATTCTGAACCATTGTATGACAAATTCACCATTATGATTTCCCGTCCAACTTGGTTGTCCCATTATTAAGGCAGCAATCTTATTCTGTGATAATGCCTGAATTTATGTGTATGAAAATAATCTTCTATGCTTTATATGTTTATCTCTAGTTATGGTCAATTTGTCTTTACCTTCTAGGATATGTTTGGGACGAGCACACTTTCTTCAACAGACAGTTAGAAAAGTGGTTATATCTGCCGGACTACATACATCCTCCAAACAGTATGAAGCTTGTAGCTGATTTCTTCCAGCTGTTGTTTGTGTGTCTACAGTGGCGTGTATTCCGCGTAGAGCGTGCACGCGGCACGGATGTGCCTGATGGGGGTAGTAATGAGGAGATTATTCCGGAAGTTGAAGCTAAAGTTGTAAATCCTGTGGAGGATTTTACAACCAAAATAACGTAAGTTACCGAGATGTTAATGACCTCAGAATTTAGATTATCAATTTCCTTTTCCAACATTTTAGCTGCTTCAATTTTTATGCTCCCCGAAAAAATTTCAGGGGAGCATATAGTCGCCATGCTGTCTGTCTGTGTGTTCGTCCATAGCCATATCTCATTAACCCTTGGACCAAATTCAACAAAACTTCACATGTGAACTACCATAGTCCATGAGCCAGACAACTTTTCGGTACCACTTGGAGGGAGTAATTCTAATTACACTTTTTGAATAGTTTGATATATGTAGTTAATTAATTGATATGATAGCAGTCTGAAATTGGTAGCTTATGATGAGTAAATCGTCAAATTCTGAACCTACCCTATTTTCACGAAGCCACAAATGAAAAATTACATGTGATTTCTTTGAGACTTTATGATTCACCAAAAGGTCTTTCATGATAATTTCCTATTCCTAGGACATATTACGGCAATAGATTATCGTCTAATTTTATCAGTACCCATGTTTGTGGCCTCTCTATGCTACAATTTAGCAAACAATGTACCGGCCCCTACGCAAGACGTAATACACGCATTTTTCTTGTGAATTTTCCCGTTTTTGGACATAAAAAATATATGTTTCAATAGATTTTGAATCTAATAGATAAATTTGAGTGCCCATTTATCGATTCATGCCTGAATCTTGACACAAAACCCTTAGAATGAGTCGAATTTTGCTTTGACAGTTGTCGATTCGTACCCGGAAATGTTCGTACCCAAAAAATGAAACATAAATTCTATGTGTATTCAGCCTTCTAGCCGTGGTTAAAATGTCCTCAGTAATATGTTCTTATTCCAAAAAGAACGATTAGGCCTTTGGTTTCTTTTTCGTGCATAGATATTTAATATAAATATGAAAATGGAAAATTTACGTTACTGACAGAAAAATGATCTCACGTGCATTTTTACTGCTTAACATAATGTAACAGGTTCAACTGAATCAATGCAAAGTAAACTTTCTTTACCTAAAACAAATACATTTGTACCAAATTCTATGGTTCGTGATAAAATTGCTTTTCTTTCAATAGAAATAAATGAGTCATATCAGCACAAAGCAACAAAATCTGATGTCAAAAAATCAACCCAGGTAAACTGGTATAGAGCTATACATAAATGCTAAATGGTTTGCAGCTTATTTCATAATAACAAGTATAAGAACTTCCTTCGTCTGATATATGGGTCCTCATATAATATCATCTTAAGACAACATAATAGGCCTACAACATACAAAATCAAAGAATGAGTATATAGGGGCCTACATAGATAACTTTCTATTTCATTTTGTGTAAAGATAATACTCAACAGAATACGTCAATAGGTTTTTACCGAAAAACAATAACAACAAAACACAAAGATATTCAAAGTGTACGTAGGGAATGTATTTCCTTGTTAAGCCAGAAAAAATATGTAGGCTTCACTTAATGTGTAATTTTGTATTTGCTTAGAGAAATTTTATGACGGTGTCTATGTATGAATGTACAGGTCTTTAAAACATTGTCCCAAAAACATAAATACTATGACTTGTGTTTTTTGCTTTTGTTTTGTAACAAAATATATTTTTCGTAGATGTAGATCGTATGCTTACAGAAATATATATACATCAATAGTAATGTAGTTTTAAAAGCCCGGTGGTTGTATAAGATTGTTCCAATGTACCACATTGTCATTTATTTGCCCATCTAGAGCTTTGGCTGGACGTAGATACATGTAAAGTAGTGTTTATTCAACCTCTTCTGCAATTTCAAAAGCTTTGATACAATATATAAAATGTACATGCTCAATGCTGTGTTCACGATTTTTCCAACCAATAGTTTTTTATGTATACGTACCTGCCGTTGATGCAATGCCTTTTGTTATCGAAAATCTCTTTAGGGTGCATATATGCCTCCCGTTTGGGAAACATACTTTTTTTAATTACATAGAAGAAATAGTTATTTCTAAACTGAACACAGATATAAGATGTCCTGCATATCAAAATTAGATTATAATAACAGAAAGACCCAAGCTTCCCACAGATCACATAGTTGACGTATGTTGTAAAATTTGATATTCTTCATATGGTGCATTTTAAATTACTGTTCTTTTTTAAGGAGTTGATCAACATGATAGGTATCTCCTACATGGTAATACCCGTGTCGTACATGTTCATTGAAAAGTATTGTTCAGATAGATATGTGTTCATGAATGTACGGCATGAACTATAACAATATACATTTATTTGACCAATAAGTCGGGAGAACCACTGATCTTTGTTTTCATTTTACACTTGTCAAACCGTTCAAAAACCCAGGTTCTAATTTAAAAAGTATATTGCATTGTAAATTTTTAAATAGTCTCGTTTTGATTCTCTAAACAAGTATTTCTTTTAATTTGTCTTTATCTAGAAGTTTAAGATTATATCCACAACGCTAGTCTCTATGTCCACCTTATAATAATCATCACCATCATCATAACAACTTATACAGTAAAGAAATTGCAAAACATTTGCTGGTCAAAGTGTTCAGAATTGAGTTTTACAAGAGCTAGCTTGTGCAATCCGTCACGTCTTTACAGTCAGCATGTTAATGTAATTTATTACACTACTTGTCTATACCCTCTTGTTTAGACAATTGCAGGTATTTCAAAGGATATGCTGGATCAGCTAGATTCATATTTATCTTCCAAAAGATTTATCAGGTATATGAATTAAAAACTCGCATTGAGAATCATTTAAACAGTTGCCATTACCTTTTCACTTATAGTATGATTTTCATCAGCGAAGGATAGAATGAAAGTTTTGAGTGGTTTCTCGGTTTCTTGTACATGTGAATCGATTTTTCAAAGCCATTAACTTCAACCTGAATGATAGGTACATTAATTCAAAACTTAAATGCTTACTATTTCAGTCTTTTAATATGCCAGTGCACTTTAAGATTTCATACAATCTCTTTGTGTATATCAATTCGATCTACAGAAATTCTCATTACCATGGGTCATGAATTAATGCCTGATATTTGACTTTCGCAAGCAACACCACGTAACATAATGTGGTTATGAGTCAGTATGGTAGTTTTATCTGATTTAGATTTAAGTAATCGTTCATAAGTTAGGAATGTTCCTTATTTGTAGAAATCAGATCTCATTCTGCTTCAAGAATTTGTCTTTTTTCCTCTGCATAGTATTTACTTACTTACATGACCTCTTCAGATCATTAAAAATATTTTTCGTCTTGGTTCAAGTAACAGTCTGTCCAAATTATATATCATTATTAAACAGATTTGAATCCAACATTTGAATTGTTGGGAAAATGCCTTTGGTACAATCTTGTGAGACAATTCAAGACTTGTACAATCGAATGGGAGGTGCTTTTTCTTGATTCATGCATTGTATCTATCTAAAGCATCGGTAGAAAAAACAATTGTGACTTTGAAAGTGTTTTTTGAAAACGGTTATCTCTGGTTAACTACACGCATTCATAAAGTTAAGACCACAGCTATTTCGATGTTGCTGTCTTACATGTGCACATCTACAAAGAAAGGTAATCATTTGTTACGTCTAATCGCCATAACTGTGATGTGCTCAAGAATGACAAACATGATTCACTGTCATGCATATCACAGTCTTCTTACACCTCGTGTTCTGTCAACATGTATTACTCAACTGTGAAGTGCTCAAGAATGACAAAAAATATTTCACTTATATACATATTAGACATTCTTCTTACACGCTTTCTGTCAACATGTCTGGTTGTATTGAGAAAGTGATAGATCTAATACCTTCTTTTTAAGACTATTAATTGCTCAAATGCTTAAATCGGTGATATGTTGATTGTTCATCTACATTTATATGGACTTATTAATGATTATTCCCAAGTTTGAGAGAAAGGTAGATCATGTGAGATCATCCAACAGCGATCATCAAAGGCCGTAATTGTTGTAAAATAATTTGATATCACAGTTCAAATAAATTTATTTTGATTCCAAAAAATAATAATGTTACCTTCTTTGTGTTATTATTTCATGTCCATTAATCTTGACAGTCTATGCATATGGTGAATGCATCCTGCACAAAATAGTGTGACTTGACTATATAGACTATTGCATTGACATTAACTTTTTTGCCGCTTGCATAAACATGGCGTCATTTTTTTCGAGCAACACTTGTGTCCATATATTCCATTATATTTGTGTTGTTTTATCATTTATTTTACACTATGCTTTCATTAATAATTCGTAAGTATTTCTTTTGTACCGTCTTATATCTAATATCATATTGCTTAATTGATATAGCTCGGCCAAGTGGTTAACATAGTCAGTTAATAACTATGAATTTAACTATTGTCAGGTTTGATTCTATATCAATGATAAGTTTCAGGACAGTTTTGTTGCAAATATCTCCTTAATAACATTCTTCTTTTTGCTAAGATGGACAGTGCTAGCCTTGCAATCGTTGTGAACTACGTAGGTTTCTTGATAGGTCCTATATACAGTGTTCTGTTCAATTGCAATTAGATATATTTGCTATATTTAGGCAGAAATAATTTTGATTGAATAACGCATTGTCAGTCTAGGTATCTGTGCTAACAGCAGAGTTTCAAGTTTCCTCCACTATTTCTAAATGCAAGTTAATAACCTACAAAATGACATATATAATTTCCCAATGGACAAGACATCTTACATTTCAGAGGATTCTAATCATGTTCGGTTTCATTTCAATTTCAACAAAACTATTTAATCACAATCGAATATGCACACAAAATGCTTTTAATAACAAACTAAAATGTATGTTTTTTTAATTCATTTTGTGTTATATTTCCATTATGCATATATAATAGTATTTATATTCATTGTACATAAATGTACCATAAAATGGCATTTTGATATTCTTTAACTACATAATAATTATGTTGAGTTTTAAGACGAATGGCATCATTTAGGAGACCTATTTATTTGTAAAGGTTATGATTTTCACTTGAAATACTTTATATAGAAACACAACATTTGGCTATCTCAAAAAGAATCATATACATGTACATTATATAGCAGTATTAAGTACATGTATATGTGTGTGCAAGAATCGATTACACATGGAAAAAGGTTATTCTTCAATTATGGATGAAAATTTGTTAAGACATGTATTATACTGACAGTTTGTTAGTGCATGTTTGTTTTCGTTAAAATACTGTGTTTATTTCATTCGCGCTCAAACTGGAATCATAAATTCAACATATCCTACTTTAACCCCCCCCCCCCCCCCCCACACACACACACACACACACAAATTGTGTGCTTCTCTGCGTACATTCTAACATAAGACGCCCTTATCTAAGTATGTAACGTTCAATAAGTGTTTGTAAGTTGTATTAATTGATCTTTTGATAGTTTGAAATATTTAATACAGAGTTTAAAGAGATGAGCAGTATTTGATAGGTTTGCATGTTTTGTGACTGTCTGGTAGTGGAAAGTTTCAATGTCAATAAAGTCGACCTTGTTACTCATAATTTTTGGTTTTATGTGCAATTTAATATAACATGATATCAAAATGCTAATTAAAGTCCATTTAGATCAGAAACCCGACTTTACTTGTCCAAAAACACTTTTAACTGCCCCTTTCAATGATATTTCGTATTGTGTGTGACTAGTTCTCTGTGTACACTAAAATGTTGCAACAAATTACATTTAAGGCTTCCGTAAATCTCCGAAACACGTTTCTCTATTCTTTATCTTGGCTATGGATAAAGAATTTTATATTAAAATTAGTTGAAACGGCAGGATCAATGTAAGAGAGAGACCACTAGAGAACAAAGGAAATTTTTGTGAGTAAAGGGTACCCTTGAAAACAAGCGTTTTTCAGGGCATAAGCTACCAAATTGAGATTGCTATCATACTGAAACATGAAGCATAGATATCAGACTAATCAAAAAGAGCAATTAGAATTTTACTCCCTACGAGTGGTACCAATCGGCCAAAATTCGGGTCCTGGCTCATGGACTACCAGGCAAAATCCCTAGGGACCTTTTTCTCTGTTTGTTGATTTGAGACTGCGTCATGGAAAAAGGAAAAAAGACTTTCTCCAATTTCTCTTCATCCAATAGGCAGAGTTAAATGAAATTTTGTACTTTTATGATAAATGAGATGTTCTAGACCATATCCTATAAATAATGTGTGTACAAAAAATCTGTCATGGGAAAAGAGGGCTTAATGTATGATAATTTTTATTTTGTGACAAACACTTATTTGGGGAGCATAATCCGTCTATGACGGGTCTTTTATAGTAGCTGCTGACTGCAAAATGAGTGTAAATGTGTACATTTAATGCTTTTCTTCTGTCCCTTTAATTTTTTCTCAGGTTTAATGCAGGAGTATTCCTGAAATGTTGGCTAAAGTTCTTGACCCTATCATGTTCTAACAATAATTTGCATCACTTTGTGGATAAAATTCTAGCTAAAAATATTTTGCTTTAAGTGTATTTTCTTATCATGAAATTAGGATTTTGCATACATGTATCATACTATAGATATTTGAATACTGTGTTTATCTTTGAAATGTCATGCTGACAATCAGCATAGAATGATAGATAAGATCCACACTTTGTTTTTGCATTTTAACCCATTACCAAACTGCAAAAGTTTGGACTTCCAAATTCAAAGATGTTGCAGACGACTATTAAAATTGAATGAAAATTTCATTTTTTTGGTCTTTTTGTGTAGAAAATATTGTGGGAAATGAAGAAATTGCTTGTCACAAGAAATTTCTTCATTTTCCACAATGTTTTCCAAAGCCGTCATTATCTAGGAAGTCAAAAAGAGTCACTCTGGTAATGGGTTAAGTATAGATCTCTTAGCTGCTTTCCCAAAAATGCCTAACACATATTTACAAATATACCCCGATCAGGACCTCACAAGTCAAGGTAACATCTGAGCCTATCAAAGTATCTGTACAACGGGAAACATTGTAGGTTGTCACTGTCTGTCAAATTACATGTATCACACTTTCACTGCTTCAGATTATTGCATGTACAAATTGTCACATATATTGTCGGTGTTATTGCAAAACCTTGTAACTGCAGCTTTACTCAAGCTGGAGTTAAAATGTTTTGCAATAACACAGACGATATGTGATTATTATGGTTCGGCCATATACATCTGAGGTAGCTGTGCACAGCTTACACCATGTATGAAAATCATCATTTTTAGCTCGACTTTTCGAAGAAAATGAGAGCTTATACTGTCACCCGGGCGTCGGCGTTGGCGTCAGCATCGGCGTTGGCGTTGCAACAAAGCTTAAAGTTTTTTCAAACATCAATAACTTCCATACACTCAAAGGGATTCAACCCAAACTTGGAATACTTATTCACCATCACACCCTCTACGTTACTACCAGGGCCCATGACCCTGGCTCCACTATATTTGGAGTTATGCTCCCTTTATGTTAAGCACTTAGAAAGTCGAGCGTGCTGTCTTCGGACAGCTCTTGTTATAAATCAAACAAGTACACCGCTGCCTGCAAATGTCGTCAGAAGCATCAAATGTGAGCCAGGATCCTTTATGGCAATTTAGGTCAACAGGATTCCAAACAGTGTTCTCCCCAGCCCAATAAGCTGTATCGGCCCCATTACAGCTTCATGTAAATCAGTGTAATGCCCCTACAGCTTCAAAACTACCCCACAGCTTAATTTCTTCAAAATGGTCACCAAACAGAGACATTTAGAGCTTTTTCATGTCAAAAACTGATAAATGGTACATTCTTATATTCTAAAATGTACTAATTCAGTATAAAAACATAATGGGTAAAGAAGAAATTGCTCAAATTGAGCAATTTCTTCTTTTCCCATCTATATGTTTTTATTCACAATTATTTATTTGAACACAAGGTGTTGCAAAGCTTATCAATGCCACTACGGCCTCAAAATATTCTGTGGAGAACCCTGCCAAATCATCCTGTATTAAATTGCAGTCTTAAGTGTTTTGACATCGAACATTCATGATTTGAATTTCATTCTCTTTCACTCCTCTATTGGAAGATTTGGCTTTCTTGTCCCCTTTAGAATCTACTGAAAAGGAATAGTCTAATTAGTCATTTACCGTTTGTTAACCTACGTGCGCGAGCAGCTGGAGGCTTGGTTAGGATTGGTTGTGGTAGTACTGGTATGAGAAACAACAGGAATCCATCCATGGTTAGGTGCTCCAGCAGCCATGATATGACCATAGCATTTGAAAAAGGGTAAAACCCAATAAATCAAGCTAATTAGTCAGTTAGAAATAGCCATTAGTAGGAGACTTTGACTTTGAAAGCACATTTGCAAAATATAATTTAACCCTTTCCCAAACAAGACCTGGTTTTGACATCCTTTAAAGAATAGGCTTGGGAAAACATTGAGACAAAAGAAGAAAGTGCTTGATGACCAGCATTTTCTCCTTTTGCCTCAATATTTTCTTAGCTATTTTGTACACTATTCCTTCTTTTAGCAACATCCACCTTGTCTTCTGCAACAACTTCCAAATGGACCACTCTAAAATTTAGTCATTTGGGAAAGAGTTAAACATAATCTCTCATCTTCAAATCCTCTCTTTGCTCACTAGTACTTTGTTCTTCTTTTCTTTCTAATGCTTTATATTCATTCAATCATGTACTTAACTATGCTTAACATGATGCTTATTGTGCTGACAGCTTTTAACCTATTACCAAACGACAGAAATTTGTGTTGGTTCAAATTCAAAGATGATGCAGACGACAATTTCAAGTGAATGAAATTTTAGAATATTTGGTCTTTTTAAGTAGAAAACATTGTGGGAAATGAAGAAATTGCTTGTCACAAGCAATTTCTTCTTTTTCCATGATGTTTTCCAAAGCCATTATCTTGTGGGGAGTCAAAAGGAGTCACTGTGTGCTGACAGCTTTTAAAGGAAAATTACATGGTTCAATATATGTTTGCCTAACATATCAGAGGAAAAGTAATTGTGTTTGGTCTTTTGGTTTGGATGCATGCTATATCATGTATAATCAAGTTGTATATAGATGTAAAAAAAATAATTTTGGCAATCCTATTAAATGTTAAAGAAAACCATGTTTGAAGTAATTTTAAACTCATGCAGTGTTTTGATATATGATTGTTCTGCAGTAACATATGATCTTCAATGTTCAAACAGTCTTAAATACAGCTTATTCTGCATTAGCAGGTTTTATCTTGGAGCAAATTCTACTTATTCCAACGGGGCTTATATTGTTTTATTATACCTCATGCAGTGACTGGGAAAGGCCTGCGCTATGCGCCATAGTCACATTGAAATTCCAAATGTCACATTGTTTTAGCTAATGAGTGGGCCCTTGTCCCATTGAATTTTGCTGTATATGAGAATGGAGCAATTTTACCCTATAATTGTCACATCAATTTTCAAAATGTCACATTGATTTTGTAAGTGGAAGCGACATTGTCCCATTGAAGAAATGTCTTTCCCAATCACTGCTCATGTGACCTAATCATTCAATAATTACAAACCTAATATTTTTTCATATTACCCGCTCAGATAATATTAACCGGTTAATATTTTTTCATATTACCCGCTGAGCGTACTATAAATAGAAATTCTGGAATTTTTATGACGTAAACGTGACGTCACAATGTTTCAAAACACGATATTTGCTGAATCATAGCTAGTTTAACGTAAATACGCTTAAATGACATGGCTTGTTTCGCAAAAAGGGACCATCTGGAAAATGTTAAAAAGTATGGATCCTAGTCAGTCTGTGCGAACTGCACATGCGGATCAGAATCGACATTTTTCATTCTAACCTAATATACTGAAACTAGATTTTTTATTCTATCTTTAAAACTTTATGTGTTTTTTTCCAAATGCAAAATCAGTTTACCTCTGTTAAGCCTGATCTCTTTCTCATCTAGATCTTTGAATTAACCAGACAAAAGTGATGGCAGACCTGCCTTTGCGTGCATGTCACAAATACGAATGGATAAGGCATTCAGTTAATTTGAACATTTTTTGTTTAAGGGTGAAGGACTTATAAAGTTAGATAAATTGTAGAATAAAAGTTTTGATGTTGTTTCTTTTTCGGTATAATAAAATGAATATCGCATGCCTCTCAGGGCAATAGTACATATCGTCTACCCTCGAACCAGTAATATTGACCTCGGCTGAAGCCTCGGTCAATATTACCGGTCTCGGGTAGACAATATGTACTATTGCCCTGAGAGGCATGTGATATTTATATAATATTGCTTCTTTAACCCTTTCCCAAACAAGACCTGGTTTTGATGTCCCTAATAGGAAATGCTTAGGAAAACATTGAGACAAAGGAAGAAAATGCTGATAACCAGCATTTTCTCCTTTTGCCTCAATATTTTCTGTGCTATATTTATAAATTGAATTTTCATCCTTACTCTTTTTCAGTTCATACCTGGACATCATAAAGAACTTTGTGTTTACCTATATGTACTGGGTGACGTTGGCCATTGTGTTTATAGCTGGTACAGCCAGAATCAACCTGTTTAGTATGGGTTATGTCATAGCTGTGTTCTGTTTTATGTGGTTTGGCCAAGAGTTCCTCATTAAACCACTACGACAACTTCTACGAGCGTGAGTAACATCTATTGTTTGTGTGGATTTTCATGCCCCTGTATTGAAAGATCAGGGGCATATTGTTTTACCATTGTTTGTCTGTCCGTCCATCTTCCTGCCCGTCCAAAAACTTTACATGAAAACTTAACATTGGCCTTTGGGGGGAGGGCATTACTGTTTCTTAAACACATCTTGTTTTACTCTTGTAGAGTACTTCCATGCAGATGCATTGATACATGAGGGACATTTATTTTTGCCCTGTGTGTCTGTCTGTTTGTCTGCTTAGAGATTATTAGTAATTTTAGAACAGAACCACATGCATTTTTCTTGTGAGAAGACCTTTCTTTTCTAAAACTCTGCTGAAAGACGTAGACTGAACTGAATTTCCTTGATGTAATGATTTTGATCAATTTGAAACATTACTAGAAAAACAGTAAAATCTAAGAAATATAGATCTAGTATAAATAATCAAATGTTATTGTTTTCTCAACTTTCAGATGGAATTTCCTGATTGGATACTGCTTCTTTGTCCTGTTCTTCAAAGCAGCCCTACAGGTTAGTGTTTTTACACGCCGCTGGAGGCAGTCTTATATTAGCGTCATCTTCTCCGTTCTCTGTCCACTTCTCTCGTGAGCTAAGTTTATGGCTGGATCTTTTTGAAACTTTGTCATTGTTATCACCTCAATTGGTAGATGTGCATGGAGGAAGTATTTTGTGGTTCATTGATTTTTGCCTCCTTATAACTTAGTCTCTGGGGCGGTGTATATTGTGACCATGGCAATCTTGTTGATAAGTCAATTAAATAATACTACCTGTGATTTCCATCTACAACGATAATGGGAAAAATAAGTTCAACTTTTGAAATTATCAGAATAAGCATTGAATATTTAAGTACAGTCGACACTCGTTATGTCGACATCGGATAAGTCGAATTTTCGCTTAAATCCAAGTTCAAATCTGGTTCCGTCCTCATCAATGGACATATTTTTTTCAAACAAAATAATTTTGAACTCAATATAGCTATTGAAATATAGTAGGAAAAGGATAGAAAATTGCTCGAAACAAGCAATTTCTTTCCTTTTCCTACAATATTTCAATAATAATCGTACTTTATTACTTTAAAAAACTGTCAAATATCAACTTTATCGAACCCGAACAAAATCGGATGAGTCAAACTTCGGATATGTCGAGGTATTTTGACGGCCCCTCCGACTTCGACACAACTAGTGTAGACTGTATTTCATACAGGTAAAAAAATAAACATTGTGTTCTATCTTTCCAGTTTGAACATTTTTGTCAATCATCAATTCACATGGCATTGTTACCTTCTATGACAACCCTTTTCCACACAAGACTGCTTTTGACGTCCCTGCTTGAACTTACTTGGGAAAATATTGAGACAACAGAAGAAACTGCTGATAACCAGCAGTTTCTCCTTTTGCCTCAATGTTTTTCATGCCGGATTGTATACAAATGCTATCTTCAGCAACATCCAATCTGTCGTCTGAAGCAGCTTTTGTACAGGAACAATATAAAATTTGCTGTTTGGGAAAGGGTTAACTCCTTTCTTAAACATTGACTCCTTTTGGTGACCTCCATTGGATATGGGTTGATGAGTATTTAGAGATTATTACACGGCTGATGAGGGCCGGAGAGTGATATCGGCCCGCAACCGCGATATCTGCCCCGAGGCCTTTAGGCCGAGGGCAGATATCAAGGTCAGGGCCGATATCACTCTCCGTCACGAATCAGCCGTGTAATAATCTGTATATTGCATTCTTTTTGCAAAATAACCTTCATTCGATGAATAAATCGGAACACTTCCAGTTTAGCGGTCCCTACCAAAATGGCGTCCATTCACCTTGTCCACTTGAATGTATTTATGGGGGCTGCCGCCCCCACACCCCCGCTTATTTTCATTTTAAAATCATTTTTGGGGGCTGCCGCCCCCCACACCCCCGCTTATTTTCATTTTCATTGATGAAAAAAGATGCTATTTTAACCCTTTACTTCTTAGTGTGCTGTAACAGAATGGCGGCCATTTTGTCTGGGGACCGCTAAACTGGAATCTACCCAATAAATCTTACCTTTCAATAAAGTTTCCACAAACGTTCCAGTTGAAATAAAGTCAACTTTATGCATTTTTTTACATTAATCGCACTCGAAGTGAATAAAGATAACGTTACGACGGCAGCCATTTTTGTAAACAACTTTGCGTTTTTCTGACGTCATTGACGTTTTTCGTCACGGAAAGGCGCATGCAAAAGATCTGTACCTATAGTTTTTGGAATATATTCCTTAGCAGCGGGCAGATCTCGCATATCTGCCCGCTGCTAAGGATTCACGTGGATATAGCTTTTTCGGCCCGCCCGATATCTGGCCGATTCTAGCCGAAAATGTTACTATTTATAGTAACAGAATGTAATATGTGTGTATATTTTATTCCAGCTTCCAGGCTGTGTGTACATTGAAACTATAGTGGACAATGCATGTTGGCTGGTACAATTATTGGGGCTAACATGTCTGAAACCTGCCTATAACTACCCAGATAGTAAGTGTTTTGGTTATTTTAATCCAGTAGGTTTGGGAGGTATTTTGGAGGCAGGGTCTGGTCCATCCCCCAGGGGTCAGTCTATAGATCATTTGTTAGCTCAGAAACTATGGGACAGATTTCATTCAAACTCCATCTACTCTATCAAGGTGGAGATGTACATAGTAAACATTGATCATTAGTGTATTGAGTTTTGACATGTATTTTTAAACCAAAATGGTTTTAATCACTTGAATTTCTGGTAAAGAATGGTTTGCTAGAAAGGAGAGTTATCAAAGGAATATTGACAGTTATAATGATAATGGCAGTTAACCCTTTCCCAAACAAGACCTGGTTTTGACGTCCTCAATAGAATTGGCTTGGGAAAACATTGAAACAAAAGAAGAAACTGCTGATAACCAGAAGTTTCTCCTTTTGTCTCAATATTTTCTGTGCTATATTATACACAAACTCTGTCTTAAAGAAGGTCCATTTGTCCTCTGGAGCAGCTTTTGAAATTTTTAAAAAAAAAGCTGTTTGGGGAAGGGTTAACCTGTACTTTATCATTAACATTTAACTTCTCACTGTATGATTCAAAATTTAATATTTGAAGTTGATATTGTGACTTTCCAGAATCTGACCATCAATGAAATACATGAGTAATGTTGATATTTCAGCCTCTGATATTTGTACAGTAGAGAAAGACAACACTGGCTTGTCCTGGGACATTGTTTGTTTAACGTTCCTGCTTTTACAGAGTAGGATTTAAGCTAATCACTATTTTAGACTGTTTTGGACTGTTCCAATATGAAAGGTGTCCAAAACAACTTTTTCTAATTGATGAAATTTTTAAAAATCTTTCCATTTTGGGTAAAAAACCTTGTGGAAAATGAAAAAATTGCTTCTTAAAAGCAATTTCTTCATTTTCCACTATGTTTTCCTAAGCCTTTTTCTTATGGGGCGTCAATATGCGTTTTCTGGGAATCGGTTAAGTACAAGTTGTCTTTCCAAGGGCATTATTTGCCCTTGGAAAGACAATTATGGTAGTAAAAATGTTCTTTATTTAGGCGTTGATATTCTCATTATATAATATGGTTTTGTAACTCAATTTTATTTTTCAGCCTCAGATATTTGTACAGTAGAGAAAGACAACACTGGATTATCCTGGGATGTTGTTTGTTTCACCTTCCTGCTGTTACAAAGAAGGATCTATGCTAGTCACTATTTCAGACATGTGGTCGCGGACTTTGAGGCTCAAAATAGACTCGCATCAAGGTAGAGTACTTTTATATTCCTCTTACAATGAGGAAAAATACGTGGGCTTGACCAAAGGTCTTTTAATGACATTTTCAGTTTCTTTATTAAAATGATGATAAACATTTGTTCATATGAAAGTCATGTCGAGTTTGGGTATGTCGAAGACTGTGTATATTGATGTTTTGACTATTCTGCTTATATCTTAGTGCAAGTGTCTTCAAATTGTTTACAATATAAAAGTATTAAGTCAAAACAATAATGATGTTGTCAGAAAAGCTTGATCTTGTCCCACACAAGCCCTTGTGTGGCTTCTCGGGTGTAAAAGACTTGGAATTTTTTTTACAGTAGACAAAATGAAGAAAATGCTGGTAAAATCTGTTTTCATAAATTGTTAGAGCTACAGTCGACACTCGTTATGTCGACATCGGATAAGTCAAATTTTTGCTTAAGTCGAAGTTCAAATCTGGTCCCGTCCTCATCAATGGACATATTTTTTCGGAACAAAATAATTTCGAACTGAATATAGCTATTGAACTATAGTAGGAAAAGGATAGAAATTGCTCGACACAAGCAATTTCTTTCCTTTTCCTACTATATTTCAATAATAATCGTACTTTATTAGTTTAAAAAACAGTCAAATATCAACTTTATCGAAGCGGAACAAAATCGGATGAGTCGAACTCTGGATATGTCGAGGTATTTTGACGGCCCCCACCGACTTCGACATAATGAGTGTCGACTGTATATTATACAATTTTCTTTGTAAGTTTGATTTTGTTTTCTGTTACACCTTTGAACTTGGACCAAACTAAGATTTGCCTTTGTTTTGACAATTGACCAAACGCCAATCGACAGATCGCTCCGCCCAACAAAGAATTTAAGGCAAACAATGGGGATTATGATCGTTAATAGGGAATGATTTTTAGCTCCACTGGCCTTTCAGGCCAGCGGGCTATTGTCATGGCGGTGTGTCCGTCGTGCGTCAGTCCGTCCGTCCGTCCGTGCGTGCGTCCGTAAACTTTTTCTTTAAAAATCTTCTTCTCAAAAACTACCAGATGGATTTCAACCAAACTTCACAGGAATGATCCTTAGGTGACCCTCTCTCAGATTCCTTCAAAGAATATATATTGAACTAGAAAAACCTGAGTTATCTGCCCTTGAATGTCGAAAATAGCAGGTTTTGACTTTAGCTTTCTTCTAAAATCTACAAATATTGAACAATCAAGACAAAACTTTGACAGAATGATGCTGACTACAAGATCTTGCCTTGGAAAAATTTTCAGCTTGATCTGAATTTTACATCATGAGTTATGTGCCCTTGAAATTGACAGAATTGCCATTTTCGGCTGTATTTTTACTTTGTTTTCACTCTAGTATCCAGTTAATCGTGACGTAAATTCAGACAAACAAAATAGTATTTCGTAGGTGTTGTTATAAAATTTCGTAACTACGGCTTGATTTAAGCCGTAGTTACGAGATTTTATAACAACACCGACGGGTTATCAAAACATACGGTAAACCTAGTCTATTATTAGTACAAAATTCTTTGCACTTGGCATGTCGATTGTTTTGATTGTCAGTCGGTAAATCGAGACTATAACACGTGCAACGAAGAACAATTGGGGCATGACATTTTTCTGATTGTTGATTGGCTAATCGATGTTTTTATGCTCCCCGAAGGGAGAGCATATAGTCGCCGCTTTGTCTGTCCGTCCGTCCGTCCTGTCCGTCCGTCCGTCCGAAGTTATTTCTCCATAACCCTTGGTCCAAATCAATTGAAACTTACCATGTGAACTCCCTATAACATAATGCCGATGTACTTTTCCCGGTATTTGGATTTGAGGCCTCATCATGGGAAAAGGGGACTTAAGGTAAAATATAGCTTTTCTCTAATTTCTCCTAGTCTAATGGTCAGAATTTGATGAAATTTCATATTTGAGTAGTAAATCAGATGCCCTTGACAATAAACTATGTGAAATTTGGTTATAAAAATTATGTCATGCAAAAAGGGGGCTTAACATTTGCTAGCTTTATGTTAGCTCTGCAAGGCATACATTTATTGTGACAATGCCTTATTCGGGGAGCATTGTCCGTCTCTGACGGCTCTTGTTATGCTCCCCGAAAAAATTTCGGGGGAGCATATAGTCGCCACGCTGTCCGTCCGTCCGTGTGTCCATCCGTCCGTCCGTCTGTCCGTCCACAGCCATATCTCAGCAACCCTTGGACCAAATTCAATGAAACTTTACATGTGAACTCCCTGGGTCAATACCTAGGGACCTTTTTCTCCGTTTGTAAATTTAAGGCTGCGTCATGGAAAAAGGGGCCCTAGTGTAAAAATTAGTTTTTCTCTTATTTCTTTTCATCTAATGGGCAGAATTTAATGAAATTTTGTGCTCATGTAATGAATAGGATGTTCTAGACCATATTCTATAAATAATGTGTGTACAAAAAAGCTGTCATGGGAAAAGGGGGCTTAATGTATGATAGTTTTTATTTTGTGACAAACACTTATTCGGGGAGCATTATCCGTTTGTGACGGCTCTTGTTGATTGACAGTCGGCGTTTTGTCAATTCTTCGTATGTGATATTCCAGAGGATGTCAGCTCATCAACAAAGTGTTGAGACGTGAGGTAGAGAAACAAAGACAAGAGGAGATCACTATACTGACAAACATCAAGAAAAAGATGAACGCTCTCAAACAGAAACAGTCTAAATATAAAGGGAGCTATGTGGAGCCAGAGGAACACTTTCAGGGTAGGTGTGCAAAGCAAAAGTAATGTGCATGGAGAGTCTTCCAGGGCACTGGAATTTTGCTTACAGACAGTTAAGGTTTAATCCTTTCCTTAGCAGCCAAAATTCAGGCTGTTCTAATTTGAAAGCTGTTGCAAGTGACAAAACTAATGTTAATTAAAATAGGGCTTGTGTACAAAATAGCACAGAAAATATTGAGGCAATTGGAGAAAAACTTGATTATTTCCTTCATTTGTCTCAATGTTACCCAAGCCTTTTCCATGAGACCAAAATGGCCCACATATATTATCACGGTGGATAACCATGTTATACAACAATTTTAGAAAATCTATAACTTTGTTAGTATGGGGCCGATTTGAATTGGGTTTGAAGCATAGTAGGTGGACAGACATCACACAAAAGTCATTAGATGGACTTTGTGGATTTTTGAAACATTAACTGATAAAAAAAGATATTGAAGATCAACCAAAATTTGTTGATTTTTAACAACTTTTTTTATCAGTTGATATATCAAAAATCCAACACGCCCAGCTTATTCCTGGTATTTTTCCACCTTCTCTGTTTCAAACCGAATTCAAATTGGTCAAGTATTACCAAAAATATTGACGATTTTAAGAAAATCTGAGTTATGTGATTAACCACCATGTTTTATTGTGTGTAGACATTTACACATTGATCTTACAAAATCAATTATTAAAATCATGCAATTTTTTTATGCTCCCCGAAAAAAATTTGGGGGAGCACATAGTCACCATGCTGTTTGTCTGTCTGTCTGTCCGTCTGTCCGTCCGTCCGTCCGTCCGTCCACAGCCATATCTAGTCAACCCTTGGTCTAAATTCAATGAAACTTCACATGTGAACTCCCTAGGATAATCCCTAGGGAGCTTTTTATCTGTTTCCTAATTTGAAGCTGCGTCATGGAAAAAGGGACCTTAATGTAAAAATTAGTTTTTCTCTAATTTCTCTTTATCCAATTGGCAGAATTTAATGAAATTTTGTACGTATGTGATAAATGAGATTTTCTAGACCATATTCTATAAGTAATTTGACTTTCAATGACTTTGACAGAATGGCCTCTGAAAAAAGCCTTGGCCTTAAGTCTGGATGCCTGAGTACTTTTTTCTAAGATATTCAAATTATATGCACAATATTTCAGCCATCCGTTCTGGTGACTATTACCTGTTTGAGGATTCCAGCGAGGACGAACAAGAGCCAGAGGAGGTCGATACAATCACTTTTGGTATGGACGAAAAAGAGGGAGACAAAGGACCAACACCCCTACAGGTTAGTTATTGTTAAGAAAATATTGAAGGAAAGGAGAAAACACTTGTAAAGATTAAGATGCAATCACATTTAGTAAGGATGAAAAACCGGGAGAAAAATGACCAACGCCACTTTTGGTTACTTTGACTCTTCAACAGAAAAAGAGAAGCTGTTGAAATAAAAGTAGAAAATAGTTCCCCAGATTTTGAAATTGGTTGTGAAAATATAGATTCCATCACATTTGGTATCGACGAAAGAAAAGTTAGATCTATTTATTTCATTTTGTTTACTTGATTTATTTTGGCAGTGTCTTTTCTGATCATTGATAGATTTACTTGAGTCATGCCTAAATTCTTTGAAAAAGGTTGAAACAAACAGATCAAGTGCTATAGATATATTCTGACCTGTTTGTTTCAGTTGATCAATACAGCTGTGACACAAGGCACAGAGGATGCAGTAAAACAAGCTGATGAGGTAATCATAAAACTTTATTATCAGTATTAACCCTTTCCCAAATGACAAAATTTTAGGGTGATCCACTTCAAAAACTGCTACAAATGACAAAATGGATGTTTTTAAAGATAGGATTGGTGTAAAATATGGCATAGAAAATATTGAAACAAAAGGAGAAACTGCTGGTTATCAGCAGTTTCTTTTGTTTCAATTTTTCCCAAGTCTTTTCTATTAGGGACGTCAAAACCAGGTCTTGCT
The DNA here is from genome assembly GCA_963680895.1 of Fragum sueziense. NCBI lineage: Eukaryota > Metazoa > Mollusca > Bivalvia > Cardiida > Cardiidae > Fragum > Fragum sueziense. The sequence continues at coordinate 43,760,741 of OY804599.1, forward strand.
TGGGAAAGGGTTAACTCAGAAGATAACATCAGGGACTTTAAATACAGTGGTTTTTGTTAGGTCTTTTTCATCTGTTATTTATGCCTGTATTGACTCACTCACTAACTCGTGGATTTCATATTTAACATGCAGGGGTAGAAGCATGGTCCATGTCTGTGGGCTCCCTTCCAGATTATTGGCTGGTTGCATGCATGGCTTTCTTCACACCTGCTCTCCATAGATCTCTCTTACTCTGGAGGATCAATGTCCAATCTCTTGTAAATACAAGAGTTTCTAAATTTGCATTGTATGTGGTCATCAAAAGCTGGAAAATTGTCTGAATTTATAATCATAATGTATATTATAGGCTGCAAGCAGCAGTAAGCCGTCGAGTCCTACACAAGTGACCAGTCCTACTGACGAGACAGATGCTGCAAAAACTGAAGAAAAAACAGAGGAAGAAGAAGAGGAAAAAGGTTTGATGAAATTTTTAATTGGCCTTTCTAGTGTGTGCTTATTGTCTGTGCATCCCTACAGCGGCCTCACTCTCTAACTATCCATTTTATAGTCTCATTTTCCTCTACTGGTGTCCATACTGTCTGCTAAGTCTTTCAGGCGGTCTCCTCTCCGATCAGGGTTGCCATGTGTCAGGGAAAAGTCAGGGAAATTTTAATTTTTTCAAGGTCAGGGAATTGTCAGGGAATTTTGTGAACTGTCAGGGAAATTTGATAATACTGGCAAATGTCAGGGAATTGTCAGGGAATTTTGAAAAAAATATGATGCAGTTTCATATAATTCATGATTTCAACATCTCCTTTTAAAATTGTCTCGTGAAATCGCGTGTTACCGCTAAATTAACACGACGAAACATGTCAGGGAATTTTCCACTTTTGTCAGGGAAATGTCAGGGAATTGTCAGGGAATTTCGTTTCTGATGACTAGTGGCAACCCTGCCGATGAATTCTGAAGACCAGAAGAATCAATTCTGAGCATTTCTCTGTTGTCTAGTAATAATTCTTCTCACAGGTTTTTGTTTAGCTTGCCCGATTTCCAGCGAGCCGAGACTTTATGTCCGGGGAGCTAATGTCACAGCCCTAGTGTCGCGTCACGTCGCATCTCCTTAAACTTTAACCTGGTCTATATCTCAGGCACCATTAGAGATACAGCCTGGATATTTTACACATGGATACTTCCTGCCAAGGCCTTTCATTTAGGACCATGACCTTTGATCTAATGACACTGACCTTGGAGTGACCTTGACCTACTTTTCAAAAACTTTAACCTGGTCTATGTCTCATGCTCTATTAGAGATATAGCCTTGATACTTCACACATGGATACCTCCTGCCATGACCTTGACCTTGGGACATGACCTTTGACCTAGTGACCTTGACCTTTGACCTTGAACTCATTTTTAGCTCGACTTTTTGAAGAAAATGAGAGCTTATACTGTAACCTGGGCGTCGGCATCGGCGTTGGCATCGGTGTTGGCGTTGCAACAAAGGTTAAAGTTTTTTCAAACATCAATAACTTCCATACTATCGAAGGGATTCAACCCAAACTTGGAATACTTATTCACCTTCACACCCTCTACCTTACTATCAGGGCCCATGACCCTGGGACCACTCTTTTTGGAGTTATGCCCCCTTTATACTAAGCACTTAGAAAGTCGAGCGCGCTGTCTTCGGACAGCTCTTGTTTGTGACAAGCTCTCGTATAGGCGAGCTTCGTTGTCCGCGGGCAAGTCTTGTTTCTGTCCTACTACATTCATCGTCTTTACCTGTGGAATCAAGCCCATATTGTACTCCATATGACCAAACCACCTCAGTTTGCTCAATTCATTCATTTCACTCGTTTCATATTTCAAATTTTCAGGAGGTGTTGTTGGAAAGATCACCAACATTTTCAAGTTTATACTGGCACTGTTGGGTAGCTGCATTGACTGGTGCATTACAGCATTTATGGCACAATTTTATGGTTCCTCAAATAACAAAGACTTTCATATGGCATGAAAAATGTTAGGATGAAATTTTGGAGTTATAGCCAAGAAAATATTGAGGCAAAAGAAGAAAATGCTGATTATCAGCATTTCCTTCTTTTGTCTCAGTTTACCAGAACCTTTTCCATTAGGAGAGCCAAAAAGCACAATTGTTTAGGAAAGGTTTAATAATGAAACACTATATACCAATTTTCAGGCGGTGTTGTTGGAAAGATCACCAATATATTCAAGTTTATTCTGGCACTGTTGGGTAGCTGCATTGACTGGTGCATAAACCTCTTCAATAGGATATCAAAGAACTACAGACTGGTGGCTGCTAAACTCAAGGATGACCATATACGGATGAAACAGCAAATACAGGTAAATATTGAGTGACCGCTTCAATTCCCTGCCCAATTTTATATACAATGAATACCCTTTATGACAATTTTCATTAGATATTTTAGAAGGGTTTCTGACAATTGTCTCTACTGAATGGATATTTATAAAGCCTCACACCAACAAAACTTGATATTGTGAAGGCTGTTTAAATTTATCCCATTCTCACGCAGTGACGTCTTTTGACACCTTGCAAAATAAAGGGTTTGGAAAACATTGTAGAAAATGAAGAAATTGCTTGTGACAAGCAATTTCTTCATTTCCCCATGTTTTCTACACCAAAAGGTCTGTCTGTCAGTCTCTCTGCCTGTCTGTCTGTCTGTCTGTCCAAACTGAAAGTGAAAACTTAATGCAGGGTTATTTGTGCTTCACAAACACATCTTGTTCTTATGTATTTCCAGGCCGAGCATGTTGCAGAAATCAAAGAAAAAGAAGTCGAGTTAGAAGAGAGAGGAACTGAAGATCCAGAGGATCAAGCTCAAGATGGGTAAGGTTTACAGCATAATGATTTTTAAATCTTACTTTTTCTTCAATGTTTCATAAATGAGCCGCGACGCGAGAAAATCTGTCTTCGGGAGTTTTGACCAGATCCGACACAAATGAGGCTGTACAGTCGCAGAAAGTGATTAGAGTCACGAAATTTTGTACCTGGGAAGAAGAAGAACTAAACTTTCTCAGCAGCGAAAACACAGACGCTGATCAGATTCGCGGTTACCGCGAAGCTGATCTGCGTCTTTGTTTTCGCTTATGCTAAATTCCGCTTTTCTCGCGTCGCGGCTCAAATCATTTACTCATTTCATATGCTTGAATGTTTGTATGAAATTAATGTTAATGTCTGCCTGACTTTTGGTCTTTCTCTCCTTTTCCTCGTCATTTGTTTTGAAATTGCTGCAATGATGTGCAAGTTATGCGTCATGGAAAACCCTGCCTAGAGGGTTGTTTGATATAGATGCCTGTATGACTGTCCATTTGTCAATTCTTCAGTAAAATCATGTAAGGACCAGTTATAATTAATAATTTACTGTATTCGTAATTCAACTTTGTAACTTTAAAAAATGACAAAGTCTGTTCTCAAAGTTCACAATACTGAAACTTGGTGAAAGAAATTCTGTTTACATTATAGGGCACCTTCCGAGTCCACAGATCTGGTAGAGGTTACTGTAGAACCAGCCACTACATCTGGAGATACACCCGCTAAAAGTGAAATCAGGTAGGTGTTTGGGTTTTACTTCAAGTCTTTCCCAAAAGGCGAAAAATTTGGACTAGTCCAATTTGAAAGCTGCTTCAGAGGACAAAATGGAGGTTTCTAAAGGTGTTCGTGAATATTGAGGCAAAAGAAGAAAATTCTGATATCATCATTGTCTTGGTATGCCTCCATGTTTTCCAAAGACAATTCCGTATTCTTCATATTACAAAAGTTGTTGAGTTGGATGTTTAAGTAAAATCAATTAATCTAAACTCTTTTGGAAATCAAAAAGATGATGAAAAAGAATTTCAGTGGAAAAAGAATAATTCATAGATATGTTGAATAAGATTTCTTCCATTATTCGCCTTTAATAAATTGGTAGATCTACTCGATGTTTGTATTTCTTTAACAGAAGAATACAAAAAAATCCCCATACACTAACAAATTTTGACATTTTGTTTTTCAGCCTGTCTGTAACGGAGGTCGACAAATTTGACGAAGAAACAGAATTTGAAGAAAACCAGCCTCGTCTTTATCGTTTGCTAGTTGCTACATACTTTGCCTTGATATCACGGACGGAGCTACTTTGTTACTTCTTAATGATATTGAATCATATCATGAACGCGAGCCTGTTGTCACTACCTCTCCCCATGTTTGTGTTTTTGTGGGGAATGTTGTCCGTACCAAGACCCACCAAGACTTTTTGGATTACAGTTATAACTTATACTGAGGTAAGAATGGATGCAACACTTTTCTTAATAATCCCTGGTTTTATGTCCCTAATAGTATGAGGCTTCAGAAGATAGGAGGGATGATCCAAAAGTAATGTCATAGTGTCTATAGTTTGGTTATTCGACGTATTCTTGTACAAATAAAGACTTATCATTGAAGCTTATCCTATTGGAAACATGCTTTTCTGAATTATTGAATATTGTTTATATATCCGAAAAAATGAAATGCCAAAAAAAGATCCATGTCGTGCATGTGCGCCGCACGCCCCAGTTTTTTTGTTTGAAGGCCATTATTGCTTTATGTTCTATCATTATATAAAAGAAAAATCAAGACAATTAAGCTGATAATGAAATGCTGCGACGTCATGATATCTCTAAGCAATTTTAGAACGTTTCAATAAGATAGGTGCGTTGAAATGCCAAAATAAGTCTCATTGAATTCATCACTCGCATTCGGATTAATGGCAGAATCGGATAAAATCCCACTACGTGCAATTCTGAACTTTTGCTAAAGGCTTGGAAAATAGCCGATTGAAGCAACCGAAACTATAAATTCAACCTAAAAGAACGGACATTTCATAAGAGTCTCGTCTACCGTTAGTGCTAGCGTTTTTGGGAATGAATATGAGTCGTTTGAAGATTAAAACGAGCCGGAAGACATGTGAAGCTGGGAAATAACTCCAACGTCCGTGTTACTTTGCGCTATTTCCGCACCTTAAACTGAATTTAAGAATTTATTATGTCGGCCTTAAACAACTGAGAACAAATTGATTCAAGGAATTTATTCAAAGAATTGCTGAACGAGTTGTTTGTAAATGCATTTATGAAGTGGGCCGAATGCCACGAATGTTGCATTAATTAAACACAGAGGGCGATATTATGAGGAGGAATAGACTGACGTCAACGACGTCGTGTGTTGTGCGGCACAGGACACCGATGCGCTATGTAAAAATGTAGTTTATTTTTGTAATAGCACACGAAACTTTATGAACATTCGTGCATGTATTAAACGAGTGTTAATCTTTCGGCATATAAAGTTGCATGAGGATACGTTCATAAAATCACCGAAAACAAAGTTTGTGACATTACTTTTGGATCATTTTCTCGTATAGAGGCAAAAGAAGAAAATGCTGATGATTTAGTGGTCAATTTTTATGAATTTGAAAAAAAGTGGATTTTGTTGGTCATTTATCAATTTTCAAGATAGATTAAATTTAAGAATTGCATTCAAAAGCTCAAAAATTTGTGTAGAGTATTTTCTCTTACTTTAACCCATTACCACACAGGGACTCCTTTTGACACCCCACAAGATAATGGATTTGGAAAACTAATAATAATGTTTTCTATGTAAAAGGACCAAATGGACCATTTCATTCCCTTGAAATTGTCGTCTGCATCATCTTTCAATTTGGACCAGTCTAAACTTCTGCTGTTTTGTAATGGGTTAAGTTTATCTCATGATAGTCATAGCTTATTTTTCTTCCTTCTAGGCTGTCGTAGTGGTGAAGTACCTTTTCCAGTTTGGATTTTTCCCATGGAATGACAAAGCTCAGCCAGACGACCCGTACTACCCACCCAAGATTATCGGTATTGAGAAGAAAGACAGATTTGCTGCCCTTGATCTCGTCCTGCTGTTGGCTTTGTTTATACACAGAATATTTCTAAAGGTGAGGTATTAAACTGTAGAAAAAATGATTTGATGATGATTGTGTTTGTGAATACCACTACAGTACAGCTAGCGTGTTTTTTTGCCTAAATCACGCGCCCACGGTGGAAAACATACATTTAGAGTGGAAATTTGGAGTGATCGCCCACTGCAACTCCCACAATATGGCGGTAGTACTATAAGGGTAATGAAGCCTAGTGATAAATCGTGATTCCATGGATTTGTGTTGAAAAACGCACATTACCTTGGTCATCAAGATTTTCCTCCCAAAACCTCTCAAAATCAAATAACGGTGATACATGGAAATAGGCAAAATGCCTACAATCTCTACTGTATGTGATTTCCATCCGTAGCATTATGCATTTTTCGATTTTCACTTTTCATTAATTCTTAAGTGATTGGCCTAGAGTTATTTCATATTCAATTTTGTGTATAATATTTTCAGAGATATGGTTTATGGAAAGATGCTGAGGAAGAAGAAGAAATAAAGGATGACAGTGGAAGGCCTTCTATACAGGTATACATTTTTGCTTTTCAACAAAAACCTTGTAACTGCAACTTGTGTTAAGCTGCAGTTACAAGGTTTTTGTTGAAAAGCAGAGAAATTATACTCAGCTATAGATAAGAGGTGGGTATTGACTTTTCCAAGTGCAATATTTCAGCTCAATGGTGTGCAAAGTTGAAGGCGCATGACATGACATAACTTTATTTGATGTATAGTAGCTAGCGGGAATATGTTGAGATCTAGAAATAACTTTGAAATAACTTTGACTTTGTTTCTGTTATTTTCTAATGGCCCATTGTACATGACACAATATCATATGTGTAAAGTTAAGACTTTTTTGCTCCTGAAGAAGGCATTTTATCTTATATTAGCTCGACTTTTCGAAGAAAATGAGAGCTTATACTGTCACCCGGGCGTTGGCGTTGGCGTTGCAACAAAGGTTAAAGTTTTTTCAAACATCAATAACTTCCATACTATCAAAGGGATTCAACCCAAACTTGGAATACTTATTCACCATCACACCCTTTACCTTACTACTAGGGCCCATGACCCTGGCTCCACTATATTTGGAGTTATGCCCCCTTTATTAGCTCACCTGAGCACGAAGTGCTCAAGGTGAGCTATTGTGGTCGCTTTTTGTCCGTCGTCTGTCCGTCTGTCCGTCCGTCCGTCCATCTGTCCGTCCGTCCACAATTTCTTTCAACATCTTCTCCTCCTAAACCATTGGACCAATTTTGACCAAACTTGGCAGGAATGTTCCTTGTGTGATACTTTTCAAAACTTGTTCGTGAATTTTTGATTTTTCAAAAAATGTGGGCGTGGCAGGCAGAAAGGGGCTTATCAGACTAGAAATCATAAGAAAATTCTTTAAAAATCAACCATTGGGCCCAATTGAACCAAACTCGGCAGGAATATTCCTTGAGTCACTCTTTTCAAAATTTGTTCACAAATTTTTATATTTGTCAAAAAATGTGGCCGTGGCAGGGAGAAAGGGGCTTATTAGACTTAGAGAAATCATTAGAAAATTCTTTAAAAATCAACCATTGGGCCAATTTGAACCATACTTTGCAGGAATGTGCCTTGATTCATTCTTGTCAAAATTTGTTCACAAATTTTTTCATTTGTCAAAAATTGTGGCCGTGGCAGGGAAAAAGGGGCTTATCAGACTTGGATAAATCAAAAGAAAATTCTTTAAGAATCAACCATTGGGCCAATTTGAACCATACTTGGCAGGAATGTGCCTTAAGTCATTCTTTTCAAAATTTGTTCAGAAATTTTACATTTGAAAAAAAAGATGGCCGTGGCAGGGATAAAGGGGCTTATTAGACTTAGAGAAATCATAAGAAAATTCTTTAAAAATCAACCAACAGGCCAATTTGAACCAGACCTTGCAGGAATGTGCCTTGAGTCATTCTTTTCAAAATTTGACCACAAATCTTTTTGTTTGTAAAAAAATTGTGGCCTTGGCAGGGAGAAAGGGGCTTATCAGACTTGGAGAAATCATAAGAAAATTCTTTGAAAATCAACCAATGGGCCAATTTTAAGCAGACTTTGCAGGAATGTTCTTTGAGTCTCTCTTTTCAAAATTTGTTCACAGTTTTTTTCATTTGTAAAAAACTGTGACTGGCAGGGAGAAAGGGGTTTATTAGACTTAGAGAAATCATAAGAAAATTCTTTAAAAATCAACCATTGTGCCCAATTGAAGCAGACTTTGCTGGAAGGTTCCTTGAGTGACCCTTCTCAAAACTTTTTCGCGGATTTTTGATTCGTCAAAAAATGTGGGGGTGGCAGGGAGGAAGGGGCTTATCGGACTTAAAGAAATCATAAGAAAATTCTTTAAAAATCAACCATTGTGCCCAATTGAACCAGACTTTACTGGAATGTTCCTTGAGTTACTCTTTTCAAAATGTGTTCTCAAATTTTTCCATTGGTCAAAAAATGTGGGCATGGCAGGGAGGAAGGGCTTATCAGACTTAAAGAAATCATAAGAAAATTCTTTAAAAATAAACCATTGGGCCAATTTTCTATTTCCCTTATCTGTTGCTCTCAGGCTGGCCCCATGTTTATCTTATGTAAACAAATAAGGGATTAGCTTTAGCTTATCAGATGGTAATCTTTCACTAAATTCTATCAATCACAGACAAAATCTTGTTAATTGAGCCTATCATAAATGATCATTCTCTAACAGATCAGTATGCTTTGAAAATTAGCCCTATGTTGTATATTGCGAAATCATGAAATAATTGTTGAAAATTAACTAACTCAACAATTGTGCTAATTCATACCCAACCTTACAGGATCGATTGGAACAAAATTATTTCTTAATTGTTTCCAAACAGAAAGTCCTTATAAGTTTCATGCCTTTGAATTTGACAAAATTGCCATTATCACTCTTGTCATCTTGATTCAGGTGAGCGATTTAGGACCATCATGGTCCTCTTGTACTAAGCAACTTAGAAAGTCGAGCGCGCTGCCTTCGGACAGCTCTTGTTTTACCAGAGCAACAGATAAGAGGGGATAAAGACATTCTTATTTCATTATTTCAAATGCAAGTCTTATGTTGTGGGTACTCATTTGAATGATCCTTGAGATGATTCCAATAAATACCCACAATATAAGGTTTGTTAATTGATAAACGATAGTATTTTTAAAAAAAACAGTGCTCTATCTTAATTTTACCCAAAGCCAGAGCTCCAGATAAGATGGGGGGGGGGGGGGGGTGATGACTTTTCAAACTGCAATAATTCTGTTATTTTGTATCAAACCCTATGTTTTGGGTGCTCATTTGCATCGTCTCATAGAGACGATTCAAATGAGTACCCACAACATAGGGTTTAGAATTGAAATAACAAAGTTAGAATGTCTTCACCCCACTTATCTATAGCCCTGCTCTGTTTTCTCTACAGTATGGCAAGGGAGAAGACTTTGATCAGATTAAATCTGAAGAAAGACCAATTTAACCTCAAGTTAAGTGGTTGAAGCTTCTGTCAAAGATGATATTACATCTCTTATGTTTCAAAATCTACCTTTGTAAACAACACAATATGGAGCTCCAAATTTCTTTAGTTTTGCATGTGATGGTTTGAATCTTGCAGGTGTCTTACACCTGCAAGATTCCAACCAACGCATGCAAAACCTGTATTGAAAATTTAGAGCACCTTTTTCTTTGTTTACAAAGTTGAAATTTGTAAACATTTGCCATGATTTTGTGACTGGATTATGATGTGAAATATTTACTTTCCAGTATGGCAAGGGAGAAGAGTTTGATCAGATTAAATCAGAAGAAAGAAGAACATCAAGTTTAATGGTTGAAGCTTCAGTCAAAGATGATACTACTTCGCTTGAAGATAGTCTGCCATCTGATAGCAAGAAAAAGGACACTTCAAAGTAAGTTTTCTTCCTTTTACTACAATTTTAATAAATCTGATGATAGAAGTACATCCAGCTTGATATTAAAAGCCTTGGTTGTGGTTGTAGCTGCAGCCATAAGGCAGTTGGTAGAAGGACATTAACTCATTTCCACACAATGACGCCTTTTGACGCCCTACAAGGTAAAGGCTTGTGAAAACATTGTGGAAAATGAAGAAATTGCTTGTGACAAGCAATTTCATCATTTCCCACAATATTTTCTACTCATGAACTCGAAAATTGTTAAATTCTATTTACTTGAAATTGTCGTCTGCAACACCTTTGAATTTGGACAATTCTAAAATTTTGCTGTTTGGTAATGGGTTGAGTACCATTCAGTCAAGCAATCTGAATTACATTACAAGCCATCTGGTTGGATGATCTGCTATGTTACTATACATACCGGTAGCCCTACTGAGAATCAGACTGATGTTGAAGTGAACCCTAGGTTTACTTTACCTGTTCCGAAACAAGACCTAGTTTTGACATACCTAATAGGAAAGCCTTGGGAAATCTAATATTAAAGGCTTGGAAAAGCATTGAGTTTGAAGAAGAAATTGCTGGTAACAGCATTTTCTTCAATGGCCTCAATATATTTTGAGCTTAAATGTACAGAAATTAATTTTCATAAACAAAGTTTATCATCTTTATGAGCTTTCAAATTAAAACTTCTGAAAAGTTTGTTGTTTGGGCTAGGGCTAATCTTTCCCAGTATTTCTGCTACCATTTATGTTAAGAGTTTTTGATTAGATAACTTCCTTTCAAGAAAAAATAGTTTTTAACCAATAATCATCAATTTCAGATTAAAGACTGTATTTATGCCATTCTACAATTTCTACAAACAACTAACATCGCCCGATTACAGTGCAACTACTGATGTGTACGCTCCCATGTTTGCCTGCGACTTTATCAACTTCCTCATTATACTGTTGGCCTATCAGTCATTTGGACCTGCAGTAAGTAGCAATTGATATTTTCTAGGTCATATAAAATTTTTAATTTGAGGGGGAAAAAAAAAAAACGAACAAAACCCCCCAACATATTATATATTACAGGGAATTAGGCATTAATGATTATCTTGTGTGATTGCTTTGGAAAATATTTTTGAAGGAAAGGCATTTTCAGCATTTTATCCAATATCCTCTATATTTAACTGTACTGTATTTTCATTCTTCCAGTTGAATTAATTATGTTACTCATAACACTTTTGAATTTGAAACAGCAATTTCATTATTGAGAAAGGGTGACAATTGTCTCAACATTTTATTGTTTGTTTACAGCAAACAGCTGGTGATGGTGATGTCACATCATACATATCAGATAATAGGGTGAGTGACTAGATTTTTAGCGCACTTAAATCTTTCCCAAATGACAAAATTTTAGGGTTGTCCTATTTGGAAGCTGCTGCAGGTGACCAGATGGATTTCATTAAGGATGGGATATGGGTACAAAATGGCTCAGAAAATATTGAGACAAAAAGGAGAAACTGCTGATTATCAGCAGTTTCCTCTTTTGTCTCAATGTTTTCCCAAGTCTATTCTTTTAGGGACATCAGAACCAGGTCTTGTTTGGGAAAGGGTTAAGCACAAAGCGCTCGGGGTTAGCTGTTGTGACTGATCTATATCAGGTATCTTTCTGTCTATCTGTCCATCAGCTGTATCTAGGCCATGTGAAAAGATGAACAATGTGAGTTCAAAAAGCAGATCACTTAGTCAATTCATAGAAAAAATTTATTATGCCTTAGGGGCCAAAATTTTAGGTTAGTTATTGCCAAAATTCTTTTTCTTTTTTCTCAATCCATAGATTGTTCAGAATACAACCAAAATGTAGTTCTCTAGGTCAAAATTTGCTTTTGCTCTAGCGATCTCAATTATTAATCAATCTTTGTCAATTATTTGTCTGTTATGATATGTAGGTCATGAAAAAAAATGGTCATGCGAGGTCGTATGGTTAATTTTATATTTATAAAAGATATTTTATTACTTTCTCTCGTAGATTCCAGTACCTTTCCTGATCATGTTGCTAGGCCAGTTTGTGTTGATCATCATAGATCGGGCCCTATATTTGAGGAAGAACGTCCTCGGAAAGTTTATATACCAGATAATATTGGTCATATTGCTACATGTGCTGCTGTTCTTTGTTCTTCCTTCTGTGACTAACAAGTAAGTGGTAAAAGTCCTAGTTTATTAACCCTTTACCCAACAAGACTTGGTTTTGATTTCCTAAATAGAAAAGGCAAGGGAAAACATTGGGGCAAAAGGAGAAATTGGGGAAAACATTGGGGCAAAAGAAGAAATTGCTGAAAATCAGCAATTTCTCCTTTTGCCTCAATATTTTCTAGGCCATTATTTGTGCAAATTCTATTTAATCAACATCTATTGTGTAGTCAGCAGTGATTTAAAAGTTGGACCACCCTAAACTTTTGCAGTTTGGGTAACGGTCAACCCTTTTCCAATCTAAATGATCTTCATAGATGTCATAGGAAAGTTTATATACCAGATAATATTGGTCATATTGCTACATGTACTGCTGTTCTTTGTTCTGCCTTCTGTGACTAACAAGTAAGTTGTAGACTATCTATATTGCCTACCAAAACCCTTTATCATATTAAAACTCTCTATGCTGTTATTACTACATCAAAATACACTCTTCTTTAATAAAGAACATTTAGGTCTTTTTTTTCAATATGCTCATGTATAATACCAAGTATCTAGACATTTTGCTTGCAAGTTTGTTACCCATGAAGGTAAACAAATTTACATTTACAGTTCAAAATAAAGCTCTGCCAATAGTTGTCACATATACTGCTCTAGAGCAGAAAAATGTATATGTGACCCATTGCGCTAAAAGGGACCTTATCGGATGTGCGAAAAATATCAACCCTAGTCAGTCTGCGCAGTCCGCCAAGCCAGACTAGGGCCGACACTTTTCATAATTTTGTAATTTTTTAAATCCGGAATGTTTTCCCTATCTTCCTATATGTTCATTTTTCGTATACGGGATCTGGTTGGCCTGCACTGAATCTGACAAGTTTGTCAAATTTTGGATTTTTGTAGTTCGGATAAGGTCCCTTTTAGCGTGACGCGTCACATATACTCTGGTATCATAGAACCTGTGATACCATAGGAAGGGGGAATATAGGTTTTCTACTTTCAAAAGAACTATTTTGTCAGATCTATGAAATTTTTGAAATCTTTTTGATGTGATTTCATTGTTTATGAAGAATGAATTGTGAATATTCTCATATTCTTCAGACCTTTCACACAGAACAAACCAGCCCAGCTATGGTATTTCATAAAGTGTGTCTACTTTGCTCTATCAGCTTATCAGATTAAATCTGCTTACCCAACTAGAATCCTCGGCAACTTCTTAACCAAGAAATACAACTATGTAAACCTCTTCCTCTTTAAGGGGTAAGTATATGTTGGCAAATATGAAACTAAGAAAAAACAGAAACAGTTTGATTCTGAATTTGAACATTGCATAAGAATATTATATGGGCTTATTAGCTCACCTGAGCACGAAGTGCTCAAGGTGAGCTATTGTGGTCGCTTTTTGTCCGTCCGTCGGCGTCTGTCCGTCCGTCCGTCTGTTCACATTTTGTTGTTACCACTCTAGCAGCCACAAATATTGACCAATCTTAACCAAACTTGGTCAAAACATGTATGACCATAAGTTCTCGGATGAGCTTGATTTTGAGTCAGATCAGACTAGGAAGTCCAGAGTTATGTGCCCTTGAACGTCAAAAATGACTAGTTAGCTCCACTGGCCGAAGGCCAGCGAGCTATTGTCATGGCGGTGTGTCCGTCGTGCGTGCGTCCGTGCGTCCGTGCGTCCGTTAACTTTTTCTTTAAAAATCTTCTCCTCTCAAACCAGTGGGCCAATTTTGACCAAACTTTGCAGGAATGTTCCTTGGGTGACCCTTTACTTAAATTGTTCAAAGAATTTTGATTGGTCCATAAATGTGGGCGTGGCAGGGCGGGGCTTATCAGACTTAGAGAAATCACAAAATAATTCTTTAAAAATCAACCATTTGGCCAACTTTGACCAAACTTGGCAGAAATGTACCTTGGGTGACTCTTTACTTAACTTGTCAGTGAAATTTTGATTGGCCTATAAATGTGGGCGTGGCAGGGCGGAGCTTATCAAATTTTGAGAAATCACAAAATAATTCTTTGAAAATCTTCTCCTCTCAAACCAGTTGGTCAATTTTGACCAAACTTTGAAGGAATGTTCCTTAGGTGACCCTATACTAAAATTGTTTAAAGAACTTTGATTGGTCCATAAATGTGGGCGTGGCAGGGCGGGGCTTATCAGACTTAGAGAAATCACAAAATAATTCTTTAAAAATCAACCATTCGGCCAATTTTGACCAAACTTGGCAGAAATGTACATCGGGTGACCCTTTACTTAGATTGTTCAAAGAATTTTGATTGGTCCATAAATGTGGGCGTGGCAGGGAGGGGCTTATCAGACTTAGAGAAATCACAAAATAATTCTTTAAAAATCAACCATTTGGCCAACTTTGACCAAACTTGGCAGAAATGTACCTTGGGTGACTCTTTACTTAACTTGTCAGCGAAATTTTGATTGGTCTATAAATGTGGGTGTGGCAGGGCGGGGCTTATCAAATTTCGAGAAATCACAAAATAATTCTTTGAAAATCTTCTCCTCTCAAACCAGTTGGTCAATTTTGACCAAACTTTGAAGGAATGTTCCTTAGGTGACCCTATACTTAAATTGTTTAAAGAACTTTGATTGCTCCATAAATGTGGGCGTGGCCAGGCTGGGCTTATCAGACTTAGAGAAATCACAAAATAATTCTTTAAAAATCTACCATTCGGCCAATTTTGACCAAAATTGGCAGAAATGTACATCGGGTGAGTCTTTACTTAACTTGTTCGTGAAATTTTTATTAGTCCATAAATTTGAGTGTGGCAGGGCCGGGCTTATCTGACTTAGAAAAATCACAAAATAATTGTTAAATTCTTTAAAAATCAACGATTGGGCCAATTTCAATTAAACTTGGTAGAAATGCACCTTAAGTGACCCTATACTTAACTTGTTCATGAAATTTTGATTGGTCCATAAATGTGGGCATTGCAGGGCGTGGCTTATCAGAATGGGAGAAATCACGAGAAATTCTTAAAATCAACCATACTTTGTTACTTTCGACCATACTTTGTTATTCAATAATACTTTGTTAGTAAAATTTTAATTGGTCTATAAATTTGGGTGCGGCAGGGTAGGGCTTATCAGAATATGACAAACCATGAAAAAGTTCTTTAATTAAACATAAATCTTTATTAGGTCAAATCTTAGAAAAACCTTGTATGCCCTTCAGAGGTCATATTTTCTGCCCAGTCAATCTGAAAAGAGGTCAGAGTGATTGTTTTGATGAAATCATTGAAGGATTGAAATTGGGTCACTGGGGTTGAAAACTAGGTCAAGCGGTCAAATGTTAGAAAAAAACTGTTTTTTGTCCAAAAATGGGTGCATGGCAGGATGGGGCTTATCAGAAATCATTAGAAAATTTTTCATTGATTGCCGCTTCTGTAATCACTGGACATATTATGAGTGTACTTTGCCAGAATGTTCCTTAGGTGACTTTTTGCAATTTTTTTATTTTTACTTTGAATTTTCAAAACATCTCCAAGACCATTTTTTATTTGAGACACCCTTCTTAGAACTTTTGTGTTGAATTTTAGTCACATGAAAATCAATTCAACGTTCATTAACCCTTTCCCTAACAAGACCATGTTTTCATGTCTCTGAAGGAATTTAGTGTCAGAAAACTTTGAAAGAAAAAACAAAATGCTGATTATTAGCACTTGCTCCTTTTCCTTCAGTATTTTCTGTTCTGTAATGTTCACAAATTCCATATAGTTTTGTAACCCAATTCATCACCTGCAGTAGCTGTCAAATCTTGACAGTCTGAATTTTTATCGTTTGAGAAAAGAGAAAATGCACTAAACAGTGGATTCTTTTTAACTGCAATGTCTATTTGTCAAGATAATTATTGCAATTAACAGAAAAAAGCTAAAAAGGGAGTATATTGTTCTCAAAATTTTAAGTTTTTGCAGACAGGAAATTGCTAATTTGCAATGAATGTCTTATAACAGGATTATATAATTATTAAGAGTCCACTGTTTAACCCATTACCACACAGTGACGCCTTTCAACACCCTGCAAGATAAAGGCTTTTGAAAACATTGTGGAAAATGAAGAAATTGCTTGTGATAAGCAATTTTTTTCATTTTCCACAATATTTTCTGAACAAAAAAACACCAAAAAATTTAAAATTCCATGCACTTGATATTGCGGTCTGCAACACCTTTCAAATTGGAAGAGTTTGGAAAATGGTTAAGTTTGATGCCAAAATGTGATATACTCTTTTTCTCATTTCAGACCCTCTTGACCCGTGACAAGTGTTTGTGTTAATGAAGAAAAAAAAACAACAGTTTATGATTATTATGAAGAATGATTGATAATTTGTAACCCATACTTTGTTAAATTCTATTTAAATCAAAAGTTTAGATAGACTTTGTTCTTTAGGGGCTATTGCAGACGTTAACCTATACCAGGTAAGTGTGCTGGTGACCAAAACATGCTGCAGGAATCTTTTGAGTATGTAGGATTGTGTATTTCAAAGACAGTTGTTATTTGCTTTCTTTGAATTGCATACATGATTATCACCAGTTATGAAGAGGGCCTCTTTTTGGGATAACCGCCTTGTTTATCACAAAAAATAGTTTACCACTTTCATAGAAAGTGGAAATTATTTTCTATCAATTTAACAGAGATACACATTTATTTAAGTTTTGGAAATGATATTTCAACAATAAACTGAATTTGATTTTCTAGTCTTTAGTAATGTACAGTGTCATGCCAATATTTAAATTATTATAACGTTTTGAACAAATTTAGATTTAAATCTCAAAACTAAACACACAGTGAATAATTTAGAATTGCTAATCGCAATTACTTCCAGATCTTTTACATAGGTTAGCAAAATAACATGATTTCTATTGTTTTACTCCTGTCTGTCTGTCAGAAAACTTAACATTTTGCATTTTCTCCAAAAGTGTTTGACAAACAAAGCTGAAATTTGGTATCTAACTTCCTTTCAATGATATCTATATGTTCCATGTAACCCTTATCAACTCTTAATTAAAAAACTTAACATTGTAGAAAAATAGCCATTTCGGGCATTCATGTTTCACAAACACATCTTGTCTTTCAAGAAACTTACATTTTGTCACTCAACTATTCTATCAATCATGATTTCAACAACTGTTCTTATTTATTTCAGACAAATTTATCAATATTACAAAAAGACTTACCGTAATATCACTTGGAACATTTGTGAACTTTTATTATTATTTCCAAAATTGGAAATGTTATACACATTTTTATGATTCTTGTGTGGAACAGTGAATTGTGAACACTTTAATAGTGAACATTTTTTTATGATTTTTGTGCAACACTGATTTAATTCTAAATACAGTTTTGTGATTTTTATGTAGCTGTGAGTTCATTGTGACAGTGAATTGGAGTATATATTGGAATTATTGTGAACATAAGTTCTACCCTATGTGACTTAAGGTTGTGTACCTTAATATAGATCACTTTGTGTTGATTGCTGAAAGATATAGAGTACAGTGTGACGAAGTTAAAGAAAAGAGATACAGAGGAAAAAGGGACTTGGATTTACCATTGATTTATCCGTTTAATGTAAGAACTGGCTTTTTATTACTTTCTCTTGAATTTTTACACTATCTGCACCTAAAGATCAGAAAGGGATCAATATAAAATCTGGTCTGTCCATTAGTTTGTCTGTTTTTTCCTTGTAAGTTAGAAATTAAGATGTAGTGCTCAAATTTGATATTAAAACAGTTCATAATTCATTGGTATGAATCCCTTAATAACATTGTTAAAGTGACTTATCAAGGTCAAAACGATACATGCTTGCAAATTTACACTTCATACACATGTAGCAGCTTTTATGGTCCAGGGCCCTGTTTTTCTTATGATTTTATGAACATTTCAATTCATTTGTAAAACAGGGTCCTGGTCATCAGACAATGTCAAAAGTTGTCTTTGAATGTCTGGAAAATTTGCCATTTTAGTTTATATTTTCTAATTGCAGAAGGAAAATGCCTCGCAAGAAGAATTGGCGAATGAGTAGAGCCAGAAGAGATGTACTCACGAAAACCACAGCTGATTTAACGGGTGTCTTTGAACTATCAGATGGGGGCCTATCCCACCCTTTACCTTCATCTGTTTTGGATGAAACAGATGTAAGGCCATCTGTGTCTATGGAGGGCGTCTTTGGAATATCAGATGGGGGACTTGCCCACCCACAAAAACCATCTGTGTCTATGGAGGGCGTCTTTGGAATATCAGATGGGGGACTTGCCCACCCACAAAAACCATCTGTGTCTGGAATTTGTTCTGAAACTGTTCTTGATACTGTTCTTGATACTGTTCTTGATACTGTTCTTGATACTGTTCTTGATACTGTTCTTGATACTGTTCTTGATACTGTTCATGATACTTTACCAAATACTGCAGATGATATACTTACTGACACTGTTATTGATGCTAGTGCTGATGGTAATACTGTTCTTGCTACTGAAGTTGTTGCTGAAGATACAGAATCCAACACAATGATTTTCGGAACTTTTCATCAAGGTAATCAAATGTTTGACCCATCCTCTCGAAATCTACAATGTACAGCCAATGCCTTATGCTCGATGATATACACAGAGCTTAGACATCTGCCATCTTCACAAAATCTAGATGAAATTCTAATAGAAGGAGATAGATTACATAGAGAAATAGTGATTGGACTGAAAGCGAGGAATGACTTTCAAAGCTTGCTTTTGAATTTGGAAGAGATCCCAGGTTCTGTAACTGCATTTGATAGACATGTTTCTATTGTGAGAGGAAATATTTTATCTGGTGTATTTATTCAAAGTTCTATCAACACTCATATGTCATCACTTCACAGTTGTTTGAAGGAAGCATTTCACACAACTTCTTATCTTTTATTTATCATTGGTTCAGTTTGTTCTGCAATTTTCAGGCAGGATGGTAGATATTGTTTATTTGATTCTCATTCACATGGTGTTGATGGATTGGTAGATGATGATGGAAGATCATTATTAGCTTCTTTTCTTTCAATAGATGATTTGGTAATGTTCATGTATGCAATGTATCAAAGTATGAACATCGATCTAAATGAACAATTTGACATGATGCCAATTAGATTTGTTATAGGAGAAAAAATCCATGAATCTGAATCCAAGAAAAATGAAATTGAATTTACAAATTGTCCACCTGAGAAATTATCTTTGATTGACATATATTTCAAGGATCAAGCAGAGAGACAAAAGCGCAAACAAGAAGTTAGGTCAGATTATGAAATTGTACACGAACGTAAAAGATTAAAAAGAAATGAATATATGAAAAGTTATATGAGGAAAATTAGGCAGGATCCTGAAAGACAATCTAAGGAAAGATTAGTGGCTAGTATTTCAAAGAGAAAGGCAAGAAAAAATCCAGAAAGGCAAGTCAAGGAACAGACTATGACTAGTATTTCAATGAAAAAAGCAAGACAAAATCCAGAAAGGCAAGTCAAGGAACGGACTATGACTAGTATTTCAAAGAAAAAGGCAAGACAAGATTCAGAGAGGCAAGTCAAGGAACGGACTATGACTAATACTTCAATGAAAAAAGCAAGAAAAAATCCTGAAAGGCAAGTCAAGGAACGGACAATGACAAATATTTCAAAGAAAAAAGCAAGAGAAAATCCAGAAAGGCAAGTCAAAGAAAGGTCAATGACAAAGGGTTCTATGCAAAAAGTTAGACAAAATGAGGAAAGAAAGAAGAAAGAAAGAATGTTAACTCTTAAATCAATGCACAAGTGCCGCTCTAGTAAATTGTATAAAGATTCAGAAAGGATGAAAAAACAGAATAAACGTTCATCAAGATTCAATATGATAGTAGAAAATGAAAGAAATAAGACTAAGCGCCAGAGTCTAAGGTCTAATTTAGATTATAAAATTAAGGAAAAGAGCTACAAAAGTTCAAAGCGATATGGTTCCAGCTTAGACGACTGCATTGAAAAATTTAAGAAGAATGTTTCAAAAGGCCCTGTTTATGTTTGTTCATGCTGTAACCAAACATGGTTTAAACATTCTGTTGTGTTATTCAACAAACTAAATTCTAAATGCTCTTCTGATGCAGTTAAAAAATTTTCTACAAATTACATCTCTGTTGATGATTGTGAATGGCTGTGTAAAACATGCTATGAAAAAATTAAACTTAACAAAGTCCCTCCAATGTCTGTTTTCAATCAAAATGCATTTCCTGTACTGCCAAAGGAACTGAATTTACATCAGCTAGAGGAAAGATTAGTTTCTTTGAGAATCCCATTTATGCAGATTAGAGAATTACCAAGAGGAGGTCAGTTGTCCATCAAAGGGAATGTTGTCAATGTCCCGGTTGACATTCAGCCTGTTATACACAGTTTACCAAGAACATTAGATAGTCACTATACAATACCTGTTAAACTTAAGAAGAAACTTTCATATAATAAATGTGATTTCACTGAAAATATTAGACCTCTGCATGTTTTAAGTGCTCTTCATTGGTTAGTGAACCATAGTGTACTGTATAAAGAATCTGGTGTTAAAGTAGATGATGACTGGATGCAATCAATTACTTCAGATTGTAGTGATACAGTAAAAGAGTTCTTTGGAATGACAGGTGAAAGCGTAAGTGAAGAATTAGATTGTAATGATGATGTGAATTATGACTCTGATCACTTTAGTGAAGTTGACGAGACAGAAAAGGTTATTGGTAATAGTGACACTATGCTGGATGCTGCAGACCCAAATAAAGACAACGCTTATACTTTTGCTCCAGGTGAGGGTCAAACACCACTCAGCCTTTATCAAGATCCTGATGCAGAATATTTGTCTTTTCCTACAATTTTCTGTGGACAGAGAAGAAGTCCAAATGATAAAAAACATGTTCACATTCACTATAGTGATACATGCAAGCTAGAACTGAGGCATATTGATCGCAGAGTAGCATCAAATATTCCCAATATCTTCTTTAAGTTAAAGAAAGTTCAACTGAAACAAATTTCTGATAAAGTCCATCTTGCTTTGCGTAGATGTAAAACAGAAGGTAAAACATTTACTGCCTCACAAATGCTTGATACAAATCATCTTAAAGGTGTTGTGAGATTGGATGAGGGATTTTATATTTTCAGAAGTTTAAGGAATTCACCACCATATTTTGAAGCCCGTAAAAAAGATGTTTTTGCAATGATTAGACAACTAGGATTACCTACTTGGTTTACATCTCTTTCGTCGGCAGATACCAGATGGCATGATCTACTAAATATGCTCTCTCAGATAAATGATGGAAAAACAATGTCTGTGGAAGAATTGGATAACTTGACTTGGATTGATAAAACAAAACTTGTGCAAAAAGATCCAGTTACATGTGTAAGGTATTTTGACAACCGAGTACAAGAATTCATAAACACTGTACTTAAAAGTCCCCATGACCCATTAGGAAAAATAATAGATTACTTTTATCGTGTTGAATTCCAACAAAGAGGTTCACCTCACATCCACATGTTAATATGGATTGAAAAGGCTCCTAGATATCATGAAAGTTCATTAGATGAAGTAACATCCTTCATAGATAAGTATGTATCTTGTGAGAAAAATCCAGATCAACAACTTGTAGAACTACAGATACATAAACATTCCAAGTCTTGTAGAAAGAAACAGAAATCTATTTGTAGATTTGGTTTTCCCATTCCTCCAATGAAAAGCACAACTATATTGGAACCGTTAAATGACTGTAAAGAAAAGCAAAATTACAAAGATTTATTTGTCAAAATACAAAAGAAATTGGATGAGTTGAAGGAAACAAATATTACGGTAGATGATTTCCTTACTGAGATCAAAGTAAGCAAGGATGATTACATCAAAGCAGTCCAAAGCTCATTGAGTGGTCCAAAGGTTTTTCTGAAAAGAAAATTAAGTGAGGTTAGAATTAATGCATACATGAAACCTATTCTAAACGCTTGGGGTGCAAACCATGACTTACAATTTGTATTGGATCCATATGCATGTGCTGTATATATAGTTTCATATATTAGTAAAGCACAGAGAGGAATGAGTATTCTTATGAATGAGGCATGTAAAGAAGCTAGAAGAGGAAATATGGATCTCCGACAACAGGTTAGACATATTGGAAATAAATTCTTGAATAGTGTTGAGGTTAGTGCCCAGGAAGCCTGCTACTTACTTTTACAACAGCCATTGACAAAAGCCTCAAGGGATGTTGTTTTCATTAACACTTCTTTGCCTGAAGAGAGAACATTCCTACTTAAGTCTAAGGAATCTCTTGAAAAATTATCTTCAAATTCTACAGATATTGAAGCAGATAATACCATTAAAAGATATTCTAAAAGACCAAAACAACTTGAAAATTGGTGTTTAGCAGACTATGTGTCCCAGCTTGATATCAAATACAACACTGACAAAGGCACTGCAAGAAATTCAGGTGAAAACATTTCTGAAACATTAAATGAAGAAACCAATGAAGGTGAAAACAATGAAAACATGGATACATATTGTAACGAGGATGAGGTGCTTGACTCAGACACAAATGACTATAATTCAAGTGAGGATAGACAATATTCTATTCCTGGGGGTCGAATTGTTCTCAAAAATGGAATTGTTATAAGTGAAAGGAAACAAAGAAAAGTCATAAGATATGTAAGATTTTCGAAAAAAATTGACATCGAACAGTTCTGTAGAGAAAGATTGCTTCTATTTACTTCATGGAGAGATGAAAGTATTGATTTGAAACAAGGTCATGACTCTTACCTATCAAGGTACAGATCCATTAAAAATTTCATAGAGCACAAAGCCTTGCAGTATGAAAAGAATGCTGATGAACTAGATGATGCAATGGAGCGTGCTCACAATGAGGAAGATTTTGATGATGTTGCCCCAGGCACAGAGCAGTCTGAGCAGGATGACTCAAATATTGGTGCAAAAGAAAGTGAAAGTTTCATATTCTTTGATCCTGATAGACCTGAAAATCAGAGACAAGGTGATATTGCTGGAGATGTTGGTTTAAGTGTTGCTTCTGTAGATATTAGTGTACGCAGGAAAACAATGTCAGACATAGATTACAGGCAATTGATAAAATCATTGAATACGAAACAGAGAGAATTTTTTATTCATGTTTTCCAATCTGTTAAGCGTGATGAACAAAAGTTGAAAGTTTTTTTAACTGGTGGTGCAGGCGTTGGAAAATCTGTTCTTGTAAGTGCATTGTTTGAAGCTTTGCAGCGTTACTTGACATCTAATCCTGGTGATAATCCTGAGAACTGTAGAGTTCTTCTCTGTGCACCAACAGGTAAAGCTGCTTTTCATATAAATGGGGTAACATTACATTCAGCTTTCCGCATTCCAGCAAGCCAGGGTTATGATTGTACTCCACTTAATAGTGACACTTTAAACACCCTTCGAACAAAATATAAAGACTTGTCTGTTGTTATGATTGATGAAGTGTCCATGGTTGGAAATAACATGCTTAAACTCATAAATGAAAGATTAAAACAAATAAAGGGCAGTAATGTTCCATTTGGTGGCTTGCATATGATATTCATTGGAGACCTTTTCCAGTTGAAACCAGTGATGGATGGTTGGATATTTGAGAATTTGAAAACAAATTTTGGACCTTTAGCTACAAACTTATGGCAGGATTTTATTGTAATGCATGAATTGGATGAGATCATGAGGCAAAAGGAAGACAAGCAATTTGCTGAACTTTTGAACAGATTACGAGAAGGAAATCATACACAAGTTGACATTGAAAATCTAAAAAAGAGATTGACTGATACTGCTAGTACAGACTATCCACAAAATACAACACATTTATTCAATACCAATGAGAAAGTGAACAATTTCAATGTCAGGAGCTTTCTTAATAATACTAATGAAAAAGTAAACATTCCTGCTCTTGATCATGTATTAGGAGATGACAATGTGACAGTTAAACAACAACTAATATCAAAGTTGCCACATGATTCCACACACACTGCAGGGCTTAGTCAGATGGTAGGAATAGCTATTGGAATGATTTATGACCTATGTCTTAACCTTGATGTAGATGATGGATTAGTAAATGGGTCTTCTTGTATGATAAATAAAATTGAATACAGACAGAAAAATACTACTAGACCAAGTATTGTGTGGGTTTCTTTCAATGATGATAAAATCGGAACATCATGGCGTTCAAAGTACAGACATTTGTATCATAGTGCTATTAATCCATTATGGACACCTATCTTTGATTCAAAGAGGAACTTTGTGTATTTGAGAAAAACTTTTGTGAGAATACAAATCCCTCTGCGCCAGTCAACAGCAAAAACTGTACATAAATCTCAAGGAGACACGTTGAGTCAGGTTGTAATAGATATGGATGGAAAACGTGTATTTTCCCATGCCCATTATGTCGCAATAAGTAGATCAAGATCCCTGAAAGGCCTTTACATTCTAAACTTGAATGAAAGCAAGATTTCTGTGTCAACTAAAGTTCAAGAAGAAATGATACGTTTAAGAGAATCACAGAAATTGAAACTATGTTACACTCCAGTTTACATGACTAGTGACACTCATTTCACATGCCTTTTCAACAATATGCAGTCTTACAGAAGCCATAAGGATGAATTGTTTTCAGATCCCAATGTCAAAGCTGCAGATTGTTTATGCTTATTAGAAACATGGTTAACTGCAGATGATTCCATCGATTTAGTGCAGAGAACTGGATATCAAATTGTTAGAGCAGATGGGAAACAAGTAAGCAATGCTCGTCCTCACAGAGGAATTATCGTTTATGTGCGGGACAACATTCATATTTCTCATAGCTTTTCTGTGGTAAAGAAAAACATAGAAATGATTGTTGTAGAACTCTTGGTGCAAGATAAAGAAATAGTCATTGCAACATTGTACAACTCTCCTAAATCTTCGGTGACTGACCTGAAGAAATTTCTAACTGAAAATTTAAAGCATTTCAAAGGGAAGCACCTCATTATTCAAGGTGATATCAACATTGATTTATTGGATATGAATACAACTATCCAGAGGTTTATGCAGGATTTCTTCAACTGCAGTCAACAAGTGTCAAAAACAACCCATTATTCTGGCTCCTTAATTGATCATATTTACAGTAATATACCACTGATTCTCACTGATGTCATAGAATGTGTCTGGTCTGATCATTCGATGGTGTATTCTGCTGTGCCAAATCACAGTGTCAATCTTTCATAAAGTTTAAAAAAAAAATCATTAATATTGAGTTGTGTGAAGCTAATGACAAGTTTACATATTATTTTGAATGAAAGAGGTCAGTTTGAAATCTCACCCGTCATTGTTTTTTGCTTTGTCTGCTATTTCAGCAGACAAAGCTGGTGGTTCATATAGGTATGGGTGGCCACTATAGGTGCAGAAAGGTGGACACAAAGATATGTGACCTGTCACACTGAAAGGGACCTTCTGGTTTTTCCATTTAACCAAATCTTGAGATACATGAGATTCAGCAGATATCAACCAGATGTCATATTTGGAATTTTATTGAACATGTAAAACAAACAAGGAAACGAAATATATATATATCCAAGAAATTGCCTTAGAATGAAAAAAATTGATCCTAGTTAGTTTGCACAGACTGGCTAGGTTTGATATTTTTCACACTTTCCATAAGGTACTGTTAAGCTTGGCGGGTCACATAATTATGATCAAGCGATATAACATTCTTTTCTTATTTTTTTTCCTTCATGTTCAACACATATTTCAGCATCTAATAAGAAAGAGAGAAATTTCTACTGTAAGCCTTGTCATATGCTGAACTGTGTGGCAGAAGATTAACATAACGATCAGCCTGCAGTCACATGTTGACTGATCATTTTACACCTTTAACCCATTACCATACAGTGATTCCTTTTGACTCCCCAGAAGATAATGTCCATGGAAAACCATGTGGAAAATGAAGAAATTGCTTGTGAAAACCAAATTCTTCATTTCCCACAATGTTTTCTACATAAGATGACCAAACATGTAAGATTCATTCATTTTAAATTGTCATCTGCAACATTTTTGAATTTGGACTAAGTTAAATTTTTTAGATTTACACTGAGGAAATACTATTGTTTGTCGGAAATTATGTCACTGTTTAATTAATAGAATTGATTCCTATTTGTTACTTTCTGTTACACATGAACTTGCTACTTTACATTAATTCAACTGTACCTTTTTACTCACATTACTATTCCATTCTGCATAATTTTTCTGAAGGCAGTGCAGAGCTTAGCAAATGGTTCATCACGTATAAAAACAAGTTAAATGAGATTTGTAGATTAACATCTCATATATATTTATTGCAGTATGTTCTTTAAATTTCGAAATGTGTTCACACTAACTTACACAAATTTTGTATTTCACATCAACCTCAGTATTGAGAAGAAAACTCATCAAAAAATTAATGACCTGTAGGGTGAAAAATTATGCACAATGGTAAGATTATTGTGACAAATAGAGCAAATATTTATATTTTTATACGCCTGAAGGTTCATATTGTTATGGCCCCGGTCGTCTGTCTGTCCGTCAGTCTGTCCGTTAGCAATTTCTTGTGTGCGCAACTTCTCCTACAGTTTTGATTGGAATTTAATCAAACTTGCCACAATGATTCTCCATTGTGTCTATTTGTGCACATCGCTTACGGAATTCAGATAACCTGTTTCGTTTTTGAATTATCTGCCCTTGAATTGAAAAAATGGCAAATTTTACAAACAAGCCCCTCTCGGGTGTATATGCGCCACTCTGTGGAGCTCTTGTTCCTATTTTGATTATACTTGTTCTAAGCTCAGTAAAGCACTGTCTTACTTTTGTTAAAACTGCTGATCTACTGAAAAAGTTCATGTACCATTCATTGTTTGATTCAAAATATTAGTTTAGTGTTTTATGCGAGTTTTAGAATAAATCTCTGAAATGATTAGAAAATCAAAACAAAGACTAGTACTGATCCAAAAGGAGAATATATTTCAAAGATACTTAATGAATATATATAGCAATGTCATAGATTAACAAATAGACTTTGTTAGAAGTGGAAATGGTGCTTTGCACAAAGAATATCACAATAACCACATTTATATATAAATCATATGAAAGTCATGACAGATGATAGCAAGGGAAAGAGAGAAAAACAAACTATTTATTATATGTTACTCAAATAACAAGAGGACTGATATCATTATGACAGTCAAATATTCATATAAAGGGATTAATGCAACATCATTGTAAATGTGTATGTATTTAAATTTAATTATAATAGTTTAGAAATAATCACTTAAGTATGTTTTTGTATGGCATAGAACAATTCTTTCATATAATAGATGGAAAGGCATTTTAATATATAGCTGTACAATCTGCAAAACTTTGTTTTATCATTGGAATAAAAGCTTACAGGTCTAAAACTCATATATGTACATTTATAGTGAAGATGTCACTCATAACAGATCAAGACAATCCAGAAAGGCTTGTCGGTCTGTAAAGGGTAGAATGATGATCAAAACACATGAAATATGATCATATTCTATTTTAAACAATGGGGTCCTGCTTGACATGGTAGCTTGAATGCCAAACTCATTTCTTGTGAGAAGTTGCGGGTGATGTGATTGGATTACATTCAAGCTGCCATCCATGTGGGTATGGCCTTTGGCAAGTCATTTCAGAGCCCCAGCCTAGTTATAGAGAACATTGTTGACAAAAATTAAGTTGTCCTGGGTTAATATCAGCAGATAGTAGCAATATGCTTTTTGAATTTAGATGTTATACAAAGGTTTGAATAACAGATAATGTTGAGATGAATTAACATTTTACTTTTGTCAAAAACATGAATAAGCTGTAATGAAACTTAACGCTTTCCCAAATAAGAGCTTGTTCATGACGTCCCTAATTTAAGAGGCTTCTGTAAACATTGAGTGCTGATAATCAGCATTTTCTTCTTTTGCTTCATTTTTTTCATAAATTTATTCATTTATTTTTATTTTGCTATATTGTGCAAAACCTGTTTTCATCACCTTCCATTTTGTCTTCTGGTGCAGCTTTTAAATTGGAAGTCTAAAACAATGCCATTTGGGAAAGGGTTAATTGAAAATTTTAAGTAATACATGTACATGCATAATATGAATTCTGCAAGTTGTTTATTTAACAACTTTTATGTAATGAAAATATGTATTGATTGTATGCTATTGTAAACAACAATTTCAATTACTTAAACATTCTTTAATAAAACTTCATTATTTACAGAAACACTTGTGTTTGAGTTTTATTTATACTACCAAATCAAGTTAAACATAAAAACCACTGGTGGTGAACTCGGCCAAAGCAAGGGACATTTTTCGCTACCACAAGGTACAGATATTTCAGTTAAATGTGAGTTTAAAGATCTGATTGGATAGTTTTTCTAATAACAATGAATTTGTTCTAAAAATAGACCGGATGTAGCAATTTGTATAGACAAACCGTCTGTGTTGTTATAAAATCTCGTAACTACAGCTTAATCCAAGCCGTAGTTACAATATTTAAAACAACACAGACGAAATACTATGATCGCGAAAAAATGTCCAACGCTTTGGCCGAGTTCACCACCAGTGAAAACTATCTGGCAAGGTCATATAAATCAAAATTGTGCATTTTACGGCAATTTAAAGAGAGAGATGAAAAAGATCATATCCATGATAATTTTGTGTTGTGTGGAAATCTAAGATGGAAAACCCTACGATACAGAATTTCCAGCCAAATTCTGCCTTATTTCCATAAAACTAAAGCCTTGGCATCATTAGTATCATTTACACCTGTTTTCAGCTCTCCTGAGCACAAGGTGCTATTATATGAGCTTTAATGATCGTCCATCGTCCAGCATCTATCTGTTGCGGGACTTAACCCATTACTACACATTGACTCCCTAAAAGATAACAGCTTTGAAAAACAGTGCGGAAAATGAAGAAATTGCATGTGACAAGCAATTTCTTCATTTCCCACAATGTTTTCTATGCCAAAACACCAAAATATTTTAAATTTCATTCACTTGAAATTGTCGTCTGCAATATCTTTGAATTTGGAAAAGCCCCAAATTTTGCCATTTTGGTAATGGGTCAAAAAATATATTGGAATTTCATCTTTAACTAAGTTTCACTGAAAAAGATATGGCAGGTTGGATCTGAGTACAATAATACACAGAAAATATTGAGGCAAAAGGAGAAAGTGCTGATTATCAGCATTTTCTTCTATTGCCTAAATGTTTTCTCAAGCCTATTCTATCGGGGACATCAAAACCAGCCCTGCGTCCAGTAAGACAAAACGTTTTGTCTACTGAACGCAGCCCAGGTCTTGTTTCAGTTTGGAAAAGGGTTAAGCTGCGGTTACAAGGTTTGGTTGAAATACAGGGATATACATATTGTCGCTTTTCTGCAAAAACCTTGTATCTGCAGCTTGTTTTAAGCTGCAGATACATGTTTTTGGCAGAAAAGCAGCGATATATAACTTTTCCTATTTACAAACAATACTTATTACCACTGAGAAATAAGGTTTCTCAAGGTAAAGTCTATTCTGGAATCAGCTTTCCTGTCAAATTTCCTTATGAAAATCTATACTTGAACCGTCTCATTGATTGAAATACTGAGCCAGTGGAGCGATACAGGCCCTCTTGGGCCTCTTGTTTTGACTTTGTTACCACTCTAGTATCTACAAATATTGATCAATCTTAACCAAACTTGGTCAAAACATGTATGACAATAAGTTCTTGGATGAGTTCAATTTTGGGTTAGATCGGATCAGGAAGTCCGGAGTTATGCGCCCTTGAATATCAAAAATAGCTAGTTTTGACTTTGTTACCACTCTAGCATCTACAAATATTGACCAATCTTGACCAAACTTGATCAAAACATGTATGACAATAAGCTCCTGGACAAGTTTGAATTTTGGTCAGATCGGATCAAGAAGTCCGGAGTTATGCGCCCTTGAATATCAAAAATAGCTAGTTTCGATTTTGTTACCACTCTAGCATCTACAAATATCGACCAATCAAGACAAAACTTGGCTAGAATGTTGGTAAACATACAATAATGAATGATTTTGATTTTCAGTGTCATCGAAGTAGAAAGTCTGGAGTTATGTGCCCTTGAATTTGACAAATTTGCTGTTTTTGACTTTGTATACACTTTAGCATCTACATTTATCGACCAATCAAAACAAAACAACAATGTTGGTAACCATAAGATGCTGAATGAGTTAAATTTTCAGCTTGATCGGACCAGAAAAACCAGAGTTATTGGCCCTTGAATTTCACAAAATTGCCGTTTTAGACTTTATTTTCACTCTAAAAAACACAAATATTGACAAATCAAGACACAACTTGGTCACAATGTTGGTGACCATGAGATCTTATATGATTTCATCTTTCATATTGATCGGACCAGAGTTGTGTGCCCTTGATGGTGACAAAATTGCCGATTTTGTTTTTAATTTCACTCAAACAACAATAAAAATTGACCAATCAAAAAAACAACTTGGACATAAGGTTGATGAGAATATCTTTATCAGAACAGAGTTATGTGCCCTGGATTTTGACAAAATTGATGTTTTTATCGACTTAGTTTTCACCTTAACAGCCACAAATATTGATCGTTAAAGACTAAGAATGCTGTTTTCAGCTGGATCATAATCTCGCATCTTAAGTTTCGTGTTCTTGTCTTAGAGATACCTAGGTTATGTAAAAGGTGGGTCTTTTTCTGCATGGAGAAAGTTTCAAACTTCTATCAGGTGAGCGATCCAGGGCCATCTTGGCCCTCTTGTATAAATGCACGTTCTGTTTTCCATGGTAATAAAGTTGTTTCTTTAATGCTTATTGGTGGATTATCGAGAAGTAACGGTAGATTATCATTTTGATAAACTTACCGCCTATCCAGTGAAATTATCAAAAACTTGTGCCCCGCTTTCGCTCATTTCGCCCTATCTGACGTTACATAAGCTGGGCCAAATAAATGACGTCATCATAAGCGTTGCATAGCAGTCACGTGCAAAATGACGCGCTTTAAGAAAATCTGTCATAAAATTTTTGCATTTTGTCTAATTTTTGCATTAAAGAAATAGAATTATCGTTTGTTTTTCGTGTAAGATGGATTTATCTTTCATTGAGTGAACAACAAGAGCTTTATTTTCACGAGTGGCGAAGTTGTATGTCTAAAATTGACACATGAGTTTGAAAAAACAGGCACACTTGTTCTTTATTTCAACCAAAAAAGTTCTTATATTTTTCTTGGAGAAAACAACAAATATGTTTAGAAATAGAATATTTAGTTTAGATTTGAAATGTTTTGATTTATGAATCAAAGCTTTATTATTTTATGATCATTGATTCTTATCTACTTCTCAGAAAAAGCATTTAAGAACTTGGATGAAAAAAACTGAAAATTATTATTTTTACCCAACATTTCAGATTTTTGGCAATCCCCTTCTTGCTAGAGTTGCGTACCCTGATGGACTGGATGTGGACAAACACAACCATGGCTGTTGGTAGCTGGCTTCAGATGGAAGATATTTATGCTAATATCTATGTGCTCAAGTGCTTCAGAGTCATTGAAAAGGTAATAGACAAATTATAGAATAATATGAAGAGTTGTTTCCCAAACATCAAAGGTTTAGACCAGCCCAAATTAGAAGATGCGTTGAAAAAAGTGAGTGCTATAAATTTTCTAGCATGGAAAGCATTTGTGAAAAGCAGAAAAGGCTGGCTATTAGCTGTGTTGACCTTTCAGTAATTTCATAAAAAATCTGACTCAATAGAAGTCAACCAGATATGAACATATTAAAGTAGCGAAACACATCTTAAGACTCAAAAATCCATTTTAGAGTACAAAATGTCAACTCTAGTCAGCCTGTGCTCTTCGAGATATTCCTTTTTATGCCCCTGCATTGTAAGATGGAGGGCATATTGTCTGTCTGACCATCTGTCGGTCTGTCTGACTGAAAACTTAAAGTGACATTTCAGAATTTTTTGTCATAAATTTTACTTTTATTTTTATCTGAAAGAGCCTATTTCCTTATGAAAATTCTGAAAATTTCAAGCAAAAATGTTGCGCCGTTTACGAGAAATTTACATTTTTGTGTTAAAATTGAACAAATTGTTGTGGACAACAGTTCGGATTTATATGCAATTTATCGATTATGTCTCAACTTTAAATGCGTGTTTCTCGCTTATTGGCAACAACTTAAAAAAACTAAAAGTATTTATACTCATTAGAATAACCAATCTTGGCATCAAGACATACTTTGAAAGATTGAAATTGGAATAAAATGTCCCTTTAACATTGGCCATTTTGGGGCATTAGTGATTCACAAACCCATCTTGTTTTCAAGATTGTTCATGTTATTTCATATTGCAGAACCACCCAACACCAAGAGCTGTCCCAAAGAAAGCCTTAATCAAGTACGGAGTTGGTGGAGTCCTCTTGTTTGTCATCATATTCATCATTTGGTTCCCTCTTGTCATCTTCTCGTTTGCCAACACTGTTTATGTGGCCAACCCTCCGCTGGAGTGCACCATCTCTGTGGCTCTTGCTGGATATCAGGTTTGTTTTGTGAAAATTTAATTATTTCGCAAACGTTCAAAATTTGGTGTTGTCCATTTTGAAAGGAGCTGCAGGCGATAAAGTGATGTTAAAAATTGATAATGTGTTTATTTAAGCACAGAAATTATTGAGGCAAAAGAAGAAAATGCTGGTTATCAGCATTTTCTTCTTTTACCTGAATGTTTTCCAAAGTCTTTTCTCCTTGTGATGTCAAAACTAGACTTTTGATCTTTGTGGCTCTTGTTGGATAATATCGGGTTTGTTTGAAAGAGTTTTAAATGGATATTTATTTAGTTAACTGCTTGAAATACCTCTGCATGAAAAAAGAAAACGGTTTATGAGTCAAATTTTACCACCAGTGATTTTACACTCATTTAAGTTTCATTTTCACAAAAGAAAATAAATAAACCTTGACTGTAAACATGTATGATTTAGAATTAATCTTTTTCTATAGAAATTATCATTGGTAAAAAGATATTGCATTTATTCCATGTTCAACCATGTTTTCAAAAGCCTTTTTATTGCAGGACCTCAAAAAGTGCTATTATATGAAAATGAGTTGATATGTGACCTGTCAAGCTAAAAGGGACCTTATAGGAAGTGTGAAAAATATCGACCCTAGTCAGTCTGTGCAGACCGCGCAGCCAGACTAGGGCCGACAGTTTTTACTTTTATGTAATTTTCTACATCTGGAATGTTTTCCCTATCTTAGGATATGTTCATTTTTCTCACACGTGAAATGGTTGACCTGTGCCGAGTCTGACAAGTTTGTCAAAATTTGGATTTTTGGAGTTCGGATAAGGTCCCTTTTAGCGTGACGGGTCACGTATACATAGAATGGCCGTAGTAACCAGGCAGGTTTTTGCCATCAAAAGAAAAGCTTACTGCGAAAAGCAGCAGTAGTACTTCTATGGGTAAAATGGATATCTATTGACGACAAAATTTTAGGGTGGTCCAAATTCAAAGATGACACAGACGACAATTTCAAGTGAAAGAAATTTTGTATTTTTTTGCCTTTTTGTGTAGAAAACATAGTTGGAAATAAATAAATTACTTGTCACAAGTAATTACTTTATTTTCCACATTGTTTTACCTTAAGCTTTTATCTTTTAGGGCGTCAATAGTCGTCACTATGTGGGAATGGGCAAATGTCTTTAATCTCTCTTATATATGTATTTCAGCCCCTGTTCAGTATATCAGGCCAACAGCAGAACATTAGACTGTATACAGAAGGACAATTCTCCAATCTTAAAGTGAAATTTGAAAAACAAGGGGTAAGTACCAATTGATAATTCATTATTCTTAAAATGTGTATTTCAATGGCATAATAGGCTTAGCCCTTTCCAAAACAAGACCTGGTTTTGACATGTCTCATAATAAAGGCTTGGGAAAACATTGAGGCGAAAGAAGAAAATGCTGATAATCTGCATTTTCTCCTTTTGACTCAATATTTTCTGTGCTACATAGAACACAATTGATCCATCAATTTTGTTGTTTACACAAACTTTACAGCTAAATGATCTGAAAATATCCTTGTTTGGGAAAGGGTTAATGGAAGAAAGCATGTATTACTGCATAAAATGTGTATACCTGTTTCTCATATTATCGAGGTTTCCCAATTATCAAGGATTTCACTTGTTTTGCTGCTTTTTCCACATTTAAACGTCACAGCGCGAGCTGGCATTCTAGCTATTATTCGTTCGAAGATACAGAAACTTTATTCACATCAAATAAAACGACGAAATGCGTCAAAAGCAAGTAATTATCCACTTTCATATTTGCTGTGCCACAAAAGTAAGAAAAATAATTACATATTAAAAACATGAAATTTTATTCAATATTTCAAAGATTTCATGAAAAAAAAGAACAACAGTACTTTGTCAACTGCAAAATGATTATAGATTTAACAACTTTGAATAGTATTCACAATCCATATCCTCATATATGACATCATATTATGCAAATCCTCGATAATTGGGAAGCTTTCCGAATTTCAATGTAGGTCAACCAAGCAACTTCCGGGAAAGAATTTTGACATTTAGAATTCCTCGATTTTGACAAAAAATTCGCAGAAGGTACTCCTTGTCCTGTTGTTATGTTTGAATAATTTGAATTATGAAAAGGTCCATTGCCTTGACAGCGCGAGATGCAATTCTCCTTAAGTCCTCGATAATTGGAGAAAAGGGGATACATGTATTGTATTGCCGTAGAAGGCATGTAATTATGTACTGAAAATAGCTGTTAAATGGAAGAAAACATGTATTATTCAGTAAATTTTCATGCACCATGAACTGCACTAAATTACCCTTGATTGGTGCAGACATTCATAAGGTTCAAAACGTTTTAACGCTCCAAATGTTCTGAGTTTGAGTTTATTGGGGTTTTACGCCGTTTTCAACTACCAGGGTCATATCGCGGCGGCTGGAGCACCTAACCGTGGGTTCCTGGTATTTCCCGCACCAGTACAACCACAATATCCAAACCGAGCCTCCAGCTGCTCTCTCACATAGATGATTCACACCCATTGGTGAGAGACAAATGACTTTTTGTCAAATGTCAGAATGGATACTGGCCGAGCCGGGGTTCGAACTCGAGACCCCTGGATTGACAGACTCCGACGTAACCGACTGAGCTATCCGGGCTCGGCCCAAATGTTCTGAACAATGGATACTGCAACAAAAGTGAAAATGAAAGTATTTCTCAAGCAAAAGCAAAGCCATATGAAATTTGTGTAAATCTGTTGAAAGCTTGGAAGCCAAATTGATATCCAATGTTAATGTTGATGAAACACGACGGACGACATACATCAAAATCTTGTTACTTTGTATTTGTATTTAGGGATAATTTTCCAAATAATTTTTATTGTTGATAAAATTAGGGATTAAGATGAGATTAAAGTTGACATTGATCAAACTGCATGTCATGAGGCATTCTGTACCATATGATTCACAATTCCTATCTTAATAAACCTCAAATATCAGGGTTTTCCCTTGGGGTAAGAATTTAGGAGTCATTATTACCCTATTGTCTTTGAAGTTCGGGGTCATTTCTTTATTTTCGGGGGTAAAAAGGTATTTATACATATTCTTTACAAAAAGATGGATTTTAAACCATCTGAATATTTAATGGGTCATTTGTTTTGAAATTGTGACAATGGCACATGAATTGTGCATCCTTGAAAACCCTGCATTATATAGCTTCTGTTGCAGCTTTCAAATTGAATCTCCATTCAATTTTGTAGTTTGTGAAAGGGTTAACCCTTTCCCATTCCCAAACGACAAAATTTTCAGGTAATTCTATGCAAAAGCTGCTGCAGACGACAAAATTCACTTTAATCAAGGTTGGATTTGTGTACAATGTAGCTCATAAGATATTAAGGCAAAAGAAGGAAGTGTTAATTATCAATATTTACTCAGCATTTTCTATTAGGAACATAAAAACCAAGGCTTGCTTGTGAAAGTGTTTATATGATGAAAATCTGTGTTCACAGGTTGCGACCAGTTTCCTCAGTAACTACGATGCCCATGATGTAACAAAAATTCAGCTTGATGGTAAATCCACGTCTCTATGGGGAATCAGCCCTCCCAGTGAATTACAGCTTATAAATGATCTGAATAACGACAATGTTTCAGTCAGAATGGAGTTTTTAGTCTCATTTAAAAGGTACAGTATTTTTGTGTGATTTCAAACCTTTTCTAAGCAATGTCTGGTTGTAGGATGTCTCCAATGCTATGAATAAACCTTTGGAAAGCATTGAGGCAAAAGAAGAAAACGCTGGTTGATTACCAGCGTTTTCTTCTTTTGCTTCAATGCTTTCCATGCTATGATGTACAAATGGCTGTAGCCTCTTTCACATTGATTCTGTTTAGATATTTTTGCTGTTAGTTAAAGTGTTAAATAAGCTAGATTGTAAATCCACATCTCTGTGGGGAATCAGCCCTCCCAGTGAACTACAGCTTATAAATGATCTGAATAACGACAATGTCTCAGTCAGGATGGAGTTTTTAGTCTCTTTTAAAAGGTACCGTATTTCTCTTTGACTTACCCCTTCTCCAAGCAAAATTTGGGTCTCCAATACAATAAAGTATGCTTAGGCAAGCATTGAGACAAAAGAAGAAAATGCTGTTTACCAGCATTTTCTTCTTTTCCCTCAATGCTTTGCATGCTATGATGTACAAATTTTCCACACTTAGAAATATTGATTGAGTTAGCTGTATCATCTTTCACATTGATTCCGTCTAAAATCTTTTTGCTGTTCATGAAAGGGTTGAATAAGCTAGACAGTGAATCCGTCTTTCTGTGGAATTAGTCCTCCGAATGATATATATATATATATATATAGCTCATCATAAGCTTTTGTTGAAAGGGGAATCAATCTCTTATAGAATCATGCATAGTACCATACTGATTATTGTGTATTAAACTAGAAACATGCTTATTAATCCTTTACCACATAGTGACACCTTTTGACGCCCCCACAAACTTAAGGCCTTGGAAACATTGTGGAAAATGAAGAAATTGCTTGAGACAAGCAATTTCTTCATTTCCCACAATGAATTCTACCCCAAAACTAGTACAATTTCAAAATTTCAATACATTGAAATTGTTCTCTGCAACTTCTTTGACTTTGGCTTAGTCTTAAATTTTGCCGTTTGGTAATGGGTTGAACTTAATGCAAAAACTTAATGAAAAATAATTGAATAGTTTACAATTATACATTCCTTGTATTGCAGAAAACCCAACTCTGAGGCTGGTGAACTACTGAGTCAGATGTTCACAAAAACATTGTCATCAAAAGAAAAGAGAGCAGCAGCTGTTTTGATTAGCACCAACACAAGTACAGCGCCAGTGTAAGTAAATATGTGACCCATCATGCTAAAAGGGACCTTATAGGAAGTGTGAAAAATATCGACCCTAGTCAGTCTGCGCAGTCCGCGCAGCCGGACTAGGGCAGACACTTTTCACTTTTATGTAATTTTCTAAATCTGGAATGTTTTCCCTATATTACTTTATGTTCATTTTTAGCTCGACTTTTCGAAGAAAATGAGAGCTTATACTGTCACCCGGGCGTCAGCGTCGGCGTTGGCGTCGGCATTGGCGTTGGCGTTGGCGTTGCAACCAAGGTTAAAGTTTTTTCAAACATCAATAACTTCCATACTATCAAAGGGATTCAACCCAAACTTGGAATACTTATTCACCATCACACCCTCTACCTTACTATCAGGGCCCATGACCCTGGGACCACTCTATTTGGAGTTATGCCCCCTTTATACTAAGCAACTTAGAAAGTCGAGCGCGCTGTCTTCGGACAGCTCTTGTTTGCCTACGGGATCTGGTTGACCTGTGGTGAGTCTGACAATTTTGTCAAAATTTGGATTTTTGGAGTGCAGATAAGGTCCATTTTAGCGTGATGGGTCACAAATATATAATATGGCTGATTCATGCTGATAAACATTAGTTTCGCAGACATTGTATCGGGTAGACTATAATGTGTGTGATTGCAGTTAACATTGTCTGCTTTCTTTTAATCGCTAATTATTTACACACTGTCATTTCACAAGAAAAAAAAACTGAAATTGTATTAACATTAGCAGAGTTTAAGTGTAAAAGATTAAGTTTTTAGTATGTTAGAGAATTTGGGCGCTATTTCTGGCATTGGCATTTTGCATTGGGAACATGCTTTTGTTAACCTATTACCACACATTGACTATTTTTGACTCCCCAAAACATAATGGCTTTAGAAAATATTGTTGAAAAGGAAGAAATTGCTTGTGGCAAGCAATTTCTTCATTTTCCTTAATGTTTTCAACCACAAAAGAAAAAAATGATTTTAAATTTCACCCACTCAAAATTGTGATCTGCAACATCTTTGAATTTTGACCAGCCTAAAATTTAGTCGTTTGGTGATGGTT
Source organism: Fragum sueziense (assembly GCA_963680895.1). Taxonomy (NCBI): domain Eukaryota; kingdom Metazoa; phylum Mollusca; class Bivalvia; order Cardiida; family Cardiidae; genus Fragum; species Fragum sueziense. The sequence goes on from OY804599.1 coordinate 43,799,236, forward strand.
AAGGTTTCATTTGTAAGTGTCTCATCTCTGTATTATGCTGTTCACATACCTCATGAACTTTCTCATCTTTACTGCAGTACAATCAGTAATGTATTCCCAGAGTATATGAGGCTGGGAGGGAAAACAGCGGATCCAGTTACTGCCCTTCTCTCTAAAGGTTAGTCATAACTACATTAATTTTGTACATGTATTTATACTCTGTCAATTTGTAATTTGGTAATACTGCCAGAAATGTATTCCCAGAGCACATGAGGCTCAGAGTTTTTGCAGTTTTAAAAATTCCACCCATTATTAAATACCAATCACTTTGTGCAACTTCTGCAGTTAACCATAGGAACAGAAATTATAGATATTATGTCCTCGTGAATACCCAGGTGTCATCCGTAGCAACAGAAATTGACATAAGGGATACCCATGTCATTTTCATTTGCCATGGATGATGCCTGAAGCTTCATGAGATATTAGCCCTTTCCCAAACAAGACCTGGTTTTGGCATCCCTAATAGAATAGGCTAGGGAAAACATTGAGACAAAAGAAGAAACTGCTGATAACCAGCAGTTTCTCCTTTTGCCTCAATGTTTTCTACGCTATATTTTACACAAATTCAATGGTTTTCAATCTTAATTGTGTCATATGTAGCAGCTTTAATTTGAGCACCCTATAATTTTGTCGTTTGGGAAAGGGTTAACCCATTCCCACACAGCAATGCTTTTTGATGTTCCTCAAGATAAATGTGAATAAATTGCCTGTGACAAGCAATTTCTTCAATTTCTACAATGTTTTCTTATCCAAAATAGAAATATTTTAAAATTTTATGAACTGTAAATTGTCATCTGCAACACCATTGAAATTAAACCAGTCTAACATTTTAACCATCAGGTTAAGGGTTAATAGATATTGATAGATGAAATACATCAAAGGGGCCCATGCTAGGTTTTTATGCTTCCGAACTGTTGGGGAACTCATATTTGTGCATGGAAAAACAATTTGCAATGCATAAAAACCTCAATCATGGTGAATAACCATCTTTCCTTTGCTATAGATCAATCCTTTTCAAGCGTGTTTACAGATTCTATTTTTACTTCAAAACAAGACAAAGTCAAGGTCAACGAGACTCCCCACGGGCAGTATTAAGACACTGTACAACCGGCTGCGTCGATGACTGTGACCTTATTTGCGAGGGATACATGGATATGTTTATTTTGTACAAGCACTGAACATTTATACGCATATTTATCAACTATAGAATACCAAAGATCCTTTCGTTTATTTATAAAAGTAAATTCATTTGACCTGCCATGCGCATGACATCAGATGCTGAATCTGTCTTTGCTGACTTTAGACGCAGCCGGTTGTACGGTGTGTTGAATCTCGCTGAGCACAGATGACATACCTCTGCCGTAATTGCTTTTTGAAGGTTAGGTATATGTAACCGTTACAAAACAAAAACAAGGACAATATGAAACAGACCTGCATGTTATTCATTGACTTAGATTTTAATACTTAATAAAGCTCGATGAGTGCTAGCAATGGACATAAATGATCTACCCCTTCTGGTTGGTAATTTCATACGTTATTTCTGGTTTGTAATTATTGTGCCATTTGCATTTTCGACAGCCTAGCAGGTCCCCCTTTAACCCTTTTCCAAACAAGACCTGGTTTTGACGTCCTTAATAGAAAAGGTTTGGGAAAACATTGAAACAAAAGAAGAAACTGCTGATAACCAGCAGTTTCTCCTTTTGTCTCAATATTTTCTATGCCATATTTTACACAAATCCTATCTTTAGTAACTTCCATCTTATTATTGGTGGCAGTTTTTGAAGTGGATCACCCTAAAAAATTGTCATTTGGGAATGGGTTAATAACATCATTGTTACAGGTACCACAGGTTACAGCAATATCAACATTACACTACAAAGACAGGCTGATGTGGCTTGGTGGGAAATACATTCAATCATGTTTCAAAACGAAGTCTTGTTTTGGAAGGTTAATAAATGAACCCATTACCAAATAGCAACATTTTAGACTCAAGGAAATTACCAAGCCAACAATTTCTATTGACTGAAAAAATTCGATTTTTTTTTTCTCCCTTGGTGTAGAAGAAATCATTTTGGGAAATGAAGAAATAGCTTGTCACAAGCAATTTCTTCATTATCCAAAACATTTTCTCTAAACTTTAATTATCTTTAAAGTGACATTTCAGAATTTATTGTCATAAATTTTACTTTTATTTTCATCTGAAAGAGCATATTTCCTTATGAAAATTCTGAAAATTTCGAGCCAAAATATTGCGCCGTTTATGAGAAATTTATATTTTTGTGTTTAAATTGAACAAATTGTTGTGGACAACAGTTCGGATTTATATGCAATATATTGATTATGTCTCAACTTTAAATACGTGTTTCTCGCTTATTGGCAACAACTTCAAAAAAACAATAGTATTTATACTCATTAGAATAACCAATCTTGGCATCAAGACATACTTTAAAAAATTGAAATTGGAATGAAATGTCCCTTTAAATATGGGTGTCAAAAAAATTTATTTTATGTTGGAATGGCTTAATATTTCAGGAACTACAGGTTACAGCAATATCAACATTACTCTACAAAGACAGGCTGACGTGGCTTGGTGGGAAATTTTAGATCTCAACGGTGACAATAACCTTTTGACCTTGACGACCTTCAATGACAGAGTGGCACCGGCGGGCTTGTCAGTAATCACAGGATATGGGTATGTAGGCTTTGGTTTGTTAACCCTTTCCCAAACGGAAACATTTTAGAATGGTCCAAATTGAAAGATCTTGCAGACAACAATTTGAGGTGTATGAAATTTTGGCGTATTTGTGTAGAAAACATTGTGGTAAATGAAGAAATGGCTTGTCACAAGCAATTTCTTCATTTTCCACAATGTTTTCCAATACCATTACATAGTATGGAGTCAAAAAGAGTCATTGTGTGGTAATGGGTTAACCCATAACAAAAGGATGAAATTAAATTTCTTGGTAATTCAAATTCAAAATAGTTGCAAGCAACATAATAAATACTATAAGCATGCATTTTGTATGTAGTAACCAAGAAAATATTGAGGCAAAGGAGAAAAATGCTGGTTATCAGTATTTGTCTTTGTCTTAATGTTTCCTGACCTTTTTCCATTAGGAATGGGAATTCTTAATTAAAATGAACTTTAAAATTTTGTCTGTAGAACATATTGTATGGAAAAGGTTTGTTGAAGAAACTTTCTTTGGCAGTAATGAGTATAAGCTTTTTCCAAATGATAAATTTTATTGAAATCAATTTTGCTGCAGAGGACAAAATTCTTTAAGTGAATGCCCATTGGGGTCGGTTGTCAAAATCAGTCATTTTAAAGGGATGACTCTATTTTGAATAAAAAGCTTACTACAGTGATATACTTTTTGTTATGGTCAGTTACTTGCGATATTGAACATTTGTCTTGTTCAAGGCACTACTCAATTTTTGCCTTGTTAAAAGCATTTTATTTTTTCAACGCTTTCCCAATTGGCAAGAAAGTTCTTTTCCAAAGCCTATTGACAAAATGTATGCTGATAAGGCAACAATTTGTCTTATACCTTTTCCCAAACGACAAAATTTTAGGGTGATACACTTCAAAAACTGCCAGAAAATGACAAAATGGATGTTATTTCAGGTATGATTTGTGTAAAATATGGCACAGAAAATATTGAAACAAAAGGAGAAACTGCTGGTTATCAGCAGTTTCTTCTTTTGTTTCAATGTTTTCCCCAGCCTTTTCTATTAGCATGGGTGAAAGTTTTCAGGCATATGCCTGAAGTTCAGGTTTTTGAGTATTCCAAAATGCCCCATTTTCTCGATTTTTACTATATAAATACAGACTTTTCCAGGTTTTCAGGTTTTTGAAAATTTTATACTTTCACCCATGTATTAGGGACGTCAAAACCAGGTCTTGTTTGGGAGAGGGTTAATACAGTGCAGAACATTTTGAGACAAAAGGATCATTTTTGCCTGGATCATGATGTTCTTGCAAAGGTTTTCCATTAGGGATGTCAAAACTAGAGTTGTTTCGGAAATGGTCAAAGGCGTTGTAAACTTGGCTCTACGTTTGATGCATTTTCTGTTGCAATTTGTATATGAGCATGGTTTTCATGTCCAGCCATTTTGGTTACATCATAAACTGTGTTGTGTCCATAAATTAATGAATTTTATGACATTTTCTATATTGTTAATTTTCTATTCAGTGTAAAATTTGTGGATTATTCTACTAACCACTGAAAATACTTTTTTCCTTTCTTATATAGTAAAGGATTAAATGCAAGTTACATTTCTCAAAAGTCAAAGACGTAACGTTGGACACTGCGTTAAAAATGCTTCAAAAACTCCTGATGAAGAACATTATTTTATTTTGTTATGCAAAATTTATCTTTGTTTTATGCAAAAGCTGTAATTTTGAGCACTTTTTATCATGTTGGATGTAGTAGGAATTAACTTTTCCCTAAAAAGTTTGCAAGACGTAACAGGATGTAAACAGACACAAAAAAAGTGTTTACCAGGGAATTTGTCTGCATTTTTCTAAACATTTTATTGATAGTTTCTTTAAGTTTTGACATTTTCAATGTGAAAACTGTTATGTTCTGATTTGGTAGCCATTGGCACAAATCTAAATATTCCATTTTGGATTTTAAATCTATTGCACATAAAAAAAAGCTAAAATCGTATAATGAAGTAACTTGGAAACAATTTTCACAGCTTCTCTGTCCATGTTCGTCTCTACGATCTATTTACTATATCACCGACTTTCTCGCGATGTTTTGTGCCGAAGAAAATCGAACAAGTTTAAATACCTGAAATCTCCGGTAATGTCATATCATAGGGAATAAATGGTACATCGTTGGTCGTTCCACTCAAATTTCAAAAAGACGTAACGAAGACAACTTGTATTTCGTTTAATCTTGAAAAGACGTAACTATTTTGCCTGTACTCTTTTGACATTTCACATCGCCCGCCATGTTTGTGACTCATGCCGTTTATGTCATTCATAATGTCGCTTATATCTTATACGAATATTTTCGCTCAAACAATTCTTTAATTTGATTACAATTATTTTGTAAATATCGATCTTTCATGGGAGTTAATGACGTAACTTTTTTACAAAATTTCTAGGCAAAAAAAGTCGAAGATAAATTGCAAAAGATCGCCGCCCCGGAAAGTCGCGATTTCGTACCCTATTAATCTCGTACCAATCAAACGTCACCCACGAACTATGTGCGTGATATATCAAGGTCATTAACATTTAAAAAATAGCACAAATATAAGACGTAACTTTTTTGAATCGAAAGTTGCATCATCTTTTTTTGCTAATTATTTCATCAAAATTAAAGGAAGCCTATGAAATAAAAATACGATTTTCAGTATTGATTAAGCTTTAATTTGTAGTTGAACAAACAAAACATTTCCAGTCATAGTAGGTGCGATATTTTTTTGCATATTATGCATTTTCCATAAAGGCCCTTCTGAAAATATGGGATATTTTCGACCATTTTGTCCATTATTTGAGCATAAATAGAACATTTTTGTTCATTCTTTTACAATCAAACTTTTAATTGTGTACCTATGCAGGTTCGAATGTACATGACTTTTAAAGGAAATAAGTGCATTTTTTACCTTCATTTAAAGAAAATACACTTAAATTAAGATTTACTCAGACGTAACCGAAATTGGCTGGACACGAAAACCAAGCTCATATGCTTGTCGTTATGTTATTAAGACTTGATTTCAAATGTTGCACCCCATTATTTGCTGTGCACTATTTTGCTTGTGATTAAGGCTTTAGTTATAATTATAGATACAGCTTATTTATAGCACCCTTTTTGTAACCCTTTCCCAAACAAGTTAGACAAAACAAATGTTATTGCTATCAGTATTTTCTTCTTTTCTTCAAGGATTTCTAATCGAACATCCTGTTGGGTTATCAAATCCTGAACTCGTTTAGAAAAGGGTTAATATAGCTTGGTATGGTGTTATGTTAGCTTTTAGCTTGACATACCTTGAGTCAACCAATTGACCAAACGCCTGCTGTAAATCAAAACTGTCGATAAGCCAACGGATGATCAGAAAAATGCCACATCTCCATTGTTTGTCTTGAATTCTTCGTTGCCGTTATAAAGTATCGATCTATCAACTGTCAATCAAAACAATTGACATGCCAATGCCCCAATTGTTTGTCTTAGATTCTATGTTGGGTGGAGCGATCTATCGATTGGTGTTTGGTCAATTATAAACAAGCGTATGTGTTGTTTATTTATGCATGAATGTACATGTATGCTTGTTTCATTTATCTTTGTTTGAGCCATTATGTTTGTAGTTTTTATACATGTACTTATAGTCGTGTGAACCATTCTCAGCATACTGTCATGATATATCATCGGTGTTATTGCAAGACCTTGAAACTCCGGCTTGATTAAAGCTGGAGTTACGCGGTTTTGCAATGACACCGACAATATGAATTTTTACACAAAGAACGGATAGTAATACCAACCATCAGTTGGTAGTGCATTGGACTCTCACTAATGAGGTCCTGGGTTCGATCCTCGGCTGCGTCAAATATCCTTTCAGACAAAATTATCTCCCACAAGATCATTAACCTATGTGGGTGAGTAGCTGAAGGCTCGGTAAGAATGTCGTGGTATTACTGGTATGAGAAATGACAAGAATCTATGCTTAAGTGAAATTTGACCATAGCAGTTGTAAAAGGTGTTAAACATCAATGAATTAATCAATCAAGACAGTAACAAAGGATAATTATAGGAATTTGGACCAGAATTGCTTGTAACTAGCACATCTTTCTCTTTCTCAAATTGTTATGATCTCTGATAGATCTAGTCATGTTATTGTTTGAGTATTGGTAAAAAAAATTAAAACAACATTGTTGCACCCTATTTATCGTTGTATCCCTATTTTGTATTCAACCCTTTCCCAAACTGATATGGTTGTCATATCCTTTAAAGAAAAGACTAAGGGAAGCATAGTCAAAAATATGGAGGCAAAGGGAGAAAATGCTGATCATCAGCATTTTCATATGTTGCCTCAATGTTTTCCCTAAGCCTTTTTCTATCAGGGATGTCAAAACCTGAGCCGTGTTCTTTAGAGCGAGATTTTTTAAGATTTCTTAAGATGTTTTGGATAAAGTGTTTTTAAGACTGAGACTTTGAACGAGCTGTTCCGAATGCTCCATATTTATACAAATGATGTCATCATTACGTCATTTGTATAAAGTATGGAGCATTCGGAACACCGCGGTTTATAAATTATGGAGCGTTCGGAACAATTCGATCAAGTCCATTTTATAGTGTTTCTACAGAATTGACCGAGGGGTTCCGCACGAAGTATAGGGTAATGGCGCCTCCCATTAAGCGTCTTAAAAATCTTGCTCTAAAGAACGCTTTATCCTAAAATATCTTAAGAAATCTCAAGATATCTCAAGAAATCTCGCTCTAAAGAACGCGCCTCAGGTCTTGATTGGGAACAGGTTATATTTAACAACTTGGTATAATTATTATGTTGTAGCATTAATATTGTATGCTTCACCATATAGACATAAAAATTTTAAGTTTGGTAATGGGGAATACATCCCTTGTTATGTATTTAACCCTTTCTAAAACAACAGAATTCTAGTCCTGTTCATTTTCAAATTTAACACAGAAAACAAAATATGTATTAACCAACAGTAGAAATTTTTGGTCATTGCAAAGAAAATATTGAGATATTGAGAAATTGTTGGTATTCAGCATTTTCTTCTTTTCTCTTAACAAAGAATGTATAAAAATGACAAGGAATTGTTGGGTGTGATAGATCTTTAACCCTTTCCCAAACGTAAAAATTTTAGGGTGATCCACTTCAAAAACTGCCACAAATGACAAAATGGATGGTATTAAAGATATGATCTGTGTAAGATATGGCATAGAAAATATTGAGACAAAAGGAGAAACTGCTGGTTATCAGCAGTTTCTTCTTTTGTTTCAATGTTTTCTCAAGCCTTTCCTATTAGGGACGTCAAAACCAGGTCTTGTTTGGGAGAAGGTTAAAACAGCACCTGATAAAATAGTAATCAACGAGCACACAAAATTTTGTTTGCTCGTCGATAATTATTTTATCAGATCTACCACATCTGAAAAATCCCTGACATTTTGAGCATCCCTGCTTCACATTGGTCTCATATTTACTAATTCTGGGATTGTTGTTGCCTCACATTATTTCTCGCTGTGAAATATCAAGGTTATTTTGTTAAAACATATTTTTATACCCCCGCAAACGAAGTTTGGAGGGGGTATACTGGAATCAACCTGTCGGTCCAGTGGTTGGATGGTTGGTTGGTTGGTTGGTCTGTCTCCAAAACTTTGTCCGGACAACTCCTCCTACACTTGTTGACCGATTTAGTTCATACTTGCACAAGTGTTCATTATGACGTGTAGATGTGCAAGACACAAATTTCATGAAAATCAGACCGATACTTTTTGAGTTATGGCCCCTGATTTGACCAAAAAATGCTTGTCCGGATAACTCCTCCTACACTTGTGGACCGATTTAGTTCATACTTGGCACAAGTGTTCATTGTGACCTGTAGATATGCAAGACGCAAATTTTACAGAAATCGGACCGATACTTTTTGAGTTATGGCCCCTGATTTGACCCAAAAATGCTTGTCCGGCCAACTCCTCCTACAGTTACTGTCTGATTTGCTTCATACTTTGCACAGGTGTGCATTAGGACCTGTAGATGTGCAAGAAGCAAATTTCACGAAAATCTGACCATTACTTTCTGAGTTATGGCCCCTGATTTGACCAAAAATGCTTGTCCGGATAACTCCTCCTACACTTGTGGACCGATTTAGTTCATACTTGGCACAAGTGTTCATTGTGACCTGTAGATGTGCAAGACGCAAATTTCACAGAAATCAGACCGATACTTTTTGAGTTTTGGCCCCTGATTTGACCCAAAAATGCTTGTACGGCCAACTCCTCCAACAGTTACTGTCCGATTTGCTTCATACTTGGCGCATTTCTGCATAAGGACCTGTAGATGTGCAAGGCGCACATTTCACGAAAATCTGACCATTACTTTCTCAGTTATGGCCCTTGATTTTACCAAAAAATGCTTGTCCGGACAAGTCCTCCTATAGTTACTGATTTGCTTCATAAACTGACACGATTTAAAAACGCAAAAAGTTCTTTTACAAATGGCATCTCCTACATCTTACAAAACCGACGTATAGCCATGTAAAATTGTAAATTTTACAATTCTTAACATAACAGGAAAATGGCCTTTAAAGCCACAAATAATGCCTGAATGGACGTCAGATTATGTCATAATGTATGTTGAGTCAAGAGCCTGGTATCGACGACGGCGACAGCGAACCCCGTGTTTTCACAGGCGATTTATCACCATGTTGCGATGTATAGGCCGCCCGCGATTACTAACCATAGAATTTGCTGTAGACTTAGCCGTCAAAAATCTGTTGCGTTAGTGACGTTGACATACACAATTATGTTGACGTACAGTTGTTACACGCAGCTGACCGGGACTTGGGTGGTCTGTAAATCTTCCCGTGTCGTTTACACGTCTCATTAACCTTGGAACCGTCGATTCGGCTACATTAAAGCGTCTAGCCACCTTCATTTGCGAAACACCGCAAACCAAAAAGCCAAAAAACTCGGTTCCTTTTTCCCAAAGTAAGCCTCAGCATTTTGTACACACTTTTCATTTGTTGTTCTCGTATGTTTTCAATAAGTAAATCAAAGTGGCAATTTGTACACAAAAAATCTTAGTGATTTAACACGTGGTCTGAATGCACGAGACACAAGAGCATTTAGTGATGGGCGAATCAGATGTCTGGATAGTTTACAGAAAACACGAAAAAAATTGCTGGGGCGTGAAGAGTATACATTTTCTCATAAATGTCCCCAAATATGGTGCCGATCAAGGCAATATGAAAGGAATGGTTAATGAAATAGTGTTTTGCGTTTTTAAATCGTTTCAGTTTACTTGGCACAGGTGTGCATTAACTTCTGTACTTGTGCAAGATGCATATTTCACGAAAATCAGACCGACAATTTCTGAGTTATGGCCCCTGATTTGACAAAAATGCTTGTCCGGACAATTCCTCCTACAGTTAAAGAACAATTTGCTTCATACTTGGCACAGGTATGCATTAGGACCTGTATATATGCAAGATGCAAAATTCATGGAAATCAGACCGATACTTTTTGAGTTATGACCCCTGATTGGACCAAATTTCAATAAAATCGGATTGACAATTTCTGAGTATGGCTCCTAAATCAACAAAAATGCTTGTCCGAACAAAGGTGGTGGCGGGGGTATTTTTATCACCTTCAGTGATAGATTTCTAGTTTTTACTAAATTGTTTCAAATTCACATGTTGCTTCTTACTGATACCATTATATTGCATGCTATTGGTATTTATATTGTGTAAACGCCTATTTTATGTAACGTTTGGTTCAATAGAAACACAGATAAGAAGGGGTGACAACTTTTCAAAACGAAATCAATTTATGTTCAATAAGCCCTATATTGTACTGTCTTATTGAAATCATTTTATCCTTTTCCACGGAAGACCTGTTTTGGCATCCAATACAGAAAAGGCTCGACGAAACACTGAAGCAGAAGAAAATTCTGATAATCAGCATTTCTCGGATTCTCATATTGCCCCAATATCTTCTTTGCTATATTGTACAAAAAATCCATCTTTATCAACTTCTATTTTGTGAGCTGTAGCAGCTTTTGAATTAGACCATGCTAAAATTTTACTGTTCAGGATAAGATTTAATAGTAACCAAAAACTTGAATTAGAAATTAAAGATTGTTGTCATTTCTTCCAAATCCAGAGCTATGGTCATTATTGTATCCATGTAACATGCATGTAGATCATTTATATACATCATAATTAACACCATTGCTGGGTAAAAGCTTCTGATAAGCCTTTTGCAAACAACAAAATACTAAGTGGTCCAAATGTATAGGTTTTGCAGACAACAAAATAAAATTTGCATAGAGCAGTGAGTATAGAAAATATTGAGGGGAAAGGAGAAATTGCTGATGATGGACAATTCCTTCTTTTCTCTCAATATTGTCAAAATCAGATCTTGTTTGGGATTGGGTTAATTAATGTACACTGTAGCTTGTATATTATTTTGCACACTAAGGTTTAAAGCCCATCATTATCTACATTAACCCTTTCCTAAACGGCAAAATTAGGGTGGTCCTCTTCAAAATCTGACAAAATGGAAGTTATTGCAGATAGAATTTGTGTAAAATAGTGCATGGAAAATATTGAGACAAAAGGAGAAACTGCTGGTTATCAGCAGTTTCTTCTTTTGTTTTCCAAAGCCTTTTCTATTAGGGACGTCAAAACCAGGTCTTGTTTTGGAAAGGGTTAAAACAATTACTTTGTGCATCTTGGGATATCTTCCATGGCAATGGAAATTAATGAGGGATAGCATTGTTAATTTCCCAACATCATCCTTGGCAACGAAAATTGAAGAGGGATATTTGTAACCCATGTCAATTTCCATTGCCATGGATGATGTCTGAAGTTGCACAAAGAGTTTGGTAGCTAATGATGGATGGAATACCTTAATTTATAACACATGTAGCTGTAATGCTTCTTTTGCATCTTTTTGACTTAACTCTTTCCCAATCGACAAAAATTTAGGATGGTGCAGATGATAAAATTGATAAAGACAAAGACAGGATTTAATGTGAAAGGCGTGAGAAAACATTGAGGAAAAAGAAAAAAAATGCTGATAATTAGCATTTGCTCCTTTTGCCTCAATATTGTATATGTATTATTGGACTCAAAACATCATTAGTATGATAAAATGTGTTGTCTGCAGCAGCTTTTATATTGATTCACCCTAAAATTGTACTGTTTGGTAAAGGGTTAATTTATGAAATAATAACAAGTTTAGAGGTCTTTGCCAAAAAAAAAATTATGTGCAACAGGCTACATGTGTTGGTAAAAACCGAGGCACACAGCGCCGAGATATTTGCCTTAACATGTAGTTCAGAGCACAGAGGTTTTTATTTGGCAAATAAAGACCTCTAAACTTGTTATTATCTCCATTATAACACTCTAAATAACAAAACCCACATTCTAAATGTGATATTTTGTGGAAATTTTGTCATAATCTAGTTTTTGGCGTAGGAAACGCATTGGCGGTTAAGTGACGTCATTGATGACGTCATTTGACGTTACCTTGACGCCACATGACATTTTGTTGCATACTCAAAGCATAATTACATAGAGCCTTTATTGGTCAAATAAAACCTGATGCAGTTCTTCTTTCGCTATATATGGATTTTACGGAAACATGTTACCGGGTATAATAAATATTAGGTCATGCTTTGATAGCTCAGTCTGTAAAATTGGGGTCTAGCCATTCAGGGGTGGTGGGTTTGAACCCTGGTTGGTCCTTTCTGACATCTTTATTTTGGGCCAGTGACCTCAATATATCCTTGAATAAAATGTCCAATGTTCAATTGGACAAAAAGTCAACATGCCTCTCAACAATGGACTAATTGTTTTTGAATCATCGAAGTGGGTTGAGCAGCTGGAGACTTGGATTAAAACTTGTGGTACAGTCGACACTCGTTGTGTCGAAGTCGGAGGGGCCGTCAAAATACCTCGACATATCCAGAGTTCAACTTATCCGATTTTTTATCAGCTTTGATAAAGTTGATATTTGACCGTTTTTGAAACTAATCAAGTACGAATATTATTGAAATATAGTAGGAAAAGGAAAGAAATTGCTCGTTTCGAGCAATTTCTATCCTTTTCCTACTATATTTCAATAGCTATATTCAGTTCGAAATTATTTTGTTTGAAAAGATTATGTCCATTGATGAAGACAGGAGCAGATTTGAACTAACATAACATAACGAGTGTCAACTGTAGTACAAATGATGGAAATGCCAGGAATCTATGGTTGGTGCTCCAACACAACAATATGACCAATTGCAATTAACCCATCACCAAACATCAAAATTTTATATTTGTCCAAATCCAAAGATGTTGCAAATAGCAGTTTTGTTTGCATGAAATTTAACATCGTTTGGTCTTTGTTTGTTGAAAACATTGTGGGAAATGAAGAAATTGCTTGTCACAAGCAATTTCTTCATTTTCCACAATGTTTTTCAAAGATTTTCTCTTTTTGTGCTTCAAATTGTGACTCTGTGCGGAAATGGGTTAAAAGAGAAGTTGAAGCCCATTCAATCAATTTATAACATCATTAACATGACCACATTCAATTATTGTCGTTTTCAGTATCATAGGCCTGTATTTGTCGTTTATTCTGTTGATTGGTCGAGTTTTGAGAATCAGCACTACGGGACAATCAGCGACGATCAGCTTCCGAGAACTTCCAAACGTTGACAATATTTTACGACTCTGCCTCGATATCTACCTTGTGCGAGAGATGCAAGAATTCCATCTTGAAGAGGATCTTTACGCGAAACTCATCTTTGTGTATCGTTCCGCGGAAACTCGTATAAAGTGGACAAGATTGAGAGCTGCAGAGATTTTAGAAGCTAAAAAGAATTTGTAGATAGATCTATATGATGAAAATTTTAGCCTGGTCCAAATTGAGGGAGTTGCAGACAACAATTTCAAATGAATTGAATTTTGTATTTTTTTTTCCTTCTAGATTGTGGAAACCTTGTGGAAAATGAAGAAATTGCTTGTCACAAGCAATTTCTTCAATGAAATCAAAGCCTCTATCTTGTCAGGCGTCAAAAAGCAGCTTTATGTGGCATTAGGTTTACCTTGTTTGAATGATACTAGATCAATATGTGTAAAATGTGTAATATGTCACAAATAAAATACACATTGCAAAAATATTTGTTCACTTAACACTTTGTAAATGACAAAGTGCGTGTCTATCTCTAATCAAAAGTGTTTGCTAATGACAATATATTTACGTGAACAAAAGTCAAATTATCGCCACTTTTCAAGAAAAGCCTCGTAACTGCAGCTTAAAAGAAGTTGCAGTTACAATGTTATTGTTGAAAAGCATCAATATAATAGTTTGGTCTAAAAGGGATGTCAAAATCAGCTACTTTTTCGTAATGTAAGGGAAAATAATTATACCCCCCACAACAAAGTTATGGGGGGGGGGGTATACTGGATTCAGGTTGTCCGTCCGTCCGTGGACATAATTTTGTGTCCTCTTCTCCTCCAACAGTTTTTGACCGATTTTGCTGAGATTTTAGCAGGTTGTTTCCTATCATATGAAGTTGTGCACCTGCAATTTTCATCTTGATCCAGGCAGCAGTTTCAGAGTTATGCCACTTTGAACTTTAGCACTTTTTCAGTGACAACGCGCTAGTGGGGGGTATTTGTCCGCTTTGCGACAGTTCTAGTTGTCATTGAAAATATCATAATGATGTCATTATAAGCATTTATCATGCATAATGTGTTATTTTGAGATGCTGTGTGTGTGTGAATTGTCCCAAGTATGAAATGATCCCGTTTTAGAGAATGCACATTTCTATGTAAATGGCTGCCAAGATAGTGCTTTTAGTATACATTTTGTGCTAGATGAAATAATATGTGACTTGTGATCTATCACAATGAAAAGGACCATGGAAGTATTCATAATAGGGTATGTAAGTCCCATCATGTGAGCTATATTTCCCCTGAGAATTTACGAGACTTACACACCCTATTATGAAAAAAAAAACAAACTGACAAACCCAGATTGGACCCAGTTTAGGTAAACAAGATATCATATTTTGTAAATGAAGATAAAGTAAGAATCACTTGTAAAATTCATTGTTTATAGATTCATTTTTGGTGAAAACATTTTAGTTTTTGTGCAATACTATTTTAAGGGCATTTTATTTTAAATGTACTTATGACAGCTTTGCATTAAATTCCGAATTTATCATAAAGGTACATTATGTTGGACTGGAGCAAAACTGTGGGAAGTTCATTTGAATTTAACCCGTTCTCAATCAACAAAAATGTAGACTTTTCAAATAAATATCTACTGCAAACTACAAACTTTATGTTGATGATGGTAAGATACAATGTAACACAAAAATATTGGAGCAAAAGTAGAAAATGCTGATTTTCAGCATTTTTAGCTCACCTGAGCACGAAGTGCTCAAGGTGAGCTATTGTGATCGCTTTTTGTCCATCGTCCGTCCGTATGTCCGTCCGTCTGTCTGTCAACAATTTGGTGTTTACACTCTAGCATCTACAAATATAAGCCAATCTTAACTAAACTTGGTCAAAACATGTATGACCATGAGCTCTCGGATGAGTTTGAATTTGGGTCAGATCGGACCAGAAAGTCCAGAGTTATCTGCCCTTGAATGTAAAAAATAGCTACTTTTGACATTGTTTACACTCTAGCATCTACAAATATTGACCAATCAATACAAAAGTTGGACACAATGTTGGTGACCATAAGATCTCGCATGAGTTTGATTTTTGGTTTGACCGGACCTGAAAGTCCTGAGTTATCTGCCCTTGAATTTGACAAAATTGTCGTTTCTGACTGTTTTCGACTTTGTTTAAACTATAGCATCTACAAATATTGACCAATCAAGACAAAACTTTAATACAATATTAGTGACCATAAGATCTTGGATAAGTTTGATTTTGGGTCAGATCGGACCAGAAATTCAGGAGTTATCTGCCCTTGAAAGAAAAAAAAGCTACTTTTGACATTGTTTACACTCTAGCATAGATCTACAAATACTGACCAATATATACAAAAAATAGACACAATGTTAGTGACCTTATATAAGATTTCGGATGAGTTTTTGTTTTGGTTTGATCGGACCAGAATGTCCTGAGTTATCTGCCCTTGAATTTGACAAAATTGCTGTTTTCGACTTTATTTTTACTCTAACAACCACAAAATTAATTGTGACCTATCAAGACAAAACTTTGATCTTGGTTATAATGGTTAATCACCATAAGATCATGGATGAGTTTGAACTTCAGCACAATAAGACAAGCAATTGCTGAGTTATCTGCCCTTGAAATGGAAAAAAATCTCGTTTTTGACTTTGTTTTCACTCTTTACAACCAGATATATTGACCTATAAAGAGGAAACAGGGACATAATGTTGATGACCATAAGTTTGTTTTCAGTCTTAATGTCACAAATATTAATTGATTCAAAGATAACTGTGGCTCATATCATTTTGGTTCAGGTGAGCGATATAGGACCATCATGGTCCTCTTGTCTTTTTTGCTGCAATGTTTTCTCATGTATTTCTTTTAATGAATGTTAGAACCAGGTCAGGTTTGGGAAAGGAAAAAAACACAGTTTTGCTCCAAAGCCATTATTTATCAGTCATCAAATATTATAAATATTTTGCTTTTATTTTTTATACCTTTTACTTTGCTTATTGCTTTTTCATATATTTTTTATACGCCGCCGGAGGCGGACGTATATTGGCGTCATCTTCTCCGTCTGTCCGTCCGTCCGTCCATCCGTCCGTCCATCCGTCCATCCGTCCATCCGTCCGTCCGTACGTACGTCCACTTTTCTTGTCAACGCAACTCCTCCTAAGTTTCTGGCTGGATCTTCTTGAAACTTGGTCAATGTTATCACCTCAATTGGTAGATGTGCATGAAGGAAGGATTTTATGGTTCGTTGATTTTTGCCTGAGTTATGCCCCTTAAAAACTTAGTCTCTGGGGCTTATTGAAATTGCAGCCTTGTCAACGCAACTCCTCCTAAGTTTCTGGCTGGATCTTCTTGAAACTTGGTCAATGTTATCACCTCAATTGGTAGATGTGCATGAAGGAAGGATTTTATGGTTCATCGATTTTTGCCTGAGTTACGCCCCTTAAAAACTTAGTCTCTGGGGCTTATTGAAATTGCAGGCTTGTCAACGCAACTCCTCCTAAGTTTCTGGCTGGATCTTCTTGAAACTTGGTCAATGTTATCACCTCAATTGGTAGATGTGCATGAAGGAAGGATTTTATGGTTCGTCGATTTTTGTCTGAGTTACGCCCCTTAAAAACTTAGTCTCTGGGGCTTATTGAAATTGCAGGCTTGTCAACGCAACTCCTCCTAAGTTTCTGCCTGGATCTTCTTGAAACTTGGTCAATGTTATCACCTCAATTGGTAGATGTGCATGAAGGAAGGATTTTATGGTTCGTCGATTTTTGCCTGAGTTACGCCCCTTAAAAACTTAAGTCTCTGGGGCTTATTGAAATTGCAGGCTTGTCAACACAACTCCTCCTAAGTTTCTGACTGGATCTTAATGAAACTTGGTCAATGTTATCACCTCAATTGGTAGATGTGCATGAAGGAAGGAATCTATGGTTCGTTGATTTTTGCCTGAGTTATGCCCCTTAAAAACTTAGTCTCTGGGGCTTATTGAAATTGCAGGCTTGTCAACACAACTCCTCCTAAGTTTCTGGCTGGATCTTAATGAAACTTGGTGGATGTTATCACCTCAATTGGTAGATGTGCATGAAGGAAGGATTTCATGGTTCATTGATTTTTGCCAGAATTATGCCCCCTTCAATCTTAGTCTCTGGGGCTTAATGATATTTCAGCCTCGTGAATGCAATTCCTCCCAGGTTTTTCACTGGATATTTATAAAAACCTTTTTGTGAACACAATTTTTTAAAGGTTTTTCAGTGAATATTTATAAATCCTTGTCAATGTCATTTTTTTGTCTCAAGTTTTATAAGTGGCGGCGTATATTGTGACGATGGCACTCTTGTTATTATTTGCAGTATAATAGGACTATATATATCATTGGTGCTAGTGATTGGACGATTTGTGCGTGTGTTTTTCACGGGCGGATCCACGAGAATTATGTTCGAGGAGTTGCCAAACGTCGACAACGTTTTGAACCTGTGTTTGAATCTTTACATGGCTCGAGAATGCGAAGAATATTACGTCGAAGAATATCTCTTCTCCAAATTGTTGTTTTTGTATCGATCGTCGGAAACGATGATCAGATTTACAAAATATAAAATAGAATAACATATTTGATAGTATAGTTTATAATAAATGACCTAGCAGCACTTCCCTGGCTAGCTATAGATGCCCTGCCAGGTCATTTATTGTGAGCTATAAACCATTATCACACAGTGACGCCTTTTGTGACTTTGCAAAATAAAGGCTTTGAAGAACATTGGGAAAATGAAGAAATTGCTTGAGACAGACGACTTAATTTCCCACAATGTTTTCTATCCAGAAAGACCAAAAACTGTCATCTGAAATTGTCATCTCCAACATAATTTGAATTTGGAACAGTCTAAAATGTTGCTGTTTTGAAATGGATTAATCTCTTCAACCTTGTTACTTTGATGAAGTAGAAATTTACAAATTCCTTTGACCTTGTTGTTTGCATTTCCCAGCAATGTGACCAGTCTAAAGTTGTTGTTTGTCAAAGGGTTTAACCCATTACCAGACAACAAAGGTGTTGGAGACGACTATTTCAAGTGACTGAAATTTAAAGAAGAAATTCTGTATGTGTAGAAAACAGTGTGGGGTATGAAGAAATTGCTTGTTACAATAAATGTCTTCATTTTCCACGATGTTTTGCAAAGCCATTATCTGGTAGAGTGTCAAAAGACGTCACTGTTTTATTTCTATGGGCAAGTGCAAAACTATTGAAATTACATGTACATTGTTTATAAATTTACTAGCTGTGTTTTTCAATTCAATTCAATTCAATTCTTTTAATGAAAATACTGCATTAAACAGTGATATCATACATTGCACAATATGTCACAAATAAAGCAATAATTTAGGTATAAACATTCTTACTACAAACATTACAATGTACATGATTATACATACACAGAATAATCTCTTGATCAAGAGTATAAAGACACATTGGTAGATAGGAAAATACAAGGCTACCAACATTGTATGCACAATTTCTAAACAGTTCTAAATAGCATAACTACAATGTATTATGTATCTCTAATTTCTAATGCTTGTAATAGGTATGTACATAATTTAGTTGCTTGATTCCTATTTTCAGGGTTTAGTATAAGTTTGAGCAAGTCTATTTCTTTCTCTTTGCAAATATTTGTTTTATCAATGCCAAACTCTTGTAACAAATCATCCCTTATTCTATCATATTTTGAGCAGAACAGTATAAAGTGAGATTCATTCTCTACTTCATTACAAAATTTACATGTCCTTTCATCACGTGGAGTTTTAGGTCTTGTATATCTGCCTCTTTCTATATTTAAGTCGTGAGCACTCAATCTAAATTTAGTTATTATAGAGTTATATTTCTGTTTTAGATTTAAATTCAAATAATTTGGCAAATTACCATCAAAATACAAAATAGAGGAGAATAATTTCAGCTTACTATCATCTTTAGATTTTAATATTTCCAGTTTACATTCAGTTTGTTTAAAGTAGTATTCATTCAACTTTTCATTTATTGTTTTACAGTCTACGGACATTAGATCAAATTTAATGCCTGTCGATTTCAAAGTTTTATCCAAGCAAGAGTACCATGACTTGCTTCCATTCAGATGTAGGGTTTTATCAGTTTGAAATGCCTTTGACAAAAGCCTGTCGTTGGGTAAAGTTCTTAATCTTTCGAAGTATTTAAGCATAAGTTTAATAATAAACAACGTAATTGGGGAACGACCCATCTCTAGACGACTTGCGAGATTCGAGGAATTCCGACGTATTCCAAGAACAGACTTACAAAATTTATGTTGCAGTTTTTCAGGTGGAAGGAGGTCAACATTATCTAAATTAATTGTATAGTCCATAATCCATACCTCGCTTCCATAAGTGAGAATAGGTCTAATTAGAGAATCAAATAGTTTTGAACTTAGCTTGGTAGGAAACTGGGAAAAGTTTGTAAGTTTTTTCTTCAACGAAAACATGGCCTTCATGGCTTTATTATATAGATCTTCTGCAGCATGTTTCAAATTACCATTATAGAAAAATGTTATGCCCAGATACTTGTATGAATCGGTTACCTCAACCCTATTATTCTTGTATGTAAAGTGGTAATTTTCATAATTATGCTTGACTTTATTAAAAATAACAATCTTTGTCTTTTTTAAGTTGACATCTAATCTCCATTTATTACAGTACTGTTCTAATTTAGTTAAACAATTTTGTAAACCTGTGCTTGTTTCAGACAACAGGAGTAGATCATCAGCAAAGAGGAGATGATTTAAAGGTACATCACCTAGGAAGACTGGGTCGTTTTTAGATTGATTGCTTACATAGGATCCTAAATCGTTTATGTAAATGTTAAAAAGTGTAGGACTCAAACTATCACCCTGTTTTACCCCTTTGTTATTATCAATTGGTTGTGATATGTAATTATCTTTGCGAATACAAAATGTGGTAGTCGAATACATATGCTTGATAATGTTTAATATTTTACCGCTCATGCCCAGGTTATCAAGCTTCAGAAATAGGCCTTCTCTCCACACCGAATCAAATGCTTTTGAGAAGTCGACAAAGCATGCATACATAGGTTTCTTCAACTTATGAAGATATCTATTTATTAAAGTTTTTACTATAAATATTTGGTCTGTTGTTCTATAGTTTGTTCTGAAGCCTGCTTGATTATCTTCTAAAATTTCATTCACGCTCAAAAAGTTTGAGACTCTTTTTTGTATGAGCTTTGTAAAAAGTTTACCTAAGCAGCTACATACACTTATTCCTCTATAATTCTCACAATCATACACTGACCCTCCTTTATGTATAACAGATAAAAATGATATATTCCAAACAGTTGGAAATTTTCCTGAGTTTAGGATTTTATTGAATAGCTTGACTAGTGGTAAAATAAGGATATCTTTACCATACTTTAAAAATTCATTCAAGATCAAATCTATTCCAGCAGCTTTAGAATTCCTCAGAGACTTTAGTGCATTTTTTATTTCTTTGCAAGAAAAAGGTTTATTCAATTCAACATCCTCATATTGAGGTTCACAAGTATTATGGTCTGGTCTTTGATCCGTGGGGGGTTTTAGATCATTTTCGTTATAATTTAACAAGGTCTTGAAATATGTCTGCCAGTCCTGTATGTTAATGGGGTTATTTTCTTTAAATTCAAGGTTTTTAACTTTATCAAGTGTTTTCCAAAAGGCTCTGGAATCCTTTTCATTCATATCTGACAGTTGATTCATTAAGCTATCAATAAAATTCTTCTTTTTTACTTTGATTAGTTTATTATATCTCTTTCTTAATGCGAAAAAATTTTGCTTTAAATTGTGGTTGTCTGGGGTATTGTGGATCCTTCTGCCCAACTTTCTTAATTCTCTGCGAAGAAAAAAACAATTATCATCAAACCAAGCTTGTTTTTTCTTCTTTTTCTTTTTAGGCTTTGATAGTTTAAACCTAACCGACAATGTTGCTGCATCTAAAACAATGTTCGAAAATTTTGAAGTAACTAAATTAATGTCGACCTCCTTCTCAGTGTCTAATTCGACCATCAGTTCTGTTAATAATCTCTGAGAGTCAATGGATAATAGCTCTCTCTTAAATGACTCTTTACTATCGTCAGACCACATGAAAGAACCGGGCATATATGTTAGATTATCATTAATTGGTTTTGAATCAAGACAAAGATTTCTAGATCTCAACCCCATCCTAATCATACAATGTCCGGAATACTCATTAAGTGGTGTGACATTAAAATATGTTATGCAATGTAAAATATCTTCAGAAACAATACAATAATCTATCAAACTACAACCTCCTTTGGGGTCAAAATAAGTATAATTCCCAACTGAGTCTCCCAGCAATCTACCATTTAGAATTCTACTTTTTGTTTCAATACACATTTCTAAAAGGAGTTTACCTTGACAATTAACAATTTTGTCCCTACTAAGTCTGTTCACGCAATTGTCGCATGAGTAATCCGAGGGCAGTAATTCCTCGACAGACTTGGGAAACATACCATCATCTATTATAAAATCCGGCAAATTCCCGGTTCTGCCATTAAAATCTCCAGTCAATATAATTTTTCCCAAAGGTGAATATTTGGCAATATCCATTTTTAGTCTTCCAAATGCATGTTCTGGATCAAATGTTGGAGTTTTAGGTTTGATATAAATGACAGCTAGATAAGTGTCAAATTCTAGACCGAAAAATATTTTATCTAATCTTAGCCATATGCCATAGTCACATTGGCTCACTAATTGGACTCCTTTATCGAATGCATCTTTGTAATATACAATGATGCCTCCTGATCTACGACCTTTTTTCTTTACTTTCTTTGCTGGTTGGTGAAAATGTTTATAACCTGGTAGATTGATAGGAGAATCCTGATTGGTCCATGTTTCAACTAAACCAAAAAAATCTAAACTTTTAACAAACTCTTCAACTTTATATACATGAAAACCGGTTACATTCCATGAAGCAATTTTTATCATAGCAATAGTATTTGTTCTACCAATAAATTTTCAGTTTTGATTTGCGAGGTAAATTAGTACTTTGAAAATAACTATCTTGTGTTGTCTTTATAAAATTATTGGATGAGATTATTAGTATCTAGCTACACTTATTCATAACAATTTTCTTTTTAACATACAGATATTCACACTTAAAAGAATCAAGATAGTGAAATGTTGTATCCGTAAAGTAACAATCACATATGGTATTATAAAGGATGAACAATAGTTATTCAATTTTCTTTCAGGCACAAACAGAACACCTGATTATAGTTATAAATGAAACATTCCAGTTACTAGTGATTTCTTTCTTCCATAAAGATTAACATTGTCTCATCTGAAAACAAGAGATCTGGTTTGATGCCAATAATAAATCAAAATTTAGAAAGCATTAAGGGAAAGGGAGAAATGCTGGTAACCAGCACTCTCCACTTTAGCCCTCATGCTTCCAAACTAAAGGTAAATAGGTAATTTATGGAAGACTGTATTATAATAGTTACTTTATGTCCCTTTAAAATATTTAGCCTTCAATAAACAGATAAACAAACATTACATTTAACTCCTTTAACTCATTACCAGACAGTCAAACTTTAGACTTGTCCAAATTCAATGATGCAGCAGATGACCTCAAGTGAATGCAATTTTACATTTCTTGATATTTTAGCACAGAGGACGGGAAACAAGAGATCTGGTTTGATGCCAATAATAAATCAAAATTAGAAAGCATTAAGGGAAAGGGAGAAATGTTGGTAACCAGCACTCTCCACTTTAGCCCTCGTGCTTCCAAACTAAAAGTAAGTAGGTAATTTATGGAAGACTGTGTTATAATAGTTACTTTCATGTCCTGTTAAAATATTTAGCCTTCAATAAACAAATAAACAAACATTACATTTAACTCATTTAACCCATTACCAGTCAAATTTTAGACTTGTCCAAATTCAATGATGCAGCAGATGACCTCAAGTGAAAGCAATTTTACATTTCTTGATATTTTAGCATAGAGGACGGGAAATTCCTTCATTTGCCACACTGCTTGCCATAGCCTTTATCTTGTTGGGTGCCAAATGTGGGAATGGGTTAGAGAACTAAATCAGATAGTGAAATACTAGAAGAGACACATTTGACAAATTTAAGTTACCATCAGTTTCTTCCTTCCCTATAAATGACCCGAAGCCTTTTCCAAGACTGAAGTCTGGTTTTGATGCCAATGATAAAACAAGTTTAGAAAGTATTGAGGTAAGGGGAGAAAATGCTGGCAACCAGCACACTCTCTTCTCATCCAGTATTTTCAAACTGTTATGGGGTAAAGGCAAGAAGGCACTTTGAAAATTGTTATCTTAATACGATGTAAAGCCTTAGATTCTAGCATAATATTTACAACCTTGTCTTACTAATAAAATAAGTAGATTGTTGTCGTACTGCAATGAACAAACATTTAAATTTAAGCATTTCCCAAACAAGTCCAGGTTTTGACGTCCCCAAAAGAAAGGAAAAGGCTTGGGAAAACATTGAAACAAAAGAAGAAGCTGCTGATAACCAGCAGTTTCTCCTTTTGCCTCAATATTCTCTGTGCTATATTCCACACTAATCAAATCTTTACTTATCTAAATTTAGTTTTCTGGAGCAGCTTTCAAATTGGATCCCCCTCAATTTTTTGTCGTTTGGGAAAGGGTTAAAGGACTAAATCAGATAATGAAATGCTACAGGGGATAAAGTAATGTTAGCAACTATTTCTTCCTTCCACATACATGAACTTTAGACTTTAACGAAACTGAAGTCTGGTTTGATGACAATAATACAACAATCTTTAGAAAGCATTGAGGAAAGGGGAGAATGCACTAGCACCAGCACACTCTCACCTTCCACCAGCACTTCCAGACTATGTGGTAAAAAGTTGATACATATTTCACAAATAGCTATCTTTTGTTGCTTTTGTACAAAGGATTCAAATATATAACAGTTGCCATCCTATCCTAAATAAGGCAATATTCTTACAATAGTTACATATGTACATTAACACTAAAAGATTTAATTAGATAGGTGACACAAGCAAGTTACCAACAATTTCTTCCTTCCATGCATTGGTGACCTTTCATCTATCTTGAAACAAAATCTTGTTTGATGTCAATACAATAACTTTGAGCAAACATTAGAGAGCATTGGGAGAGGGAGAAAAATGCTGGTAACCAGCATCTTCTCACCCTCTCCCAACACTTTCAGACAATAGGTAGAGCTAGATGATTACTTCTCAATATTGCTATCTTGTAATGCTTGGTAAGAAAAGACTCAGATTAAACAATTACTATCTTGTTCTGTCCTACATTAAATAATTGTCTTTCTACAGACAATCAATCTTATAAACTATCTTGTGACATTTTGTCAATGCCTCTATTTTAACAATTACTATCTTATCTTACATAAAGTAATTGTCTTTCAATAAAGTAAAACAAACATTCATTCTGGTAATGATACAATACTGTGTCAAAAAAAAAAAAAAAAAAAAAAAAAAAAACAATGCAATTGCGAGATGAAAAGTAGTGAAATTGTAAATAATCCCTTCCCAAACCATGCCAAGATTTTGATGTCTCTAATAAAGAAGGATTGAGAAAACATTGAGGCAAAGGAAGAAAATGTGGAAAGTCAGCAGTTTCTCCCTTTGCCTAAACATGTCCCAAATTATACTGTACATGAATCCAGTCTGTATCAACCCATTGCCACACAGTGACTCTTTTTGACTCCCTAAAAGACAATGGCTTTGGAGAACATTGTGGAAAATGAGAACATTGCTTGTTACAAGCAATTTTTTCATTTCCCACAATTTTTCTACGTAAAAAG
Source organism: Fragum sueziense (assembly GCA_963680895.1). Classification (NCBI taxonomy): domain Eukaryota; kingdom Metazoa; phylum Mollusca; class Bivalvia; order Cardiida; family Cardiidae; genus Fragum; species Fragum sueziense. Next base: position 43,824,502 of record OY804599.1, read on the forward strand.
ATCAAAAGTGTTAAATTTTATTCATTTTAAAATGTTGTCTGCAACATCTTTGAATTTGGGCTAGTCTAAAATTCTGCTGTTTGGCAATGGGTTAGTGTCCACTTAGACATCTGCAACAGCCTTCAAATGGGAACATCCAAATATTCCATCGCTTGGAAAAAGTCTAGTCTGTTTTTTGCCTAAGTAGAAGCGACTGAGGGAATGGAAGAAAATGCTGTCTAGCAATCATTGGATACAAATAACAAACGGTATATCAAAAGCAACCTAGGTAACACATACAAGTTGCCTATTATTACTTCCCTCCATATTATGATATATCACAACTTAACAAGTTTAAGATCTGATGCAACTAGCTGTTTAACCCTTTCCAAAACAAGGCCTTGTTTTGACGTCTCTGATGGAGCTTGGGAAAACATTGAGGCAATAGAAGAAAATGCTGATAATCAGCATTTTCTCCTTTTGCCCCAATATTTTCTGGACTATATTCTGTATAGTATCTTTATTTCCATCAATTTTGATGTCTACAAGTAACTTTTTAATTGGATGACCCAAGATAATACCGTTTCGGAAAGGGTTAAGGATGTTATAGAAGTATTATGAATTCCTAGACAGTTGAAATGAGAAAGCTCGTTTCTTTTAGTAGAGAAAACATTGCGGCAAATGAAGAAACTTCACAAGCAATCTCTTCATTTTCCACAATACTTTCTCAATTATGTTTTCTGACAGGTGCCAAATGTGTCATTGTATTACTAGAGAAAAAAAAAAAAAAAAAAAAAAAAAAAAAAAAATCCTGTCCCTAGTTTTGGCATCCCTGTTAGAAATAGTTTGACAAGACATCGAGACAAAAGAAGAAAATGCTGACATTAAATCAGCATTTTCTCCTTTTGTCACAATCTTTTTCACTAATGTATACTCTGATAATCAGCATTTTCTCCAAATCTCCTTTTGCCTCAATATTTTCTTTGATATTACACTTTAAATCCCATTTCTATTAATTCAAATGTCCCTATTGTCATCTACAACAACATCCAGATTCGACAACCCACAGACCCTGCCATCTTGAAAGGGTAAAACTTGATCCTTTCCCAAACAACAGAAACCCCGGGGTGGTCCAACCCAAAGGCCCCCGCAAATGACAGTTTAAAGTAAATGAAATTTTCCAGTTTTTGTTAATGGATAGACCAATCCTATCAGAGACAGAGAGAAAAAGCATTTCCTTGTGTGTCAATAATCATCAATAATCTATACATGTATATGTTAATGGCATAATAATACTTTATAAGTTATTGAGGGAAGGAAGGAAATGCTGCCCACCAGCATGCTGGCAACAAGCATCATCCTCTCCTTCCACTGTGCTTTCAAGCCTAGGGATGCAAATTAAAAATACCAAAAGTTACAGACGATATATTTAGGATACATTCAGAATTCGATAAGAAACAAAACAATTCTTTCAATCCCCGTACTAATTGTACCTTAACCCTTTCCCAAACAAGATCTGGTTTTGACATCCTCAATAGAGAAGGCTTGGGAAAACATTGAAACAAAAGAAGAAACTGCTGATAACCCGCAAGTTCTCCTTTTTTCTCAATATTTTCTGTGCCATATTTTACACCAATCTTCTCTTTATAATAACATCCATTTTGCCAATTGTGGTAGTTTTTAAAGTGGATAACCCTAAAATTTTGTCAATGGGGAAAGGGTTGATATCTATTATATTATGTTATTGGTAAGTTATTTATTGAAAAGGCTTCAGTAATCATATTCTGGTTAGATTGTCAAAAGACAACAAATGATCTTTGACCCTTCTTTTCCTTATCGAATTTTAAATCTGATCGTGTTATATAGGTAATTGTGAAAGCTTTAAAAAACATTTTCTATTCACTAGATCCAAAAAGAGATTCTGTCTGGGAAAAACATTGGGAGAAGATGACAATTACTGGTTTCCCAGCTTTTTCATCTTACCCCAAGGTTCTTCTCATGGAAGAGACACATGTTCGCAAACTCAGAAAAGGAGTTAACTACTAGTACTTTTTAATGATTATCAAATTAAAATAAAATAATTTTAAGCCGTATTAATCCATTTACACGTATAAACAATAAAGTTTTAGACTTGTCCGACAAACGACAAATTTAGGTGTTATAATGCATTATAAAATTTCTGACACTCTGAGTCTCTGTAGAAAGCTTTGTGGAAATGATCAAAGGCAGTTTATTCATTTTCCACAAAGTCTTCCCTAGTATTCTCCTTTCCAAAGCAAGACCTGATTATGACAATGTCGAAAGAAAAGGCTTAGGAAAACATTGAGGCTTGGGAAAACATTGAGACAAAGAAAGAAACTGCTGAAGCAGTTTCTACATTTTCCACAATGCTCTCCATAGTATTTTTCTTAAACCTTTCCCAAGCAAGACCTGTTTTTTGGTGTGCCCGAAGGAAATGGCTTCGGAAAACAATGAGACAAAAGAAGAAACTGCTGATTAACAGCAGTTTCTCTTTCTGTCCCGATATTTTCTGTGCTATCTTATACACAAATCCTATCTTTACTAAGAGGACTTGTCATCTGCCACTCCTTTCTGATTAAAAAAAAAAAAAAAAAAAAAAAAAAAAAAAACACCTATTGGGAAAGGTTTTATAATGAGAGTGAAAGTTGTCTCTGCGTAGATGGGTTAAAAGATTCGACATACACTATAAACATTTAAAGTTAGTTTAGTTGTCAGACAATACAGATTTGGTCAAACAGTAACTGTTCAATACAACTGTTGTATTCTTCCTTTTAACTGTAGATAATATTTAAGTTACTTTTATTATAGTGCTATTAATGACATCATTCAGGACTTGAAACAATTTTGATTTTAGAATAATGCAATCCTAACCTCCTAACCTCAGTATCACAATTTTAATTGTGGGAAAAAAAAAAAAAAAAAAAAAAAAAAAAAAAAGCTCAGCCTGTGAGTGGGTTGAGCTACATTAAGTCATTTTCTTTAAGAGTTCATACATTTGGTCCCGGAGCGAGTATTGACCCTCGGGGGCCAGTTGGCTGCGTCGTCTTTCACTTCCTCTAACATTGGGAGATCGATGTGGGCTTCGTTTATAGTCGTCTTTATGGTAGCCTGTGTAGGCGTAGTTTGACCTGTATGTTTCATACGGGGGAAGACCTAAGACCGGGTTTAGGTGGTTTTTAAGATCGTGGATGAGAGCCAAGTTGCCAGAATGTGATAAGTGTACATTGTCATTTTGGAACATTTCACTGTCCCTTTCTCTAATTTCTGTGACTGGTATAATGCTCACTTTGTCAGACTCTAGAGAGTAAAGTCCTCCATTGTATCGCATCAACTTCTTATTATATAAAGCGTTATCGAGTCTTGGTATAGCTTGAAGTATATGGATATTGACTTCTGCTAGTAGAGAGACTATAATATTGACCAAAGATCCCATTTTAAGGAGAATTTCGTCCATGTTAGCTTTGGTATCCACATCATTACCTCCAACTGCGATTATAATATGGCTATACATGTCCATAGTACGGTAATTCTCTTCTATGTATTGTTTAGCTCCAGCGATTGTTTTCTTGCCTTCTGGCAGTACCACTTTTTGAATGTTTTGGTTTCTGTAAAGCTTTTTACAGTCAATATTCCTTCCGTGCGAGTCAAATATCATTAGGACTGTGTTCTTCTGTTTGGAAACTTGCGTAATATTTCTCGTGGTTAGCATGTTGCTTGATTGACCTTCTTTTTCTTTCTGAATATTTTCTTGGCTTATTGTTTTTGGTTCCTTCCTTGTAATTTGTATCTCTTTCAAAGAGTTTAATTCCATCTCAAGAGCTCGGCATTTTTCTTTAAGCTCCAAGTTTTCTTGTTCTTTGATTTTAAGCTTCTGTTCAATATAAATATAGTCTTCTTGACTCTTTTCATTTTTAGTTAATTTTGATAGTTTGTTTTCCATGTTTTCATACTTGGTTTCTACTTCTTTCAGTCTTTTTTCTGTTTGAGTCACTGTGTCTATATGTCTTTTGTCACTCTCTATTAAAACCGAGATTTTACCTTCCATATTGTCTAATTTGTTGTTAATAGTCTTACGTTCAGTTTCTGTCTGTGCATCCATGGCCGATACTCTGTTCTCCAGATCACTTAACTTTCTCTCAGAGACAAGAATGTCACAGTATTGCGTTTCTAATTTGTGTAGTGTGACGTAAACATCTTTTATAGAAGATGCAATATCATCAATTTTCTTTCTAAATGAACAATCCATTGTTTCAAAAGTTACCTTTTCTACTGGTGGCACTATTTCCTTTAGATGTGTCTCAGAGTCCTCTGTTTCTTCATTGATAGTCTCGACTACTTCCTTCGTGCTTGTCTCCTCATTTGTTTGTTCGTTTACTACAGCCTTTAAGTGAGGGAATTCTTGTTCACACCAATCACTAAAGTGATTCCCCTGTACCGTAACGGTGTGAGTATTGAGATAGGCCTTAATTGTGAAAAGTTTAAATTGGCTTGTAATGTCATCTGCCCTTGAGACTTGAATGAAAATTTCTTCTATCTCCCCCTTCTCATTTTTGTTATATTTAACTTCTGTCTGGTAGGAGTCCACTTTTTCGAATTGGATGCAGTACCTTATGTAGAAGATTTCCATCCAACACTTGACGTTTTTGGGGAACATTTTGAAGGCATTCATTTTGGCCGCAGGCTTGTACAAATTTTGTTTAAAGGATTCTATAGGAGCCTCCAGTGCTTTGGAATTCGGTTTTGATGGATTGTTGGTACATAATAGTTCGCCGTACTTGACTTGAGGCCGAAGTTCCTTGTAGTCCGTCTTCGTAAGATACGGCACACCGAGGAAACCTTTCCCATTTTTGGCCATGATGGTTAGCATACTTGGTTGCGGACAGGTTAAGATTTGGCCATGTTGACAGTTTTGTGACAATTTCAGTGTGTGGTTACATCTACATCGTAGTCATTGTTCCAAATGTGTAGTTACCTCGCATTTTACGTAGTTATTTACTCTGTGTGTAACATTTTGTCCGGCAATATGGTTCGTCCGGATACTGTTACGTCGTTGTTGTGATACGTTGTTTTTCGTCTCCTTACTTCAGTTCTCACTGTTAGCGAAAATCCCCGAAGAACTGTATTATGTGGGTTATAGTTAAGGTTTCTTGTATGAAATTACATAGTTTTCGTCTTTTCGTTGGTAAATAAAATTATTTTTCTCTCTTGCCGCGAAAATTTACATGCGGTAGAAGGTGTCACACCGGTCACAACACAATCCATAAAACACTCATGTAAAAGGAAAGGATAAATTATCGTTTGTGTGCATAATATATTATACAGTTATCTCTATCACTGAATGAAAACTTGCTGGTTGTGTAGAATAAGGCGAGACTACATGAATGAAGAATGGTCTTATGCTGGCATATTTCTGCCACGAAATACAAGATAGCAGTATCTGATGATTTAACCCTTTCCCAAACAAGACCTGGTTTTGACGTCCCTAATAGGAATGCCTTGTGAAAACATTGAAACAAAAGAAGAAACTGCTGATAGCCAGCAGTTTCTCCTTTTGTCTCAATATTTTCTTATCTATATTGTACAAAAATCCTTTCTTTTTCAATGTCCATTTTGTCGTCTGCAGAAACTTTCAAATTGGACCATCCTAAATTTTTGTCGTTTGGGAAAGGGGTCTATCATGATATAAAAAAATAAATTTCATAAATATGATAGAAGAAATGTTTGCAACCAGCATCTTGCTGCTTTTCTTAAAACAACTGTCGCAACTACAGCTTTGAACAAGTTGTAATATTATGAAGTTTTTTAGGAAAAGCGACAACTTGCTACTTTAACCCTTTCCGAAACAAGACCTGGTTTTTGATATCCCTAATAGAATTGGCTTGGGAAAATATTGAAACAAAAGAAGAAACTGCTGATAACCAGCAGTTTCTCCTTTTGTCTCAATACTTTCCATGTTGTATTATACAGAAATTCTATCTTTGTCAACATCATTTTTGTCGATAGTAGCAGCTTTCACGTTGCACCTCCCTAAAATTTTGCCGTTTTGGAAAGGGTTAATTGTGATTCTTTCCAATTAAATCTTTGTCTATGGATTTAGAAATTGGCATGGTGCTTCATGCAATTATGATTAAAAAATTATCTTTATTGTGTTGCTGTAAAAGTGTGAGTTTTGTTTATTTCATATCATGTACTAAATTTTGTGAAGTCTTCATTGTTTATGACAAGACTGCAAAATGACTGGATGGGAGACATAGAGACACGCTTCCAGTTGATCTGACTTCCCGACCGGTTTCGTTCAATGGTTTGAACTCATCAGGGGATTTTTGTTGTTTTAAGGCAAGAGAGATGTCTTGCAATGTTGGTGAAGCAGAACCCGCTGATTTTCCTTATATATACCCAAGTGCTGCCGGTGCTGCCGGTTGCTGCCGGCGCTGCCGGTGTAGCCGGCCTGCTGCCGGTACTATCCATGACGTCATGATCTCCCGTTTCTATTATAGAACAATATACAGATATACTCCCTGCTCAAATAAGAAATTTGAGATCACTCAATCTAATTCTAGATTATTATCTGCACACTCGTAGGTATACTACACATACAAGCAAATAAGCCAATTACCATATGACAATCTGTCACAGAAGCAAGTGTAAGAAGAGCTCCTCCCTGACTTGCTCCAGTAGTAGACAAATAAGTCTACCGATATACGATACTCAAATATCTAAGCAAGTCCAACCAAGAGTTCTTTTTCTACACAGCAAGCTTCTTACACACAGTAAAGAATACTAATATGGAAAAGCATGCCCAAACGAGTATACAGCGAATTTTATAGGGAATACATGTTTTATCTCCAATCCAAAAAACCTTTGAGAAGTTTAGGCATAAAAATGCCTCTACATCAAAATGGTCATCAGATCCATTCACAGTAGCTTCTCCCCCTAATAGTAATCAGCCTCTCCGAACAACAAGAAAGCAATCAGTCATTTTCATACAGTTGTCTTCATTGTTTATGACCTATTTTGCATTGTACATGTATATGGCATTAAGTGTTGGTTATTACAAAATTTTAGTTTAATTCTTTCCTAAGCAATGGAGTCTTTTATGCACCTGAATATGGAAGTTTTGTAGAATATTGAAGAAAAGGAAGAAAATGCCTATAGTCGGCATTTTTCCCTTTTCTTCAACATTGTCTGCTCCTTCACATAGAGTTTTCATTTTGCGGATTTATTTTGTCATTTGCAGCACCTTTGGAATTGAACTGATCCAAGTTTTGTCATGTGGGAAAGGGTTAAAGCCGTAGACCCACGGTAAAGCAATGCAACTTTTATTATTAAAAATTGTTGTTTACCCTAAAATCTGTTTTATAACCGACTGTATACCTCTTTGAGATCCAAAGTCAAATGAATTATATCGAATGTAAAATTTGAAAAAAGTTGAAACTACAGCAAAGACAAGCTGCAGTTAGGATGCGCTGGCCCTTTCCCAGAGTATGACGCAATTTGATGTACCGAATAAAAGGCATTGGAAATCATTTAAGGAAAAGAATAGAATGCTGACAACTGGCATTTAATACTAATTTGCCTGAATACTGATTGAGATTTTGCGATTTTTCCTTGACATTCTTTAAAAAAATATTCAATTTGGACTAGCCTAAAAGACTGTGGTTTGGGAATTGGTTTTAAATGTAACTGACTAACAGTTTAGTGCCAACTTATGGACATGAAAAAATGCTGCTTTCCAACAAAAACCTCGTAACTGCAGCTTGTTTTAAGCTGCAGTTATGAGGTTTTCGTTGAAAAGCAACGAAATGTTATATTGTGCAATCATGCAATGATATTTTGTTTGTGTTTTGGGGGTGACTTGTTGTTTGTATATTTGTTGTTTTACTATCTGTAAGTTATTATCATGTAATGACATCTACCTGTGCCTATTTGTAATAAACTATGTCAATGTGAGTCCGTCTTTCAGTATATTGTCCCTTTTCATTGAAAACCTCGTATCTCCAGCTTAACCCATTACCAAACGATAATATTTTAGCGTGATCTATATTGATCTATAAGATCCTGCAGACGACAATTTCAAGTGAATGAAATTTCACATTTTTAGGCCTTTTTACATAGCAAACATTGTGGGAAATGAAGAAATTGCTTGTCACAAGCAATTTCTTCATTATCCACGATGTTTTCCAAAGCCTTTATCTCTTGTGGAGTCAAAAAGAGTCACTGTGTGGTAATGGGTTAAAAATCGTCACAAATTGAGCATCTAACCATGTAGATCTAATGGTGTACTTTCTCTCACCAGCACTACCACAACATTCTTTCCTATCCCATAGATGTTTACTCCACATCGTCGATCACGTTTGAAAATGTCGTAACTACAACTTAGTCAAGCTTTAGTTACGAGAAATTTAAACGTGACCACCGATATAGCTTGACGACTATCCAGCCAATGGTCGGAAACAAATATAAGAAAGGATAATCAGCGCAGACAAGGATCGAACCCTTGGTCCCATGTACGAGAGGTCAACGCCCTACCAGCGCTACTACTGCTCTAGCCAAATATGGCTGTCGGATATCGCTGCTTCAACAAAAACCTGGTATCTGCAGCTTAAAACAAGCTTCTTTTCTCTCGATGTTTTCTCAAACTATTGCTACAAGTGACATCAACACATCTGCCCCATATTATCACCGATTATGATTTAACTTTTGACTCGGTTGTAGGCCTAACTAAAATAGTCTCTTATTAATACGGGCCCCATGTCATGGGAAAGGGTCTTGTTCAGATTTAGCAGATATGAGTATGTTCTTCGATTTTGTCACTTTGGTGATTTTATTTACCCTTTCCTCAAACAGTATAAGTCCGCTGATTCAATAAGAAAGATGACAAAGACTATTGAACTTCCTATGACAAAATGCCGATGTACTTTTCCCGGTTTTTGGATTTGAGGCCTCGTTATGGGAAAAGGGGACTTAAGGTTAAATACAGTTTTTCTCTAATTTCTCCTAGTCTAATGGTCAGAATTTGATGAAATTTCATATTTGAGTAGCAAATCAGATGCCCTTGACTATAACCTATTTAAAATTTGCGTATAAAAATATGTCATGGAAAAAGGGGGCTTAACATTTGTTAGCTTTATATTAGCTCTGCATGACATATATTTATTGTGACAATGCCTTATTCGGGGAGCATTGTCCGTCTCTGATTGCTCTTGTTTAGTCTAAAATCTACAAATAATGACAAATCAAAAGAAAACTTGAACAGAATATGTATTTAGCATAACATCCTGCCTGGGTGTAATTTTCAGCTTGATCGGACTTTTACATCATGAGTTATGTGCCATTGAATTTGACAAAATCGCCGTTTTCGACTTTGTTTTCACTCTTACAACCATAAATGTAAACCAATCAAGATATTTGAACAGAATCTTGCGAACAACAAGATCTTGCTTAATTTTCAGGATGATAACATTGCTACAACCTGAGTTATGTGCCCCTGAAATTGACAAAATTTCAGTTTTCGACATTTTTTTCACTTTTGCGGCCGCGAATGTAGACAAAATTTGGACAGAATGATGGTGACCATAAGATCTTGCATGAGTTTAATTTGCAGCTTGATCAAAACCAGGCATTGTTTAGGAAAGGGTGAATTATGGGTAGATCTGTGTATAGCATAATCCAGAAAATATTTAGACAAAAGGAGTAAACTGTTGGTTATCGTTTGACGTCTCATATAACCAGCATTTTCCTTAGCACAGTGCATTCTATGCTTTGATGTTAAAATAACATGATTTATGAAACCAAAATTTTCTGTAATTTTATAAATACGTGACCGATTTGACCAAATACAGTTGAAAATAACGATAAACCACAATCGACCAATTAATGAATCAATGGACCAATTTCTCAAAGCCAGTAAATCGTTCGCTGTTATATGGCTGTGACGATAAAAACTGATTGTTAAAAAATAAACATGATCACAGCAAGGGTTCGAATACGTGAAGAAAATTTATCTTTTTATTAGCTCACCTGAGCACGAAGTCCTCAAGGTGAGCTATTGTGGTCACTTTTTGTCCGTCTGTCCGTCCGTCCGTCCAGCTGTCTGTCCGTCCACAATTTCGTGTTTACACTCTAGCATCTACACATATAAGCCAAACTTGACCAAACCTAGTCAAAACATGTATGACCATAAGATCTCGGATGAGTTCGATTATGGGTCAGATCGAAGCAGAAAGTCCGGAGTTATCTGCCCTTGAATGCGAAAAATAGCTAGTTTTGACATTGTTTACACTCTAGTACCTACAATTATTGATCAATCAAGACAAAACTTTGACATAGTGTTGGTGATCATAAGATCTCGAATGAGATTAATTTTCAGTCAGATCGGACTTGAAAGTCTTGAGTTATGTGCCCTTGAAATTGACAAAATTGCCATTTTCGACCATTTCCGACTTTGTTTACACTCTAGCATCTACAAATATTGACCAATCAGGAGAAAACTTTGAGACAATGTTTGGGACCATAAGATCTTGTATGAGTTTAATTTTCAATTAGATCGGACTGATCGATGGGATCATAAAGTCAGGAGTTATACGCCCTTGGATTTGACAAAATTGCCGTTTTCGACTGTTTTTGACTTTGTTTACACTCTAGCATCTACAATTAATGACCAATCTACACAAAACTTTGACACAATGTAAAGGACTATATGATCTCGAATGAATCCGACTTTAAGATTGATCGGATAAAGAATTCCTGAGTTATACGCCCTTGAATTTGACAAAATTGATGTTTTCTACTGTCTTCGACTTTGTTTACTGTCTAGCATCTACAATTATTGACCAATCAAGACAAAACTTGGTCACAATGTTACGGACTATAAGATCATGTATGGGTTTGATTTTCAGATTGATCAGATCAAAAGGTAAGGAGTTATATGCTCTTGAATTTGACAAAATTCCCGTTTTTGGTTGTTTTCGACTTTGTTTACACTCTAGAATCTACAATAATTATTATTGACCTATTAAGACGAAACTTTGACACAATGTTGGTGACCATAATTTCTTGGGTGAGCTTGAACTTAGGTCTCATCGGACAAGAAAGTCATGAGTTATATGCCTTTGAAATTGACAAAATTGATGTTTTCGATTGTTTCGGACTTTGTTTACACTTAAGCATCTACCAATCAAGACGAAATTTGGACACAATGTTGCTGAACATAAGATCTCGCACCAGTTTGAATATCAGCTTAATTAGAGTAGAATTTGCCGAGTTTGTTGGGCCCTCAAATTGTCAAATTTACCGTTTTCGACTGTTTTACTCTAACAACCACAAATAGCGACAAACCGAGACAAAATTTGAACACAATGTTGTTGACCATAAGTTTGTTTTCAGTCTTAAAGTCAGAAATAATTGATTTGAACAAAACTGTGGCTCATATCATCTTGGTTCAGGTGAGCGATATAGGACCATCATGGTCCTCTTGTTTCAAATTTCAACTATATTAAAAATGTTTTCCCCAGACCATAATCTGGTCTTTTATAATGTCTTGCTGAGATAAAGGATGTTGTACATCTATACACATTGAATGACGACAAAGTATTAAGGATTACAAACCATACTTATCTACTAAATAAATAGTGCATCTTCGGTGTCATCCATTGGTATCCCTCGCCAATTTCCGTCGCTCGGGAATTGACGAGAGTATCTGGATATTAAATTTCGGATACCATCGTCAATTTCCGTTGCAAATGATGTCACTCGAAGACGCACGAAGTGTTTATGTATCTAATGATGAACGGAATACCTTTTAAAGTTTTATGTGTCAAGCATTTTCTTTTTAGACGCGCCGTATGAACTCGGATTTTTAATAACTATCATATTTGGTTTAACTTTCTCTTCTGGTGACTCTAAGATTAAGTGAAAAGAGAATTACTTGTAGTATATCACACCCTATTACGTGCTATCACTCGGGCCGTTGCAATCCTCGGGCAGTATCATCGATAAATGGCGGGAGTACTGGGTAGGTCATGCTTTTTCCATTTTTAGCTCCACTGGCCTTTCAGGCCAGCGGGCTATTGTCATGGCGTTGTGTCCGTCGTGCGTGCGTCCGTGCGTGCGTCCGTCCGTCCGTCCGGTCGTCAACTTTTTCTTTAAAAATCTTCTTCTCAGAAACTACTGGATGGATTTTGATCAAACTTCACAGGAATGATCCTTGGGTGACTCTCTCTCAGATTCCTCGAAATAATTCAGATTGAACAAGAAAGTCTGGAGTTATCTGCCCTTGAATATCAAAATGTCCGTTTTGGCTTTTTATCACTCTAGCAACAACAAATATTGACCAATCAATAGAAAATTTGGACAGAATGGTGGTGACAGGTAGATCTTGCATGAGTGTATATTTCATTTTGATCGGAATTTCACTGCCTGAGTTAAAAGCTCATTTATATGGCATAAACTCAGCCAGGTAATGAGTAAAGTGTGAAATGGGTGGAAGGGTTACTGATTGCAGTATTATTATCTCAGGGCTACAGATAAGTGGGGGTAAAGACATTATAGTCATTATTTCAATTCCAATCTCTATGTTGTTGGTACTCAATTGAATCGTCTCAACGAGACAATACAAATGAGTACCCACAATATTGAGTTTGATTGCAGTAAATTGCAGTTTGAAGAGTCATCACTCCCTCTTATCTGGAGCTCTGCTTAGAGGTTATTAAGGGGTGTATTTGGAAGTGCAGAGAGGATCTGTCACCAAAGGGTCACAGAGTTGTTAGTATTGTGTTGTTTAAAGCTTTGTTTGTGACTATCAAGAAAATGTGATACAAGTTAACCCATTACCAGAGGGCAAAATTTTAGGCTAGTCTAAATTCTAAGACCTTGCAGACAACAATTTTAGGTTAATTTTTGGTCTCTTGGGGAAGTTAACATTGTGGAAAATGAAGAAAGTGATAGTCACATGCAATTTCTTCATTTTCCACAATGTTTTCGAAGTATCTTTGTGTGGAAATGGGTAAAACTAGCTATAGATAGTTTCAGTTGTTCATTGAACAATTTTATGGACTATGTATCTGTTTACTTTGCCAGTATCATCCTAAGCTGGAATTTCCACTCTTTCCTTTAATTTCTTCTTGTTTTAGAGTCACTGTGTGGTAATGAGTTAAGGGTGTACTTAGAAGTGCACACTGTGTCCCCAAATGTGTTAACTAAATAAAAGAGTGGGTCATAGTGAAGTGTTAATCCATTAGCAGATGGCAAATTTTTAGGCTGGGTAAATTCAAATACCTTAACAGTGAATGGAATTTCACCCTTTCCCAAATGGCAAAACATTTATTAGAAATATGGTATATTTAGGAAGATCTACAGTTCATAAGTAAATAGATCTACTAGCAATTTTACCCGTCTCAAAATTTGACCTTTGACCTCGATGACCTTGACCTATCCGGGGCTGACCTTTGACCTCGATGACCTTGACCTATCCGGGGCTGCACTCCACCTAATCCCGTCCCGTAACCCGTAAGCAATCCCGTCCCGTAACTAAGCAATCCCGTCCCGTAACCCGTAAAAACGATAAATTTGACCTTTGACCTCGATGACCTTGACCTTTCAAAAAATGAACCCCTCAAGCTAATATCCGGGGCCGCCCTCCACCTTCCCTCCAAGTTTGGTGAAGATCGGCCCAAGGACCTGGGAGGAGTAGGGGAACAAACAGACAAACAGACAAACAGACAAACAGACAAACAGACAAACAGACAAACGTTGCTCAAATTATAGTATGATTTTGCACAAGGGAGATTTTCATTACTAGTATCGCCGAGCCCGGATAGCTCAGTCGGTTACATCGGAGTCTGTCAATCCAGGGGTCTCGAGTTCTAACCCCGGCTCGGCCAGTATCCATTCTGACATTTGACAAAAGTCATTTGTCTCTAACCAATGGGTGTGAATCATCTATGTGAGAGAGCAGCTGGAGGCTCGGTTTGGATATTGTGGTTATACTGGTGCGAGAAATACCAGGAGCCCTTATTAGGTGCTCCAGCCGCCACGATATGACCATAGAAGTTGAAAACGGCGTAATAAAGCGCAATAAAATCAAATCATTACTAGTATCATCCTAAACTGGAATTATCTCCCATTTCATTTAACCCTTTCCAAAATGGCAATTATCTGGTTAGAAACGTAGGATATTAAGGAGTAATTGATAAACAAATTTAGATCTGTTTGGAAGAAGGAAAATAGGTTCAGAAAATATTCATTGCTAATGTGGACCTAAGCTGGAATTTCCTTCAACCCTTTCCCAAGTAGCAAACATTTAGTTTTACATTCTTCTTGCTCTAAGAACCACAGGTATTGAACATTCTAATCAAAATTTGGATTAAATATTAATTAAAGCTCAGGCCTGTGGAGCGACTCAAGACCTTCAGGTCTTTCTAGTTGTTTTGTGTTAAAGTGCTTCTCATCTATAATTTGAAGTGTAATTTATATGTGAAGGCTGATCATATATTTGAGTACATACATGTCAAATATTAGCCCAAAGATTCCCCAAACAACAAAATTATTCGACAACAAAGTCGTAACTTCACATATTTATATGTAAAATCCACCTTTCCATGCAAATTGCAGAAAAAGATCTGAAGTGAATGTTAGAAATTTTATTCCAAAATCTAGTATATTATCTACCAACTACTCGTTTATGAAGACGACCAACTATTCCGTTATATCGTTATAGTCAATTAAAGTTTGGTGAGGTACAAATTTATACCAACACGAACAGCACATAGGGCTTCAATATGCTGTCCGTGGCAGCCAAATCGACATCAGTATTCAATTAAATCGGTCAGTCTGAACTTAATTCAATTCAAACAGTTTTCTCAATTTATACAGTGTAAGAAAATTGATTGACATTTTTAATTGAATTTGTTATATTAATTCTAACGAGCACCTTATCATTTTCTCATTATATTGACTGAAAGTTGGATTTTACATAAAAATATGTGAAGTTACGACTTTGTTGTAAAATAATTTCGTTGTTTTAGGAATCTTTGGGCTAATATTTGACATGTAGGTGCCCAAATATATGGTCAGCATAGTAAACTAAAGATATAGCCGTGAAGCGCTTTAACACAAAACAAAAATATGGAAAAGGTATGACCTGCCCAGTACACCCGCCACTTATCGATGATACTGCCCGAGGATTGCAACGGCCCGAGTGATAGCAGGTAATAGGATGTGTATATGTAATGAGTGGTGTAGCAGAGCATCGTGCATTCTGTTTTGTTCACCTTGTCAAACTATTTATATTTAAATACTATGGAACTATAGAACATAATGTATATTATAATTGTCATTACCGATTTAAATGATAACGCTGTCGCTTCTACGAAACGAAAATCGAAGCCTATCGGAGTTTCTGGATATATATTCAATTGTATACACAATTATTTTTCATTTAAACAATATTTCTAAATAATAATGTCATGTCCTATTTTTGATCGGAATAATAGGCATATTTAAGGTTACCCTTTGCCATATGAATAGAATTTCAAAATGTAGACTGGTCTGTGTTTGTTAAAGTGCAATTGCAAGGAACGGTAGTTACCGTTCTGTTCTTGTTACCTGCAAATTCTTCCACTCAATTCTTCTTGCACTTTTTTAAATGCTGCTAATTGCAAACATTTATACATTTTTGTATTCTTTTCACCATTCTACAGCACATATTGTTTGGTAAAGATTTAAGCACATTTCTCTACGGTTAAATAACATATTATATTAACATAATACTTGAACATTGAGTGATTGGGGGGGATCTTATCTTAAATATGCTATGTTATGCACACATTCCACTTTTATTAACCCATTACTACACATCGACGCCTTTTGACACCTTACAAGATGGAGGCTTTGGAAAACATAGTGGAACATGAAGAAATTGCTTGTGACTAGCAAGTGACTATCCAAAAAGCCAAAAAATATTTCGAATTTTATTCACTTGAAATTGTCATCTGCAACATCTTTGACTTTGGATCAGTCTAAATTTATGTCATCTGGTAATGGGTTAGGTTAACACGTATTTTGTCGTCTGCAGCCTCTGTCAAATTGGATCAACCTAATTGTTTACTGTTTAGGAAGGGGCAATTAAAAGGAATGGAAAGTCCACTAGATCTTCTACGGAAGGAGACATTGTTGCTGCACGCGATCATTGAACGTGTATTAACAGAATGGCTAAGTTGAAATATAGGCTCTTCCTGTCAACATTTATTATTTCTGTAATCTGGATACTCTTTGTGCGTAAGTTCGGATCTTATTAATAGTTTTCCTTATAAATATGTACATATTTAGCCCTTTCTCAATTAAAACCTACAGTTGGCGCCACATCGTATGGCACAATGTTTACATTTTGTTCAAATGTAATTGGACGTTAAACAAAATATAAACACGTGCCATACGATGTGGCGCCAACTGTAGGTTAAAAACGTCTCTTACTAGACGGGGACAATGGAAAGCTCTGACGCAAAAGGAGAAAATGCTGAAGCAGTAGCAACTTTGGGTCAAATTGAAATTTTAAACCTCCAGATAGAGATAACTTAGTATTAAATTTTGAATAGTCACCGTATTTTACAATTGAGCCGGGATCTGGAAAAACGTCCCTTAAAGCATTTTTCAAAATTGAGTTTCAAGATCATCCTGCTGTCAAATGGAGTCCAAAGTGCATCCATACTGCTCTCTTTAAGTTACTACAGGCCACGAAGAAGCTATTCGAGAACAACATGGATCCTGATCAGACTGTGCGTATGCACAGGCTGATCTGGATCTATGTTGGGCTCAAAAGCCTTAAGGGACGTTTTTTCCAGATCCTGACTCAAATATATTTTATCACGTTCATTTTTTTTTCAGAATATCGAACCGTTCTAAAATCGACGGAAGCCGTTCTTTATAATAATACACGAAGCTTATTTAACAGACTAACGACAACAGATGTGATACCTACAATTTACATCGTGACACCTACCTATAAACGCCTCGAACAGAAAGCGGACTTAACACGGTTATCTCAAACACTTCGAGTTGTACAGAACATCCATTGGATTGTTGTTGAAGACTCGAAAAATAAAACAAATTTGATGACTAAGTTTTTAGCAGACCTTCGAATTCCAAGCACACATTTATTTGTAAAATCCTTGAATCAAACAGAATGGAGGATATTCTATCACAAAGGACGGAACGAGACAAACATTCGCAGAGGGGTATTACAGAGAAATCTGGCGCTTGATTGGTTGGCTGTGCACGCGGATAGTCCTCACGTGATCTACTTCGCTGATGATGACAACACGTATGACGTCAGATTATTCGAACAAGTAAGCCTTTTAGATGACAAATCTTGGATTGGTGCAAATTGATATGCTTGATATATGACTTAATATATAAAATAATTATAAAGATGTTGAAAGAGCACGGGAAGATGTTGGTCGTTTTTTTTTTCTCGTTTTGCTCTTCGACGAAAACCAAATTACATGTTACGTTCGTAAGTTTACGCCCTACATGTAACTACATCTTTGAGGTATATTTTAGAGTGGACGACGAAATAATGTTCAGGGTTCTTCTCTTGGAAAATCATTTGGTGAAAGACAAAATACATCCCACTCATAGAATTTTTCCGGCAATGTAGTCAGTTTTAGAGTCAAACGACGTCAGATTTTTACTTGCGATATTGGAATCAGGAACAGCATGTTTAGCTGTTTACCTTTCAGGCCAGCGGGCTATTTTCATGGCGGTGTGTCCGTCGTGTGTGCGTGCGTCCGTAAACCTTTTCTTAAAAAAATCTTTTTCCTCAAAAACTACTGGATGGATTTCAACCAAACTTCACATGAATTATCCTTGGGTGACAATCTCCCAGATTTTTCCAAAGAATTTGGATTGAACCAGGGTTACCTGCCCTTGTATGTAAAAGATAGCTGGTTTTGATTTTATTTTTACTCTAAAATCTACAAATATTGACCAATCAAGACAAAATTTGGACAGAATGTATATACGCATGATATTCTGTCTGAGTGTAACTTTAAGCTTGATTGGAATATTACATCATGAGTTATGTGACCTTGAATTTGATAAAATTGCCATTTTCGACTTTGTTTTCACTCTAACAACCATAAATGTTAACCAATCAAGATGATACATGGAAAGAATCTTGATGACTACAAGATCTTGCATATGAGTAATTTTCAGGATGGATGATCACATTGTTACAATCTGAGTTATGTGCCCTTGAAATTGACATAATTTCAGTTTCCGACACTTTTCCATTCTAACGGCCATGAATGTAGACTAATATAGACAAAATTTTGACAGAATGATGGTGACCATAAGATCTTGCATGAGTTTACTTTTCAGTTTGATTATAAACTCACGCACTGAATCATATGCCATTGAAGTTGGCAAAATTACAGTTTTCAACTTTATTATCACTCTAATATTGCCAATATATTAGTCAATCATATGCCTTCTTTTTGCTTTGACCTTGTGATTACTCCTTTTTAGTTTTTGCTCGAAAAACCACAAATATTGAAAAATCTAATGAAAACTGGGAATAGATGTTACAATAAATCCAGGCCTGCCGAGCGACTCAAGTCCTTCAAGGCTTTCTAGGTTAGGTTCCGGAATTGTAATAGCCGAAATAGGTAGAAACTGCTGTAAGAAAGATGATATATACATATGAAAGATGAATATGTTGTAAACATTGA
Source organism: Fragum sueziense (assembly GCA_963680895.1). Lineage (NCBI taxonomy): Eukaryota > Metazoa > Mollusca > Bivalvia > Cardiida > Cardiidae > Fragum > Fragum sueziense. The sequence continues at coordinate 43,843,227 of OY804599.1, forward strand.
AAATAAAATATTTTACCATTTCACTTTTTTTGAATATTGTGAATCCAATGGGGTTAATTTGGCTCAAATCAGTGCGTGCATACATACAGCAGTGTATAAAAAATATTTTCCTTGTTAAAATTAGGGTAATTCTCGAAATGTGTTAGTGATAGAGATTACTTCGCTCCATAGCATATAATAGATTAACAAGCATTAAATTATAAATGCATAAAATGTGTGTTTCCGGACCTTTTCTGTATGCATCAACGGGAAAAGCCGAGGTTGGCTAAGTAATTATCGGAATTTTATGTTTTAATGCATTAATGGTGTACGTCATTTGAAAATACTAAAATGCAACTCGGGCGTTTATGTATTTCGTCGGCCTCTGTGAATGTTAACGACCTCAAAACGTAAATTAATCCTATATCAAATTTTGCGTTCCCCATCCACCTTTTACGATTCAACGACAGTCCACTTAAATTCTTATTATGAGGGAATGTAAGCTACTAATTGTCAAGTCAGAAACATTTACTGGTATTTTTCCATTGCCATTATGACATATCAATTGTAGTTTTTCCATACATTATAATTGATATATGGTTTAAAACACTATATTTTAGTCATATTTGTATTGTAGTTTAATTATGATCAAATTACAGCTATAAGAGCCGTTATCGATATTTACTTTTACCAACTGGGCGAATGACCAGTATAATTGGTCACTTGAAAAAACGCTGGATAAACATTTTCTCTTTAAACGCTGGATAAACATGTTCCTTTTCCCACGATTTTATGCCAAACTTTTGTTTGGAATTTGCAACATCATATTCCTTGACTTATTGCCATTCTAGTTGACACCCTGGGTATTGATAATATATGTGCAGTACTGAAAAATAGGCAACGTCCAAACAGTGATTACGTCAGAGGTACGTAATCTTATCCTGATTCAGGGTATATAACTGCGTAGAAGATTGAAAATTAGGTACACACACTCTTTAGCTTGCCGCGACGAACGTCTTAGTCTAATGGCTTTTGTGATTCCCTCCGATGTCGGCATCCTTAAAAAACAATCAACCTGGCCCGTTTTCACCCATTGAAGAGCTTCAACTCGACCTTTATCTTGGCCTTAAAATTTCAAACACTGATGTCTCCCACCTACGACATTTCATTTGAGACAATGACCTTTGACTACGTGACCTTTTCCTTGGAGCTTGACTTTTTTTTCAAAACTTGAACCTGGCATAAATGTTATAGTCCTACCCTATTACTGATACAGCCTTGACATTTCAAACATGGATATCTCACACCAAAACCTTTCATTTAGCGCAAGACCTAGGGTTTTACCATTTCTTTTTGAAAAAAAAGAAAAGAAAACAATCTTTAACCAAGCACGTATCTTATATACAGTCGAAACTCGTTATATCGACATCGGATGAGTCGAATTTCCGTTTAAGTCGACGTGAAAGTCTGGTCCCGTCATTGAAACAATGTAATTTCGAAATCAACATAGCCATTGAAATTTAGTAGGAAAATGATAGAAATTGCTCGTTTCGAGCAATTTCTTTCCTTTTCCTACTATATTTCAATTTGGAATGCACTTGATGAACAACAAAAATGACCAAATGCCATTTAAGTCGAAACCTAAGGAAATCGGATAAGTCGAAGTCCGGATATGTCGATGTATTTTGGCTGTCCCTCTGACTTCGACACAACGAGTGTCGACTGTACTATAAGAGGTATAGCCGTGCTATTCAAGACACGGGGACAGTTTTTTACCACCTGCCAAAGCCTTTTATTTGGTACCATGACTTTCGACATTGTGACCTTGACCTTCGAGTTAAGTACTAAATATCAATTTTACAAGTTTTATTAGATCTACATGTTTTCGTCAAAACAAAGTCCCACCCTATGTTCTATAGATGATACGATACATTCGAAAAGTTTTGTGTTCTTTTCTTATATGTTTTAACCTTTTCCCAAACAACAAAATTTTAGGGCAGTCTTATTTAAAAACTGTTGTAGAGGACAACATTGGTGCTAGAAAGGAAGGGATTTATGTACAATATCACACAGAAAATATTGAGACAAAAGGAGAAACTGCTGGTTATCAGCAGTTTCTTCTTTTGTTTCAATGTTTTCCCAAGCATTTTCTATTAGGGACGTCAAAACCAGGTCTTGTTTGGGAAAGGGTTAATACATCTCACTTAAAAATCCCTCGTTTCCTAACAGATGCGGTATACCCGTAAAGTGTCTGTCTGGCCAGTAGGACTTGCAGGATCAGCAAAGTATGAAAGCCCTGCAGTTAAAAATGGCAAGGTAAGTCTTGTAGGAATAGTGTACAATAATATTATACACAGTCGACACTCGTTATGTCGACATCGGAAAAAGTCTAAATTTCGCTTAAATCGAAGTTCAAATCTTGTCCTGTCCTCATCAATGTACATATTTTTTTTTCAAATAAAACAATTTCGAACTGAATAAAGCCATTGAAATTTAGTAGGAAAAGGATAGAAATTACCCGAAACGAGAAATTTCTTTCCTTTTCCTACTATATTTCAAGAATAAACGTACTTGAATAGTTTCAAATACGATCAAATATCAATTTTATCGAAACCGAACAAAATCGAATGAGTCGAACTCCGGATATGTCGAGGTATTTTGACGGCTCCTCCGATTTCGACACAAAGAGTGTCGACTGTATTATTACCTTACATGACCATGAACGATATAACTACAGCTAGAAAGGAGTAAATTAAGAGCTTTGCTGGCTTCTTGGCCGTGGTCAGGGGGTCAACACAGCATAATGTATTTGGAGTCAAATGGGTTACCGGTGAGGTCGAAATGAGTCCAAGAATATCGTGTTTTAATGTAGTCTACCCCTAATGACATTCGCGCGACGTCGGAATTATTCGGGTGAAGTCGAAAACATTCGGCGGTGGAACTTTCCACCGCCGTATGTTTACGACTGCGCCCGAATAGGTTTGGATAGGTTCGGATACGTAACGCCGGTCGAAAAAAGGCCGATGTTTTACGAATCTCGAAATGGTCACATTACGGGTATTCTACCTTAAAACACCAGATTTATTATAAATTGCAGCGCAGTGAGGTGCCGTGCTCTTTACTTTGAGTTGCTACAGGTAACGAAAAAAAGAAACCATCAAATATAGGCTACAAAATCATTAGGCGGAATCTTTAAAACGGGATATAAATGCATTTTAGAAAACACAGATTCTAGATCTGATCCAGGTCCATATTGTTCTTCTTTACTTGCTGCAGGTTTTTGACAACCGTAAATTAGCAGAATGGATCCTTTTTAGACTGCATTTCGTCACACGCTGGTTTGGAAACTCGGTTTTCTAGCATGCTAGGAAATAGAGGCCCATTTAAAGATCCATTGTCATTCTAAGAATATTTTTCCCCTTGGTTACATAGGTAGCCTAAAGTTTGTAGAACATCTGCCATTATATCGAGACCGGACTAAAGTTCCTCTTTCAATGGCAATATAATGTTTACAAATGAGCATTTTTGTTTTCAAAATTGAGTTTCAAGATCAACCTGTTGTCAAATGGAGTTCAACATGCACCAATGCTGCTCTCTTTAAGTTACTACATGTCACGAAGAAGCTATTAGAGAACAATATGGATCCTGATCAGACTGTGCGTATGCACAGGCTGATCCGGATCTATGTTGGGCTCAAAAGCCTTAAAGGACGTTTTTCCAGATCCTGGCTCATTAATGATTATGAGAGCTCTGGGATCTGGAACAATCATTTTTTGGAAACCCTAGGGGCTCCTCATTTCGTCGCTTTTCAATAAAAATCGCGTAAGACGTCGCGCACGCTATTGGGGAACTTTTCAAAAAACGCTACCCTCTGCGATTCATAACTTAATTTTGCAAGAAACGTTTTCTTCCTAAAACTTTGTTATATGTCAAAATAACCGTAAAACCATGATCCTTTTCAATGACATACTCTTCTCAGGTTGTTATAGTGTATAAATTTACTAGAAAGACTTTTTGTTCGTAAATTCGGCGAAAAAACGCGTGTAACATGTAACATAAATTTTCAACGGCGACGGATATTTATAAACAACTTTGCGATTAAGTAACGTCAAACACATTGAAAAGAATATTATATGACAGTGGAAATGCTGTAGAATGTTTTGCCGAACGGAAATCAAATTTCGATGTCGATTACGCAAATAAGCCCAGTTTGTTCACCAAAAATCGCAGTGTAACAATTAGAATTACGTCGCAGAAAAAATGACAATTTTGTTTGATATTTTGTGAAATAATGACTGAAATGCAACAAAACTTGATATAAGAAATATTATTTTTCTCTATTTCTATACTATATACAAGAAAATTAGTTAGCATAATAAACAAAGCATTAATGATATAAAATGCGTGTGGACAGAAATTGTTTCAGGTCGTTGAAAACTCTACTTTTTTATTCTTTAGAGTTTAACAAATACCGGTTCCCTTATTCATACAACAATTTAATTTCAATATGGAAATATTATTTTTTTCTTGTTTATCATATCAAAATTTTAACGCAAAATAATAAAACGTAAAAAAGATGTTCATATTTGTTCGTGTGGACAGAAATTTTATAAACGTAAACTTTTTTTAATTGGCGTAGCATTAAAAGTATCTATTTGGCGCATTTTAAGACGAAAATAAAACGAATCAAAGTGGCGTTAAAACTTAAAAGTGCAAAAGACAGAAATAGTTGAGATTTTCTTAAAACATGATCTTGTCTTTTTAAATCACATTAGTTTGTAAAGAGAGTAAGCATTAAAAGCACAACACAACCGTCTACGTAAGAACTTCAACGTTCCGCAATTATTAAAATAATGACGTTCGCTAGTTTGACGTTACATTTAGTTCCCCAATACCGTGCGCGACGTCGTAACTGAAGCTTAAAACAAGTTCTAGTTACGTGGGTTTGGTTGAAAAGCGACGATATTATAAGGTGATGCCTATGACAATACATTCAATTTGACTTTTTCTACTGCTGAAAGAGTGTCGGTGTAATTGGTCCCATTTCTGATTGGCAAATCAACCAATAAAATTAATTTCACTACATGCTCATCTGGAAACTCGCTTTTCTTAAACGAGGCCCCGTTTAAATATCCAGGGACACTTTACGGTAGTTCGCGCCTAATGAATATTCATGCGACGTCGAAATCTTTCGTATGATAATGTCGTGTACGAGTATATTCGTTGTACCTATCCAAATATATTCGGGCGACGTCGTAAACGTTCTGCAGTGGAAAGTTCCACCGCTGAAAGTTTACGACGTCGCCCGAATAATTCCGACGTCGCACGAATCTCATTAGGGATGGACCTCCTTAATTTTCATTTCAGGTGGTAGGTTGGATTGTTGGTGTGTTTCCAAAGCGACGATTTGGCATCGATATGGCAGGATTTGCTGTAAATGGCGACCTTATAAAGAGGTCACGGGCTAGATTTAGTTCAACCTCGGCGACAACATTGGAGTCTCATTTTTTGCAGTCGCTGAATGTTACTCTGGACGAACTTGAACCCAAGGCGAATAATTGTACTCAGGTAAGGTCGGGTCCCAATTGAATTAATCCTATCTCAAAACAACACAATTTTGGTGTGTTTCAAATTGAAATCTGCTTAAAGTGACATTTCACATTTATTTCATTTTTTAAAAGTATGTCTTGATGCAAAGATTGTTTATTCTTATGCGTTGAAATGCTATCAGTTTTTTGAAGTTGTTATTTATAAGCGAAAGATATGCCTTCAAAAGTTCGACAGAAATGACAAACTCTATATAAATCTGAACTGTTGTCCACAACAATTTGTTTAATTTTAGCTAAAAAAATATCTATTTCTCGTAAACGGTTCAATATTTTGGCTGGAAATTTTCAGAATTTTCATAAGAAAATATGCTCTTTCAGATAGAATAAAAGTAAAATTTATGTAAAAATAATTCTGAAATGTCACTTTAAGATACCAATAATGGTGTACCAATAATGGTGTAAAAGAAGTGGAAAATTGTGTACACTTTAGCACAGAAATTATTGAGGCAAAAGGAGAAATTGCTGATTAACTGCAATTTCTTCTATTGTCGCAATGTTTTCACAAGCCTATCTTCTTAAGACCGTCAAAACTACGTTTTGTTTGGGGAGGGGTTAAAAGCAATATCATGCGTATATCTTATGCTAGGTTCCAAACTACCGATCAAATCAACTCGATTTAGCCCGTCCAGGCGATCGAGTACAGATCGAGCTCGGTCGGCAAGGGTGATTCTGACTGATCGGTGTATTCGTGCATGATATGCAGCAAATTGAAATTTGAAATTTTCTGTTTATCATAAAAGAAATAAGACATTGTCTAAATTAGGGCACGTTTAGTATTCAAGAACAACATGGATCTTGATCAGCCTGCGCATACGCACGTTTTTATCAAGATCCATGTTGTTCTTAAATAGATGTCTTATGACCTGTGGCAACTGCTATCTAGCATACACGTAGCATTGATCTTATTCAGACTGCACTTAACCCTTTCCCAAACAAGACCTGGTTTTGACGTCCCTAATAAAAAAGGCTTGGGAAACATTGAAAGAAAAGAAGAAACTGATGATAACCAGCAGTTTCTCCTTTTGTCTCAGTATTTTCTGTGTCATATACATCCATTTTGTCATTTGTGGCAGTTTTTGAATTTGATAACCCTGAAATTTTGTTCTTCCATCCATCTTTAGTTACCAAACACTTCGTGCAATTTGGAGGTCATCCGTAGCAACTGAAATTAACAAGGGTATCTCTCGCCAATTTATATTGCCACGGCTGATTTTCTGAAACTGACTAGGGTATAATCATTGTTAGCTCCACTGGCCGAAGGCCAGCGGGCTATTGTCATGGCGTTGTGTCCGTCGTGCGTCAGTGCGTGCGTGCGTGCGTGCGTCCGTCCGTTAACTTTTTCTTCAAACATCTTCTCCTCTTATACCAGTGGGCCAATTTTCACCAAACTTGGCAGGAATGTTCCTTGGGTGACCCTTTTCAAAACTTGTTCGCGAATTTTTGATTCGTCAAAAAATGTGGGCGTGGCAGGGCGGGGCTTATCAGACTTGGAGAAATCATAAGAAAATTCTTTAAAAATCAACCATTGGGCCAATTTGAACCAAACTTGGCAGGAATGTGCCTTGAGTCATTCTTTTCAAAATTTGTTCACAAATTTTTACATTTGTCAAAAAATGTGGCCGTGGCAGGGAGAAAGGGGCTTATCAGACTTAAAGAAATCATAAGAAAATTCTTTAAAAATCAACCATTGGGCCAATTTGAGCCAAACCTGGCAGGAATGTGCCTTGAGTCATTCTTTTCAAAATTTGTTCACAAATTTTTACATTTGTCAAAAAATGTGGCCATGGCAGGGAGAAAGGGGCTTATCAGACTTAAAGAGATCATAAGAAAATTCTTTAAAAATCAACCATAGGGCCAATTTTAACCAGACTTTGCAGGAATGTTCTTTGAGTCTCTCTTTTCAAAATTTATTCACAATTTTTTACATTTGTCTAAAAATGTGGCCGTGGCAGGGAGGAAGGGGCTTATCAGACTTAAAGAAATCATAAGAAAATTCTTAAAAAATCAACCAGTGTGCCCAATTGAACCAAACTTTGCAGGAATGAGCCTTTAGTCGTTCCTTTTAAAATTGTTCACAAATCTTTATATATGTCAAAAAAATGTGGCCGTGGCAGGGAGAAAGGGGCTTATCAGACTTAGAGAAATCATAAGAAAATTCTTTAAAAATCAACCATAAGGCCAATTTGAACCAGACTTTGCAAGAATGTTCTTTGAGTCTCTCTTCAAAATTTATTCACAAATGTCAAGATTTGGCTGCCGCTGTGCAAGGCTTACAAGAAATCATGAGATATTTCTTCCACTTTAACCAGTGGAGCGATTCAGGCCCTCCTGGGCCTCTTGTCATTTTCTGTTGCCACGGATGATAGGCCTATCCGAAGGTGCAGAGGTGTTTTCTGGATGGAATACCTTAAGCACATGCGAATCTGGAAACAGATCACCTTGAACCTAGGAGCAATATTGGCAAGACGCACAGCTTTCTTATATTTATATTTACACAACATATTTTGTGGAAGTTATTATGCAAATAACATTGATTCCGATCAAATACATGTACAGCTGCACATGGTGGATCCAGGATTACTGTGAAGGAGTTCGAACACAATAAAAGCAGGGTTAATTTTCCTAGTTTTACACAGTTTTTACTGCATTTCTGCATCAAAATGAAATGATCAGGTCTCATAGGGGGCTCGTTTGACCGCCCTCTCGAATCCCCACCGATCCACCACTGTACATGCTTATTTAGATCCTTAATATACTTTAGAGCTAAATTTGCTGTCTCATTTCAGATTCTTGTCTGGCACACTCGCACCCAGAAAACATCGACCCGAACAGACAAACACAGACAAAAGAAGATGCATGAATTTATGGGGACAGAGCTGGAAGTTTGAACTACAACCATTCGCAATCCGATTAAAACCAGATGTAACATCTTATTTCATACAGTAACATCTTACAGCCACCAAGTTAAGGTCATCTTCAATGACCCCGAGAATTCCAATACTATCTTTCTAAATTCAATTAACCAATGGTCTTGTTGTGTTCATGGTTTTCCAAAACAGGTGGTTCTGCACTAGAATGACAGGTCCTCGTGGGGTAATTTTCGGCTTTAATCATTTTCAGAAATTTAAATGCGTTTATCTGATTGGTCAGAGGAAAGGGTCATTGAAGATGAACTCTAACGGAAGCGTGTCAGATGCTACTTTAAATTTAACATCGGATTTTAATGAGATTGAATCATACGTGACCCGAAGGTACCGATTAAAGGGAGAGGTGTCTTTCATTGTTCACCAAACGCTATTTTGTGGGTACTCATTGGAATCGTCTCGTGAAGACGATTCAAATGAGAACCCACAACATAAATTTTGGATTTGAAACAACAAAGAAATGATTTAGAATTTCTTTACCGCCTCTATCTTTTGCTATGCGTATCCCGTCTCGAAAAAAAGGTTCATCTGGGAAAAATGAAAAGTTTCGTCCATGATCAGACCTAATTTCTCAATCTAATTAATACTAGGCTCCCACTGCCGACCTGATCAACTCGATCAACACGACCACCTAAATTTCCCGATCAAGGCCGACCAAATAAATGTACACGACTTCTTCTCGATCTCCAGTCGATCAAACTAGACCTTCTTCCGAGCACTCACGATCATTTCCCGATTGAAGCCAGACCATCTTTCCGATTTCTACACGATCAATACCCGACCATCTCGATCTATAGACGACCAGATCGAGCTGATTCTATTCTAGGTGTTCTAAATGAAAATCTTTCTGCAGTGTCTGTGAATATCACATATTCATAATAACTTCATAATATTGTCGGTTTAAACATAATTATACATAATTTAGATGTGACGTAAATGTACTTTTAGCCATTGACTCACCCTTAATCGGATTTAATATAACGATTAATGCCCTTTAAGGCATAAAATACTATTATATCAATCGCACGTGATTTGTCTCAGAGCGGGGGATCACACGAAACACCATTTGAATGTTCAATGTTTCTGTTAATATAATCTGCGCGGGATCCCGTGCTGTTTGTACACATTTATTACCACACGAACTAGTGTTCCCACTGCCGATCAGATAAACTCGATCAATCGATCGAATATAGATCGAGCTTAGTCTGCAAGGATGATCGGGAGCGGTCGGGGTGATCGAAATTGATATGCATCGCTCGGGCTTCCTGCTCGAGTTTTTTTGACATGCATAAATAGTCGAGTGCGATCGAGTACATAAATGATCGAGAAACGATTGTGTATTGATCGGGTAGAAGATCGACCTTATCGACAATCAGTCGGATCTGGATATCGAGTGTGATCAGGTTGATAATCTGTATTCCGACCTGCACCGAACGTGCACTCGATTACCTCGACTTGTACTCGAGTATTTTCCGACCACACCTCGATCAACTCGACCTCTGGTTCATCTGTTCACTCGATCAAATCGGGTGAAGAGGTCGGGTTTGATCGACTAAAGATCGAAAAGAAGTCATGTGGTCGGGTTTGATCGAGGGCATTTAAGCGATCGAGTAGATCGAGTTGTTCCGCTGCCATAGAGCAGTTGGAAACACTCGATCACCTCGACTTGTACGTGTAATTCCCGAACGCATTCTCGGTCAACTCGACTTCTGCTCCATCTGTTCATCCAATCAAATCCCAGTAATAGATATCGACTCGATCACACATAATCTCTACACGAGTGATTGTCGATCAGATCGATCTTCTTTACGATCGATACTCGAGCAACTTCCCGATGTGTTTTCTATTCGATCGCCACACGGATTTTTTTGACGTGTCAAAACAAATTCTCAGGATTACCGATCGATACAGACCAAACTCGACCACCTCGACCAATACCGATCACCCGTGCCGACCGAGCTCGATCGGTACTCGATCGCTTGATCGGGTTTGATCTAGTTAATTTGATCGGCAGTGGTGTGGTGGAACCAAGGAACAACAATAACAATTATAGATGATAGCAGCTTTTAATAACCAAGCGACAGCATGTCCCTACAACAACCCATCTCCCATGCAATCATCTAACTTCCATATATATATGCTACGCCTTTCTACGTTTCATGCAAATGTGATCATAAAAACGAATGATGAATGTCAATCATTCGTTTTTAGGCGGATAGAACAGAGTTCATATATTTAGAAAGTATATACGTAGAATAAGGCGAGACTACATTAGATTTACACGTACATCTAGTTACACTACATCTTATAACCATATAATAATTTTATTTTATTTTATTTATCTTTTTTTTTTTTTTTTTTTTTTTTTCCAATCAATGTTTTCGTGATTTGTATAACATGGAAACAACAACAATGTGACTATTAATTCCAATGAAGTAATGAAATAATGATTTTATATGAAACAATTATACTGGAATAATGATTTAAATGAAGACAGTACTTAATAGTAATCTTTAGAAATACCATGACTTTACAGGTATGTAGCAAAAACATGATATTTCAACAACAATTGATTTTAAATGAAAACAATAATACTGGAATAAACATGATATTTCTTACGTGATTTGTATAACATGGAGACAACAACAATTGATTTTAATGAAAACAATAATACTGGAATAATGATTTTAAAAGAAACAATACATTCATAGTAATACGCATAGTCATAGAAATATTTGTACAACATGCAATAACGCCAACAATAACAACGACATTAATCAGTTAATCAGTAACTTGAATTTTGGAAAACGGTTAGTATGCCGCAGGCGCGACATGTCAAATGACCGTTTTATACAGTCGTTTAACTTAACGATAATTAAATTCAATAACATTGACAAACTTATTCTCAACCCTTTCCTGGTGAATTGTATCCAACCTTAATTAATTATTTCTACACATTGTTTTGATTTTTTTTGTTACGTCGTCTCCAATGTTTTCCAGCTCTTTTCTTTACTATCTCTACTGATACGACGAAAATCCTTAAGAAGAGCCATCGTCTTTTTAAGTTTAGTGTTAACCAATCACAAGGATGCGAAATAATTCTTTAATTTTTTAAATCGACATCCTGTGTTCTCCTATCTTGTTATCAAAACAATGTGTGGAATCTTTTAATTCGTGCTAATTATATACGATTAATTGTTAAGTCCTGTAAGGAAGTAATTGAGTAATTAGCAATTTGAGTATTGATTGAAGTACTTGAATCCATATAAAGATATGCTGATATGAAGTTCCATCATTATTCTCTCGCGTTGTGAAGTTATAAGTCTTGTATGGTTTCTCGCTGTGGAGTACTGTTGTTGTTGTTCTTTTTGAGGTGGTAGGTAATCCATTTTATGTAGATTGAATCACGTTATATAATTAACACTTTTGTTGATTTTACACAACTTGTAGCTTGAAATGGAGTTGTAATGTATTGGACTGAAGTTTCATACGGATAACTTATTGGTGATTAGCTGAATATCTTGTACAGTTCCGCTATGTGTATAGGGCCTTTTAGTGAAGTATGGTTAATTCACGCCGTTTGGTCGAATTACGGGTAACTTATTGATGATCAGCCGCATCTTGTACAGTTCCGTTATGTGTGTAGGGCCTTTTAGTGAAGTATGGTTAATTCACGCCGTTTGGTCGAATTACGGGTAAGTTATTGATGATCAGCCGCATCTTGTACAGTTCCGTTATGTGTGTAGGGCCTTTTAGTGAAGTATGGTTAATTCACGCCGTTTGGTCGAATTACGGGTAACTTATTGATGATCAGCCGCATCTTGTACAGTTCCGTTATGTGTGTAGGGCCTTTTAGTGAAGTATGGTTAATTCACGCCGTTTGGTCGAATTACGGGTAACTTATTGATGATCAGCCGCATCTCTTGTACAGTTCCGTTATGTGTGTAGGGCCTTTTAGTGAAGTATGACTAATTCACGTCGTTTGGTCAAATTACGGTTAACTTATTGATGATAGTCGAATATTTGTACAGTTCCTCTATGTGTGTGTCCTTTTAGTAAAGTATGGATGATTCACGCCGTTTGGTCAAATCTTGCCGTGTGGTAATTCACGCCGTTTGGTCAATCTTGCCGTGTGGTAATTCACGCCGTTTGGTCAAATCTTGCCGTGTGGTTAATCGTGCCGTTTGGTGGAATTGCCGGTGGAATTGCCGTGTGGTTAATCATGCCGTATGCTGTTAAGAGGCCTTACTCATCCGTCTTGTAAATCGACGGATAAATGTATAGCGGTGCCGTAGGCGCAGGTACAGCAGCTTCTGTGGGTTGGTCGCCTAAATCACGCTGGTCGCCCAATTCATGCCGTGTGGTGAAATCATGCCGTTTGGTTCCAAGAGACATTTTCGTGAAGCGTACATTCGGAAATCTTTTCTCCTGACCAGACACATGGTTCTCAGGATTGCCTTTGCAGAATCTCTTACGAAGAACTAACGTAATGATAACTATCAGACAAATGGATGCAACTCCTATTGTGATCCCAAAAAACCATGATTTTTGATAAAATGGATGACTTAAATCGACATCAACTGAATGAATACTTTGCAGCTCCTCGATTAAGGCACGCATTGGAATTTGTTGAATTGTTTGTAGACGGTGTGGAATTTTAATTTGCGTGTAATTCTTGAATGTTGAATGCAACGGTTCCCAGATGCTAGAGAGTGTTAGATTTGTTGTCTGAAGTGTATCGACAAGGTCTTTGGAATATACGTTTTTACTAGTAATATGTTCGTAATATAGCGGTAATAGGATATTCTCACTAAAGGCTTGACAGAGCATAGGAATTTGAACAAGCGACAAGGTAGGTGTAGTCTGAAGGTGGAAGGTAGTGCCGTTTAAGCACTTGATATTGAAATTATGGGCCTGACGAGATACAATAAGCCATTTCCCATGTGAGACATCGTAGACCCGGGGTAGTATTGAATTGATCTTAACATTGGTCTGGCATAGTTTTGAGTTAATAGGAGAGTCTAAAAAAGATCTAATGACGCATGTTAAGGTCGTGTATGTTGAAATAAGTCCGGAGGGACTTCGACAGAATGGTAACCTGGAATTTAAGCAATCTTGGGCTTGATTATCTGTCATTAACATGAAATGGGAATTTTTGTCGTTTATTATGAAATATGTTGATTCGATATCCACGGAAGCTGTAAGGTATAATTTTGGAGAAACGAAATGTGTTGTGGACACATTGTGTAAGGGAAAGTCTATGGCATTGGCTTGTATCAATCTGTAATCGCTGTCTATGCTTTTTAATGGAATATCTATCAATATTGTAAGGAAATTGTCATGTATAATGGTTGAACAGGTCAATGTTTCGTAGTAAAGCCAGAGATTGTGTGTGGGACTTTCCAAAAGTCTGAAATTTTGTGGAATATGATCCCTTAATTCGTCGAGAAGATTTTCTAATCGTCTTGGGTCCACAATGGAAGGTGAAAGTTTTTGGTTGCTTAAAGAGTTTAGTTTCATTCGGAAATCACTTAAATACACCTTAGCTCTCAGAATTAGTTGTTGTAGGTCAACGATTAGTGAATTGATTGAATTTAAGATATGATCAAAGGCTGTTAATTGGAGAAGTATTCCTGCCAAGTCGTTGAATTTTTTATCTACCTTACTCTGCAAATTGGTAACAGTAGTAATTAAAGAATTTACAGTATCTCTGGTCTGTGATAACTCAACCCTGGTTACATTGATAATTGATAAACTACGTTGAGTTATGTGCAATATTTCTTTTTGAGCTCGGGCCAGGTTTGCTACATTTCTCTTGATTCCATCAATGTCTCTCTGGTCAGCTGTCCCAAAAAGGAATTTGAATATGCCGCCTAATGGTAAAAGAGAGCGTTTAATCTTATGTTGGTGACTACTATATTGGGTAAAACTTATTAAATCAAAGTACTCGACCCTGAGCTGCTCGCCAGTTTGAGAAAATGAGCTTACGAAGGTTTGTGTTTCTTTAAGCGTATGAATGAGGTGATTAGCATAAGTGGAATTTTCGGTTTTGTAGTGATTTATCGCCAAGTAGATTACGGAGTCAATTCGATCTATATGTTGAGTCAAAAGATCTAGAAATCTGGGATAAGCGTCAAGTTGATACATTAATGCGTACTTCCAATGTGATTTGGAAATAGAGACAGTTTTTAGTTCTCTAAATAGGATATGGTTACGTACGATATCATTACGTATAGTCTCCGTAGGGACTATTAGCAAGGTAATTAAGGATACTACGACCGTTGCAATCAGATTGGACATCCTTGTCTCTTGGCTGGATCGATCCTGGTCACGGCACCAAATAAGCCTATGTGGTGGAACCAAGGAACAACAATAACAATTATAGATGATAGCAGCTTTTAATAACCAAGCGACAGCATGTCCCTACAACAACCCATCTCCCATGCAATCATCTAACTTCCATATATATATGCTACGCCTTTCTACGTTTCATGCAAATGTGATCATAAAAACGAATGATGAATGTCAATCATTCGTTTTTAGGCGGATAGAACAGAGTTCATATATTTAGAAAGTATATACGTAGAATAAGGCGAGACTACATTAGATTTACACGTACATCTAGTTACACTACAGTGGGAACCTAGCATTAGAAGAATTAAATAACTAAGAAGCTTTTGAATGAGATTATCGTTAAATTTTGCCGTTTGGGAATGGGTTTATACAATTATCTGTTTAGAGCACACGAAGTATAAATTATATTCTAAGAATGTATTCATTTTCGAAGTGTTTTTTGTTATCAACTTTTAAATTCTAATATTTTATCACAATCTTGTTGTTTTGTGCATACAATTCAGAACTATGAAGGGGGGAAAACGTGTAGGGTCAATTCGGGTAAATACGGACGCTATTTACACTTCGGTGATTCACTAGGTCGTGTGCTTTACCTGCTGGTCCCACAAGACCGGGTACCAGTTTTTTTTTGGGTCGGTCAATATCTTGTCTTGACGCTGGTGATCGCGGAAAGACGCTATATTGACGGAAACTTATAAAAAACGGCAAAAATGTGCATTATGTAAAATCGGGTAAATACGGACGAGGTAGGGAAAGTGCGGACATAGGGTTAGAAAATACGGACACTACACAAAATTATATAAAACAGATAGGGATAATACGGAAACATAATTGTTGTTAGAAACATGATTTTTCGGGTAAATACGGACGTTTTTGACACGTCGGCGATTCATTAAGCAGCTTTCCTCACTTGCTCGTCCCGTAAGACTGGGTCATATTACTTCACCCACAACTACCGTCGCGTTCACAAAATACCTGCTCCGCCCGTACGAAAGGCCATTGCAAAAATGGAGTCCGTATTTTCCCTACCTTAGCAAAATAGGTGGTAAATTACGGACAGTTCATATTTTGGCTTGTTTTTCAAAATACATCATTTTCTCATGGAAAACAATTGTATAGGGCCAAATCTGAATGATTAATGATTTGTTTAAAACAAAATCAGCATCAAAAAAAGTCAGTAAAACTATCTTTATTCATGTAATGATTTTTATGTTTTGAATGCTCCCGTAGTTTCAAGTCTCGTCAGAAAATGTAGGAAAGCAGGGGATGCTCCGAATGAACGAAAAGTTACGTCGTTTTTAACAATTAATAACGATTGCTTTAAAAACTAAAGAGTTATAGAATGGTTAAAATTTCAACAGAATCGGTCCGTTTTTATGCCTCTACGGTAGAAAATCCTGATATAGACGCTCAAAGTGAGATGTCCGTATTACCCGCCTGTCCGTATTTACCCGAACCGACCCTATATTGCGATTAATCAGTTTGGCCTTAAATTCGATTAATTCAATTTTTTTATCAATGGTAACTTTGGTGCTTTTAGAAAGTATGATGCACAATGAAATTGCTTATTTTTTTTTTAATTTGGGAGTGTGGGGTTTGTTTCCCAAACGACAAAAATGGAGACTTGACCAAATTTAAAGGAAAGAACGCTTTTTGGAAGCCGCACTAGCATATTTGTCGCTTTTCAACAAAAACATCCTAACTCCGGCTTAAAAATAAGCTGCGGTTACGAGGTTTTCGTTGCAAACAGCGATATGGTAATAATAGATTTCAGATAGTTTTTGCACATTTCGCACACAAGATAAGTTATGTCGGTTACGTTAAAAACGACGTAACTAAAGTTTATTTATTGTGTAAGTACGACATTTTCGAACGCTATCATCAAAATACTGCGTTGATTTATAAAACCGTATTTGTGGCAGTTTATAAGAGGGAACTAGGAAATAGTATTACTGATTTCTTTTGACATGGTGCATAATTATTATCATATATTACACACTTAGACTTTCTCTAATATTAAATTTGTATTCTCTTGCTTTCCTTTTACATATAGTCATGCTATTATTTAAATATCTTCGATGTGTCCTATAAGCTATTTCCAAAATATGAACTTTTCCTGCATAAAAGTTAGTGCTATATCAAATGAAATTGGCAATAAAACCGGGTTTTTTTGCTTTTGTGCTCGTTTATACGAGGGCACATGGAAATGGTAAAGGGAGATTAGACAAAATAAATATGTACAGAATGATGGAGTTATCTCTCGTTATACGAGGTATAGTCAAAAAGTTCCCGGACTGCCTTCGAATTGTATTTTTTCCGACGTATTTGATTCAAGTATTTATTCAGTAAGTAATTTCGAAATGTAAACTACCACTTTGATAAGTTTTTGTGGTTTTAAAATGTTAAAAATCATTTTTTTCAAAAACGTTAGAGCATAGTATTCAAGAGTACGGATCACTTTGAAATCCCTAACGCTTACTCCCAATATTCTTACTATCATTCAAAGGACCATATCTCAAAAATCACAGGCCACGATATGACATCACATCAACATATTGTCTGAATATTTTCAAAACTTTAACGTCGTGGCATAAACAGTCTGCGTTTCATACATATTTCTCATAGCAATGGATGAAATGCAACTGAAATCAAGGCGACGTCATCACAGCGTACGGAACAAATCTGCGCTATTAACGTCTATGTGAAGGCCGGAATGACGCCTATGGAACTTTAGAAGTTCTTTAATCCAAGAAACGGCTTCAGTGCATATTCTAGGATAACTTTGTTTAATTTACACAAGAAATTTTGGAATTACCGCGCAAAAATAAGCGATGATCTTAGCAATGAGCGGCCTTAAAACGTGCTCATTTAGACATGAAGACCGGCATACTCACGGACCGCTGGAAATCATTCGACGATGTTGCTAATATTGTTGGAATTTGTCGTTGTGCAATTCATAAAATAATTTCGATAAAATAAAATACGTCTAAACTGTACACAGGATGGGAGGCGCGGCTTTAGACGGTCGATGAGCAAAAGGCCTGCGTCGCGTACACAATGTCTTTTCTTTGAACGTTTCCTTAGAAGCGTGTGAACTTTGATATTTACAAGGATAATGTACCTTACCAACCTTATGCATCCATCGTACCGATATGAATATAGGAACCACATAATTATGTTCTAAGCTACGAAAGACTGTCCCACACGCAATACAGTCCGGACTCAGTAAAATGTTATTTCAGCATTTCTCTCATTTATTGAAATGTCCCCGATATTGCAGGTTTGGGTCAAACGAATAGCTTTGGCCTGCGACCAGGTCAGCTTTTGAATATCATGACAACGAATTCATTCTTTTGCTTTATATGTGTATCGCGATGGGAAGTATCCAGATCTTTCTTGTAAATAATTTGAAAAGTTGTGAACTAACCCGAACTCATTGATTTTGGCTCTGTAAAATACGACGTTATGTAGACGTCACTTTGCGACGTCAAAGTGATCCGTACATCGTTTATGTATGCTTTTACAATTGTAAAATATTATGTTATATGTATTGTATCAATATAAATGATATATGGTCTTATCGGACATGATTTCCTCTTTTTAGGTATGTACATTTTAGAAAAATCCGAATGCATATAATTTACGTACGAAGGCAGTCCGGGAACTTTCTGACTGTACCTCGTATAGCTGAAATATCGCTGCTTTTCAACAAAAACCTCGTATCTGCAGCTTGTTTAAAGCTGTAGATACGACGTTTTTGTGATAAGCGACGATATGTGTTGCTTCTGCTTCTTAATCCTTTCCCAAACAAGACCTGGTTTTGACATCCCTAACAGAAAAGGCTTATGAAAACATTGAGCCAAAAGAAGAAACTGCTGATAACCAACAGTTTCTCATTTTTCCTCAATATTTTCTTGGCTATATCACACACATTTCCAATCTTATTATGATCCATTTTGTCTTCTGTAGCAGCTTTTGATTTGGACAATTCTAAAATTTTGTCGTTTGGGAAAGGGTTAAGTGAGGAGACGCTGCACAACGTTAATACTTCCGGGCCTTACGAGTAGTACCCAAAATGAGTTCCGGTTAAAATTTGATATCATTTTTTTCTCGCAATGCTTCTGCATGTGGCAAAATAGAATACTACTAATTTCTTAATATGTAGTTCTGCTGAGTGGCAGATCATTATTGCATGTCATTGATGTGCACGAGTACACTTTTGGGTGGAACTACTTTTTGTCAGGTCTCGATATTTGTATGGTTGCATACTGTCTAGTAGACAAGATGGACGTTTATTTCTTGGGTATTTGTGTTGACATGAACTTACTCTGCCGACGATTTTGGTGCTCAAGACCCCTCTGTATTGGTATGACATAAAATGTCTTAAAAACGTTCAACGGCATTGTTTTTAACCCTTTCCCAAACGGCACAATTTTCGGGTGATCCACTTCAAAAACTGCCACAAATGACAAAATGGATGTTATTAAAGATAGGATTTGTGTAAGATATGGCACAGAAAATATTGAGACAAAAGGAGAAACTGCTGGTTATCAGCAGTTTCTTCTTTTGTTTCAATATTTTCCCATGCCTTTTCCATTAGGGACGTCAAAACCAGGTCTTGTTTGGGAAAGGGTTAAAAGTCATATGGTCTTGGGAAACTTACAAGTACACATAACTTTACCAGAAATTGCAAGAGATATAGTTTAACCCAGAAAAAGAATGAAAATTAAAGCTTTTAAACTTTTATTTTTTGCATTTTATGATTTTTTGTTCCTTATTATTGAGAATGAGCGTTATATATGAGCTATGCACACCAAATGTTGACCTTTTTACTCTTCATTCGACTGGTCAATTTCATTGAGGAGTGACACCTCAACGTTTTGTATTTCAAACCCTTTAGAACCGTGAACTGGTTTTGACGTCCCGAAAGGAAATGCTTTGAAAACATTGAGGAACAAGAAGAAAAAAACTGAAAAACCAGCACTTTCTTTATTGTTTGAATAATTTCTTTGCTATATTGTAAGAATGTATTTTTTTTCTTTATAAATACCCAATTGTTCGTCTGCAACAAGTTACGCAATTAAATGATCTGAACGTTGCTTTTTAACCCATTACCAAACGACAAATTTTGGACTGGTCCAAATTCAAAGATGGTGCAGACGACAATTTCAAGTTAACCCTTTCCCCAACGACAAAATTTTAGGGTGCTCCAAATTCAAAGGAGCTGCAGACGACAAAATGGATGTTGATAAAGATAGAATTAGTATACAATATAGCATGGAAAATATTAAGGCAAAAGGAGAAACTGCTGGTAATCAGCAGTTTCTTCTTTTGTCTCAATGTTTTCCCAACCCTAATCAATTATAGGCGTCAAAATCCGGGCTTGTTTGGGAAAGGGTTAAGGAAATTTGAAATATTTTGGTCTTTTTTGGTAGAAAACATTGTGGGAAATGAAGAAATTGCTTGTCACAAGCAATTTCTTCATTTTCACCAATGTTTTCCAAAGGCTTTATCTTATGAGGAGTCAAAAAGAGTTACTGTGTGGTAATGGGTTAAGAAGGGGTTGTGCACTATAATCTTCTTTACGCCTGATTTCACCAATATGCCGTTTTTATACTACCCCTGGCGATACAAATTAGTTTGAATCTATTTAAAAGCTTTTGCAGCCGATGGTATGAATTTTGATGGTGATGATAGCGTTCGTGTACATGTACGTAATGGCAGTTGGCACGGAAAATATTTAGACAAAATGAGAAAACGATGGTCATCAGGAATATCGGCATTTCCATCAGCATTTCTTTCTTTTAACATAGGTAATTATCAGGCCCCTAGAAACAGGGGGTGGGGGGGGGGGGGGGGTGGTGGGGCAAGCCTCCAAAATTGGCCAAACAAATCCGAATTGTCCCTTTTTGTACTGACAATTTAAGGTATCCAACCCCTCAAAAACACTTTTTTAAAGAGTCAGAGGCGAAATTTGAAAAGTGCAAATAATTCCTAAAATGTGTTACATTTCCATTCCAAATACAAACATACGCATTTTGCACGATTTAGAATTTTGAATTAATGCATACTTATGGAAATATTTGACAAAAATGTTAAAAATTACCTCCCTTGCATAAGAATATAGAGTAAAATAATATTTGCAAAATTATTTTCTTCCTGAAGCATAATCTTGAAATCCGGCACAGAGAATCAACTTATGCGATGTATATTCACGGTGGGGATTGTGCATGATGGGATGGATAACGACTACCGACAATAGGGAACGATTTTATCAAGTAAACCGTGACGTAATTTCGGACAAATAAATAGTATTTCGTTGGTGTTGTTATAAAATCTCGTAACTACGGCTTGAATCAAACCGTAGTTACGAAATATTATAACAACACCGACGGTTTATCAAAACATAACGGTAAACTCAGTCTAAAGTATTTTTTGCACAAAATTTGATGCCAACTCGCCTCGCTTCAGGTAAGACATTTTGCAATTACTCTGTTATTTCTGTATCAATTTTCAAGCGGTTTGCTGCATGTACCCTTATCGAGCTCTTTCATCGGATGTATGACATATTAGATAACTCATGATACTTTTTCCAAAATATTGTCCCAACCGACCAGAAAGCGAAATGGTAACGACTACGGCCAAATTATCCACGCTTCAGGTAAGAGTTTGTGCAATAACTTTCTTATTTCTGTGTCAATTTTCATGCGGTTTGTTGCATGTACTCCGTCTTATTGAGCCCTTTTCTCAGATGTATTACTTATCGGGAAACTCCTTGTACTGCTCTCAAAAATCGATCCCAACCGACTAGATAAAGGGCCTAAATTTTTTGTCGTTTTTCTGGCCGGTTGGGATCAATTTTTGGACAAAGTACAAAGATTCTACAAACAAGTCATCTATCCGAGGAAAGAGCTCACTAATGCGGGGTACATGCAACAAACCGCTTGAAAATTGGAGCAGAAATAAGAAAAATATTGCACAATTTCTTACCTGAAGCGAGGCAAAATTTGTCCGTATACTCCATATTCGTTATCCATCCCATCATGCACAATCCCCACCGTGTATATTTACAAGTGTGTGCAAAATTTCACACACATGAATTTGTCGTCTTAGTTAGGCAGATATGGCATATGATCGTTCACTTTTTCAGGAAAGCACCAAATTTGACACACACGTAGTATAGACCCATACAAATGGTTTCCTAGGAAGATCCCAAAATCTGACCCTCCTGACGGCCGCCATATTGAATTCCAATATGGCCGCCAATTTCGACTTGTTAATGGCAATATCTCCCTTACTATGGCAGATATTGACTAACTTTTTGCGTTTACACCTATATTTGAAGTACCAGCGGATCAAACGAATGCATTCATATATGCGTTTGGAATGGCCATCTTTGATTTCAAAGATGGCCGCCACAAATTTCTGTTCTGTTTATATCTTTCGAATTATAACTGATACAAATGATCTTTCAATGACTTTCAAACACTTTTACAAGCTTTGCTTCAATGAAATCATTTTCAAAAGAATTTGAGTCGGCCATTTCAATTTCAAGATGGCCACCCGTAAGTCGACCAGTATTTCATTTATTTTCATCTTTTTACTGCAAAATATAGATGGCATAGTTATAAGTGGGGGAGATAAGACATCACGTAGCACAGTTTGTATTTTAAGCATAAAATTAGAGGAACCATAGCTCATTATGAACATTTTGATGTATAAGGTGATAACCACCAGAAGTTCCTTCTAGTTGCCATGTTCTAAAATGGATGCCATTTAATGAATAATAATCCTTCAAATGGGTAAACATTTACTTCAAATGTTACCGAGAGTTGAAATTTACTTAAATTTATATTGAGATTGACTAATAATTATAAATGTCCTTTTTTATAATTGCTGAATGCATGTTTGTAATTCATAGATGGCCGCCGATGAAAAGGATACAATTGTTTAACAAAGGACTTAACTTTTGCATTTTATTGCCGTATTGTGAATTTGATATGGCTATGAAATCTTTAAAAAATATCCAAGAATGTTGATAAATAAATGACTTTTATATAAATGAATAGATTTCTGTTCTACAACAGAGATGGCTTCAGCAAGAGATGCAGTAAATGACGTATGCGTCACCCCTCAATGTTTGATATTGAAGTCATTTGTACATACATGTGGGATCGCCACCTTCTTATTCAAAATGCCTCATTTATAATTCTGTCTTTATTTCTAAAATTACAACTGATACAAATAATCTGTCAATGTCTGCCTAAAAGTTACGTATATGTGAATTTAAATAACCTCTCTCACACCTTAAGCAAATAATGTGCTGATTGATTTAATACATGTATTGTCTAGGCAGACAAATTTGGGGCAAGTTGTTGCCTCCACCCAAATCTTAAGTGGTTGTCATGTAGGAAGAATGAATAAAAAAATTATCATGACTTGAAACCGGGACATCATGAGTGAGATTAAATCTAGAAGACAAGAACCAGAATAAAATCTGCAGACAAGTATTGCTGCTTCATTTATGAAATGAATGCAGGACAACATTTGTGCACATAGTGATAACTTACGCACAATATAGGCTTGTACCCTTCAAGTCTGCACAGCAGGTACCTGATCTAGCACCATATCGAGTACCAAAATAGATGGAAGGATACGGAAATGGAACAATTCTTTACATGTACAAAAAATCAGGCTGAAAATAACTATATGTTATTTCACATTCTTTTCACATTTCTATTAAATTGAAATTTCTGGTGGTTTTTAACTACAAGTTGTAATGCTCTTTTTTTAAAATTACATCTGTTTTGGAAATAAATGCTTTTGTCATTAATATATGCATTGGAATCTTGTCATAGAATATCAATGAGTATGACCAGGAATTTGCACAAATAATTATCTTACACAATTATTTATTTAAAACTACAATTTATCGTTTTACTTTAATCAAGAGCAGTCGAAGAAATATCGAGTGCTGAATAGTGAAGAAACTGTGTGTTGTTGTTTCTATGGCACCTGCAACCGTACAGACATAAATTCCACAACCAACATACAATCTTGTACTGGCCTAGTCTTCAACAACACTGCCAGTAATATCTCCTTCCATTGATTGCAATCACAAGAACACATGCAAACTTTGAAAGCAATAGCTCAAGCAAATATAAAGTTATCACAGATATATGCAATTTCACGCAAAAATTTTACCAAGAATATATATTATGTCCGAAAAAGGTAAAGTTTCACTTAATTAATTTTTAGATAAAAGAATTCTTGCTTAAAGTCTGATATTATAATCACAAAAGCATGTGCAAAGTTTCAGCGCAATAGCTTTTATAGACACAGATATGACAGTTTCACATTAAACTTAACCAAAGCATTACGACAATGCTGACACCTGGATGTCTGGAATATCTTATCTCCCTTTTCACGAATAATCACGCTAAAAATTGGACGAAAAGAAGGAAGAACTAAATTTGAAGGAATATTTAAGTTTGGCAGTCATCTCTTATTTGGTCGTGGACAATAGTATAATCACGAAACATGATATTAATCATTGACAAATCTCATTTGTCATTTCTTTTAAAATGGTTTCCATCTTCTACTTCAAATTCCAAAAGTAAAATGATATATTACGACGTTTAGCTCTATATGAACGTATTGTACATATAATCATGTATTACTTTCTCTTCTTGTAGCCATCTTTGATAAGCAACAATAGTGTTAATGTGCCATGATTTTTTTTTCAAAAATGTACAATTAAGGTTTACGAACTGAGAATGAAAACACCACTTTCTAGCCATACGAAATGCATCAAATTACTTACAGTTGTAAATACACTTCACATAAGTTGATTCACCGTGCCGGATTTCAAGATTATGCTTCAAGAAGAAAATAATTTACAAATATTATTTTACTCTATATTCATATACAAGGGAGGTAATTTTGAACATGTTTGTCAAATATTTCCATAAGTATGCATTAATTCAAAATTCTAAACCATACAAAATGCTTATGTTTGTATTTGGAATAGAAATGTAACACTGTTTAGGAATTACTGGCACGTTTCAAATTTCGCCTCTGGCTCTGCATTTCATTCTCAGTTCGTAAACCTTAACATCGTCAATCAGTTATCTCAGTATGGCAACCATGTACTTTGTATAAAAAAAGAACAATATATTTCTTGATATTACATTTTTTTATATCAAAACAAGATGTGTTTGTGAAATACAAATGCCCCTGAAATGGCCATATTTCTAAAATGTTAAGTTTTCCTGTAAAGGGTTGATAAGGGTTAATAAATGACCCTGAGGAAGGTCATATTGTATGAAACAGATAGATATTGAAATAAGGTTACATACCAAATTTGAGCTTTGTATGTCCAATACTTTCCGAGAAAAGGCAAATGGTAAGTTTTCGAACAGACAGACGGACGGACAGACGGACAGACAGACAGATGGACACGCGTAAAACAATATGCCCCCGACTTTCGATACAGGGGTATAATAGATATTAACAAGCTCTGTTTACAGAAAAGATAACGTAACTTTTTGTATATTCAAAAGATTGCTATTTATTGAAGCACATGTATCTTGGAACATGGCAGCCAGACAAAATATTGTAATCTTGTCTTAACTTCAAAAATACAAATTTGAAAATATTCCCTTTATTTTTGCACTTAAAATCATAACTGGGACGATTCAATGACTATATGATCCATTGATTAAGTCACATTTATTGTGAAAGAACGAGAAAAACTCATCGACATAATGGCGGCCATCTTGAAATTCAAAATGGCCAACCCGAACCAATTTGAGAAGGGTTTCTTTGAGACAACAACTGTTCAAAGTGTTGGTGTTAACTCTAAAAGTTTGTTTGTATTAATAAAGATTTTCATCAGATATAAACAAAAACCATTAATTAGAGGCGGCCATCTTTAAAATCCAAGATGGCCATTTCACATGCATATATAAATGAATTCATTTGATCGTTGGGACTTCAAATATAGGTGTAGACGCAAAAAGTAAGCTAATATCTGCCATAATAAGGGAGATATTGCTCTTAACAAGTCAAAATTGGCGGCCATATTGGAATTCAATATGGCGGCCATCAAGGAGGTCAGATTTTGGGATCTACCTAGGAAATCATTTGTATGGGTCTATACTACATGTGTGCCAAATTTGGTGCTTTCCTGAAAAAGTGAACGATTGACCCAAAACTTTGGATATATCTGCCTAACTATCTGCACGATCTTTGAATTTGGACAGGTCTAAAATTTTGCCGTTTGGTAATGGGTTAATACTGGACCGATTTGAATTTGTTTTGAAGCAGAGAATGTGAACAGACGTCACGCAATGGATGGACGTGTAGGAATTTTGAAAAATCAACTGATAAAAAAGGTTATTGAAGATAAACCAAAATTTTGGTAACTCTTGTATCAATTAATTTTTCAAAATTCTACTCGTCCAGCTTATTCCTGGCATTTTCCCACCTTCCCTGCCTCAAACCGAATTCAAATTGGTCAAGTTTTAAAAAAGATATTGAAAATTATCGGAAATTCTGAGTCACGTGATTATACACAGTGTAGTTGACGTCCTTCTGACGTCGTCTAGAAACCGCATGATTATGTCAATTGGGGAACGATTTTGTCCAGTTGTAAAAACCGTGACGTTATTTCGGACAAACAATTATCATAGTATAGGTGTTCTAAAATGAGTGGCAGATAAACAGTAGGCTTTTTCATTTACAAAGGGTTGTCAGGCTATTGATTTGTGATTAAAATCGAGTTATGAGATAAATAACCTGTATCATTGATACATAGTTAATCGGGTTAATTACGGTATAATTTATGAAAATAAAATGTAAACATCTGCCACTCCCGATAGACGAACTATAGTTCCGACGGTTTATCAACAGATAACAGTTATCAAAGTCTAATTTTAGCTCAAAATTCATTGCTATTACAACTGCAGTCGAAGTAAAAATCTGGACCCGGTTTCTTGAAAAACTTAAGTAGGTTCTCATGCTCAAATCTGAGCACCGTGCTCAAATCGCACAAAATCCACGTGAACTTCAATCGAATACCCTTCAACGTTGGTGAGTATTCCTTTGAAGTTGAGCATGTTCTCAAGAGTATGTACTTCAGTTTTTTCGAGAAATCGGGGTCTGGTTCCATGCTTATTCAATGAAAATTAGCCAAATAATAGGAAAAATAGGAAATCATACTTTTATATATATGTGACCCGTCACGCTAAAAGGGACCTTATAGCATGTGTGAAAAATATCGATCCTAGTCAGTCTGCGCAGTCCGCGCAGCCAGACTAGGGCCGACACTTGTCACTTTTATGTAATTTTCTAAATCTGGAATGTAGTCCCTATCTTACAATATGTTCACTATTCGCATACGAGATCTGGTTGACCTGTGCTGGGTCTTACAATTCTGTCAAAATTTGGATTTTTGGAGTTCGGATAAGGCCCCTTTTAGCGTGATGGGTCACATATATATAAAAGCTACAGCAGACGACAAAATGCATGCTTAGGAAATAGGATTTGCAAACACAATTGCAAACGATATTGTAAAGAAAATATGAGAAAAAAGTAGAAAATACTAAAAAAAAAAAAATCAATTTTCTTCTTTCTCTTATTGTGTCCTAGTCATTATTTCCCGACTTGGTCAAAACCAGGTCATTTTTGTTTAGAAACTGTCAAAAAAATGAGACACAAAACTGTTCGGAAAATAAAATTTATACAATATGTATTCAATAAAATATAATGGGAGAGAGACATCCTCGTTTCAAGCAGATTTTCTTCTTTGTGCACTATAAATATACTACACGACACTATATCAAGCCTCTCTTACAACCCGTCGTGCGTCTTTTTAAATCGTACGTTTTAAAACTCTGCAAAATCGCAAGATTTATAAAGACGCACGACGGGTTGTAAGAGCGCCTCAAAATATTGTCCGGTCAATTATTTGCTGCGTGCAGTCTGCGTCGTGGTTGCGTCCGCCAAAATCGTACGTTGCACGTGCGTGCATCGCACGACTAAACGTACGTTTTAGACGCAGACCGCACGCATACCGCACGCAGGAGCACGTACGACCGGTTGTAAGAGAGGCTTAAGGAACAAAGTGGAGGTAGAACCCTTGGCTTGCGAAGATGAAGCATCACATGCAAACATCATTGAAGTTAAGAATGATTTCCCTTTTGTTTACAATGGTAGAGTTTGTAAACATGTCGTCGGTGGGGAGTCAAACCCTCGTAACTCCAGATTTTTCAAGCTGTAGTTACGAGGTTTTGACTCCCCACCAACGATGTGTCATAATGTCGTGACTGGTGATTAGAAACAGAAAGTTTGTATCTCATGTCAAAGAAAACGAAGTTGCCAACATTTTTCACATTCCACTCAATCCTTTTCTAAAGTCTTAACGTTTTTACACTATCAAGATTAATAACTTTCGAAAAGGTTAACCACTTTTTTCTAGAGCCTTAACATTTTTACACTATTAAGATATAACTTGGGAAAGGGTTAAATGTCTTAGCGCGTCATCTCAACGTCTTAGCGCGTCGTCTCCAAAAAATTCTAGTGCGCGTCATTTCAACGTCTTAGCGCATCATCTCAAAAAATCTAGTATTTAAATAGCTGAATTCGGTAACAGCCGAGAACATATTCTTTAGTCCCGGTACGTTATAGCTGCAACCACGGCAAAACGTGTTTCTCTCTCGGCTAAAAGTAAGGAAACCGCTTTGGTGTAGTCTTCGTAGTAGGTTTAAGTGTCTTTCCAATGTCTTATTCTTTCCAGGAAAGTGAATTTCCATTGCTATTTGTTTGACGTTATCTGTAAGGACGTTGCCGTTAAGGACATTCTCAAAGAATTCCCACTCGCTCTCTTCAACGTCGACTTTTAAGATGTCGATTACACGCTGAAAAGAAAAAAAAAGAAAGAACCGAATCGGGACATGGAAAAATATCTTCACCAGCCAAAGTTGAAATTTACGACTTGACGTCGTTTCAAACGTAGACCTGTGGGTTCAATCTTGGTCAGCGAAGATGTGGAAAAGGGCATAGTTTGAGATAACAGTTGATACTAGAAGTCAGAGATGCCATCAAAATCGATATATCCGGACTTCGACAGAACCGATTCTGTTCAGTTTCGATTAAAATTCATTCATTCATTCGTTCGTTCGTTCGTTCGTTCGTCCGTCCGCTCGCTTGTCCGCCCATCCGTCCGTCCGTCCGTCCGTTCGTTCGTTCATCAATTCATTCAAGACATGTATTATTTTATTCATTCATTAAACCATTCATTCGTTCGCTTTGGTAAAGTTAAGTCGTTTTAGAAAGGGCATGTAAATATTACCTTGCTGTGTTTTAAATCTTTCATTACGCTACTCAAAGTCTGGAACTTTTTCCCATTCCTCATTTCATCCTTTCCTCCTAGCCCTATACTATGGAACGTGCACCCTTGTGGTTTTCTCGAGCCACCTGAACTGAAGACATAACAAAACTTTAACATACATTGACCCATTACCACACATTGAATCTTTCTGACTCCCTACAAGATAAATGGCTTTGGAAACATTGTGAAAAATGAAGAAATTGCTTGTGACAAGCAATTTCTTCATTTTCCGCAATGTTTTGTACTCAGAAAGACCAAAAAGGTAAGATTCCATACACTTGAAAATGTCGTCTGTGTCGTATTTCAATTTTGCTAAGTCTAAAATTTCTGGTGATCAGTTTATAACCTTTATTAACCCATTACCAAACGACAAAACTTTGGACTTTTCCAATTTTGAAGGTGTAGCAGACGACAATTTCAAGTTTGTGAAATGTTAAAATTCTTTCCATTTTGGATTAGAAAACATTGTGGGAAATGAAGAAATTGCTTGTGACAAGAAATTTCTTCATTTTCCACACTGTTTTCCAAAGCCTTGATCTCATCAGGAGTCAAAAAGAGTCATTGTGTGGTAATGGGTTAAAGCGACAAAAATCAAGACGGTTCCATTTTTTTCAAATTGCAGTGGATGACAGAAAAGAAAATGCTGATAAGGGTTTATTTAACCTTTTCTTAAAACGGGAAAATCTGGGATTATTCTTATTTAAAAAACTGTTTCATTCGAGAAAACGGATGTTGGTGAATGTTTTCCTTTTTTTTGTAAAATGTTTTATTTTTCCTATGAATTGGAGGCGTCACATCTTGTTTCGGAAAGGGTTAAACGAATCTGTCGGTAAGAAAAACGTAAGAAAAACGTCAACGCTAGCTTTTTTGCCTACATTACGTCATCACACAACAACAGCCAAATTATTAACTTATTTACAATAATTATTAGGCATTCGGGCAAAAATTAACCCCTACCATGATCTCAAAGCTTAGCAGTTTTTGTGTATAAATCTGCTTGTCTAAATATAAGATAGGTGGTAAAACTGTGAATGATATACATAACGGTGTTTGAAAAGAAAATGGAAAGTAATTAAAATTAGAAAGAAAATAATACCTCATTAAAGTATAGTATGTTTATAATCAAAAGAACGACAACAACAACGACACTAACAACAACAACATCCCAAATGAAAGTACCTTATAGTCAAACCATGATAGCATGGGACATGTTTACAAAATGTACAAAGATGTAGTGATACAACACACTACCCCAAAAATGTGGAATTGTGCATGCCATGGTTCGAATCGTGCAAGTGTCCTACACCTGCAAGATTCGAAACAATTCATGCAAAATTGTATTTGAGATCAAAAACGCATTTCTAAAATTGCATTTCCTTCGTTTACAGAGTTAATTGGTGAACATGTATTTTTTTTTATCGTATCTGCACTATAGAGTCAAGAGTAACATACAAAATACATGTCTTGATATAGCTTACGATAAAGGACCTTGCAGAGCATATGTACCGATTAGCTAGGGGTGCTCTGCTAGGTCATTTGTCATGAGCTATAGAAATAAAAATAAAATTTATAAAAAAAAGACCTATATGCTGCTTTAAGTAAAACGGGAAAACTTAAAAGGGATGATCTATCTACCTTTTATATCTGCAACAATATAACGTATACGACTTAAGCACCACACTGGTTAATGTTTTTTAAAGGGACATTTCATTCCGATTTCAATTTTTCAAAGTATGTCTTGATGCCAATATTGGGTATTCTAATGAGTATAAATACTATTAGTTTTTTTAAGTTGTTGCCAGTAAGCGAGATACACGCATTTAAAGTTGACACATAATCGATAAAATGCATATAAATCCTAACTGTTGTCCACAACAATTTGTTCAATTTTAACACAAAAATATAAATTTCTCGTAAACGGTGCAATATTTTGGCTTGAAATTTTCAGAATTTTCATAAGGAAATATGCTCTTTCAGATAAAAATAAAAGTAATATTTATGACAAAAAATTCTGAAATGTCACTTTAACGTCCCTGGTATATGCACCATTCCTCGAAATTAACACGGAAAAGGAACGAGCGTATTTTGGTCAATAGCGAACAAGGGGATAAATAATATCAAATATAATACAAAATATAACAATCTGAAAAAAAAAAAAAAAAAAAAAATAAAATAAAATAAAAGAAAAAAATAATAATAATAAAAAATGAATTAACAACATGTTCTATCAATATTAAAAGTAGACCTATTTCGCTGGATCACATGTGCAAATTTTAGAAAATGGCGACTTATAATTAGGCTACAGGTGCTGTTTGGATCAAAGGAAATCTATGAGGAGAATATAAAGGGGGTGGCTGTGTTTGTGCTACAAATGATCCAGGATTTAGACGTTATATAGAGGAAAGGTAGGCTATGCTAAAGAATCTGAATAATATTAGAGAATTTTTATGGGACCTGAAGAACCCAAAGACTTTCATTAACTCTTTCCAAATATTGACACCTTTTGACTTGTTACAAGATAATGGCTTCGGAAATCCGTGTGGCAATCAGTTTCGTCATTTTCCACATTGATTTCTGCACAAAAATACAAAAGTGTGTGTGTGTGGGGGGGGGGGGGGTGCGTGTGTACCCTAAATTCTAAAGATTCTGCTTTCAAAAATTGTCATGGGGTCAGTTTTTGTGTTGCTTAACTTTCATTCCAATGAATAATTACACTTTTTTTTTTCGTGTATCAAAGTATATATCTTAAAACTGTGAATAGTGGTAGAATAAGTTTTCAAAATTAAAATTTTGGCATTTGTGATCTCAATACATGCCAAAAAAGGGGATTGAAATCCACGAAAGGAGAGTGGTACGATTTCCCTAGCTTACTAACTAGTTTGATAATTTCTTTAGTAAAGCATATTACAAAAGCCCACAAGGACGAAGTTCTAGGTACCATATCATCGTTTCTAAATAAAAACCTCGTAACAGCAGCTTGTTTAAAGCTGCAGTTACGTGGTTTTTGTTGAAAAGCAGCGAAATGAATGTACCCGACTATAGTCCGATCACGATATTATCATGACACATGTTTACAAATTTTACCTATGAACAAAGCGGGAAAACGTTCTAAATTTAATTTTTAACCCTTTCCCAAACGACAAAATTTTAGGGTGATCCACTTCAAAAACT